>OY720624.1:57786948-59036948 GCA_963170105.1 Cantharis lateralis | reverse complement strand
CCTAAAATTAAAAAATATATCAAACACCACAGAAATTATAAAAACTAATTTTACCTACAATAAAGTTAACGAGGAATTGATAAAATTAATAATCAATACACAATTAGAATAGGAAATTTGATGCCGGTTACACACTATAAACATCAATACAACCAATAGTAAATCAGCTGTTTATGTTAACACGCAAATAATAAATTATAATATTAGGAATGAACGTTATATTATTAACATCATTACAACTTTCAATGCCTCTTCGATTAAATAATACTTGCGTTGAAAATATTATCGCGATGCGATGATTTGAATAAACTGTTTTCAATTTTTTGTATGAAACTGTCAAAATCATCAAACTTTCACAGGTAAACAACAATGTTATATACAAGGTAAGTACAAATCTAAAATACTAGGACGATTCTAAAATCAAGTTTTGAACAAAAATAGTTGCATTCGAATATTCAGACTCGGATATGCTTACGAATATCCGGGTATCTAATGCAATGCGAAAAATACTAGTAGCTTAACAATAAATGCGGTGTCCCTTCGGTGTAGCTTTCGAGTTCACTTAAGGACGTAACTGGAATCTAAACTGTTTTAAGACTCCTGGCTTTCACTTATAATTTGTGGTTATGCTGTCAGTTAACATTTCGATATTTATCAAATCTACCAAAACATACCATTAAAACTAATTGCTACCATAAATAGTTTTAGTTCATAATAGATTATTAATTTTAATAAAACGTGAATAAATACTGAATAATTTAACCTAACAGTATTTCGTAATATAAGAATAAGAATTGAAATAAATATCATTTGATACTTTCAACGAAGTAACAGGTAAATAATTGTTCTGAACAATGCAAAAATTATTCTGATTGTCACACTTGTAGATTTCAAATGTTTTTATACAAGTTTGATAGGGAATTTAATTATGTGGTATTTCCTACTGTCGCACAAAACTATAAAACACAAAAACCGGTGGATGATGGTGTGCAGGTAAACGCAGGCCAGGTTCAGACTTTGGAACGAGAGGGTGTTTTTTGGTTGAGATTTATAACGATATTTTGGAATGCACGAGTATTAAAAACTGCAGTCAAGTTTGGATTGGCTGCTTTAATTATGAATCGATACGAGCGTATAGGTTTTGCAATTTTAATGTTATGCATAGCTTTATAATATTAGAATGGTTAATTAAAAGACTGAAAATTAATATACAAGAATAAGTGTAACTTTTTTAATTTAATGTGTAGTAGTCGACCTGTTTGGAGTTCGGAAGAACTAAAATTTGAAAAATTATTACCATAATACAAGAAATTGATTCTTTATGTTTAAATTTGCATGCACTATTTTATTTTTGGCGATTGAGAGTGCCAATACTGAAATAATTTTATTAATTTGAATGTAGTCAAAATTCACCAGTAGTCCCAACAATAAACTTGAGTAGAAAAACAATAGCACACCTGACCTACATATTCTTTAGATTTTGGGTACATTTTCATTTAAAAAAGAAATTATTAGAAATAATATGTATGTATATGCATATCTCGTAGCAGATCCCTTCACATTGACTACTTAGAATTCAACTGTTTCTGAATACTCGGAAGTCGACAATCCTAATAATTAATATATTATCCAACAATACTTTAATTTCAACCACAAAATATCTAATTCTAAAACCTCAAATTCATATTTTCATATTTATTTATCAAATACATCTCGGTAGGCACAGAGTTTTCGTGGCACTTGTACCAACACTTTTTGTTACTATTTTTTGTCATCTATGTTTTCATTGGCAATAAAACTGCTGGTTGTCAAACCTTTTTTGTTTATTATTTATTGACAAATTTTAAATAAGTTCAGAGAAAATTGTTCAAAACGATCGTTTATTGAAGCCGGTCGACTTTAGGTTGCTCGATCCTACATCCACATTTTAAGTTATTTATTTAAATCTATTTGTATAAGAAGTTGTTTTGAAGATTTATATCACATTTTATACATTTTTTGGAGGTACCAAACCAAGAATAATCTGTTGGGCTATAAATTTTTATTGTAATAATTAAAATTGTTAATGTAACATATTGCGCTACATATTGTTTGGACTCAATTTGACAAACTATATTATTTGAAATAAAGAGTATACATGAAAATCTCTTTATGAACAATCACTTAACTACTCCTTAGAAAGCAAATTTTGATATACAGTGACTCACATAAGAACTCAGGCAGTCCTATGTTAACAATGTAAATTGACTATTTTGAATCCGTTTTTTGTCATATTAAAATCGATTTTACAGTAAAACTAAGTAAAACATTTTAGACATTTTTTGTTGAAAATTTCATTGCCTTCAATTTTGTTTCTATACATTTTTCTATTTTGTCGCGCCGTTTCTGACCGAGAGCGACTTAAACATGACTCTGTAAAATGCAAAAATATTGTCGTCTATATCTCGGAAACGGTTCGATAAAATGTATATAAATGTATATGAACAAAAATGTAGAGAATGAAATTTACAAGAAAGAGATACCTATTCATTTTTTTATTTCGTTGCACCGTTTCCGAGATATAGACGACAATGTTTTTGCATTTTACAGAGTCATTTAAGTAGCTCTCAGTCAGAAACGGCGCGACAAAATAGAAAAATGTATAGAAACAAAATTGAAGGCAATGAAATTTTCAACAAAAAATGTCTAAAATGTTTTGCTGTAAAATCGATTTTAATATGACAAGAAACGGATTCAAAATGGTCAATTTACATTGTCAACATAGGACTGCCCTAGTTCTTATGTGAGTCACTGTACATATTTACGCACATTTTTGAAAAATAAATTTGTTGACTCACATGCCTTGGTTTCGACTCAGATTTAAAAATCATGGTTTGTTATTTACTCGTTATCTACATTTTATTCTATTATGATCACAATCAGTTTTGCAATAGTATGTCTTGCAAGTGTAGCAGTGCATGATTACTATAATATACTACAAATAGAATATGAATGTAAATATTTAAGAACTGTATAAAAAATAATGAACCAAATAAAGTTAAATGATGTACAGAAAGTGATTTGATTGAATAATAAATTTATAATCGATTACAAAAAAGATGCTACTGAGAGATATATTATACACAATATCAATAAATATGACGACTAAAATGTGTGGGGGAAATAAGGAGTTTGTAGCAAGAAAGCAAATATTATTAAATGTACTAAGAATATGAATAATAACCGAATTCAGCAACCGACGACATTAATTTATGCTGCTGGTTAATATGCCGACAAGTAATTACTACGATATATAAATACACCGATAGGCCACCGTTTTGATGTAAGGTGTCAAAATTAGTTTTTGACCTTTTTCAAGCTACGCCGCTGAATCGCTTTAGTTTTCGGAAATTATGTGTAGTTTTGAAAACTTAATTTTTTTTTTTAATTTATCTATGTTGAAAATCTTTTATGTACCCATATGGTTTCCTGGATTAGTTTTTGGTTTTACGATGACATTGTTATAATCTCTCAGCTATGAGAAGATTGAAGATTTTGGGTTGACGAATTTTTGTTAACTTCATATTGAATGGATGCGAAACATTGTTTATTTTACCCTTTTTGGATTTCGATTCTCAATGGTTGTTTAATTCACAAGAGGATGTTTCCTTGTGAAGGTTTATGCCTATAGTGGGTAAAAATATCATTTCAAGTTAGAGAGCCAAGTTTTGCAGATTTGCCCTTCTTTACTACCTTTTCCATCCCAGACGTGGATTTACGTTATTATTTGGGATGTCCTACCTTAACTTTCAAGCAGATGATTGGATTTGAAGGTGCTTCCGTGGAAATTAATTGATTTGTAGTCACACTTGCTCGTTTTATGAGTCTTGGAACTGGCAGGCATGTTGATGTTTTAATGAGTATTTTGTGTTCTCTATTTTGTAGCCTTTCATTCCTGGATGGTAAACCAATAGAATGATGAAGTATAAAGTTATTAATTTCAAAAAGACCTGACTGTCGGAGGAAATATAAAAGAGAAATAATAATAATAATAAGAAATACAATAAATATAATATAAAAATATATAATATAGTATAATTAATGGTCGAACGACCAGTTGAGATCGTCTGTCGAGCGCTCAAAACATTCGGGTCTAAAAAAAAGGCTAATTGAAACAGCTTTTGTTCATAATTTGGGTATATTATGATATGATGCTTTATCAGAACACTCATATCTGTCGTTAGAACTTCAGAAACGCGGTAAAACACTTCCTGAAGCCCATAAATTAATAACACGACAGATTCGCGTTCTGGTGTCTATGGCTGAAGCTCCAGGACCACATTTTATTGAAGCTGAAAAAGCTGTCAACAGGGCCACCAGTTAAAATTAAAGTTTATTTATGAATTTATGACAACTTAAGGGTGGGATCTCACCGACAAAGATAGATATAAAATCACAAGCATCAATTTTAAAGATTTTTTAATTAGTTTTGGTCTTGATATTTGTCCATCATATTGCAATTTAACCTGTTTTTGTTGGAAATTTATGAAATTATGACAAGTGGCCGCCTTATGTCAATGAAAATTAATTTTAAACCATTGAACTTCATGCTGGAAGAAGGGTGCAAGTCATTAACCGTGCACAATTCTTCCGAAGCTTAGCATAAAATCTACATTCTCGTTTATTTACATTTTCTGCGTCTCATGTGTCAAGAACTATACCGGATAATAGTGATTATGAGACTGTAATTAGGTCTTTAAAAGCACTTGCTCCTGAAGAGTGGCCGCAAGACATTAGTGTAAGGTATGCAGAAAGTGAAGTTGGAATCTGAGTGAACGTTTTAAATTAGATCAAGAAAACTGTGTTAAAGGTTTTCGTGAATATTTAGTAGACTGCAGCAAAATACCTTTGGCCTTACAACCCTAAATTGCTGCAATTAAAACTTGTTGTGTCGACAGTATAGTGTGAACGAATATTCAGTGCCATATGAATATTATACACACCGATTTGAGAAACCATCTGAGAGTTACGTCCGTGTCTTCCTATTGTTTAAAAATGTATTGGTCCTCTACTGCAGTTATTTAAACCAAAGCAATATGTCTCTTTGTGGATTACATCAGGAAGAAGGGATGCGGATTACACCAGATGTCCAAAAAGGCAACAAATAAGAGATGCTTCGGAATATGAAGCCATTTGGGAACATATTTAAGTAGCGTAGTAAATAATTATTAATTATAGGTAAACTTTTATTATGTTTTTTTTATATTTTAAATTAATTTTAAGATTTTATTAACATTTAATAACACAAAAAGAATTATCGGCATATAAAAACACCTTTAATTTAAACTTGATGCGGTCTGGGAGACCTCACGATAGCGATTAAGGGTTAACCTTGATTAAAAAGTACAACGATGATCTCGATGACCAATTAGGGGACGAGATAATTCAAGTCAAAGATCTACATATAGGTCTTTCATCGAATGGATTGTTAGATTTTCTAAGACAATTAAAAGACGAGAAAATTTACAATATATTTGCTGATGTTTGCTGCAAAGCAGTGACAAACTGTACGGGTGTGAAATCGTTTTCAGCATTGAAAAGAGTGAAGTACTACCACAGGTCTACATTATCCAATAAAAAATTGAACGCATTGGCTCTTATGTGCATCGAGAGTGATGATTTAAATAGCATAAATTTTGACGACATCATGAATGTTTTCGCCAATGCGACATCACGAAAAAAACCGTTTCAAGCATATATTTGTTTTACGTATGTTCAATTACCTAATCATTAACCGTCTTAATTGTTATTGAAAATTAGTTACATTTTCTTTATAAATTTTTCTAATTTAAAAAAAGGGTCAACTAGAAAACCGAAGATAGGGGCGAAAAATATTAAAGGCTTGTGGCGTCAAACTTGCTTAATACGCCTCTGCCTAGGATTCCAAAGAAGGTACTTCTTTAAACATAGGAGAGAGACGCTCTTTTATAGAGTTCAGTTACTAAACGCAAGGTTACTTAGATGTGGAGTGCAGCATTTAGGCCAATAAAGATAAGATGAAGAACAGCCCTGGAATTTCAAAGATAGAGATCTTTTCATGTGGGGAAAAATCCTAACTCCTGGAGACATACAGTGAAGAGAAGTTCTAAGACTTCTCGAAAACGAACCCTTTTACATGTGAGGGGTAGTTCTTAGGTCAACGGGCATAAGGTGGATAGCAGCCTTGGGGATTCAAAGATTTATTAACATCACTCTTAAGGCTAGGAATTTGCGATGCGCTCTTGTTCATGCAAGAACAATTTAAAAACGGCTGAATGGATTTTCTTCAAATTTGGAAATTATATTTACAATTAATTAAGGAAGGGCAAAGGCTATTTTTTTAAAGCAAATTTTGTAATTTGGGTTTCAATTTGTGTAAATACCATGTTTGTAAACTTTTTAGCAAAAAATTTAAGTAGGAGAAATAATTACTAACAAAGAATTATTAATAAAAAAAGAAAAAAAAATCGGCCAGGTGAAAAAAAATCATACATTCGAGAACATCTCGAAAACGCACCAACACATCGATTTGAAATTTTAAGATAATATTTGTGACACTGTAAGGACGGGCAGCAGGTGTTTTTAAATTAAAAATTTTTCTTTATAACAGTAATATTAATTTTAAAACCTGAAATTAATTATCAATTAATAATATTCTACCTATTTAACTAATATACATGTATAAGAGAACTCATAAATAAATTATTTGAAAATTTATTTTATCTATAACACATTAAAAATTTAATTAAAAATAATCGCTCAATTCAAATCAGGCGGGAATAATTTTAGATTAAATTAATGATTATAGTTCAGCCATTATCATAGAGATGGCTACAAGACTTTTACAGTCGCTCAAATAAATAATGGAAATAATGGTTTTCAACTTGGATATAAATAATATTTTGAGCTGCAATGCAAGAAATAATCTACGAAATGATGTTCTGGTGGGGATTTGCGTTTCGTTTCAAATGCACCACATGGTGAATGTAATCTGTTTACTTTTTGGATGGATACAAAAACATTTCATTAAATAATATATTATATATTTAGAATAATTTTAATTTGAAAAAGAAAAGCATCACTAACAATAAAAGTGTGGGTGAAAAACTAATATTATCTATAAATTTGTACAATCAAAACAAAATAAGTTATTCATATTTGTATTTTTATTATTGGTATATTGGTTATCGCTGGAACCAAAATCAACTTTTATTTCAAAAACTTGGTATTTTTTACATAGAAAAACTGGTAAAAACAAGCCTGATTTTAGAATTTAAACTTCAAAAGAGCGTAATTTTGCCAAACAAATGAAGAGTCAAAATCCGCAACGTAGGTCGCCCAAGTACATTTTTTTGAAAGGTTGTTATTTAGCGCTATTTTTGTCGTAATTAAAAATAATTCTCAATTAAAAAAAAAAAGAGTTTTAATATTGTTGTTCATTACTTTAACCTTCAAAAAAAAATCTTGAAAATGCCTCAAATTTTACAGCGCTAGACTGCAGGGACCCCTTAATTGTAATAAAGGCACTGTGTATTTCAATAATAAATAAATTAAATGAACATAATTTGCAATAAAATTTCATTTTTATTTTATTTCCGTAATTCAAATTTTTGGAAATAGGTTGTAATTTTGAAAATTATGAGTATTCTAAATAAGTCGTAGTTCGTGAACATTTTCCACTCATTAAATTAAGACAGTAACAGCTTGACGATTAAGTGTGTAAGCTGCTAAGACCGAGTAGAATGGTATATTCTGCAACAAGTTTGGAAACATGCATTCTATGCGACTATTAAAATATTTGCAAACAAAACTGTGCAAGTTTAGAGCGACAAATTTTACAAAAATTTCAAAAATTCACAAAATTGTTTTCAATGATAATTTTGACTAAAAAGAACTTTTAACCTTTTTAGCTTAGAGGTAGTATTCTACGGCTGTCCTCCTTCAAAGTAGGAAAGAAAACTAATGAATATTCTGAAAAAGCACAATTTTATTAGCTTTATTTAATTTTTTTTATTAATTAGGTTACTTCACAATTTTATATTGGAAATTGACTTTTTGATGTAAATTTTACGAGTTTACCTTCACGTAAGCTTTAAAAAGTCATTCTATTGCCGGTACGTGTGCTCTACTTGGGTCATGGCAATTGTAATTATGGTGGGGAGATAAAAGCAATTATTAAACTGCAGTGCGTTAATTTCAACCAGCAACAGTTAAATTACACGTTTAAACAACTAATTCTTTCGTCGTACAATCAACTAACCCCCTCGGGGTTGGTAAGCATAATTTTATTCTGCAAATCGCTGCACTGTCAAATATCGATCATCATATGAAGGAGATAATGGTGCCTCGGCACCAACATGCTCTTTAGCCAATTAAACTATGCTATGCTATATTATTCAAGTGCATGCCGTTGAAGTGATAACATCATTCTAGTTCCTGCATTTTCGAGTGCATTTACCACCCGGCGTTTGAAACAATTTACAAAAACCGCCCAGAGCCGCCCGAAGAGCGTGCGGAGGGTAAGTTTTCCCTGCTCCTGACATTGGCAAATCTCGGATCCCAGCCTTCGAATTTCGTCATTTTTCGAGTTCCGTGCCCTATGGGGGATGTTTTTAAAGAGTTTAGCACCTGTCAAAACCACGGCAAATCTTGGATCTAGAATTTTTATTAATTTTGGAAGAACTACTGGACCATCCGCAAATTGTATAATATATATCCACTATATAGACCATTACCTCCCACCCAGTGCAAAAATTTCGGTGAAATCTGTAACCGTAGTTTGCTACCGGCCCCCTATTCTATAAGAGTTGTATAGAAACTTTATTCTGACCGTCTTCCCTTGGAAGGAAATGGCAAATCACCAACTTAATAACTATATGAAGAAAGTCTTTAAAAGTCAGGACGGTTCTATAAAGAAGAATACAAAGAAGAACAAAAGCCTGATGGAAATTTTATCATCACTTTTTTACAATAATTAAAAAACAAAATATTAAGTATTAAATATCTTTAGACGCGGAACAAAAATCTCTTTAATTTGATATACTTTTTATCAGGCCCGTTGCCAGGATTTTATTTTGAGGGGGATACTTGTAAAAAGTAAAATTTTGAAGGCTTCCCTTCTGAGAATTTTTAATGTTGTAAACAAAGAGGTGGAGTTGGGCGAAGCTACCACGAGCGCCGCAGGCGGGAAAATTTGAGTTTTCAAGGTCAACAGGGTTTAAAAGTTAGAAATTTTTGAATGTATTATTGTAATACAAATGTAGCTACAAAATTCCAATGAAATTTTTACCAAATAAATGCTTTCAATGGCTACGACAAAGGAATTAAGTAAGTAATTTTAATAATAATTTTACGTAAATCGGGCCCCTTTCCTTGCAGGTCCCGGGGCGGTGCCCCCCTCTTTAGTTTGCCACTGATCCCTATGAATATTCAAGTTGCTGTTGTCACTGGTAATATTAATCTTAACAGCAGAACAGCTTTTATGTTTACGGTTCATCGTTTTTGTATTAAATTAATTCCATGCCTTTCACGTAAAAAGGATAAATAGGGTTGACCTATAAGCTGACAAGGTAAACAACAATAAAGTACGGCAAATATGTTAGGAAAAAAGAACTTTTTCCAACTTCAAAATAGAATACCTATTTTATTTTCGAATTTCAAATAATCACTTTCAAAATTTTTTTATCTTAAACATTACGGGGGGGGGGAACGTGCCCCCCCCTGGCTACGGGCCTGTTTTAGGCTTCTATACAACGTATAGGAAGAAGCCTTATGATCTAGCTCCGTGTCCGTCTGTCCGTCCGCATAATTCAAAATAATAATTCAACGCACGTTCTTAAAACAATTTTACTTTTATATAGAATATTTTTAGATTGGTATTAATTATTCAGATTATCTACATATATATTTTTTAATCCGATATTCTTATTTTGTATTTTTAGAGTAGGTATTTTACGTGTTTTATAAATATTTCATTACGAATTGTGTTTTATTTGTGGTTTGTAAATTGCAAATATTTACCTATAATGGTCGAAATTAAAAAAATATATATTACATTTTCTTCCGTTAGCGTTTTCCTTATATAGTAAAAAAATCTACCTAATTAAAAGATTAAGGCATTAAAAATTGGAATAAAATAAAGCCCAAATAATTTAACCTACCGAAAAAGTAGATGTATAGAAGCCTAAGAACTGTCGCAAAAGCGAGTTCCACCTTGTTTATTCTTATCAGTTATAATGGGAAGCAGGAATTTAGAAAAAATCAATTTCCCATGTAAATTCTCTATGTTCAAAATCGGACGGTCACCCGGAATAAGTAAACTATGTTAATTTTTTTAAAATTTTTAATAACATTTATATAAATAAAACTGCATAACAAAACAATGTAGATGACTAATTATTGTTTATCATTACAAACTCTAATTAAGCGACTCGATGAAGCCTTTAGTGAGTGCTTGGGTTATAAAAAATCCCAGTAAAATAAAATTTATATAATGCTTTTTACTTGTTACTTTTTCAAATATTCTAACATAACATACTAATTATGTATAACATTGTTGTAAATTAAATGTATTGTATACATAATTTTGAACATAGTAATCTGCAATAGAACATAAGAAAATTATCGCTGGATAACTGCAAAAGCAAATTGGAATTGAGTTTTATGCATTCCTTATCTCTTGCAAGGTTAAATCTCACATGTACTGGGCTAAATTTTATACGATTGTGAAATTTTTTTCATCAGGTACAAAATTATAATATTATATCGAATTTATACGCATTTACATATTATTTGTTAATAATTTTATAAGTACTTATAAATCCCATTCCTAATTATTATAACTTGCAAACTAACCTTTGGAGTTTCTTCAAATCTACTAGGAGACATTTTATTATAAAATAATTTATACGATCTTATATATTCAAAGGGAACAATAAGAATTACATATTCCTGCGTTAATGATGGAAAGTGCAAATATCCCACCCTTACGATTAATAAAATGTTTAAATAACAGAGAGGGAAATTTTCGTATTTTAAAAGGCGGAGCTTCTCGTATATTCCAAAATTAGATTCCTATAATTTTATACTATTTTAATATAGCTAGTAGAGCAACCAAAAAATTTGTTAAACGTGTTGCGTACCTACGAATTATAAAATACCGTAGCTTACAAGCCCTCACACGTTCGTGAATCAAAGCTAGCTTGATGATTCTTAGCCTTAACAAGAAAAATCTGAATATCACATTAGACTATAGTCCATCCATTACATGCTTTTGCTAGGAATAACTCGGAAGTGAAATTTTGGTTGTTTAAACCCTTTATTTTAGTATCACCAAAGAAACTTACAACAAATTCAAACCAGAACAAGGATAGAAAGGTCCAAAAATCACAAAAACTTAAATTAACCCTTTTTTGTAGAAAAATTTTGTAATAAAAAAATTCAGTACTTATACGCGACAACTCGGCGACGGTCGGCTTGACAACACGACGGTCAACTCGGTGACCAAACTATCAAGAAATAACTACTTTACGTGTTACATTTTAAAAATTATAATTTTTAAGCCCTAATTATGGTGAAGTTTGAAGAATTATCAAGCATGATTTAAAAATTAGTATTTGTAATGGTTATAACTTATAATAATGATGATTAGCAGTAATTCTACAAATTATGTGCCTTGTAGAGGATATCATTTATCTTCAGATAAAAAAATGCCGACAACTAATTGTTGGGACAGATTTACAAAACAAGGATCTCGCCGTTAAAAATTTATGCAGTTGCTTCGGAAAAAGTATATTGTATGGATCATTTGGATTGTGTAATAATTTGTGTAGTTATTTATCAAGTTCTTTCGGTGAAATTCTTAAAAATGGTACGCGGAGCAGCAACAAACATACATTTGCATACAGTTATTATAAAACTATACTGTCAAGGTAAAGCTATTCGTAAACTTTCCAATGATTTAAATATTTCTAAATCAACAGTTTTTAATATACTAAACATCATCGAGAATCCGGAAATGTTGCAGTTAAAGGTAAAAAATTGGGTCGCCCTAAATTAGTTCCACCAAGAAATCAAAGGCTTCTTGTGAAACTTATAAAAAAGGAAGACGAAATACATTACGGGATATTACTGCACAATGGAGTGAACAATCAGGGTTAAAACTATCACGAGAATTTTGTAGAAAATGGATGCATAAATCCGGTTTGAAATATTATAAGGTACAACATAGAGTTGTATAATTATTTAAAATACTTGAGTTTTTCTTTAAATTATAGGCTAAAGAAAAGCCCCTTTTGGCCAAAGATAAAAAAGGCTTAATTGGGCAAAATGTAGGGTGTCGTGGACATCAGATGACTGGTCTAAAGTAATTTTCAGCGATGAATCTAAATTTGACATGTGTGTAGGAGATTTTCGAAAAAGAGTTATTAGAACCAAGAATGAAGTTTTTTATAACGATTGTATAGGCTATGTGCAAGTGATTTGAATTTTTGAAAATTCGACGCCAGCGATTACGGTGGGGAAATGTGGAACTTTTCATGGTATAGATTATTACAGTTTGTATGTGTTGCAGTATTATTAAATGCCATTTAAATTTAAATTGCGAAATTTAAATCAATTTGTGTTTGATTTTATTATATCTACGAATGCTTGTTGTTATTTTTTGACACTACTCGTAATTTTTATTTACTTTTCAAAGTTTTGTACATTAGTTTGTTAATTTTTATATACATACAAAAATGTCACAAAGAAGTTCAGAAATACTTATTGCTACGTAGCTGGATGTAAAAGTAAGTCCTCGAATTCATCAGGAACAATATTTTACAGTATCACTGTAAAGAAACATAAAAGTGACCAACGAGAAATGTGGATAAAAGCAGTTAAACGACAAAAGTAAGTAAAATGTCTTATAATTTGTTATTTCTCTGTTGAAAAGTAAATGTTCAAGTTAATTATTATTATAGTAGTTCTATTTTGAATACTTGAATTTTTTTTCAGTATTAATGGATCCCCTTGGAAGCCGAATAATTATTCTCGAATTTCTAGAGATAAAAACTGTGTTGGATGATACCGGTAAAGGAATTTTACTAGTCATGCCCCCTTTTCTACGAGATAACACTTTTTCAGCAGAGCAAGTGCTGGATACAAAAAAAATAGCCAGTGTAAGAATTCATATAGAAAGAATAAGGCAAAGAATAAAAACTTATCGCATACTACCAAAATTTACCATTAAAATGTTACCGCATTCGAACAATATTATATTAATGTGCTGCATTTTGGTAAATTTACAGCAACCTATTTTATAACGCAGTAGTTAGTTGTAAATATTTATTTTGCGTTTATTTGTAATAATAAATTAGGATTATTAACTTGTGAAATATATATTTAAAAACTCAATAATAACAGAAGTTAAATAAACGATAAAAATTCTTTACTATTTCGGTACTAATGAAGGTAAAATCAGTACCTAAATATTAAGGAGTTTTATAACATTTCATTACCGTCTATTTAATTTGTTTAAATTTATCTAATATACATTATTTCTAGTAATACTAGATCAATCACCTACTTACTATAGTAGTTGGTGACATTCTTTGTTTTTTCCTCATAGCTTTCAACTAATTTCAAAATTATTTGTATTGATATATTTTGAAATTAATACCATGAAAAGTTCCGGCGCGCCCAACCAGTGGGCGCTAGTTGTGAACTTGCACAAAGGGATAATGATATGGGGTTGTATTGTCCGCAAAAGGCTTGGGAAGATTTCAACTTATCGAGGGCACTATTAATGCTGAAAAATACCAAACAATATTAAAAAACAATCTACTTCTAAGTATGAATACTCTGTATCCTGATGACAATGTATATTTCAACAAGATGGGGCTCCTTGCCATACCGCGAAATCAACAAAAAATGCTTCGATGATAATGAAATTACAGTTCTACCTTGGCCTGCCAGCCGTCCAGATCTTAATATCGTCAAAACACTATGAACAATATGAAACAGCACCTGAGAAACAACCCTCAGAGAACAGTCGCAGATTTAAAATCAAAACTGGAAGAAATATGGAATAATATTACACCTGAATTTTCTAAATCGTTAGAAGAAACCATGCCTGCAAGGATAAGGGCTGTTATTCAAGCAAAAGGAGATATGTAACATCGTATTAAAATTTAAAAAAGTTAGTTTGTCCCAACATAAGTTGTCAGTAATTTTAAGAGTTTTACATTGTTTATTTTATAAATAGTATAGTTTTAATTTTAATTTTCAATTAAATAAATTTTATTAATAATAGTAACTTTGATTTATAGTAACCTAAACATATTGCAGTTACTTATCCCAACATTTAGTTGTTAGGGTATATTGCGATGTCCAAATGCGTAAAAATTGTTTTGAAGCTAAAGAAAACCTAATTAATTACCTTTTTGAACATCCATCCCTTGTTATAAGCTTGCGATTCCTTTAACTTATTTTGATGTTGAATAATTAAAGCAAGTTTGTCAAATTAATTTATAATTTAATCGAAAATTAAACAAATTTAAATTTTACAGATTTCACAGCTAGGCAAATTTCGTATTGCATAAAAGTTTAAATTTTTGATGTTTTTAATTTTATTCCGTATTACATCGGTTTACCAAATAAATCAATTTCATCGAATTGTAACTTTAATCATATTTAAGATTGAGTAATTCTTTCAACTATCTGGATAAAGTTGCAATTTTGATGCCAAAAATACAAATTTTATAATAAATCAATTTTATCGTAGTTTCACTTAACGTAAAATTAATCGTTCCTGCAGTTTTAAAATGTTCTCACCCTATTTGTTTGAAGTTTTCTTTAGTTTATAGTTTATTGTTGTACGTTTTTATCATTTCACCTTCTGTCCTGAATAAATTTTGGATTCTTCTTTTTTCTGTTTAAGTTATTTGCACAAAGCACTCTTACTCTGGATTTGTAATCTCCAGGTAAGTAAATATTTTAATAGTATTTATCAATTATAATTAAATTTTAATTTTATTTAAATTTTTGACTCCCAGCTTTAAATTTCGAACTTGACGAAATGACGGGTTTACCCAGAATGAATTACCTTTTAAATTTTTCTCCCTCCTTGATTTTTGTAACTTCGGAAACATTTTAATTTTCGAACTTATAGTGGTGGGATTGCAGATTCGGCGCATTATAATTTTAATCACTTTCGTTGATTTAAACACTTTATTTTAAAAATTTATAAAAACTGATTGAATACCGATCGACTTCATTGATAAATTTGGCATTTGTCTTTTCATTCAAAGATCTTGGACCAAAAACATCTTTCTTATTCTTAATTGTTGAAGATTTTAAATCAAATTTTCCCCAGCTGTGTTTTTTTAATTTAACTTAAATGTTATCAAAAAAATATGAAACCGGACTATTCATCATCATGGAAGTTTATATTAAAGAAAAATCTCATATTCTTATAACAAAATTTATCTAATTTAAAAGTTTCAAAATTAATCCCTGTTTTAAAAAATTTTATTTATACCAAAAGATGTGAGTTCAAAATGAAACATGACAATATATTAAATATGCAAAAATATATAAAATTGAATTATAACTAATAATTATTATACAAGGTTGATCCGATGAGAATCCAGTAAAGATCGAAACACGCTTGCTCGAACAAAAGTGTCATAAAGTATCAATTCAAAGTATTTTATAATAATTACGTAAGTTATAATATTCAATTTTACATAGTTTTGCATTTTATTTTAACATGTAATCAATTAGATCTTTCATTATATATTTTTACATGTTACTAACTAATCCATTCTATTAAAATTAAGATTAAAACTGTACAGAACTTATAATCCAATTTTTATCCTAACATTATCACTATTCGGGGGATGGAAATAGATGGAGAGACTCCCGAGACTGTTCATTTTTTTCATCAGTCTTTCCAATTTTATAATATTTTAATAACATTTTCGGGATAATTTTTTAAGTGTGAAAATATCGATTAAAGAATTTCTCTTATTTCTCCTGTCGTTGGGCGAATCATCCCGAGTTGACTGGTTCTGAATTAAACCTCACTTTAACTTTGGAAATCTTCTTCACTAACTTTCGCACTACTGACATGCGTATTCTTTGGTGTACTTACAAGGCCAAAAATCTTGACACAATTTGTCACCTTTAACACGGGACCGCGTACTTATAATTTGAAATGATTTGATTTCTTAAATAATTTATGACTGGTGTGTGTGATAATTCGAATGCAACTGGTTTAAAAATTTAGTGAATTTGGTTTCAAGGGGTGGAATCAGCAATCCTGCTTTTCAAAATTACTTGTCTATTATTGGTGAACAAGTTTTAGCCCCTTGGCGTTACTTACCATAGTCATCTGCACCATCACGAAACCATGGACATTTCTTTAATTTTACTTAACTTATATTATATATTAGGACGGCCATAAAGGTGGGGGCAATAAAATTAGAAAAATTATCACCTCTGATTATACATCTGATAATAAAAGAATTATTAGTTGGGTAATAAACTATGCTGTGCGGAATTTTTCCGACTTTGTTGCTCCTTGACAAAATATTTAGAAATAAAAAGAAAAATAAACTGTAAAAATGCAGCTTTATTCAGTATTATAAACCAAATTATAACAACAGTCAAAACACTTAAATAATTTATTCTAACAGTTGACCAAGAGAATATAGCTATGCGCAATTTAAAAGAGGCACTTTTCTACAATTATTTACATGTTTTAAAAGAATGATAAGTATGAAAATTAGCGTGATGAATTGCTCGTAATCTGGAATGCCAAAATTTTAATACGTATGTTGCTTACTCTTTCTTATTGAAAATCATATTTCTTTACCGAATGTATCACACATAAGCAACACGATATTATAATGTGGCATTGCAAAATATGGCATTATGAATTCGTCTTAAAAATGTAAAATATGAGGCATTAGTGAAATTGAAAATTTAATTTAAAAAATGGAATTAACAATTGCGTTTCATGTTTTTTTTTTGATAACATCACTTCCAAATTTTTTCTCTAAAGGTTGATAACAGCATGAGCACTTTTGGTAAAATATTATGTAAATTCATTTAGCTCAGCGGTATAGTAGTAGTAGGTAGTAGTAATAGTAATAATTATAATGTTTCTACATAATTTAATAACGTTTCAAACTAAAATTTTATCTATTAATCTACCTACTTTTTTTATGTAACAAAGCATAATATATTTTAATTCATCAGTCTAGGCTAGAGTTTCTTTATGGCAAGAATTAGTTGAACTAAGTTTTAACATAATTTATGATATAATTGATATTGTTTATATTTACTACTTATAATTAGTTTTTTTTTTCTATTGTTAATTATTGTTACCATGTGAATTTAAGTACATATCTCTATAGTAGAAGAAAGATGATACAAGAAATAATTATTCAGTTCAGTCCAAATTGAGTTAGTCATATTTCTTTATTATTTAGGTAATACATTGTGGAATAACTTAAAAAATTGGAATTTAAAAACTAATATTTTCGTTATACTATACACAACAGTTATTCTAAATATAAATAAATTATACTGTGTCAAAAAAGCACCTATAAAATGAGTGCACTAATAACAACTTTTGAAAATATTTTTTTATAATATTCCAATATGTTAAGTTACATTATAATAATATTAATAGGGGAGTAGAGAAAGTTATTTGATTTGGACATTTTTGGAAAGGTAATATTTTTAATCATTTGCTTTATTTAATTCTTACTTTAAACATTCTGCCTTGGTTTCGATAATTTATTATTGCTAATATTTTATGACGTACGGTTTAATAATTAATTTCTTTTCTTATTCAATATGTACTTATTTATTCACAATAGTAACACAACTAAAGTTATACGTTTATATTGATATCAGTCAACTACACTTAAAATTACTGTACATTTTTAAAAACTAAATATCACTAGATATTCAATAATATTCAAATTTTGATATTTCAGGTAGTATTCTAGTTAGAAATTTTCGTGGGTCGAATTTTGTTTTTGTGAAAATAAGATGTAACATTTATTGCGAATTGTAATTTTTGATTTTAACAGGCAATTAATGGTAATCGTTTCGGATGGATAATAATATAGGTACTTAAGTAGATATCGTCTTACAGAGAAAATATTGCAAGCACATTGCATGAGTTTCGATTTACTTAAACAGTAAAACAAAAAAAATAAATTAAAAAATCAGATCAATAATAATAAATATTTAACTATAACATTCTAAAATTGTTTCAAATTTAAACTCCACGTTAATGAAAAACACATTCATTTAGTAAGATCACAGCTAACAATATCTGGAGTTTTTCTCGTATCGTTTTACATTTAACTGACTAGGACCTAGCCATACCGACTTACATATTTACATAATGTACAAAAGATATCGTTAAATCATGCTCAAGTTTAGCTTTTTATTTATTTTAAATACAAAAATGTAGTATAAATAATTTAAAACACACGCCCGTTATATATCAATAAATAAACTGCAAGTACTATCAAATAATAAATAGAAAAGTATTAAAGTAGGTAGATATTTATACAATGTTACATCAAACATGAAAATGATAATTATTAAAAAATAAATTAAATAATGGCAAGGAGACGATTAAAAATAAACATTTGGCTAGTTCCATAGTTAAGAACGGTAAGAAAAAGTTTTATTTCCTATTTATTTTCTGTTTCACTTTAGGCCTATTATGTGTTGGAACTACTTGACTATTAATTTTCATGCTTTATTATTGAAATGTACCAACTCACTGAAATTTTTGTCAGGTGTAATTTATTTTTGTGCTAATGTAGACCTGATTTTTGATTAAATTTTTACATTCGCTCGTAATTTATTAAAATGTCCCAATTATTCGTTATTTATATTATTTAAATCAATTATACGTATCACACTTTTTAATATTAATACAACTTAAGAGTAAATTTATTTTCTGTAAAATTTGTATATCTAGAGTAGCTATACAAAAATAGAGTAGAAATAAAAATCTGTTATTGCACAAATTCACAACTATATGTATCTATTAAAAACCATCCTTATCACTAACCATCGCCATGGCCGTCCTACACGTAATTAAGTAAATCCACAACGGAAGTTTAAATAAAAAAATATTTAGTAACAATAAGGTTATCGTTTTGATACAGTTGCATATTCTTTCAGGCTTTGAAGTATTTAAAAATAATTTTTATTATAGAAAAATATACAACCACGGTACCAAAACGTTAGACTCGATATTAATGGATCGAAAATTAATAATAATTAGCAATTATGATGAGTTAAAAATATGGATCGCGCACACCCACTAATTGACTAATACCTGTATAACATCGTCGTCGTCGTCGTCATACACACAAAATATAAAAAATTTTAAATCGTTTAAATTTAAATCAAAAATCAGGGCCGTATTAATTGTAATTAGATAACTAATTGAGCACCTAATATTTCAAGCTAACTTAACGTAATTTATAATATTGCACATTTTCTAGCGTAGTGTCTTTTGCACATATTGCTTGTAGTTGAAATACAGAAAGCATCACGCACTAGCACCCCATTTTTCGTATCAGTCTGCAGTTGATAGTAATCTGTGCTAACTGTCAGCAGTAAGCACTGTAAGAATTAGCAGTTGGCACAGATAATAATTGGTAAGCACAGAGCACTAGTGCGTGGAGTGGCGTCATTGAAAAGTCGATTCTTTATGAAATGTGTCTGATTTGTGGAAGGATGGTCGACCGTTGTTATCACTGCTTCGCTGTAAAGGAATATCTTGTGACGCAAAATTATTTTCCGACTTAGGCCTCGGAAGATTTAATCTTTTTAATGTCCTTCCTAGTTCTTGTAAACTACGATCGCTAGCATTAAGTCTAGACAACGAATCGTCGGACCTATTACCGTGATCCGCTTCCGCAGCTAGTGCATTCACCACCGCATTGATGGTTTTACTTTCGCTGCCCAAATCTTCTTCCTTATGTCCTACTAAATTAGGATTTTTACCAATTTTATTTAACCTGTAAAACAAATTAAGTTAATTTTTTATAATCTCATCAGTTTGTGCTCTAAATGCAACACAATGTTAAAACAAAAGCCCCAAATTAGACTATTACCAAGCAAACTGTAAATTATTGAAAAACATTGAATTATTTACAATATGTGTGTGTACCTATAAGTATTGTGTGTTTTATTGAATAAATTCATTTGCATCGCTTTTTAATAACATGATAGTGTTTCAGGAATATCTAATTTTGTGCAATCAATAAATTCACTATTGTGCAATGCATTTTATTTTAAATAAACTCTATAACGCATTATATAACTATTTCACCTTATGATTGCTTTAAATTTTACATAAAAAATTGTACCCAGTAGGTTTTTCAAAATTTCTCTTCTATTTTTAAGTATGAGCCAAAACAAACGCAGCATAAATTTTGGATTCAAAAAGCAGACTTCACATAATTCTGTATTTGTAAAAAAAAGACTAATAAATAATTTTTTGCATTTCGTCTAATTGAACCTTTTGGAATATTTCATAATAGTATCTACTACCTACATTTTGATTTTTGTAATTTACTATTTTTTTGCTAAAAATAGCAAACTACACATCGATTAGTATAATTTTAATAAAAAATAAACTTCTGAAGCTGGAGCCGATCTTGCGATTATTGATATGATTAAATTTTCTCTGAACCTCGAGCTCTTTATATTTTATTTTATTCAAAGAATACGCATCTATATAAATTTTTCAAAACAGACTTCTAATCCTGGTCACGGCCTACACGTACAATTAAAATGGATCGGTTTTAACCTCCCCTTATTAGTAATTCTTAGTATTCCAGTTTCCTTAATGTTTTAAAAAATGTGTTTTACTTCAATGTATGTAATTTTCTTATTTAAATGCATTACAATCAATGGGAAAATTATTGACAAAAATTTAAATTTTAAGGCTAAATACTGACGTTGAGATGCACCTTTCGTCTTAGAATGAATTTTATACATACTTAATTATTTATTGCTGCTGTAAGGACCTAGCTTAAGAAAGTTCAAATATATAAACGTTATAAATAAACGTCACATCTTTCAACAGCTGATATTGTAAAAAGGTTTGACATATCTGTTTTTGTTTTTAATAGATGAGATTAAAATTTGAATTTTAGGAAGATATAAGAAGGTTAAGAGTAATCACTTCAACTGACGGCAGAAGATGTCATCAGTAAATATTGCCATCATGGAACGCTAGTGCAGTGCAACAAAACAAGCAAATTGTTAAAAGTTATTATCTAAGTTTAAGATAGGTGCTTAATTTTTTATGAGGAATTTTTTTTTTCTTCGTCCATTATTAGAGTAAGTTTTATTTTACATTCTAAATAGATTTCGATTAAAAAGTGTTCACTTAACTGTTAATTAATGTCATTGTGTACAAACTACTTTTTTTGAAAGGATTTAAGAAATATGTAATTTATATTTTTATAAAAAATTTTTTTAATTTTTTGTAAAATAAACTCTACATCCACGAAAAACAAATTATTCTTGAAATTTTCTGTTTGAATGTTAAATGCTATGTTATTGTTAAAAGTACATAGGTACCTTCTTACGTCCCTTGGAATAAAATATTAATTAGGATCAAAAAATTAAAGATGATGTAAATAACCAATTGATATGAGCGCAATCTCATTTTTAAGTAAAATTATTAAAGTTTAAATTTTAGAAAGATATAAGAAGGTTAAGAATCATCACTTCATCAGACGACAGAATTCATTTACCTGTAAAATATAGGTAATAATAATGTAAATTTTTACAATTTAAATAAATTTACATTACTTATACAACTTTTATCTTTATTTATTGTTATATGACATTAATATGTTCTGTACCTTAAGTTTAATTTAGGAAACTCAGTAGCTTTTTGTTCTATATACATAAAAACTCGTAATTTATTTTGAATTTATAAAATTTCTGTTATGAAATTTTCAATTTAGAAATTGTACTATCTAATGTTATCTACTATCTTAGATATTGATCGAAACTCTATATGGTTATAGTCCGTTTGCACCACTTATATTTAAAGTGTTAAGCGATCCTTAAATCGTTAAGTGCCACTTATTACGTTTGCCCATTGGTTCAAGTAATATTTCAGGGAAATCTAAATTTTAAATGTGCAAACCTGCATAAATAATTTATTTTTCTGTTGTCTTCATTTCTAGAATTATAAAATAGAAAATCTTACAATAGCAATATTTGATTTTTCGTTCTCAAACGAGGAAACTTCCAGTTTTTGTTATATTTATGTTAGTACTGTCAAATTTATATATTAAGATTGAAAACTTTTCATTTTTGAATGACTTCAGATATAACAAAAATCAAACTGGGCCACCAACTGTAATGATGTGGCTCTACAAAAATATGTCAAGAAGAAATTATTCAGTTTCGAGTTGATTTTAATAAAAAATATAAAAAAATTATGTGAAGTTTTGTTGTTTTCGAGAATATGCGTTTAGAGTGCCCTATTGAAATATTTTCAAACTTGAGATAAGTTGGAGTTGCAAAAAGAACTTCAATTCAAAACCATTTGAGTTTGCATTGGATTTTCCGGATTTTACTAGATATTCTCTCTACAAATCAACGATGGTGCATCTACAGCAATCGCGAGAACAGATTTGCAACCTCTCGTTCAGTAGGTACACATTTTATATTTTAAATAATTAAAATTTAAAATTGTGTATGGCGGTGGAAAAACAACTTATCAAATTTATCATGCAGGTAACTTGGTCGAATTTGAGCAATAAAATGCTGCTTGCCGAAAGTTTAAAGATAAAATAAATTATTATCGCAGTCAACTTGAATTTTATGGAAAATCCATTTTTTGTATTTCTATGATATATTTCGTCAAATTGCTCTCAATTTTAATTAATTTATTTTTCAACCTACCCCCGAAGGAATTCTACAAAATTGTAATTTTGAAATTCTCAATATAAAGAGAAACCTTTCTAATTTTAAAATAAAATTTTTGACTTTTGAAGATTACAAAAATTAGTATTAAGAGAAATTAAGATTGAAAATGTACCCGTCATTGTGGGCAGGCGTAAGAACCAAAACCAAACAAATTATTATTGCTGTACAATAATTGTGCTAAAAGAAGAAATCTTCTTATTTTAAAGAATACCTATAGTATATTGTATAATATGTGAGTCTTTAATTGTGCAATAAATAAAATACTAAGTAAGTGTGTAAGGAAGAAGTGTTGTACTACTCGCATAATTACAAATACGACAACAAAAGTTTTTAAGTATATCAACTAATTAATTATTTTTAAAATTTTAAGTTAAATTGTCAGCATTTTCTACAAAAAGTATGTGGAAGTATAAATTAGATGTAAAAAGTAGTATATGCTGACTTATTGCCGATAGCAAAAGAAACGGTGTGGCGACGACTGGCAATTAATTTAATTTTTGAAGCAATTTATTAGAAGAATACTTTAAGAACTTTCAGTTGTAGTATTTATTGCATTAACAGTGGTATACTATAGAGTCGCAAATAAATGATAGTTTTAATAGTGGGAAAAAGTTTTAAAAAAAGAAAGGCAACACTGCACTAAAAATAATAGTTAAACTTAGATATAATACTGCTGCGCTGATTTATGTTAAACTGACAATTAATAAAATGAGAGCAAACATTAGAAAGCGATGAAACAAATATAAGTCAATAAAACCTCTTAGGTTTCTTTATACCAACCAACGCACTGACCTCTCGGCGGCTACCGATTCCATTGTGCGGCGCATTAGTGGATACTGATCTAACACTGCATTAAAATGATCAACAGATAATGAAAATAAATTGCAGTAAGTTTCAGCACGGACGGATGCAACACGTCGTGCATTTGTTAATAAACAAATTTCCCCAAAATAAGAACCATCGCTCAAACTCGTTGCAACATCACCATTCGCCATTACTATATCTACTATTCCTTCTTGAATAAAGTACATTTTCGAACCGATCGTTCCTTCTTTTATTATAATATCACCTAAAAGTATTTAAACGTGAAATGGTTATCGTACTAGCAAATGCTGAAAAATACCTGGCTGGAAGACTTCATATTTTAACTTAGTAACAACATCCGATACAAAGTTTGAATCGGCATTTGCAAAGAATGGAACAGAAGCTACCAACGATCTGCAATTATAATTAATAACATCTTCACGTAATTTTTCTGACAGTTCTCCCAATATGCAATCTTCGTCGAAAAATTTGCCTTGGTAGCGATGTTCAAAGTATTCTGTTATTCTTTGCCGCATTTCTCTTGGAAGTTTTCTATACGCCATGTATTCCTCCACTTGTTTCACCTATACAAAATGCAAAACAATTAACAAACTATGATTTATGTCAAAAAAAAGTAGATAGCAGAAGCTACGTGTTAGGAACCCACTTTAAATCTGACACGAGATTAAATCTATTTCATGGTTGAATATACTTATTGAATAGTGTTTGTCCTAAATATTAAGTTTCGAAAGTTTCAAACTTGGCTTAAATTTATTTAAAAGCTTCACCATAAGTTTATGTTCCAATTACACTAATGTAAGATTTTCATATAATGTACGTGAGTTGCACGGAAAATTAACGATTTTGCTTCCATTATTATCAAATGCGATTAATCTACTTAATATTATGATGTAATTAGGTCATTTTTCAATTGAGACAAAATTGCTTTTATCGTTGATTTTGCAAAATTTTCTTTTAATAAGCCGATAAATTCGTTTGGGGTTGCCTGAAAAATCAATACCACAAATTAAATCTCATGCCCTTCTCAATTTAGTCTAAAAACCGTATAGGTGTATGTACTTGTGCAAATACCCAATTTAATTTACCATTTTCCTAACAGCGTGAAGTAAATGTACTTTGGTTATTAAAAAAAGGCATTAAAACACTGCCGGTTTAATAGTTTTACTTATTCCTTCGAGTATTTGAAAATGTAATATTTTTCGTTATTGCAATTTTCGTACGAGTAGGTACATCTATATAATTTCCTCAGGAATCCAGTTTTAGTGTTAGAAAACATAATATATTTCACAGAATGCAATTTTAAAATAGAGCAGTTGTTATGAAATACGGAGTTACCTTCTCTCGATATTGTCGTCTAGAGGAATCCAAGCTTTGAATAAGATTTGTAGCGTGACCCAAGAACAAAGCGTAGCACGTTGCACCAGATATCATAGATAACATCGTGAGCCACATGTCTGTTAAGGATTGAGGTGGAAAACGACCGTAACCAATGCACAACATGTGCGACATTGCTTTAAAAAGTGCCCAGGAATATTGTTCCAACCAGAAGGCATGCTAGAAAAGGCAAAAAGTAAAGTTAGTAAAACTGTCACAAAATTTTGACATGTTTTTAAATAAAAAATAAGTTTACTAACCTCTAACTCGTTTATGGCGACCCACGAATTAGAAGGAAACCCTTGAAGCATAGGAACCAGAAATTGTAAACAGCCAGACCAATGACCGATGAGAAGCATCATGCAAATTAAGTTGAAAATCCGCATGAAAACACTTGCCATGTTCAAAAACTGAAAAATTCTCGTGTATTAGATAATCCTGGGTCAAACATCGATATTTTATGTTCGTTTAAAAGTTGGTTAATTGACAATTTTATTCAAAATATTACAAGAGATTGATTCGAATTAAACGAACATAATTAATTTAGTGTGTGTGAGTGTGTGTTAATTACAAATATATACGCAACGTTTTACATACGCTGAAAAAAATAAAATAGATCTAATACTAAAATATAAAATGGTGTAATAATAACCAATGTAAAAAGAAGCTCTCAAAAGTCTATCTTAAATTTTGCTCAAAAATTGGTAACCAATTATTTACTGCTTTGAAGCGAAAGCGGTGCTATTAATAAAAATGCTTAAGCAAATTATATCCTAATAAAAAGCTTAGTTAATAAAATTATTGATCAGACAAACAAACAGTACTTCAACCATGTACCAAGCACCATTATTATTATCGAAAATTTATTGCAATCATTGCATTTGATTAATTTTTCTGCTAATGTTATTTAAACAAAAAACATAACGACATAAACTTCACGTTAGTTAAAACGCAAGACACTTTTGACCGATATGTTCCTTCAGGTATTATAGTCAAAACAATATTCTATTCCGAAATAGGAACGAATCAGTAAAACCGAAAAACATACAAGCATACTACTCCAAAAAGTTAAAGATGTATTTCAACCACTTACCTTTCTCATTGAACTATAAACAAAAGCATGCTTACATTGCTAACAATAAATTTGTGCAACACTAAGGGTGCAATAGTATTACAAAGAATTTGGCATGGTATTGTTTTGGTATCAAATAGTAAACTAACAAAATGCTGCCAAGATGCATGCAACTATAACTACAATAATAAATAAAGAGCTAAATAGCGAATGGATACATTAGCGGAGCTAATGTTAACTCAAGTTTGGATGTGGTAGTCTGGCTCTTGAAGTGAGTGACTCAGGCGGAAGCAGAGGCGGCGCCGCGGATCGGTCATGCAAGCCAGCAGCCCTAAGCGGGTTACCTTAAAGAAGAGACTGCTTGTCTTAGATCTTTGGGGCTCCGAACTGAGGCGCCCCCTTCTTTCCGTTCGCTTTTTTTGAAGATTCTGCAAGATCTAGAAAAAAGCGAAGAACACATAGTAGTAGAGAAAGCTTTGCAGCTGGGCACCAGAAGAACGTTTAATTATTAGTAGAGAAAATTAGAAGTTAAGATTCAAGTTCTGTAAGATTTAGTGCAGTGCGAAAGCGGCATTTCAGAGCACGCAGAGCAAATTATTTACACTAAACGACTATATGGGTACATTATATATACAGAAAACACTATTAAAATAATAATAATAATGTGTTAACATAATATATAACAAAAATGTTTTTATTGATAATTAGCAGACTCATTAATATATTTCAATATCATCTTTTTGCAAATGTTAATACGGAAGCTATATGGAAGCTTTTTCTATATTATTTGTTTTATCGATTGGTAGTACAACAAAAGCAAAAATAAATAAGTTTAAATGTCGTACAATGTTGTTTACAGAAATTTGTATGTAGGAACTTGCTACATATTATAATAATACATAATATATAGTGTACACAACATGATGTATAATTTACCACAATGTATTTACCATGTTCTCTAGACAACTTAAATCCTGAAATACTTTAAAATTATTTTAATTACCCATATATAAAACATAACTTTCAACTGAAATTTCCTGGCCGACTGCAAGAGAGAAAAATCTTCTTATGTACATCTGATAGACACAATCACACTTTTCAATTTAAAGAAATCGATTCACGTTTCCTAGTCATCGAATAAAAAGAAAACACAAGCTAAATAAACTCACAATAGTATTCTGTTAGGTAGCTGAAAGCTGAAAAAGTTGAATCTTTTAGCGGTAAAAAAAATTAGTAAAAGAAACAAAAAAAATTGATTACTATATGCTGGTTGGGAATAAATAGAACAAAAAGTTTTAAACCCTCTATTAATTACTGAAGTTTAAAAATTAATTCGTTTTGATCAAGTATCCATTTTGAAGTTGCAAATTATGAAAATACGTGGGCATAATATGTATTTTTAACATCATTGGATTGAAATAATAGTAAAAATACATTTTATTTTATTGTATTGTATAGGTGAATGAGATGATTAAATAAAATAACGCTTAATATTGCAAATACTTAAACTTTTGCGTCTAGAATATAATTAATTAAAAATAATAAAGATATGAACGACAGTCAAGGTTAATTATACTTATTCAGTTATGTGGAACGTTTGTAAAAAAAGCTATCATAGTGATAGAATTAATGAAACCAATTTTGATTTTTTTTATGTAGGTACCTACAATAAAATAGACTGGGTAATACACTGTTTGGGATAATTAGATATTTGAGTGTTGCCCATAAATCCTTTTTTCGTGAAATACTCGTTCAAGCTATTCATATTTAATAAAGCCGAGTTTTGAAATCGAGACCAGTAAAAGTATATACGCGCAAATTGTCTTAAATTTTTCAACGCATCGCATTAGTCAGACTTTAGAATTTAAATTCGTATTCCAATTGTTTTTTTTAATTATGGTGGTAGTATTATGTAATACTTTTTCGCTATTTTCAGACCTGAACTGAACCGGCGGCGGTGGGTTATGCTATCCTAGTTCAAATATATACTGCAGTCAATGGTACAATTGTCTAAATAAACATTTGACAAGTACATCTATGTACGAATATTTCCTTAATACGAGTACATAATAATTATTCATCTGCGTTCTCGTACCATGCAAATATTCGTAAAAAAATTTTGGCATACTTTTGCAATAGTTTTACAAATTTGGTTTATATGCTCACGGGTATGGAGAGTTCTAGTTGAATAGAAAGATTAAAAGAGCTGATATAATATTATATTATAATATGTAATATAATACATACATATACCTATTATATTTTGTATATTTTTTACCTACTTTGCTGTACAACTAATTCTCGAAGACTGAGAACCCTGAAGAGAGTTGCCTGGTCATCAAATTGAAAAATCACATTGAAAATTTAACATTTTATAGAAACTGCAATATTTCCCCCATTGCAGGATTAAAAACATAGCAATATATTGTCCTGAAATTTACTCATAATGGAGAGAGTAGGAAAGTTTTTATAATATTTGTTTGTTTGCACAGGAAATGATTGGTAACAGTTAAGGAATATTTTACTTTGATATAAAAAATAAAAATGATATGATTGGAAAAACAGAAAATTAATAAGTGTTATACAGAAGCTGAAATATAAAACAGATTTCGCCACTTAACAACACATATATAACGTAATTATTAAAATTATTTGTTTTAAAACTTTTTTTATTGCAATCGGCAGAACTTCTAGCGTTTGTAATGGAAAAAGAATCTTACCATAAAATATTGTAGTACATAGAAGGTAATACGCATTGCGTATTATTATAGCAAAATTTAAACGATAACGAAATATTAATGACTTCTTATTAATCTACGATGCATAAGACAATAGTTAGTTATACTGAACGGTAAAATTTACGCGCTATAAACGTTGGCGCCAATTACTAGCAAAGCGCGTAAGCTTTCAACTTCAATATGGCCTATATAGTAAGAATTATCTGGCCTAGAAAACAGTTATGAAAATGAAAATAACACTAAGATTTTCGATGTATGCAACACTTCAACTGATCTCGATACCTAACACATGGGCGTAATTCTGTAATGGGCTTTGCAAAAATATTTAGAAAATCGAAAAGAAACCTGAATTATGCTGCTAAAAATGCAGTGCAATTGACAATGATTTTGCTGTATATTATATGTGCTATACGTATAGGCAGATCCTGGCTGCATAATATTACGATTGTATGTATGTTTTAGAATGTAAATATTTTTAATCAAGTTGATTTAGAGGCGAGACAAATATTACGAGCTATAAAAACCAACTTTATAGTATTTAGCTGAAAGACTTTATAGCTTGATAAAATTAAAATATCTTCTCGATAATGAAGCCTGGTGGCTCTCACGAAATATTGTTTTTAGGAAACTTATCTTCTGTTACATTATTTATTTATATGATATATTAGTATAGGGAATTAGTTTTGAATTATATCAACGAGTTTCTGCTAAATAATAAAAACATTTTGAAACACAGATATTATACAGTTTGCAGTTTCTCAATAACATAAACTGTACTATTACAATAAGAATATAAGCGAATTACAACAATTTCTACTTGAAATTGTATTATTTCGATCTAAAAGTGAAAATCTACTAATAAGAATAAAACATAAATGTGAGACTATGTGTGGAACTATAGATATATTTACGTTTTACACAATAGGCAGTGGTTTGACCAACAAATTTTAAGCTTGTGCAAATTAAAATTAGTGAATCTAAACATTTAACATAGTGTTCACATAAATATTTTCTGAAAAATCCCCCAAATTATACACTTTATTTAATATCGTCGGTATTATTGTGAAAGTATTTGGTGACTGCCTGCGTTCAAAAAGTTTAAATTCGAAAATAAATTTAAAAGAAGGTTAACATTATCGTGTTAGTGCAAACTGCAAAATATTGGTTGTTATTATCTAATGAGAGATTTAACTACGTTATGGAACTATTTTCTATAATTATACAAGACAGTCTAGTGGTCACAATAACTCAAAAGTAATAAAACTAAAACTAATAAGACACGAAATTTAGAATTTTCGAGAAAAGATGCACTATACGTTTATAAAAATTATAATGATTATAGTAAAGAAAGAAACAAAAAAAAATGGAAAATATAATTATATGAGATTACTAGTTAGTTCGTTTTGTGCTGTTTTGATTGTAATGTGTAATGAAAATTTAATCCACAAATTTTCGAAATGTATTTAAACAATGTTAATTTTTATTAATTTTTTTATAAACTTTCTTTTATGTTTCTAACTTACTAACAACATTCAACATTTATAACTTACGTTCACAAAGATGAATTGCACGCAATGAAAATACATTGTCTACATATGATAACCCCAAAAATTCTACATTGTGTATACAATGCATATCCGAGCAGGAACATCACCTCAATTTCAAACAATAAAGTTGTTGTGCACCTGAACATGCGAATTTTGAACAAAACAAAAAAACTCGTTTCAAAATTCATTGTGCCTATTTCTATGCATTAACTTTTTGTTATTTACACCACCTTTAACATTAATCATGCAAATATAGTGTACATTTGTATTTTCAAAAGTTTGTCCTTGTATAAATGAATACCTAACCAATAATCGATAGAAAACTGATACAAAAAGAAAATTTTATCAACTATTGAAAATATTTAATTACCATTTTATAATATTTAAAATTAGGTAGCCAATTGTGGTTTTAAATTTAATCAATACTATTAAATGCAAACTAATACTCTATCATTTAGATGTTTTCATATCATTAAAAGGACATTACCTCACAATGTGTGATGTTAGGCATACTAACGATAATGTTTTCTATAGACGAGTACGTCTACCACTAACTTACAGATTTACATAGTAAAAATATGTATATAGCTGTTATTTGAATATTTTGCAAAGCTGCACAAATAAAACAAAAATCAACAAAACATTTTAAAAAAGCATAAACTTTTTTATATGTGATTGCTTCTGTTGCGATTAGCATTATTTATTTACAATTCCTGCTGTGCTGCTATTAAAAACTATACATATTAAATAATGTTATGAAAATTCTTCAAAAATACTTTTCTCCTCATTTTCTTGAGAGATACATATATTTAGCCTGAATTGAATTATTTAATACTTGAACTCAGAGTTTAAATATAAAAACAAAATATTCATAATACTCTTATAAATACTGTTGCCAAAAGGTTTCTAGAAATCTAAATAAGATTCTATGGGCATGAAGATAAAAGAGATAACTCTTATCAACCTCTATACCGTGGGAATTGGGGAACCATTATGATGATATTGTGTATTTGAATATTACATTTTAATATATAAATACGTAAATTCACACCCGTTTCAGTTGTTTAGAGATGCCGCTTTTCTCAACATCTTGCTATTGATTAGCTAAACTGAAGACGTGATAGATTTTGGTAGATTATTAAAATGGAACTCCCGAAGGTGAAAAAGCACTATATCATCACAACAACCAATCAACGATCAGAAATCGTTAAAATGTACACCGAAAAACGTGACTGTATTTCGTTGGAAAAGCACGGAATATAATGTCATCAACTCCAACATGAGTCAAGTATTGCTTTTGCAAATAAAAATGTACAACGTGTTGCGTTAATATTGACAAACCAATAGAGTTGTCATTAAAATGCAATTTTTTTGTATCATGCAAATGATGTCCAAATAAATTTGTGTGGTGGTATAATTGAGTTTAATATATACAGGTGCACAACATTATTACATATTACGAACGAGCCTCTAACTTTAATGACACTGAACTACCGCGCTAAACACACATTCCAATAGCCTTATACTGCCCTCAACATATACGTTATGAAATTTTGATGTTAATAATACATGAAAACAATATAAAGCCCAAACACAACATAAACAGACAGAAAGAGAGTGATGTAGCACCTCGGTCGTCCTGTCTCTAGGTGGGGGAATTGGGGTACCGTCGGGCGCGTACTCTGCCTGCCGCCCAGAAGGGTGCTGGTACATGGGTATCTGCGACCCAAACACCTCTATCAACTTCATACTTTTCTGTATAGCTATGTTGCTACACTGGTATATGGAATTTTTGGTCCAGGTTTCAAGTAGCGGCTGTAAAGTTTGACTTTAATTTAATATTTTAATTAAAAAAATTAATATTTATTTTAAAAGTTTCAACTATATAATATATCATTCTGCGTTATCTAGGTGTCCACTCTCTGTATGTGGATCTATACAACAAAAAACTTTTCATCCGCTACTTGAAAGATAGTTAGTATTTTGAAAGGTATATTAATCCCGTTCACTACATCATTCATAATAAAGCTAATTTATCTCTTAAAATATCCTATTTATACTATTTCTATTTATACCCATGATTATTAAAATGGCAGAACGAGAATAAAAAATTAACGATGTTATGATGCCAATTGTTATTATTGTATTTACATAAAAATATATCACAAAATTTACAGTAAAATTTTCAAGTCACAGAACTTACCCTTTTTATAACCAAAGCTAAAGATTACCTATTTCCATTTTTTTTATACAATTTTCGAGAGAAATCTCTAAACTAATTCCTTATTTATTATAAATATGTTATGTTTTTGTAGTTTAGAGTAAATTAATGTAAAGTGCAAATAAAAAGATCACAGGTATAGATATCATAAGAGGCAAGCTAGTTTGAAAGCAAAGATTTCTAAAAGGCACTGACATTGTAAATTTATAGTAAAATTTCTAAATTATCTACCTACATCAGTCGAAGGGAAAAATTAAGTTTATTATGTAACTGAAGCAGCGATATAAACAATAAAAGTTTTAATTGACAATAATTTTGAACAAATAAACATAAAAAATGTATTCAGCTGCTTCTGGTTTGAATTGAAATAGATTTATAATATTTAAGCGCATAGTGCAAATTTCAGTAATGTGCAAACTTAGGCTCATTCCAAGCGCGTTGAGCAGTAGTTTAAAGCTAACATAAGCTTTACATTTTTAATATATCTTTTTCTTTTGATTTAAAAAATAAATAAACTAAAAGCACTTTCTGATCGAAAACATTTTTATATTAGACAATAATTTAAGACACTAATTAAATAATTTCTTAAACAGAATAAGCAAATACAAAATTTCTTTTATTTATTTATATAACAAGATTTTTTTTGAATGGTAATTTTACAACGCACAAAAGCATGAGCGCGCTTGTGCCAAAAATATATGGAAATTTTACTTACATAAACTTCCTCCCATTGACTGACATATCGGACCAAACGTGATAATCGCAGCAGTCGCACCAATGACAGAAGCTTTGCAAGTCGTAATATTCGTAACGCACGACCTGCATGAAGGATCTGAAAGCTCTCCCCGAAATCCTGGAACAGAAGTTTCACTTTTTGGTAATTCGCATGAGATCTACTAGGCCCAACAAATCTATATAAAAGTAGTACTTAACAAGTTATTAAATTTCTTGGAAAGAAAATTTTAAGCTTTTTTTAAAGCAAACTTTAATTTGCAGCTGTTAGAACTTAAAGAAACCGTATTTCTTTATTGACCTTTAAAAGCTCAAAGAATTTAAAAGCTTTTCAAACATGTTTTGGCAAAACAAGTTTTATGCAATGTAATTTTCATATCTTTTAAATTTTATTTTGCATGAAATTTATTATTCCTATTTAATATCTAAACATCTAGAACGAATTTGGGTTATTGAATATCAATGGCATGCATTTTTATTATAATATTATATAGGTAATGCATTACATTAAAATGCAAATAACAAATTTATATGTTGACGAGCAATAAAAATATTGATGTATTAAAAATTGTTCTATGCAAAGAACAAAGGTAATTCAATAATAAATTTTCTTTGAGGTAAAATTTGTATAATAGGCATTAATAATATTAAAAGATAAGATTTAAACTAAGAATACGCTGTGTGAAAAAATTGAATGTTGAATATAAAATATTTAGAAATGAATCTGAGATTAAATTATGCATTTGGCGAAATAGAAAATTTAAATTATTTTATTGTCAAATTTATATCTGAATCGATTTTGTGTAAAGGTTCCAGTTTTCCTCAAGGTATACAAACTTTTCTAATAGAATTGTGTTTTCATTTTAAAGCTTAAATACAGAGCTTTTGCACGAAAGCAACTTTTTCATAAATTGATTAATAAAACTTAAAATAATTTTAAATTAATAAAGTAGGTCAAAAACAATAAGTTCGTTTCTTCGAAAAAATTGGTGAAAAGTTCAAGCAGCGAAATCTGGGTTGCAGACATAATAATTATTACATTTTATAACGTAGAAATATTTAGTGTCCTTTGATGAGAATTTTTATATTTTATGGTATATGAAATTAAACCAAGTGTTACGATGTCCAGTAAAAGGTATTTTCAAAGAAAATTACAAAAGTAAAAAATTCTTTTCTAAGGTTAGGGTTAAGATTTGTCGACATTGTTTGGAATATATTATATTACATTACTTTTTCGAAAAATAGAATTTTATTTTTATGATAGGTACTATAAACTTTATATTAAATACTAAAAGATTCCTTTTCAAATAACTGGAGGATTTCTATATGTAGGTATAGTGTCTTATTAAATTTAAAAAAATTTAAAAGAATATGCAATGCTAAATTGAAGATTTAAGTGGTCTTATACTAAATACTAGGTCCTGAAACTTTAAATTTTGTAAAACTTAGACAAATAATTTAGAAAATTAAACTACACTTACTTGGTTAAATATAAGAAATATGTAATCTAAAGGAATGGACGATATGAGATCTAGGAAAAACCATGTTCTCAAGTAATGTCGGGCTATTAATTTAGGATCCAAAATAACTTGTTCGGCGTTATCTTGTTGCATTATACCTAAAAATAAACAAAACAGTTTAGTAAGCACATCATAAATTAAATGGTTTAATTTCAAATTCAATTCAATAGTGAGAAATTAATTCGAAAATCAAATATTCACCTGTTCTAAAATTGACAACTATATCAATAAGAAATATAGTATCGGAAAGACAATTAAAGGCAATCCATCTCGTACTGAGATCGTCGTTAAAAAAACTGATGGCCACTGGTAGAATGATGAGATTTGCCACTAACAGCAACAGCATACATAGATCCCAATAAAAACTGCAAAAAATTTCTTAATTAATTTCCGAGTTTAGCAAAAATCAGCAATACAAAAAAATTGATTTGAGTGAAATTGAGTAGAGTGTGACCTTTATTATTTCAATTTAGTATTAGGTTCTTAACATTTTAAATATTATAAAATTTTAAAAACAGTATACTCTAACAAACTAAAACTTCAACTTGTGCAAACAGCAGCATTATCTCATATTTACATGTAATTTGTACCCTGCTAGCTCTAAAATAGCTAAACCATTATTTGTAACAAAGCAGTTTGTAAGTTTATTAACCACTGTATCATTTATAGAATTCTTAATAAGGTGCTTTTCTCGTTATATAAGCTTTGGAGAAAAATTACAAAGAATATTTATTTAATAATAACATTTTTTTCGTAAAACTTAATGTAACGGAAGAAAATAATGTACCAGTTCCTATTTGATATTTTCAGTAAGAAATATTTTTAAATTTGAAATATTTTCGTTTTCCGGCGTATTATCAGTAACAACCGATACTATATCCATTGGTTATACTAAAATCCTTTGAAACACTTTGCAAGTACGTAGAAAGCATCGATACATTTTCAAAACACATAATAATAATTAGGTATGCTGCTCGTAATGGATGTTCGCAATAAACATGAATCGAATGAGCTAACTTACTGTAAAAACATCACTCTTGTCAAGAACTCATCAGATAGGTCTATTTGGAATTTGTTGATTTTCGTATCAAGTACGCCCACTGAGTAATTAAAAAACTTTGCAAAATATAGCCAAACATGTTGATTTTATTTTAACTCGAGCTACCTACCTCTCAACTAAGGTATAGTACATATTTGCCCATTAACCATTTATCTAACTTCAGATTTTTACCCAGTGAATATTTTCAGGCTTTTTTAGGCTACCTAACCACTCGGTCATTTCCTCAGTCGATTTTTCTGCATGTTAAAATAATTATTTAAAATCTTTTGTTGAACTGTGCACCAAGTTTAATGTGAAGTTGACCAGAAATTGTTATTAATTTTAGTTATGATAAGACTTTTTAAAATATTCGAGTAGTTTACACATATTACTTCATTGTTAATTAGTAAATCAAATTTTTTTGCTACCAAGAAACCTTAAACATTCATTAATTAATACTACAGTAGTTCGGACAGTTCAAATAGGTGTAATTTATTAAGTTGATTATGTTTTATTGGCTAAACTTAGACATAATGATTAAGCAACTAACATAATAACTTCCTTATTCAGTTATAAAAACTTGTTAAATTGTCGACGGAAAAAATAAGGCGTAATCTTCAAATATTGTTTGTTAATTTATAACAAATGGTCATATAATTGAGAAAAACAGAAAAACAAAAAAAAAATTCAGTTTGCTGTATTGCCTTGTATTGATATTTCTCTGATGACGACGTTTACGTTCACTTAGTTGAATTGTTAAGCATAACAATCATTAACTTTCTGAAACTAACGTGAAATTCCTGAAATCGGCAGTCGTTATCAAGCGATGGTCATATGAAGCAACTTGATTTCTTCTGTAAAAGAAAGGTTCACACTTGTATCACAAATTTCTGATTTCAGTACAGCAATAGTTTTGATATAGCTGCTAGGTGTGTGATGTAAATACCTTCCATTAGAAATCATTCTTAAGTTTGAATAAAAATAAAGAAAAAAGTTTAGAAGGCTAATCTGTCTCAAATTTCTACATGTTTCTAAGAAAGACTAATTTCGAATTATTATACAGATGTTCTGCTGCTGACAGTAGCAGTCTTTTATAAAGTAAAAAGCTAAAAATGTAGGCTATCTTTGGTACAGGTAATAACTTTTTTCTTTGAACATCAGAACAATTTTACTTCGTGTCATTCAATAAACAAAGTTAAAGAATCACTACCGATACCGCAACGCCGGATGGCCTAAAGAGTAAAATAACGATTTTCAAAACGTTCCCGCAGATTCTTTAAATTATCTTTAAATTGCTTATTAAAAACTAATACAAATCTAAACGCATTAGTGCATCATAATAGACAATAAAAAATGTGCCTTTCGTAGTTTTTCAGAAATATTGGTAGGTTCAAAAATGTCTAGGGAAAAATCAAGGTAATGAAACAATCCCATCTAAGATGAAACAAGAATGTCTTGTCGAGTTGAAAAATAAGTATATAAGTCCAAGATAAAAGTTATACATTTATTTTAATAATTTTCAAGGAAAGTTAGTCATTCTTAGAAAATTGAGAGAGTATGAGAGTGTTTATTATAATTAAAGCAAAACATAATATTTATAATTTTGATAAAAATTGAAATTTTTCAGATTTCGGTGCAGATTTTTTCTCCTGTACATTTGACGCAAAGATGGTCTACAACTTTGTAGCTATGGGACAATTTGCTGTAAGCTTTCAAAATGATCCTTCTAGATTCTTCTTTACCATTTATTAAATTTTAATAAATAAAATAAAATTTAATAAATAAAATAAGATTGAAATTATTATTTTAATTGTAAAAAATAAATAGTAAGTAATTAATATACGATAGTTGACCTTTATTATTAATTATATTATTGTTAAGATAATTAGATCTATTTAACCAATTCAATTTTCCGACGTTTCGAGTCGTTTATGGACCCATTTTCAAGGCAATACAATAATATAAAAAGATTTTAAATTATAATTAATATACATTTCAAGTTTCGTAAAATAAAATAAATAAACTGAAAAAAACTGAAAACTATTTTATTTGGGGATTTTCAGCAAAACATTAAAATAATAGTATTTAACTGTAATAATATGAAGAATACATAGGCAGAAAATTATTATTTAAAATACAATAAAAAGGACTAAGAATATTTAAAAATGAAGAAAAACTATAGTATGTTTTAGTAATACGAGATAAGGTCCTATTTCACGATTATTTTCAATCTTCAGTCGCACATAACTATAAAAAATTAAAAAATTAATATGAAACAAGAAATTATATTCAAAACAATTGAAAAAGTTTTTGGCAAAAATTCGATAAAAATAGGGTTTCTATGAAGGTAATATCTCGGAAACTATAGATCTACTAAGAGACTTCTGGGATTTAGGAAGGGCAGAATATGTATAGACAATGTTTTTAGCATAAAATAAATAATGGAAAAACACCAAGAGTACAACAAAGACACTCACGTAGCATACGTGGATTTTATAAAAGCATTTGATAGAATAAAGCGGTGCAAAATATGGCGTATATTGGAGGAAGGGCAAAGAATCATAAATTCAATAATATAAAATGTACCAAGCAATACCCAAATAAAAAATGAAATAGTAAATACGGGGTTGAGACAAGGGTGCAGTATGTCGCCGACATGGTATAATATTTACATTGACGATGATGCTATACGTATATGGAAGAAACAAATACGTTGCTACACAATAAATCTGAACAGCCAAGATTTTGTAATATCCATGCTCTTTGCGGATGACCAGGCCATAAAACAGTGAAAACTCAATGGAAGCATACAATATGGTAATATCTATAAGTAAAGCAAAAGTAATGGCATTCAAAACTTCTTACGCTGCACAATATCTATATTTGAAGAAGCTGATACACCCAATAAAATTTAAAAATTTAATTATGTAAACGGCACAATAAAAAGAACGTACAAGAACGAAACCAATCAAAATACTGCGTTGAAATTCTATAAAAAAAATTCGGTACCAATCATAACGTACGCCAGCGAAACTTGGACGATTACCGAGAAAAATGAAAGACGAATTCAGAGTGCCGAAATGAGGTTCCTACGTGCAGTAGCAGGATTCCAAAAAAAAGAAATACTGGTATAAGATCTGAATTGAACATCTAAAATATTAACGAAACAATAAAAGTTTACCGAAAAGCATGAAAGACGCACCTTGATAGAATGGATCAGTCCCGTCTGCCTAAGAAAATGTTACAATACAGGCGGAGAGGAAAAAGAAGTGTGGGCGACCAATTTGAGTGACGTAACGGACCACCGGTCCAATACCTGCAGATGATGATCATGATGAATCCTCTAACTTGAATCATTTCTTAATGATTTTTCCCATGATACTTAAAATATTATTCATGCTCGCATGTCGCATTTGCGCAATAAAGAAACACATTATTAATTGTAATTTTTTAAAAACAAAACTTCGCGTAAAAGCTAAATTTTAAATAACATACCTATTAATCATATTGTAAAAATTTTGGCAAGTTACTTGAAAAAATAAAATCACAAAATTGTAAATAAAATTTATAATTGTCCAGTTTACACTTGTAATCTATTTTTCATTTAAAGCTCAAAATTCTTTTTTTAACCTAGCGTTTATTACATATTTGGTACCCATCAGACATCTGTTTGTAAAAACGTTACAAAGTTTTGAAAAATTTTGAAATTATTTCGTAGAAGTGAGTAAATGCTACATTACGTGACTTTAAATAACCTTAATAAATCATTTTAAATCCGTGTTGAACTGATTCGATTTGATACGTATGATTTTCATATTCAGTTTTTCATTATTTGATTAAATATTCAATAATTTCCATTCGTATTTCTTTCTTTATTAATTTTTGGCTAAATTTTTTAATTCTATTTTATTTTTTATTTAATTTATGTTAATTCATGCAAAAGAGCAAATTCGTCAGGTTGCTATATTATGAAAATTATTTATTTATTAATCGGCTTTTGATCTTTTTATCTATTACCTTAATTTTACTTTATTGCTTCGAATGTCCTTACGTTAATTTAACCATCTTTTGTGTTATCAGGTATGGATTTGTGGGACATCAACTACCACCTCCTGTTGGAAGTGGCACCCGAAGATTGTCTTTTTTTTTTGAATAATAAGTTTCATACTGGAATTCGATTACTTCGAGATCTTATAAGATGGTACGGCCGTGGCCTATCTTGTGGAGATTTGTTTTCAAGTTGATTTTGAATTGACCATTGTTGATAGAATTGGGTATCGAAGATAGTTGCATGTGCATCATAGGTCCGGTTGGAACTTTAGAACTACTTTAGAGCGAATGCACCGATTTTGGTACGATTTTCACTACATGATCAAGATTCCATCAGAGCAGGTTTTAGTATAAAAAAGATGTATTTTTCTATATAATAAGAAATTAAGTCTTAAAATTCTGTAAATAACAAATTTCAGAAAAATTCTCAAAAAAAAAATATCAGTAATTGATAATAATGATATAATCAGTAATTGGTAATAAATAATTTACGATTAAAGATTTTTAATAAAAGTTTTTGTTCCTAATTGAAAATACCGAGTACATGTTGTACTAAACGTTTGCATCCGAGGAGCAAATTCTTAAAATAGGATTGCGATGTATCATAAGTTATATTTATGTTGACAACTATTGGTCAATATCAAGTTAATTGTAAACATTCATTAGTTTAATAGGCACAAGAAGTGTTTTACGACTGCAATCAATTTTTATATTTAAAAATATGTGTATACGCTGAAAAGCAGTAGGTACAACTGATTTTTAAGTTTAATAATCGATAATAAATACTTATTATATTCAATAATATATCGTTCAAATTTACTTTAGTATTTACAAAGTAATATTTTTAATTTCGCCGCTTAAACCATAAACTGACCGCCATCATAAACATCTAATCCGTTATTTTTAAGTGTTTGTATCATAAAATTTAAGTTTGGTCTATGTATACAATGTAAGCATCAGTTACTTACCATCTTTTGAATAAGTTAAGAAGAAAAATGTAAATTTTACATTTTAAAATTTTACTGTATTTTAAAAGTATCATTCAGAGTAACGGCGACTCCTCCATGTCTGTGCCTGCATGCAAAGTAATCTCATCAGGCACATTCACAGAAAACCTGCGGGCTCCGAATTTCAAAAACGTGGCTAATCAGTTAGGTAATTAGAGGTGCCATATTATAGTTTTTGTTTTAGTTTATGGTGGTGGGTGGTTGACACTTGAACTGCCAAGTTTTAATTAAAAGTAGTCGTGAAACTTCCAATCTACTATTTTAAAATTGCTGCAGTTTATACATTTTTACTGTTTATTTATAAATACAAAGTATTGCATAAAAAGTTTAGAAAAATTTATTGTGTGTACCAATACTTAAAGTTGACGAAACTAATTGTTTTGCCAAATAACACAAATAGTAAATTTTATTTACAATTTTTACCTTTATTTATATTTTGAAAGCAAATAAACTAGCATACTTAAAAATTTATTCATGGTAGCATCTATTTTTGTCTAAACGATTAATATTCGGGGACAGTTGCTTGTGTGTTATAGTTAGAAACTGCTATAAAGTCGACTTTGTAATTAATACACGTAAAATGTTTCACCGCGATCACTAACATTACAATTTGCATTCAAGTCGAAGGATGGCATTTTATATCAAAGAAAGAGTTGCGATTGTAACCGGTGGTGCTTCAGGAATAGGCCTGAGTTGTGTCAAAGAACTTCTTCGTAATGGACTTCGAGTAAGTTAAAGTATTTGGTTGCTGTGAAAAGGATCAAAGAATAATATCAGTTTAATTATCGCAGGGGGTCACAATTGCTGACACGGATGATAAAAAAGGTGAAGAAGCCATTAATCAAATAACTAATGAATTTGGTGAGAATAAAGCAGTCTTCTGTAAAACTGATGTCACTCGTTCGGACCAATTGGAATGTAATGAAAACGCAAATGTTACAATATAAAATTTATAAAATCGGTTTTAGTGATTTTTAAAGTTACTCTCGATACTTGGAAATGTATCGATATTGTGATTAATAATGCCGGTGTCATGAATGATAAGGAATGGGAATTTGAAATTTCTGTTAACTGTGTAAGTAATTAAAATACAATATGATTTATATTATGTAATATAGAAATAGAGACGTGCAATTGAAACGTAAATTTGTGTGCAGGCGGCAGTAGTTCGAGGCAGCTTACTCGGAATGCAATATATGGGCAAAGATAAAGGTGGAAATGGTGGACTTATAATCAACATCTCTTCAATTTTAGGACTACAAACGTTATCGAGCTGTCCTATTCATGTAGCAACAAAACATTTTGTAATTGGTTTTAATAGATCTTTAGGAACAAATTATCATTTCAAAAGAACGTCTGTTAAAGTACTTACATTATGTCCAGGCTTTACAAACACTCCACATTTGATAGAAGCCAGTCAAAATGCAATAACTAGTCTTTCTTCCGATATTGGAGAGCTATTGACTCAAGAACTTCAAGGGCTTCCATCGCAATCGTAAGAATTCTTATATATTTATTATCGAATAACTTTTTACCTCAAAAAAACTTGAAATACTTCTTGTTTCCAACTTACATGCATTATTGAAAAATAAAACTTGCAAAAGTTATGAGTATTATCGGCGCATATTCTGTTTGATTAAGCCATTGTAGTTGTTTTTGTACTCTTATCAGTTATTTTTTTTTGTTTTTAGACCCGAAACTGTGGCCAAAGCCTTAATAACCGTTATAGATAAAGGAAATAATGGCAGCGTATGGGTTATAGAAGGAAATAAGCCATTGTATGAAGTTGTTAGGACATTTAAGTCTTCCTAAGGTTTTTATTAAAAAAAATGTAATTAGCCAAAATATACTCCCATTAAATAATGCGATAAAATATAATAGCATTTATATTGTTAATGTAACATCAAGTAATTTTTAATAATAGGTAACTATGAGTACATAGATAGATAGGGTTTGGAATTTAGTGCGAAAGGTATAAATTAAATCAAAAGTTGAAAATTGTATATATCTAATATAAGTGTAGTTATCGCTATTGTATTTTGATGCCTTTGTTAACTAATAATTTTAGAGTTTATCATACAATAACCAAGTTTAAGCTTGTAAATTTAAATTTCCTGTTTGCTGGCTTAATAGTATATGATTTAACATTAGAAACAGTTCAGTTCTGATACTTGAATGCTGCAATCTTCTGTTATACAACTTGAATAACTATCGTCTAGAAGAACTAGATAATTTTAGAAATTTATTTCACTAAAACCTCAGTGCAGTATGTAGCGTGACAAATCGCATCATCATTTAATTTTAACAATACATCGTTTAACATTCAACACAGAATCTCACTTAATCTTTGTCTGGAAGCAGTAGAGGCAATTGGTCATAACATACCAAGAGTAGCAAGATTAATACAACTATGTACGACTTCCAATTTCAACATAAGTCCCTTTCAAAATTTCCAACAGAGCGCAAACGTAACGAAATAGCATTTCCACGGAATTACGTGAGGTTTTACGAAATAAAACAGAGCAACGGAGTTCACCCGAAAGATTATAATTGGCTTTATATTTTCTAACCTAATAAAATGTTAAGGAAAATGCAAAACTATTCTTTTGAAGCAAAATTCAAGAAAAGTTTTAGGAAAACTTGGATATTATAACGTATTTAAAAAAATGCGTTCGAATGAAAGAATGACATGTGTCGATAGATTTATAGATAAATAACAAGAAAAATGATAAATGATGTCCACGCCAATATGAAATGTGTAAATGATCGATAACGTGTTTGTTCGTTTATTCATCAGCTTCATGTTCCTCAAAGGAACCGTTTCCAAACTTTTTATTGTAGCACTATTATAAAATGGATATGAAACGCAATCAATTCAAAATACCTAAGAAGCAGCAAACGTTTTCCATAATTAATTGATAAAAAATCGCTTTTTGCCTAAAACAAATATTTTAACTTTCCAAGCTAGGAAGCCTAGATTCCTTGGTTTCCTTTTCTCATATTCTTTATACGTAGTGATTGCAAACTATTTCCAAAATATAATCTTATTGCAAAGTAGGAAGAAACTAACGCTTTGCACATGGCTTAATCTAACAAGTTGATGAAAAATATACAGCAAAACATTTGTTAAGATTTCAGTTGGGGAAAGTTTACGAAGTTTAAGGAAAGTAAGGAGCAGTTAAACAATTACCAGCTGTTATACAACATATACTTAAGTTGTACGTGTAGGTAGATATAATAAAGTTTAAAATATTGCATTCACAAGTTTATTCGCTAACTTTATTTGGTTATTTTTTACTTCCAAAAATATATTTTCTGTGTATCTAAAAATTTCCTGTTCATTGCTCTTCAAATTTCTAAAAATCTTTCCTTAGGTTTTCTCTTTGATTTTTATTTCTTAAGCTTTTTTAGAACCTGTTATTAATTTATGGGACGGAACAGATAATATTTGGTAAAACAATAAACAGCTTCCCTATTGTAATTGGTACGAGTAGATACTATAATAATAATTACATCTGGTGTTCCAACAAACTAAGCGATTACCAAGTTCTTATAACTGAATTTTAAAGCGAGCTGCCAAAAGACCTAAATGGCTGAAAATCAGGCGTGGATACTCAAAAATTTATGATCTTCCTCATTTATTTCTTCTAATAAATGTATTTATGTTATTGTACATTCTTGTTTTGCTTTTCAATTTTTCTTTATGCCAAGACGTTTATTGTTTTCATTTATTAGTTTAGCGATCACTAAACGATTTTTTACATGAAGATAGAAAGGTTGTTCCTACTTAAAATTGTCTTTCATGTAAATAAATGATTTACTTATATTTAAACAGTAATACTAAAGAAAATAGTTAAATTAATGCCTTCATATTGCCATTGAAATCATTTTATATTTTATCGCGTAATTTATGATGCTAAACGTTTGTAGGCTCTTAAAAAGCTCCCGAAATCCCCATATCATTGTTAACTCGGTCAGCTATTTTGCTAATATATGATGTATGAATATACGCATACTAATATTTCCGATATCTTTACAGGACAAAAGATTTTAATACATAGCAAAAAAAACTGTTTTTAAACCGGAAAGTACTGGAAAAAAATAAGAAATTGTAATTACTATAATTGTTATTTTACCGTAACCGACTAAATTTAATCTGTGAATGTCCTTGCAATAATAATAATCTCTCCAGACACTAAACTTACCGGTACTTCGTAAATAGATTGCTTTTTTGTAGGTGCAAAATAAATTGAAGGTTCACGTGAGACACGCGAATTTAGGGCAACAAAATGTGTTCTTGACCTTGGTTAAGTTGATTATATTGACCTAGAATTGTACACTAGACGAAACTTGTTTCTGCATTGTATCCTTATATCCTTATCTTTTCGCGGTGCTAACTGAAATACTTTGTATTGTGTATCAAGAGTCTATCAGGATAAGGGGATTTGAAGTAATTTCACCGAAAAGTTTATGCTTATTGAAAATTTTTCTACTTCCGTTTCTCAATTTTACTTTTAAAACACAAAATCCACAAATACCAAATAAAGCACTTGGCTTATTATCTGTGAGTCTCCGATTTATATTTTGTTACATAAATTTGAGAAGCTATAATTTCATTTATTAACTATCAATGCCATAAGCGTAGGTAAATAAAACACTACACATCGAGAGCAAGGCTTATGGTTAATTTTCAATGGTACGTACTTGTAGCTAAAAGAAGTAAAGAGAAGTGCTGAAAAAATTCCATTTAATAAGTTAAAGCTTTTTCTAGAAGATTTATATGATACTGACATATTTTCAAGCTGCACGATACGAGAAATTTTTCCAAGTGACAAATTGCAATGAAAAAATTATTGGGTGCAATAGAAATTAATTTTTATTTCTGAAGCCAGATCGAACTGATTGTGACACAATTATTATTATTATGTGATGACAATCAAATTGCAAACAGATAAAAATACTAATACATCTAGTATATAATATAATTGTTTCTTTTGGTTTCGAATTGAAACAGTCTGCACCAGTAAAAGTATAGTTATTTATTAAAACATGCATAACACACATTATGGGCAATATAATTTACTTTCTTAAGAAATCACGTGTACTTTAATTTAGCTAATACAACAAATTGACCCTATTAACTCTATAGGGTTAATATTAATCTGCTATGAGTGTGTGTCATTCAAAACACATGATTAAATGTTTTCTAACTTGTGACATATATACCATCACGCGTTAAATATTCAAAAGCATACTAATTTAATTATTCTCCATAATAATATTACAACTTTGGTACATATTCGTGTAAAATGGGTATTTAATATCAATTAATTACGCTACAAAATTTTAATTTTCCATTTTGTTACGTATGGTACGACATAATTAGTTCTGTTTTTCCTAAAAATGTATTTATTGTAAAAATGCGGTTAATGCTATTTTACAAAATGATAAATACGTCACAATTTGATTAGTTCAGCGAAAAAGATATGTTACAAATTAATTAAAATATTTTAAGCGGAATTTGCCGTTTGAAATCTCATTTATTGAAAATTATTCGTTAAAATACTAAAGCGAACAAATTTGTAACCTTTTCACTCTAAATAAATTATTCTACGTCGTTCCACGTATTGCAAAATTGCAATTAATTATTTTTCTAAGCTATTTAAACTTTGAAGTAATCACATTTAATAATGTAAAATAAAAAGGAGCTTAATGGCTTCTGTAGCAATCAGCAGAAGTTACGCTGCGACTTATTTCTTACGGCTGACTTTTGCTGCCCTTGACTTACTACTAGTATTTCCACAGTTTGGTTGATTAGAGATGAATAAAACAATTCGGTAACAAAGTGTTAGTACTTCTGCATTATTGTAAATTACCTACAAGAATATCCTATTAAAATGAAAGGAAACACAGCTTTATGGCATAAGGTAGGTAAGTAACATCAAACCAATTTGAAAACTGGAGCGGTAAATAAATTTGTAATGTTATTGTAGCACATTGCTATTTTTCCGGCCGAAACGATGGCATGAAATGGTGAAAACTACAGTGGGGAATTAAAAATTTAAAATGTTGTCCAACTTAAAAGTTCCTAGCTTCCATTCATTCTTTTAGATATACATTTGAATGACAAACTTTTTTAAACTTTGCTATTAAAAATTGAAAAAGTTTCCCCATGCATATTTCAATGAGTTAATTTACATTTGGAATACTTAATTATTATATTGTATTATATTCTCGACACAAATTTGATCGTTAGATCCTAAACTAATTTTTATTAAAATGTTGTGATTTAGAAGTCGAGATGCTTTTAATATAAGGTTGAATAATTTATTTCACTTAGGTGCAGATTTTAACCAAACTTTGTTTAAATGTAAAATATTTAATATAAACTTTAAGCTTGATGGCAATTTTGAAGTTTCATAAAGAAAATCGACAACAACGTCTCGTTAAATCCGTATGAATTTATTTCTCAAGAGAGATCAGTCGAAATCGAAGATATATTTCTTGTGCAATCGCGCACCTCTTGTTCCCCAAGGATTATCGGATGGCTAACAAAATAAAGCCATGACCAAATTAAATTATCCGAAACTAAAGTAAACACCAAAGCTAAAAAGAAAGCGTTGAATATTGGATGCTCAATTATTCAATTGCAATAAATTTTAGGAGCCCTTTTATTGTTTAATAATTAAAAAGCACTTTTCGATTATTATTTGCTTTTTAACCAAAAGATACATTTTAGCGAAAACTTTGCATCATCTCACTTATCCCACTATAAATTTTCATGCCCTAGATTGAGTTTCAAGTTATTAATAACGCTGCGAGCTAGAAAAATGTTTGATAAGGTTTACTGCAGCACTAAAAATAAATAATTTATACATCACCTGAAGAGATGGACAGAATACTGTCTAGTTACCATCGGCTGCCGTATACAATTTAAATTTCATTTTGATTTATTAACAATAAAATAATATTTTATACGGCAAAATATATAATTATTATAAATTTATTCATTCCAATGGTAAAATCACGGGGTTACTTTGAATCATCACGTTCGTTTTTTAAAATAATGAGAGCAGTGTGGTATAGAAAGTTAAGTTTCTCTAATCATAATAATTAGTTTGAAAATCTAATGAATTCGTTCAGGAAACCTAGTCATACTTAATTGATTAAACAAGAATTATGATTTAAAATATTTAAACGTTATAAGAGATATTCAATAACTAATGGTTATTATTTTGATAAAAAGGCAACTTTTTAAATTCGAACGTTATCGTATTAACTGGAAAATTGGATCAATGAAACCAAGCCTAGTAATTTACAAAATATAGCTCCATAATTTAATTTTTAGCACTCACAATTTGTTTGTAAATAAATCATTCTATTTAGTTAACTTTATAATTTGTTTGTCTCCATTTAGGTTACCCAATTTTGCAATGTCAATAAATATGCAATTCAATTTTGTTCTAGTCAAAATTATTTTTCATTTCAAAAGGAACTAATTGAGGTTCGCCGTTTTTGATTAACAGCAGTTTAATTTGTGACCGCTGATGACTAGTACAGGGTGTTGCATAATTTTTGCATAAATTCTACAAATAATGTTTTAAGACGAAAGATTAGTCATTATTTCAAAATTGTTGGCAGGTTTTTAAATCTTCCTGATATGATAAATTATAGTGCGACAAAGAAATTGATATAGTAGAAAATATAGGATAAAGACTTGTACGCTGGCGCTGGTTGCACAGATAGTTTAGTTTTAAAAGCGACAAAAAAAATTATAAATCCAAATTGAAAAGTGATGCACCTGTCTGCATTACGTTAGAAATGATTGATCGTTATTTTGGGAGTTTGCATGACCCTATACAATTTGTATGATAGAAAAATTAGTTTTATTGCATAATGATGCACTGCCCCCACAAAATTTTATGGCGGTCTGTCCAAACAAGTCAGTTTTCAGCATTCAATCATGGTCAATTGAAGTTACTTCCATCAATCAGTTTGGATCAATATATAGTTGTATTTTAATATTTTATATTAAGCCTTTCTCAAGCTTAGTACCTACAAATTTTTGCACTTAAAATAATTAGATTTTAAAACAAGAGATTTGTCATCTTTCTGAAGCAAAAATCCTGAAATTTAGCCACTGATAAATTTGAAGCTTTAAAAGTGTTACAGAGTTAAGTCTGGATTTAGAAAATTCAGTATTTTATCCTTATTTTAAAAATCTATTATTTTACCCTAGAAAAGTCTTTCCAAGTAAATTGCAGTTGAACAGTTGATGTGTGTGTGAAGTAACATAATTAAGAAGTGTAATAAAGCATTTTAATTAAATCGCCAAAAAGCACCAAAAAATTCAAAGAATGAAAGAACTGGATCAGTACTCCCGTGCATTGTTCTAATTAAGTTTTACTGTTGAAGAAGTTCTTAATTTGCTCCTCGCTCAACATATTGACATAGTATATAAAATTAACTTTAACAAGTTGCAACACAACAATTTACATAATTGCCTTTGACTAAAATGATTTGATTTAAGCAGTAATTTAAGCTATTGCTAGAATAACTTTCAACAATTTAGATTGTGTGGGTGCAAAACAAAGCCAGTGTAGGTAAAGTCGATATTATTCTACGATATTCGAAATACCTAATATGGAACACTCGGTTTTGAGCTATCTTGCATGGAAATCAAATATTTTCTTTCAATTTCAATTCCGTTAGTTTAGTTGATATTCAAATGCTTCTTGTTTAATTTTGAAATTTCCAGACGATTAATAATAATATCTGACCTAGTAAGTATACTATGTATAAGTATATTATGTGTGTACTTTGGAATCCATTGGTTTTCTGCAAAATACCAATTTCACACCTAATTTTTCTGTTTATGAAAGCATTTGAAGTTGTTGTTAATTTGTTTCGGTATATTATTTGTATGAATCACATACAGTGATATTATTTGTATTTACTTAATATTACGTTTTACATCTGAAAACACTTGTAAATTTACTGAAAAACTAAGCTTGTAGTACATCAGATATTTAACATGAGATAAATATTTATTTCTACACTAATAAACGGATTTCCAAAATAGATTATTTATTATATCAACAATACATTATAAAAAGACTACCCACAGAACGCAGAAACATATAGTACCTAATAAGTATTTACTTATACAAGTGACGAAGCAAAATTTAACGAAAAATGTTAGTCAAAAAAGAGCTTACGGCCGAATGTATAATACAACGCAGTAAAAGTCGGTGTTAATTTAAAAAAAAGTGCGTTCTAACTTTTGCACCATTAAATTTATTAAAAACTATAAAATAATACGTTTTTAATACTACTCTGGGTGATTTGGAAATAAAGTTGCTATTAAAAACTAGAAAGAGACCTCAGACATTTTGATGATTGTACCTGGTTAATTTCACCCGAATAAGCAAACGCATAAAAGAATTGTAAATCAGGGATTCAGATAATATAAAGGGATAGAGCGTTCACTTTTCACACCTCAATAAAACCTAAAACGACTTCCACTAATCGATATAACTTCACTTTTAGAGTAAATAAAAATGTTTCACCTTAAAATTGTGGTTTATATGTTACGACGCGTCGGGAATTTTTTTTTTAATTATATAAATTGTAATTATCTTTCGAAGTGATCTCCCCTTTAAGATAAGTTAGGTAGTTTAGTATTTAGAATGGGCTATCAAATTAAGTTAAGATGTAAAATATTAATTAATTTCGCTATTAATAATAACTGGAGATGTACCTATCCGTCAAGTATGACAGTTTACCCATATTATAAGACTGTTTATCGAAAACATAAATATTAAAGTTATACTAATCTACGACGTGTATTTTTATTTAGTTACTTCTTAATCTCACTCTTGGTCTGTTTTGCTCAAAAATTTCGGCATATTGTATGTTTTGTAAAATTATAAAATGAACTAGCCACAAAAAAAACAACAATAATAAAATCCAAATAATTTTAGATTGCTCAAAAATATTAAATATTTTAAATATAATCGAGCAACCAGATTGGACCACTTAATATAAAATGACCTTATATAAATTATCTTCTCTGCAATTATTAATAATACTTAATAACATAGTATATGCAGTTTCTACAATTCGGGGCCTGCGTTCAACTGCAGATCTAACAATAAAAATTGATTTTATGGAAAATTGAAACGAATTGAAGTGAATAATACATCATGATATTTATCTATTTTGAATATTACTTTTTTAAATAATCCCGGTTCAATTGCTCCTATCTCGAAATTCTTACCTTGACGTCGGCGTATGCACACACAATACCGTTCGTATGTATTTCTAATTTTTTTAAAGAACTCAAAACTAAGTTTTTTCTAACAAAACTTAACAATAGTAAGAAAAATCAATAATACCATTTTTTTTGGTTAATCAATTACACCCTCCCATAATTATTAATGTCTGGATTTTTAATTTTTAATGTCTCTCCATGCAAAATTTCAGTTTTTCAAGTAATCGACAATTTTTTCAGTTGTAATTCTGAAAGTAAGTTTTCTGAAATTGTCAATATTGTAATTCAGTTTAGATTGCTTAACTTTCTGTTCACCGAAGCAAATTATTCGCAGAATCAGCCTCTTTGGACTTCTGGGAAATTTCTAATTTTGTACAGATTATTTTAGAAGTGAACTTCTTGATGAAAAAGAAGTATTAAAAAAGCTGAGAAGTTAGTAACACCAGAATAATTGATTTAACAACATTGATAATGTTATAAATCCACACGTTAAAAGTGGACATCATAAAAGTATAGTGTTATCAAAAAATAATATAAATTATTAGCTGGGATCCATGATACAAAAATTTCCGATATGTAAGAAATATGCTATTATATTTTATTTCCAATGCAATTTTCGAAATATTGATTAATAAGAATGTCATAATATGTACCTGTCTGTCTACGTGAGATAATTCATGTCAGTTCGAGTTAGTTATTTGGCAAATATTGAAAGACAGTACAAAAATAATGTTTCTATTTATTTTATTCACAATAAATGTCGAGAATCAATGTTATGAATAAAATACGAACACTATGTATTAATCCCATTCGTATAATGGAACTTATTATGTTAGCTCAAATTTGTCAAAATATATTTTTAAATTGTAAAAATAGTGTGGTGAAAGACATTTCTCAATTTAGGATCTAGAACCTAAGTTGAGGGAAAGTTGGATAAAAATGCATTTAGCGATTGAGAGGAAGTTAGATTTTATGCTTGTTTTATGATTTATATTTTCTACCTAAGGTACACTTTGACAAGATTCATGGACAGTGGCAGAACATCATTCAAATGAAATTACGAATTAAAATAAAAAACCACGTTGTTGATGTTGCTGTTTTATATCAATAAAAAAACTAAATTTTGGAAACTAAAATGCTAATTGAATGAAATTCTTTGATTTGCAAAATCGAAAAAGACATTAGTCTTATTTATATTACTACTAGCTGACGGCCCGGGTTCGCTCGGGTTTCAATTTGATTGGTAATTCAACTTTTCGATAACTTATTGTTTTAATCTGTTCGCGTATAAGTCGACCCCGACCCGCCCAATCTGGACCAAAAAATAGATATGCAATCTGCATAATACATCTAAGCTATGGTGCAAACATGGCTTCGATACCTCTTGCGGTTTCCGAGTTTACCTAGGCCTAACAAACGCACAAACGATTTTATATATAGAAAGAAGATAGATAGATATTATTAGACTTATTCCAATATGTTTAGTAGCCAGATGAAAAAATAGTCTAGTCACCACTGCCGACCGGCCGACCATTAAGTATGAAGACGGTTATGGTTTGACGCTTAAATGAGTCAATTGCTAAGCCGAGAAGCCCGGTTCGATGCCGGGCAGAATAAGAAATTCTGACCGTCTTTCTTCGGAAGGCAATAGCAAACCCCCGAGGTATTTTGCCAAGAAAGCCACTTCTCCATTGAGAAAGTGGATCACGATTCCTCAGCCGTGAGCATATTGACGCTACTTCATTCGGATGGTTCTGCCGTCAGCTTCATTTTTAATGAGAATAACCGTAGGTACTTCATAATTTTTATATCCCAATTCAAATACTAAACCTCAACATAATTTGTTTTCTGAGCATGTTAAAATAATTTTTCTTTATGACATTCATTTGTCACACTTAAAAATCTATTGTATTGTGGAAACAATAAATATTTTACTTTACTGCCATGTAAATTTTTGCTTCAATTTTAGTACCCCTCGTCGCAAACATAAAATTTTAATTAAATATAATAATCATTTTTACGTTTTTAGAAAATTATTTAGTAAGCATATGACTTTTCTTCTCTCGTCAGTTACTGTGCGATTTTTGGGATTTATTATATTTTAAAAGGAACTAGAAGTAACGAGGGCGGTTATCTGAAAAACCTGAAAAAAAAGTTTCTAGGTGCAGATATAGTATATTATAGTATAACTACAATAATACTGATCTATTTATTCGTTTTTCTCTATTTTACACGTAAACTTCTTAGATGAAAAACTTCAATTACGCGAAGCAATTGCCCATGAATTGAAGCAATATTGAAAAAAATACCAATTTCTCAATAAGCATGAACAAACGATTTATAGGTTATACTAGACCTATGATAACAATGTAATACATAGATACTCCTATTACAAACTAGAACATACAAATTTAGTTCGTCCACATTGAAATAAGTGACTTAACTAATTAAGGTGTCACTGGAGAGGGCTCGATCCTCTCGGAAGACGACTTTCATCAATGCTACCTTTATAGTATATATTCTCAGATAATTGTCTTGAACGATTTCGAATGCACAAATGTTCTTTTTCCTGACTGAAATCAGATAATCTAACGACAAATTTCATAGCTCAACATAACAATTTCTTTTCAAACAATGTAATGTAGCAAAGATTAAAATTGAACAAATAAACAGTAAAAGTTAAATTCCTAATATATCATGCAGTTTGTTTAAGAATAATCTTTACTCCAGAATATGACCAAAGCTCATACACTCATTGTGTTGCTCAATTCTTAAGATTTGAAGACTAACAGAATGGTTTATGATTTGGTACCCTTACTTTATTAGCTTTTTCTTTAAATCATAAAGTCTACTGGAGTTTACTTTATCCTGTAAATATCAAATTGTAGTTTCTCTATTACACGATTTTTTAGTAATTCAATTTCGTTTCTAATACCTTATCAGCGAATTATTAGAAAATATCATTTTATAGTTAGTTTTAATTAGAGCTAAAAAATTTACTGCTTGCACTGTAACAGGTAATTAAGACATACGACTAAGTCAAAACTAAATTATTTAAATTATTAAAAGCAGCACTTGAAAGAAATATTACAAATGATTTCAAGTTTATACAAAAATTCTTTAATATGTACAGTAGCAGTTAAGGGTAAATTACAAAACAGTTTTTTCACAGAAATAAATACAGGTATTAAAATTATGTAGTCGTAGGTATCGTGGTACGTTGGTAACCCGCCTACAGATTTTGACTTGGAGATTATACCCGAAAAGTTTTCTCTGACAAAAAAATGCATCGGGTCAAAGAACAAAGAATACAATTAAATAAAGTAACATAAAGACAGTAGTAGTAACTTTGGTTAAATTCCGCTTGACTATTCGGACTATTCGAAAATCTATGATGTGAAAATTGATTTTTCAACAAGATAATGACCCAAAACATTATTTCAAGTATTCGAAAAGGTGTATTATATTAAATACAGAATAGAGCAATTGCAAAAGAGCTCTAAAAATGTGTAAGAAGTAGAACCTACCGAAATTAGGTAGATTTACTATTGAAGCTTTAATAAAACCTATTGGCTTAATGTCATCGGTGTGAAAGCTTACTACCACTGCAAAAAGGTTTGCAAAGAAATATTAACTTTTTTTATTTACGTAATATTTTCAAAATTACTTTGTTGTTTTAATAATTGCAATAAATGTCATATGTAAATATTTCATTATAATTTTTTGTAAAACTTTAATATTTTAGTAATTTCTATAACTAGCAGTAAATTTTATGTAGTTTAGTAAAAGCTAAGCAGTTTAGAGTGCAGCGTTTCGTGCGTAAACAGGATATTTCAATTAAGTTTCATGTGTTTCGCCAAGCAAGTTATTCAAACCAGGTGTAATCATATTGTTTCTTTTTCATAAATTCTTGCTTTCTTCGACTTTAAAACAATCAAGTTATTTACGTTTAAAATAGTGAATTTCAAAAGGCCGGTTAAACATTGTTTCAAAAGCAAAATATTTATTTCAAAGAATTCTTCAAACATAAAACTTTTCTTATTTATTTAATAGAAAATTCGTAGGTATTTGCCTTGTTTAAATATAATGATTTTAGTCCGCAATCCATCAATTTGTGTCGATACATAAAACTTGATTCCATCATATGAAAGAAGACACCGTAATCTACCTAATAGCATCACTTTTAAAATAAATGGGATGGAAAAGATCGAATTATCTTAAAGTATTAAGGAATTACAAGGCAAATATAAATAAATTGAAATTAATGTGTGAATAGCGAATTACTACACGTAGTTATTATTATAAAGAATCGTTAGTGATTGAAGCAATGGCTTTCGGGTTGATAACCGTAATTTTCCACAAAATAACTTTACGTGATGTGAAATCTATTATTATTTTTTAATTTAAAGATTTATACGTGGCTTGCACGTTTTTTTATAAACCCTGTAGGTATTTAAAAATCCCACTTATTATTTTACTGTATTAACTATATACATCATGAGTTTTAAAAACTATAAATTTCAAGTTCTAATTACAATAATTAGTATGTACATTACCGATAAAAGCAATAAAATTAAAACAGACAAAAAAAATTTGTCTGGTCGTATTTAAATTTATTTTTTTCTAAATTAACATTTTTCATCTATGACCGGACAAAAATGGTTTTCATTCATTTCTGATATGGAAGATCAGCATAGCATTGATAGAGATACAATAATTATAACCGCATTAGCAAAATAAAAACACTAGTGTTATTCTTAAAGCTTTAAAACGTCCTACTTATAATTAAAATAGTAATTTTATTGATCTATTAAATGCTTATTTATACACGCGATCCAATATATCGTAAGTCGCCAACATTAGGTTTTAGACCAATTCAAAATAATAGGACTTTGTTGGTTCAAGATAAGCGACATTCTTTAAATTTTATCAATAAGTTGTAAAAATGTTTTTATTGCGTCAATTAATTATTCATTAATTTAAATTAATTGGTTACTAAATTTACTTCTACAGTATGGCTATAAAAGATCTAGAAGTGTAATTAAGAGATCACGAGATAATTACTAATCATTTGTGTGCGTGATTGCCTCGCAATTTCTTTCAAACTTAAAAATACTTATGTTTTTAACCACAAAGTTTGTTTTTGTATATTTTAGTACAAATCTATAACTTTAAAGTGAAAAAATACTTGATTTATTCAAGTTTCTGATAGTTAACACACTAGCACGTCTAATTAATTGTAAACATACAAATCACTTTTAGCTTTAAATAACTTTTTAAATCTGCAATTTAAAACTTATATAAACAATCCTTTATTACAAACTTTTTGGAAAACCTCATTGAACTCTTAATCGAAAATATTTTCCTATAAACTGTTGACCGGCAACATCTATATTATTACATTAATTAATTAGATTTGTTAATATTATCAACTTGGCAATATAATTATTCTTTTACACATTATACATTCTTTTAACAGCCACCATTGGCTTCATTCCTGCATAATTATTTAAATATTACGTCAGTGATATAAATAAAAGACAGATGCAATCAAAGATTTTAAAATAAAAAATTAATTTATTTTGCACTTTTTAATGCTGCTTGATTATTGAATTCTTCATAAAGAAAAATAATGTGATCGAGTTAAATATTTTGGTATAATATTATATCGACCTACATAATATGTAAATTTATTTCTATTTGAACATTTTCAGTTTAATTGACAAATAATTGCACCAGGCTATTTTTTCAGGCCTGATTTTACAAGTTTGAAAGTTTTAATGTTTTCTAGATTCCTAAATTTGTAAGTATGTCTAGCGATTATAACACTCCCACAAGTGCACAGTCGAAACTTGCAAGTTCGATGCGAGATCTAAGTGGTGCGGTCGTCTTATAATCGCCAATACAGCATTGTGAGCCGTATTGCAATCTCGTGCCGCTCTTCGAGCGGCACTCGGTTACAATACCGCTCACAAAGCTGTAAGGTACGATAACAAAACAGCAGCTATGTAAAGAAATTCAAACCAAAATGAATTTTGCGAAATCTGATGAATTTTATTTAAATAATTTGACATCTTTTCCGATAAATAATTTTTAAAGAATTGAGAAATCTATTGTACGATAGTTTTAATAGGGGTGTTCAAAACTTAAAATGGTGTGAGTGAATTACCGACATAACATCTACATACAAAACATAAACCTATGGAATATGTTCGAAGAGATGGATGGCAACTTTTCCCAGTTACTAAATACCGAATTTATTGCTGGAAACTTTTTGAGTAACCTCTCGATTTGAAATTTAATATATTTTTAACAATCATCTACTTAAAAATATTTTTACAATTCTTCTATTGCAAATCGGCAAAGCATGGCTAAATTAAAACATAAAAAAATATAGCTAATTACATATTTTTTAATATGGAAGTGATTATGTAAAGTACTATACAACTTGTCTATTACCTACGATGTTTATTTGCGGTTTTATTGAAAGTTAATCGATTTTGAAGTTTTATTATCCTTGAATGTTTAAATAATCACACAATAAGAATTAACCAAAATATAATTGCAATTGTGCAAGAATATTGCATTGATAATTAACAATTCATTGTTTCATTCACCCAAATTTCTAATCAAAATAGTTTTAATTGTTTCCTATATTATTTGCATGCAATATCAGGCCAGTCATCAGTAGGGAATTTTTAATATCGATTAGTTTTTTCAAGTAAATTTTGAGTTGTGCGTTTTCAAATATATATAATTTGTTTAAGTGAATTTTTTAACAAATTTATTTTTAATATTGTGACGCTTCTTTGCGGCTTCTTATTAAATATTAAAAAGATTTGAAAACCTTATTGTTTAATTAACTTGTTTTATTTTTAAGTTCATTTAATATATTATATAATAATTTGTAAACTAAAGGGTACATTTGCGCTGATAAATTTTTTCAATAGAAAATCAATAAACACGATACAATTTTCAATACGTTTTAATAATAATGAATTTTAATAATAAAGATTTTTTACAACAAAAACACCACAATTAATTACAATTTCGTATTGTGTTATACTGGTATTATGGAAATATCTGTTATTAAAACATGTTATATTTATTATATAAATTTATATATAATATACACTATAATAATATATTGGTTATATATAAATAATCAATTATAATATACTAGCAATGAAGTTTGGAAATAATTTTGAAAATCTAAATTTGCAACATCAATTAACTATCAATCGAACCTTTCAGTCACTTTTTAATGAGATAAATATTAACAATACTAAATTTCGGCAAAACCAACAAACTAAAATTTTATTGTTATTAAATTACATGCGTTGAATTTTTGTCTAATGGGATTAAAATAATTATATTGTAGGTGCAGGTAATAGTATATTTCCAAAATTTCTTGGATCATTTTGATTTTTGATTTTGATTTGATTTGTAAAGAATTTCGTCTTTTCTCTAGATACCCAAGATAACCAAGATGTCTCGAAGTTTCCTACCGAAAACACAGTTGCCTATAACCCCACGTTATATAACAATAACCTTTTGATACATTCCACCTCATCTACCAAATTTAGATGTTAACGAAAATTATTAAAAAACAAAAATGTTAAAAAATAACTAAAAGAATAGTTAATTAAACTTATATCAAATAATACAGGTAATGTTATATCTTAGAAAATATTAAATAAATATTACAGAGTTGTTGTTTTACACAAACTTCGTGTTTTCAGATATTTTTATATTGTTTTTTACTACTGTTTTTTATTTATTATCACTAGACGTTCTACTACATACTAAGATTCTCATTAAAAGATGTAAAATCCATTCCATGTCTTAAAAAATTTCAGTAAAATAAGTAAAACTCATTATTTAATAATTGTAACTGTTGTAATATAATTTTGGATAATAAAAACTTACCAAACTAAATTTTAATTAAAATTTGGTAATATAAATAGTTAGTTACGTTTTCCAAAAGAAAACAAATTCATTAAAAAAGTTTTAACCGAATTTGTATTTCCATAAAAGTTCATCGGCTTTAATTGACTTGGGAAATTTATTGCACCTGATTTAAATTTATATGTTCTCCACGGAGTGGGTATACCTAGTAACATAGTGCACTTTAAAACAGTTGGGAAATTTTTATATTAATTTTAAAATTTATGTATTTTCAAACCTTGACCATGAATAATTTGTACAAGTAATACAAAAAAAAAGTTAAAACAAATTAAAATACCAGAAAACTTGTTCTCCGCTGGTCACTGAAAGCGTGTAACATTATTTTGACTTGTAAAACCGCAAGTATTTCATTGATTAAATTTTTTGTATAGCTGCATCGGATATTTCAAAAATATAGTATCTACTGAAATAAATCGTCAATGTTGCCCTACTTAATTGTCCTTTAATCTTAATAGTTCAATGTCATTAAATCTTGCATGTAGCATATTATTATTGCAATAGTTTGTAAATAACTTAAATCTAGTTTTAGCTTTACCTTGTAAAAAACTATATATTCTAACTAACTACAATGCTGTTTCTAACCCTTAATATTTTTATTATGAGATTTAAATCTACTAGACCACTGCCAAAATCTATTTATCAGTTTTTTTTAGTAATCCGTATTAAGTTATTTACTTCCAGAATTCTACAGACTTCTCCTTCATCCAATTTTAGTTTACCTGCGCTTTTACGTAATATTGAACAGTAGAAATAAATACCAGAAATATATTTAAAAAAAACATTAGATATTTACAAAAATTCAAAAAGACTTACTACTATTTTAATAATTATTATATTATAATTTTTATAATTATAAAATTACAAGATTATAGAGACCCACCCCATGATTTACGATGATGATTAATTATTGTAGATACGTATATGTATTATATGATTATTTAAATGTAACTGCTTGTTCTTATTGCAGCATTTCCCCATTTTTGGATGTAAGATTAGACAATCGGTAAATAAAAAAATAATTTCAAGAATTCTAACTGCTGTCGCAAGTTCTTAGCAATGACATCAATATAATTTGACCATGACTTTTTCTCAAGGTCCGGTTGAAGACATTCAACTTGCACCATTAACTCGATAGGTACATATCGGGCTCAATATTATCACGATCCCGATGTACTCAATTGAATTAAGGGTGTGAAAATTTTTAATTTCTCCAAAAAGCACTATTAACTTCTTTGAGCGTAGCCAACAGTAAACTTCTGGTTCTTAGATTTCTTCAATGGAAAAAAAAATTCAATTCCAAGAAATTTTAAAAATAAAGAGATAATTTAAAAATCTTTTTATTATAACTGCAAACTTTGTATATATTCAATGTGAATTTGGCAGAATTTCATAATATTTCTTATAATTTATTTTTTGTAAAAGTTTTTTTTATTATATTATTCAAGTGCTCAATTTTGTATCAGTTTACCGGGCTTTACCTGGTGATCTTTATTATCTGATATTGGATCGAGTTTGGAGTGAATTGTTCGTGCACGTTTATCCTTTATATAATTTTTGCTTGTGATAAAACCCTTCGCGATATATCTTAGAATTTCGATTTTTTTAGAATTTTGACAGAGTAAATACGAGCATTGTATTTTTCCATCCCTTTTCCTAATTAAAATTGACAATATTTAGGGAACGATGCTAACGTAAAAGAAAATAATTAACACACAAATAAGTCCAAACGATTGATACTAACGTCGACTTTAAGATTTGTGGTATGATGTGCATATTATGGACACATTCTGTGTAAGAAAAGGACCTCAAAAATGAAAATCCGACTTATTTAACAACGATAGCAATTAAGAGTAGGTAAAGCCATCCCTAGCTCTTTCATTGATAAAAACTTCAAATAAATCTCATTTATTATATTATATTTATCTATAATATTCTTTTATTTATTGCAAAGCCGTGAACTATACAAGACTGAGAAATTTACTTCTCATAAATAAAGTTTGCCAGTATAAGGGATAAGTGGTTAACTGAAAATTACCTTGATGTATCACTCAAATTGACAAAAACCAATCTGACAATCTGACATTGACAATATAATTTTTTATATCAGACGGTGCAATTTCTGCCAGAACCAAGTTGTGCAATTTATTGTTGTAATAAATTGCTTAGTTTGAAATGGACTTGATAAAATATTGAATTTTGATACAAATTGCAATAATTTGTCGAGTTATAGAAATTATCGAAATTTGACAAATAATAACAAACTATGTCATATAAATGATTTGAAAAAATTGTGGGGTTCTCTGAAAAATTTATATTTTTAATTTTTTGGAAAATCTAAGCGAAACACGTTACAATAAATGCAATAAATTTAGGCAAGAACGTTTAAAATACGTGATAAAAATAAGGTCGTTAAAATTAACCTTTCAAGATAATTTTCAGCTCGATTTTCAGGCTGGTAATTCTAGCTTCAAATTCCCGAAGGGTACACCGTACGTCCCAAACATTGCTTTGTTGAATTTTTCCTGGCTACGCTCATGTTCAGTCTAATTTGTTCCAGAACTGTTTAAAATCTCTAAAATTTCAAAAATTATTTGAGGTCTTTAATTTCTAATCTTCTCACATCCATCTTCGTTAAATGTATCAAATTTAAATTTTACATTACATATTAATTAAACAACCGGACTAGTAATCGAAGTCAAACTTCTATCTTGTAATGGAATTTGTTCTAGAACTGCAAGTGAAAAATTTAACAATGAATTTTTTATCTGTAAATTTGCAATTGTACCAAACATTGCTTGTTTAATTGAAAATAATAATAATTAAAAAAGTAAGAACAAACCAAAGTTTCATGATTTGATTAATTTTAATGTTTCTCTTATTTTGTTTATAATTAGATTGTTCCGTTAGAACATTTAAAAAGTGACGACTTTTTAAGAAAGTTTAAATGGAAAATATCGAACACATTGTGCATTTTATACAAAAGTTATGAGCTAGGTACCTACTATATCTACTTTAAAACTGCTATTTTGCAAAATAAATTGGTTGTGATTGATTTTAGTATACTAATTTCTGTCTATCGTTTAAAAGCGTCCATTATACGATTTTCTAAACATTACTGCCATTTTTATAAATTTCACAACGGTACAGTCAGTTATTTTCAGAGCATTATTTTTCATGTAGATACTTAATAGAAATAGCATAAAAAGAGTTAATTAGATTGTGTAAAATAATTTATGTTTAGATTATTTACTGTCAAAATAAATAATTTATATATAGAAGAATCTTGAATGATGACAAGCATTGGGCTGCGTGAAAGCAAAGTATTTGGGTTATCTTTTGAAAACTACGCATCAAAAACTTAAATTATAATTTGGAAAAAATATTTAATTAAGCATTTTTCGAAAAGCAAATGTACATTATAATATAGAATTTTAATAACAAAATAAACAACGCTTGATTTAGAAATTCAATTAGTTGGTACACTTCCTATGGGATTTACCGAATTTTGTTGTTGCGATTTAATTACAAAGTTTTTATTGCATTTTTATACATAAAAAATTTGTTAATCAACTTAAATGTTTTTTATTTTATAATGGTTAATTATAAAAATCGAATAAAAATGTAAGACTTCAGCTTTTCAGTGCTCAAGTTGTAGTAGGATTATAACTTAATACACTTCTATTCATTAACATCATATAGTTCTATAATATTTATTTTGTTATAGAATAACTATTCAGTAATTAATAAAATTATTTTGAAATTTATTAAATTATAATACGTAATACTACCTATATATTTTGTTGTGCAATAAAACTACGCTGTTTTTAAACCATTCTACTGATGTTGAAGTAACGGACCTTTTTATTATATTCACCAGAGACTTTCTGGACGTGTGATGGGAGAATTCGCTAAATAAATGTAGCGTTTCAATAGAAAACTACCTAAATTTAAAATGAATAAAACCAATAACGGTTTATTTTTATTTTTTAATGTTATAAATTTATTAATAAATGTGAACACTAATAGCAACATCAAATAGTACAATACTATAATGTGTACATATAATAGATGAAGGATAGAACAAATGCAATACTTATTCAACTTGAAAAAATGTTTATCAAAAAATAAAGAAACTACAGAGAAAGTTGGAAATAGCGGTGTTTGACATAGAATGTTTTTTGAATGACTTTGCTTGAGCTTTCCGTTCGGGAAATTTCGATGATATGATATATTCATATAATATAATCTATTGGTTATACTTTCTCCAAATGTTTTAATTAATTATTTGTTTACTCGGTTTGTTAACTTAAAAATTCTAATTTAATATTAATTCTACAAGTTAATATTAGATGTTTGAGCTACTTATGATATAAATACTTTTATTCAAAGTGCAATTCAAAAATCCAAATTAATACTTTTATAATTCATTTTTTTGCATTATTAAATATTTTGTAGAGACATTTCAAAACTTATTGATTGTCTAATAAAAATAAGCGATGAAGAAATGTTGAAGATATTTTACTTTATTTTTATGTCCTATAGATTTAAATTCATAATCAATCTTGGTTATTATTTTCTATGAGGACAAAACCTAGTTTTTCAACAAAATGTACCATATTAATTATATTTTAAGTAAGCAAATCTATTATTATATTAACAGATTAAAGGTATAATGAAAACATAAAGGTGAAAGACTGTTAACTAAGGTTACATGTATTAAAACGGTACCTAAACATATTTGCTAAATAAAATTAGATATGCATTATAATGAAAACATAATGTTCAAGCTCGAAATAATTTTGATGGATCCCAAGACCAAAAATTCACTTTCCTTCAGTTTCAAAGCAGTTAAATATATTTGTAATAAGTACTAAAAGAATAACGGAGTTTTTAGTAAAAATTATGGCAGAATGTCTGGGATGTAACAAATTAACTGCTCGTCAAAAATAATTTAATATTGGCGATTTATTATGCATTCACTGAATTTAAATAATAACCTTGGTAATACAATTCCCCTGAATCGCATTATTAAGAAAAACAAGTTCAAAGTAAAAAACTAAAGTGACCCTTAAAATATTTTGAAAACTATTCGAGGCCATGAGTACTTTTTAATCATATGCGAGATTCCATACAGATTATTATTTCATCGAGGAAATTAATATCAAACAATATAATCTAATCTATTTCGGACACACAAAACACATCAACCCAGTATGTGTACGCTATATCTCAATATTTCCGTCGTAAATTTCACATGAAATAAAAACACAAGTACACATACATATTAATTTACCTTGTAGAACCTACAAGGTAACAACAAGGTAGGTACTAATTCATTTGATGTCCAAATCAAGTGTACAGCCATCCATATACTATATGTAGGTTTAAGCACTTAATAGGTCAATGAAATAGAGTACAAATAGTGCACACTTAACTAGATCAAACATCAGCAGATCAGATTTAGTACTTTGATATATTTAAATGGACCATTTAATTTAGTATGTGACAGTAATGAAGGAGCAATTTAACCTCTTCATCTAGTAATTTTCTAGGTTTACTGATATTTATTCATTGCATATTTTCTTATTCTGGTTCATCCTAAAATTTTAAGCATGCACCCATAATTAACAACATATAAAAACCTAAGCGCAAAAACAATAAATCAGTAATTTACTAAACTCTAATTTGCAGTTATATTTCTTATATCTATTTATTTTCATTGTAAATGAAGTACCGGTAAAGTTAGTGCTTGTTCACAATGAACGTAAAACATAAGAAGGGCATAAGAGGTAACAAATATAAATGCAAATAAAAGAGTAATAAAGTATCTAATAATGTTGAAATATTAAGCTGCACGATGAGGAATGGTTCTTTGCGAATATCACAATTACTTCAGCATTAACCAATTCTCGATTAAGCTTTTATTAGTATTTCTTATTTCTTGTGTATTTCTTATGTCTTACATTCATTGTGAACAAGCACTTAAGTAATCATTTAATCAACGAGCAATTTACTCCCATAAGTTCCGCCACAATCTTTTATAACTTTAACAATAGGTTTTTATTTCAAGTTCAACTTTTTCGGTACTAACTTATGGAATTTTCATTAAATATAACACATTTTTTTCTAAAAAATAAAGTGTTAATCTAAATTTTTTATCGCCAATTGTTTATTTATACCCTATTAACCGTAAAAGGTAAGCTAGTCAATTAGTTACTTAATACGAAAAGCTCCGTATCGTCGTATCAAAGAATCACATAAATTATGTTTGCTTTAGTTAAGCAAGGAGTTCTTCATTATATATTTAACAAAATAATTTTCATTTCAAAAGTATGCGCAAACATAATGAACGTAACGAAGAGTTCTGTTAGTTTAGCTGAAAAAATCTGTGTATTTTATTAGCAGTTTTGTTTTACAATGGCTGATAAATAATTCATTATAGCTGGCAATAAAATTAAATATGCAATAAATATTAATAGGTTGACATATTTAATATATAAAACGTAATAATTTCATAATTTTCCGTTGATATATTAACATGCGAACATGTTCCGTTTTAATTATCGATAAGAAATAATATGCAATAATTTGCATAGTTATACTTATTATTTTATGAGATCAAACAAATATTCTTTGTTGTCTGCAAAAATGTGATTGTATGGTATGACAACTATATTATGTCACTTTTTAGACGAAAAATAAGAAGGGATCAAAGAAATCCCTGAAAAATTCAGAGTGAGGGTCTTCAGATTTGATTATTACGAAAGCCAGAACAATATCATTTTTATCAAGGTCAGATAAAATGTTGAAGATCAAGTCAAGAATATCATTGTAATTTAACTCAATTTGTTAAAAGCAATATTAAATATAAAAATGTAATATTACTCTTACGAGCACTAGGACGATATTGATTTTTACTACAATTTTGTTATCGCAAGCTTGATATTGATAAATAAACAATTTAAGTAAGTAGAAGAACTTGATAAAAATGAAAAATGATGGGTAAGAAAGATGATATAATTGGTTCAAGTGCTATATCAAACAAAAAATGTCTTATCTCATAAAGCTCAATATATTATTTTAACTGTTTTGAAAATTGTTGGCATTTCTTACTAGGAACTTTATTAAATTTTTGTAATTATTACTCCATCATATTTAGGAACCTAAGTGTGATTGTAAAATACCAAGTGTTTTAAAAATGTTCTGAAAGTGTCAAGTAAAAATTTAATTAATTATAACGTAGAGGTAAATCAAGAGTTTAAATTAGATAATATATCAACGATCTAAATCAAATCTCTTGGAGCTTACTTACTACGCATATAACATTGTATAAGCACGTTCTTGTTAAAATACATCATACTTCGCTAAACAATCGAAAAGTTTAATGTTTAATAATTAATTACTACTTGATTAACACAAGAAGTTATAATTTCCGTAGGTCTATTAATATAAGGATCAGGCAAACTAATCACATGAATTCTCAAACCTCAAAACCAATATTATATATAAAAACAATAAAATTCATTTCTAAATTTTAATATTAACCAAACACATTTATAAACAGTAACATATAATATGTACAACTTGAGCTAAATTGCTGTTACTTCAATATGTCACTAATTAAACCCAGGATCATCATGCATGTGACAGCGGTTCTCTATATAGTGTTGGTGACAAGTTAGCTTAACCTTCTTGAATTAATATACAAATTATATAAAACAACTTTATATTTTAAATAACAAACTTCCATATGGGCAGCTATAAGTCTAATAACAAAATATAATTTTTTTATATTGATAACTTCATTCATAAAAGGAAAACAAATAATTACACTGAAAAGAGTGCTTTTCCTGCTACTTGGCACGTTTCTTTGTTTACATAACTTTGACGCTTATAAATGTTTGAATTCATTTGCAAAATTATATTATATAGCAGCCAATACAATACTACTTTCTTATTTATATATTGATTATTGATTCTTGCTTATAAATATTGCTCTGGCATCATTGCATTTTTAGTAGTTTCTTTACCAATATGGATTAAGTACTGGTAAAACCAAGAAAAGTTATGCGTTTTGTATACTGCATTGGTTAAACTTTCAATTGCTTCAAATTACAAGCAGAAACGCACTTATATAATTAAAAAAAAAAAAAGCTAATTTGTAAAAATTGTGACATATCTTTGATTTTAATAGAAAATAATCAAAATTTACAGACCAATAAAAACAAAATATATTGATTTAATAATTATTCAAACTGTGTTAATGAATATAACGCTTGCTAAATGTCTGTAGACTTCATTATTTACTACTCCAATTACTTATTTATTACTCAATTTACTTAATAACTGTTTAAATTTTTAATCTAGCTCTAACATTGGAAGATAAATGATAAAAAGATAGACATGCATAAAATTGAAACCAGTAATGATAGAAGAAATTTTCGCCATTCGCGAACTACTTGATAGTTATCAATATTGATAAGTTGCCAAGTTTCTATTTTAATATCAGCATGTTTTGTGTAAATATACTTAGTCCGGTGTGGAATAATTTAAATGTGGTAACGTTGCATTGTTTATTTTGTGCAACTTTGTGCAGAGTCAGTTCAAATGATCATCTTCTCGCATTTTTAGTTTCTTTACAAATTAACCAAAGTAATTATACTTGACTACTTTATGTAACTTCATAATAAGTGTATGTAAGCCAACCGTAAAAATACTTACGCCACCCTTTTTCCCAAGATGTAGTACCTATAGGTTTAAAAAGTTTACATTTTATATTACTTTTGTGAAAAAGTTATTGGTTGTTTATTTAGTTTGAAAACATTAAAGATCTACAGTAACCTTAACTTTTCTCATGTTGACTCTACAAGACTAGATAATAACAACGTATGATTGATTCAATTAAAGTATATTCTTGATATACCTGGATTGCGTGTAATTTATTCGACGAATAATCCGAGTTTAAATCTTAAATCGCTTTTATGTAACTAACCATTCTAATAATTTAGTGTAATTATTATTACCACCAGTAAAGCGGAAAAGAATAAATTTTTATGCATAGTAAGCATGAGAAATTCCTTCTATGCGAAATTAAAATTTAAAACTAGGTCATACGCTCAAGAAGTCTACATTTTATTCTATGACTAGTGCTATGAAACATAAGAATTTACGAGATTCCATAAATAGAATTTTTCACCGTTTGGTTCTGTGCTGTAGTTGTTGAAAACATAATTCCAATTTTTTCTATGGGTTCCATTCTGTTTACGTAAGTTTCCTCTATTACAAATTTTGATGACAGTTTAGTATGTTGAACCAATGCAGTTGCACGTTGTTTAAAATCTTGATAATGTTGTTCTATGTTGTGACGCCAACCGTCAATGCTTATGACGTGTATTGAAATAAAATTTACAAATACTATACAAATATATGCCACTAATAGTAAAATATACTAATACGTAATAAAAAGTTTATTTATTTTACTTTGATCATAATTTTCATTGTCATCTAAAATAACCGTAACTCATGTTACAGTAATTTTATGGTGGAATTTAATGTTATTTAAATACTTTTGTCTAGTAAAATATATCCTTACAAATGTATGTATGTATGTATATGCAGGCTACAATAAAAAAATACAATTTAATTTTAATGCCCTCGATTAACTATTTACATAAATCGTTTAGAAAAAAAGTTCAAAACTGTTATTATACTGAAAAACACTACATTACAGCAACACAACATTAAACAATACAAAGATAAATTGGAAAATAAATTTTGAACATGCGGTATGATGCGAAAAAGATGCGCATACTTTTATGTCAGTTTATCCCAAAAAATTTATTAAAACAACTGTAAAACTATATTTTGTATAAATTTATATGTTTATAAATACATCGACATTGTCAAACCCACGTTATTGGTTTCCGCCCATTGAACAACATCAAATATCGAAATTAAATGGAAATAAACAAAATAAAATTTTTGATATTCAAACAATTTTTTCAAAAAATCAATATTCTAATTAATTAATTTATCTAAAATTTATAATTTATTAATGCGGATAAACAAATAAATCTATACACCGAACAAAAAAAGCAATATTTTTAAGTGAAAACGTAGCGCAGGCTTACAAATTTCAATATTACAACAAAACCATTGCGGTTAAATGTTAAAATAATTATTCAAGTACAAATTTAAAAAAAATTGAAACAGATAAAAAAAATTCTTAACGTATAACCAAGGTTTCAATTACTGTTAGTTAAGAATACAAAAATTTGAAAAAAAAAAATATTTTAAAGCTAATTAGAAATTATTAAGATGGAACGATGGAACTTGGTACAAAACCAAATTTTAACTATTTTAGTTAAATAAATTGTTAAAATTATATCATGCTGAACTATAATTATCGTAAGCATAACAGAACAATAGTGACAAAATCAGAACAATTATTCGTTTAACAATAAGATTCCCATAATCTTGAATTATCTATTTATAATTTGAAAAACATAAATGTTTATTTTTTTAGAATATTTATACTAACCAAATAGAATAAATTACTGAATGTTTTAAACCACATACATAGGTAATGGCTACCACCCGTGCATTAAAATATATGGAAGGTGCATGTCAGATTAAGTAATGGACATTGCAGACTTAGTAAATCTTACAAATTCATGAGACGAGAAGATTTATCTAAACTTAGCGTAGTTCAATAAATTTATGATAGAAATACAATGGAAACCGTTAGGATCTAATTGCGTAATGTTAATTAAAGGGAATAGACAATACAATGCAGCAACATGTCAGAATTTACAAAAACGTTAGTTACTGATTACTTTGCTTTCTTGGCAGTGATGTACGAGGTTATCAAATAAATCATGAAAATTAATGTAGGATCGGGCAACAATGAAGCGGGGCGCGTCTTTGCACACGTCCTGCTTAAGGATACGGCGGGGTAACTTCGACGATCAACCCCAACTTAAGAGTAGTGTACGACGGACGCTCAACAGTGTAAGACGAACGCTGGTAAAAGAAGACGAACGTATGACGAACGTTTGTAGTAAAGCATTTTCCTATACATATTATTATTTTATCTTTTCGTGTATTACTGTAATTAATAAATAAGTTAACATCACATCTACTTTTAATCCTACAATTGGGGGCTCGGTCCGGGATTGATTTACGTAGCCAAATAACAATTTATTAAATACAGTGTCAAGTATGGATAAAGTGATTAGTGACTTCAAGGTGATGGAATTGAAGGAGGTGTTACGACGAAAGGGGTTAAGCACGACGGGGCTCAAGGCAGAGCTATTTAACCGCCTAATGGAAAATGATCCGACGGGAGCTTGGAAGGAACTCCAATACGATGTAGAAGATTACGAAGATAACGACGACTATGACATCGACGACGGCCATAGTGAGAGTGGAAATGTAAGAACGATGCCGATGACAGCTACATACGACGCGAGAGAATTCGAGTTAATAAAACGCGAAAAAGAGTTGGCTGAACGCGAATTAATGTTAATTAGACGGGAAATTAGCGAGTTGCGTGCCAGGACGCAAAACGAGGAACAAAGAGGTGTAACGACTACTACGAAGGCAAATATAGGTGCAATAGCCGAAGTGTTGAGCTATTTTGATGGTGAAAGCTACGAAACTTGGGAAAAGCAAGTGAAACTATTGCAAGGAACCTACAATTTGAACGAAGGGTTAACTAGAATTTTGATTGGCACCAGAATGAAAGGTAAAGCAAAGGAATGGTTTAACTCAAAGCCAGAGTACCTTGAAATTCCGATTGCGGAATTATTCGGCGAAATGCGTGCAATGTTTGACCACAGACCTAACAAATTAAATCTTCGACGTAAATTTGAGTTGAGGTCGTGGAAGAAGGATGAACCATTCAGCGAATATTTGCATGACAAAAAAATTCTTGCGAACCGTATTACTATCGACGAGGACGAGTTGGTTAGTTTTATTATAGACGGAATTCCTGATGCGATTTTAAGAGACCAGGCAAGGATGCAGCGATATAAAACCACGGAAATGTTATTGGAAGCATTCGATGAAATAACATTAACTCACCCAAGGAGACGTGGTATGGAAGAGAAGATGGAATTCGACAATGTCTTACATCACCGCAATCAGGATGATAGGAAAAGTGCGCGGTTAAAAAGGTGTTTTAATTGTGGCGCAACAGATCACTTGAGTGCGGTATGTCCCTTAAAAGGACAAGGTGTAAAATGTTACAGATGCGGAAGTCATGGACACATTGCGGCAAAGTGCATCAATAGGAACGTTAGTACAATGACGAAAAACAATTGTGTAATTTCTTGCGGAGAAAGAAATGTTGAAAGTTCTCAGTGCGGCGCGAGAGAATACTTCAAAGACATAGATATTGGTGACTACCGAGTATTAACACTTGTCGATACCGGTAGTGACTTGACGTTGATGAGAGAAAAGACACATGTGGATATCGGTGCACCAGTGTTAACAAAAGACCAAGTGCAGTTTCGAGGAATAGGGTCGCCCGAGATAAAGACGATCGGACAGTTTCTAACGGATGCGGTAATTGACGGTGAAGTGTATAGGATTAGGATACATGTAGTGCCGAACGAATTAATGAAGCACCAGATGTTACTGGGTAAAGATTTTCTGAATGGGATCGAAATGCAGGTCACGGCGGGAAAGATCTGCATAAAGAGACTGTCGGAAAATCAAAATATACAAAGAAGAAATATCCAACAGGATATACTCAATATGGAAGTCGCACATGTTGTGAACGAAGTGGATGTCATACCGCCTTACAGAAACGAAATAAATGATATAATATCGGGTTACAAACCGAATAGGGAGTGTGAAGTGGGCGTAAAGATGACCATTATTTTAAAGGATGAAGCACCGATCTATCAACGAGCCCGACGTTTAGCTCAAGCCGAAAGGGAAGTTGTCAACCAACAAATTGATTTGTGGCTGCGCGAAAAAATTATAGTGCCGTCGATAAGTGAGTTTGCGAGCCCGGTAGTTCTCATTAAAAAAAAGGATGGTTCGACTAGACTTTGCGTAGATTTTCGTCTGTTAAATAAGAAGGTAATTATAAGGATAGGTTTCCGATGGTACTAATGGATGATCAATTAGATAGATTACAGGGGGCGCGAGTTTTTAGTACGATTGACTTGAAAAACGGTTTTTTTCATGTGCGAGTAGATGAAAAAAGTCAAAAGTACACGGCTTTTATAGTGCCGGACGGACAATATGAATTTTTGAGAGCACCATTTGGTTTATGTAATTCCCCAGCGGTGTTTCAAAAGTTTATAAACAGGGTGTTTAAGCAATTGATTGAAGGTGGCATAGTTTTGGTTTATGTAGACGATTTAATTATCCCAGCTATAGATTACGAGAGTGCGTTGAATAATTTGAAAACAGTTTTAAAAGTTGCGAGTGAAAACGGGTTATTAATTAATTGGAAAAAGTGCCAATTTTTAAAGACTAAGGGTGAGTTTTTAGGACATGTGATTGAAAATGGGTGCGTGAGGCCGTCAGTGAATAAAACGAACGCAGTTACTAAATTTCCTATACCAAAATGCGCGAAACAAGTACAGAGTTTTGTTGGACTAACCGGGTATTTTAGGAAGTTTATAAGGAACTATTCCCTGATCGCGCGACCGTTAACGAATTTGTTAAAAAATGATGTAGAGTTTAAATTTGACGAACAAGAGCAACATGCGTTTCTACAACTTAAAGCTGCGTTATGTGAAGAGCCAGTTTTAAGATTGTATCGGTTAAATGCTGAAACGGAAGTGCATACTGACGCTAGCATGTACGGTTTTGGCGCAATCCTCTTGCAGAAATGCGAAGATGATAAGGCATTTCATCCAGTGTTTTATGGTAGCGGGAAAACGACCCCGTGCGAAGAGAAGTACATTAGCTATGAACTTGAGGTGTTAGCGATAATTCGTGCGTTGAAGAAGTGGCGGGTTTATTTAATAGGGATGCCATTTAAGATCGTGACCGACTGCAAAGCATTTACACAAACAATGAGTAAAAAGGAATTATGTGTACGGGTCGCGAGATGGGCTTTACTTTTAGAGGAGTTCAACTATACAATTGAACACCGACCAGGTAAAAATATGCCTCACGTAGATTCACTGAGTAGGAATCCTACTGAGACATGTTTTTTAATAAAAGAGTGCGGTTCTAGTTTAATTACGAGAATACGAAAAGCGCAGCAAAATGATAGACATTTAATAAACATTTTTGAACAAGCAAAGAAGGCTAACAGTGATTATGCGGTACATAATGCACTGTTATATAAAGAAGTAGACGGTGAAATGTGTTTGATTGTGCCGCGTTCGATGCAATCGCAAATTGTACGGTTGATACATGAAAAGGGACATTTTTCGGCGGGTAAAGTGGAACTTCTAATAAAACGAGATTATTGGTTTCCCGATATGCGTAAAAAGATCGAGGAAGTGTTACGCAATTGTATTCCTTGTATTTTGGCTGAGAAAAAATGTGGAAAACAAGAAGGATTTTTGTATCCGATCGATAAAGGTGAAGTGCCTCTAGCGGTTTATCACATTGATCACTTAGGTCCACTGCAAACGACGCGCAAAAGTTATAGATACATTTTCGTGGTTATTGATGCTTTTTCAAAATTTGTGTGGTTATACGCGACGCGGTCGACTACCACGGCAGAAGTGTTAACGCGATTAAAAAGACAATCAGCAATCTTTGGGAATCCGCGTAAAATAGTTTCGGATCGCGGAACGGCGTTCACATCGAGTGATTTTGGACAATATTGCAAAGAGGAAAATATTCAACATAGTCTAATTACGGTAGGTGTGCCGAGAGGAAACGGACAGGTTGAACGGGTAAATCGAACTATTATTCCGTTATTGACGAAATTAGCAACGCCTAAACCCGAGGAATGGTTTAAATATCTTGAGACGGCGCAAAGGTATTTAAATGCGACCCCGCACAGAAGTATAGGAACGACTCCATTCGAACTTTTATTCGGAACGCATATGAGGATGAATAGTGATCCCACAATTCGCGAATTGATTGAAAGGGAATGGATCGATATGTTTCAAGACGATCGCGATGAATTACGACATCGTGCTAAGGAAAACATTTTAAAAGTGCAGGCAGAAAATAAAAAGGGTTATAATAATAGGCGAAAGAAAGCACGAAGTTATGAGGAAGGTGATTTGGTGGCAATCAAGCGAACACAATTCGGACCAGGGTTAAAATTCGCTTCGAAATATTTAGGACCGTACCAAATCAATAAGGTATTGCGGAACGATCGATACATAGTGATTAAGGTAGGGGATCACGATGGACCGCAACAGACGTCGACGTCCGCCGATTTTATGAAGCCATGGGTCGTCAACCATGATCTGGAGGACGTTTCTAGTGACGAAGAAGATGATTATACGTTCCGGGCGGAACGTGATTTGTCAGGATTGGCCGAGTGTAGGATCGGGCAACAATGAAGCGGGGCGCGTCTTTGCACACGTCCTGCTTAAGGATACGGCGGGGTAACTTCGACGATCAACCCCAACTTAAGAGTAGTGTACGACGGACGCTCAACAGTGTAAGACGAACGCTGGTAAAAGAAGACGAACGTATGACGAACGTTTGTAGTAAAGCATTTTCCTATACATATTATTATTTTATCTTTTCGTGTATTACTGTAATTAATAAATAAGTTAACATCACATCTACTTTTAATCCTACATTAAATTTTGATATGATGGTAAAACAATATTTGTTATAACTTTATGTGGAAGTGGAGGACAGGTAACTAGCTTTAAATAAGCTTTAGTCTTTTAAAATTAAAATAAAAGTTTTATATATTTTTTTATTTCACTTGCAATTATTATATCTAAAACAATTAACACAGGTAAATGATTAGTGCAATACAAAGCAAAACAAACTAATACTGTAGCCAATGTTAATGGACTGTGGATAATAATATAAGTATCAACATAAATAACAAAGTACGTGCAGTAAAGAAAGTGAATATCATGATAGTTAGTTGAGGTTTAATAGTTGAATTTCATAGTTTAATACTTGAGGTTTAATATTTAAATTTTATTACTATATAAACAATATTGCATTATCTGAATAATGTATACCCCTGAAGAGATTATAAAATAAAATTTAATCTATTGGCTACTGTACCACAGCGATTATATAACCTGTACGTGTGTATAAACCTATTTGTTTATAATCCAATTATAAATATTAAAAAATAAACTATATCACACGTATTAATTAACCTGGGATTTAAATTATATATAGACCATTAATCTGCAATAGCAGTGACAGTGACAGCGGATATAGCTGATCGTTACAGGTTTATCCTGTTTTATGCATTTTCAAATTTTTAGTCCAAGAATCACAAAAAAGATAATTTAACTAATAACCTAAATCAGAGTAATTTATTTTAAATCAAATTATAGGTATATGTACCAGAATTTTAATGAGTTTGACAATTTTTGGGATATAAAATATCTACTTATCCAGGTTTTTATAGCATTAGTAGTTTTCGACCTACATAATAGCTTCTAACTAACAACTAAGTGAAAACTAATCCTCAAGTTGGGATCCCCAAGTTGGGGAAAAAAAATTTGTTTTATTTATTTTTGAAAATATTTATTAAAATTTATTATACATTTTGTGATTCTCGCGAGTCGGTTGAAGTGGTGACAACTGAATTCAGAAATCCAAAAAACCTTTGATTTTAGAGAAATGTTTAGTTTGAGAAAAAGTAAAGCATAGAATTTGGAAATAATTTAATAATTTTAATAAGATTAAAATAGAAACAGTAGATAAGTGTGGATTACGAGAGAGAAAAGATTACATTCGATGTGGAGTAAAATAATAATTACTGGATTGAAATTGATTAGTTTATGATAAAAATTTATAAAATAAATAATTCGAAAATTATTCAAAAGAAAGCCAATTGCATTGATACTAATCAGCCACGTGCACACCGATATCAATTTAGTTTAATTTTCCATTTCAACAAATTATTGTAATAAGAAAATTTCAAAATTTATAACAAGAATTATTTTTTCTGGAAAATTTTGTATTTGAAAAATAACAGCGCAATATGTTTGAAATAATAATATATTTTTGATATGTTTTTACATGAGTAAAGCAAACCAAGATAGATGCAACTAAACAACTAAAAACAAATTCGAGACATCAAAAGTATAAAAATAAATGATGCTACATATAAACACAAAACAACTTCACATCAAATTGCATATTAACTACCCCAGTCTAGGATAATAAATAAAATTATTGACTGAAAGGACTTCTGTGTAATAAGAATAGGGTACCGTTATCAAGTGAAAGCGGTCAAAGAATTCAAGAAATACATTAGGGCAACAATTGTATAATAAATGTATAGAAATATATTATTTAAAAAGCTTGATGTTCTGACTATTTTTTCAGTAAATTTACATCATTTTCAATTTGCAATCGTGCAATCGTGCAAAATATGAAGAGAAACTGCAGTGTGTCGGCATTCACTCAACTAGGAACTGCAAGATGCGAACCCACAAATATTAGGTACTTATATGTATTCACAGTATTGTATTATTTTACAAATAATCAAAATACCTAAACCTTTGGCTAACAAAATTTATTTCATAATTTGTAATATGAATAGAAACGGCAAATTCACTGAGCACAAAATTCAGAAATTTAACGCTTTTTAACTTTTTCATGAAAATGATTTCAATTTATGTAAATTGTAGACATAATGTAAATTATTGAACAAATCAACAAACAAGAAATAAAAAGAGCATTCGCGTAGGTATACTTCGCAACCCTACACCCACTTGTTTTCTCTTATGAATTAAAAGCTATCGTAGAAATGTAGCATATTTTATTAACTTAATAATAATTTTTTCTCTATTATTATTAATCAATAATATGCTAATGATTTTTTGAAATAAATATTTTGTACACTATTATTTTTTATAACAATGTCAAACAGAACTGATAAATTAAAACAATAGTTGGAATACTTCGAGAAGTTTTTGCTTGTTTTGCCGATAGAGAGAAAAATATTCAAATATTACCAAGGACAATCAATGTTTCGGAAAATTATCCGATCACTTAGCAGTAAAATGGTTTTTCCACCGCTAAAGCAACTTCTAATTCAGCTCTGTCATTATTATCCGAATCTCGTGTTATGTCATAGGAGTGCAGAATTAACATTAATAATTATTATGAAATTTTAAAAACGTCGCTTTCAAGTCGATTTTGTTTCTCTCATTTTTTATTTAAAAAAAATTTTTCCTTTGAATAGAAAAACAAAAAATTATAATTTTTGCGATAAGAATTGAATGAAATCAAACGATTGGAAGTCGACCGGAAAATAAAGAAATGGTCGACAAAAAAGGTTGGAAGATGATATCAGATGTGAGCAGTAATAGTCGATGCAATTATTGGTTCTGGTAACAACCTGACAAATGCGAAAATTTAGTGATGGCCATTCAAACTGAAAATTAAAATCTTAACATTTAAGATGGAGTAAGAAGTAATTAAAATAATTTTTAATTTTATCGCTGATTTAGTAATAAATTTAATCCATCTGTACAATTTAGTAGATGGAATTAACTGTAAAGAAATTAATGAAAATCTTCAGTTTTAAACTATTTTTTTTATTGAATTTTAATTAATCTTAAGTAAAAAGTTAGTTAAAAGGAATGTAATTTTGTAAATGTACGTAGTTATTCTTGATGTGGACATCTTCTTACATAGTCATTTACATAAAACGTAGTTTGTACGAAAAATTTCAAGACAACAAAACTAAAAATCACTGTAGATACGTGATTTAAGTATAACTCTTTGCAAAGCAAAATAACTGTAAAAAATGCATCAGGCGATAAATTAAATTTACAGTTTATAATTTATATTTACATTTACAGTGATACTACTTCTGTTCGCAAAAACTTAGTGTATTTAGGAAAAACGGAACGATTACAAAATGTATTATATAAAATTTTCAGAAAGAACTGAAAATTGTTTTTTTTTAATTTAAGCTGAAATTGAAATTGACACAAATTCCCCAAACCAAAACAAGCGAAAGCGATATTCTAAAAAATTTGAAACCATAAAAATATAATGAAATATTAAATGTAAAGATGAATAAATTAGCTATTCAGAAAAATAATACCACACACTGAAAAAAAGAATTCTTCATATTGATATATACGATGAATTTTTTTCATGGGCTGAAAAATGATGAACTTTTCATCAATTATTTTTTTCAGTGATACGTTTCGATCTTATTAGGTCATTCTCAAGCAAGCATAAAAATTTAAAAAAACAAATTTTGTAAAATTAAAAATGAAAACAAATAATAAAGGAAAAAGATGACATGACATACAAAGTTTTGTGAAATAATTTTGTAAGATTTAAAATAAAAATTTTACAATTTACTAATTATTATCTAGCGGTTCATGAGAAAATATTCCCGTCGACGAAAATATGTGTTGTGCACTTCCTATTGTTGTTCGAGACCTCTCTATCATAAATTATGTATTAATATTTGTCATTTTTACATGTGATGTGTATTTTATTGAATAATCAATGAAAACAAAATTGATTTGGTGAAAATGATTTCATTGAAGAAGAACGTTTATAAAAAATATATTGAAATGGCAGTTTTCATAGTGCAACTTTTTAATTTTTCGCTTCTCCTGGAAATAAGAAGTACTACAATTTGTGATAATACATACATACAAAAATTATTATATTATAATATCTGCAATGAGAAACAAAAGGTAAATTTTCAAAATAGCAAAAACAAATGTTTTGGAAATATAAATTTAATAAAAAGGGGGGTTATTCTGGCATTCTTCGTAAAAGTGACCTAATTACAATATGCATGATTTTTAAGTAGAAACTTTTTTTATCGGTAATTAACCAAAGTAAATAATGGCCGCTATTTTGTTAACCGCATGTTATTTGTGGTTAGTAGTTCACCGATGAATGAAATTTCAAATAAAACAAACGACTTTAAAAATAAACGCCATTATGTCATTGTAAAACCACATATCATTAATTGTTTTTAGGCCAATTTTCTGTCTAGTAAGTAATCTCTACCTCAGGGGTCGAATGAATTAAAATTAAATCATTAAACTTAAATTTTATTGTTAGTCTTCTCGAAAAAAGACAAATTTTTGTCAAAGAGCCGCATGCCGCAGATTACTGACGAAATGTATTTTGTAAAATTCGATCGGTATGCGGAGAAGCAAAATGAAGGCAAGCAACAGTAATGTTATTAATATTTATAAAAAAATAATGACAGTTTTACTTAAAGCTAATCTACTTTTTGTTTCTCGTTTGTAATTGTCTGACTCCCTTCCCACTCACCGCTCGCCGATCAATCCTTCCATTAGTTACTAATAAAACAATATACTATTTAATTCAAGTGTTTTAAAAAGTACTTGTTGGCTCTCCTTATATTAGTGATCTTTTTATCTCACTGGCTCAGAAAGTTAAGCTAGAAACTGTTTGGTATTTTCTGTAGGCAATGGGGTTGGAGAACATAATTTTACGAATGTCTATTTATCAAATCAAACTATTCATTTATAGTTTATTTAACTTTGTTCATAATGTTTCTTGTTTAACTATTTTTTATTTTTATTATTAGAATTATTTCAGGTTAGTTTAACTTCGAGATTTTGAAGTTATGAAAAAATACTAGGCAAGAAATTCAAATCTGTTAGATTCTGTTGTGCCAGAATTCCTCATATTCGTTTCCAATAATTAAGATTTGAGAAAATAATTTTTTTTTCGAAATTAGAAGAAAATTTAAAGTAAAAGTAACTTTTTATGAAAACACCTGTTTATAAAAGAATGCATTTAGGAAGTCAATGGGAATCCCTATTAATTTCAAAAACTGTTTAACTCATGTTTTGCAATTTCTTCGGTATGCATATATATGTATCCTAATCCCTATAATTTCTAAACAAGCAAACTACCTTCATGTGGAGATCAGTTGAATTTGAAATAAAGATGGTAGTAAAAGAATAATAATAATTACTGTTGTTTTCAAAGTTCACAAATTATTTTATTATGTACCATAAAATTTGAAAAGGCAGTATATATAAATTTAAAATAATAATAGTTGTATAAATAAAATGAAAGTAAATTGGATAACTTCAAAATAACATAAATATTTCCGCTTAAACGAAAGCAGTTTTAGTTTTTTTATATGTATAATATATTGGTCTTTAGTCTGATGACGTTTGATCCAAATACATAATCGTATGTATATCGTAGAAATAATATTGCTAAATAATATTATTTTTTTCTTTTCATTAATTAATATAAAAAAAATGTTCCTTCTACTAAAATGTTTTTTAATTTCCGCAAATTTCGCAAATGTGAGTGAAGGTGGGTGTTTTGATTTAAGTCATAAACATTAACCTATTATTGCCACCACAATTATTGCAATAATTAGAAGAATTTTTGTGGTATATATTTTGTAAGTCTTGATGATAATAATTGTAGAAACTAAACGCTTAAATTATTAGCAAAGTCGTTATTAAAATATCTAAAAGCAATTATCTGGACATCTGTTACGTTCGATAATTTAAATAGAGCCAATTTGAAAATGAATTTATTAAAATTTAGTTTCATCACGAAAGTTTGAAAAGTGGTATTCGGCAGGTATTTCCCTGAGCTTGAAACGGACATTCAACTGTTCGTTTCTCATTTATAAAAAATTATTCACAGATGCATGCATAAATCGAATAAACGATTGTTGTCATTTGTCAATAACATAATAAATTGAAGCGTAATCTTAACACTTTAAACTGGTGACCTAGAATTTGTATGTTTTCAATGTAGAAAAATTTCTTTAAAAATATGATAATAAAATTTCACGCCAGAACTTGTAAAAGTTTTTAACAATAAAAGAAAATCTAAGAAAATTATTGAACAACTTTTAGCCAGTCTATCAGATAAAGTTTGTTAGTAGGTATATACTATACTATATTATGTATGATTGACATAATATGAAATAAAAATATTTATCCTTTATATTGTCCTTTCTTCGCAGTTAATATTTATATTAATAACAAATTCGTTTAACGTAATTCAAATATCGTTATATTAAATAAAGTTTAAAGGTGATTTTTGTCGTTGCTTCTAATTAACGAAATGTTAAATAATAATTAAAATACTTTTAGATTATTCCAGTTTCAAGAGGCGATGGCACAAATTTCACGTACAAAACCAGATTTGCTGGTTAATTAACGAATTTAATACCTATCGGAATTTGTTATTAAACGATCATAAATATGCTAATTAGCAATATTGTTATTATAAATAACAATTTTAAACCGAATTAATTACTAAATTAATGCATCGATAATGTAATTAAGTGCATATTTGTTTTGTTGAATTTCTCTTAAATTTCGAGTATGCCATATTCACTGCATACTGTAAATCTGGAATTTATTATTATCGTCTTAAGTACCTTAATGGTTGCAATTCAAGATTATCTAGAATGGCTTGAATGTGGTGAAACAAAATAAGTACGTTGCTGGATATTTTAAGAATGTGTCAACAATACAACACTTTAATTGGTTACGTTAAATTGTTTTAAGCACGAGAAATCGTAAACTAGCAATGATATAAACTAATAACGACGTTAACTTTGAAATTAGTCAATTCATTTAAAAAATTCAAGTCACTTACCGGAAGCTGGAGCAAGGATGAATAACCCAATGTCCTGATGCTTTTTGACGTATTCTTTCTTTCATAAGAGCCTTCTTTGATCCGAAAAGTTTCATAGCCAGCTTATTGTCAGTCGGTTGAAAAAGGGCTTGCAGCTGATTTTTGAGGAAACTTTGTTTTCCGGCTTCCGCGGAGCCCAAGGGGGTGGGCCCGGGCTCCTCTTTCGGGGTACCGTATAACGACACATCATCCACCCCGAAGTGGACCTTGCCACTACCTTTATAATTCATATCGTTGGAAAGATAATCCGCAATAAGCAAAGTCTCGTCATCGAGTGCAGTTACCAGGGAGTCTGTGCACGTGTTGGTGTTCTCGATGCTGATCTTGATAGAGTCATCCTTGGCCAACCGGCGCGGTGGAGGCGAACGGATTTCCTCTTCGGACTGAGCCGCGGCTACCCGCCCGTTCGCTAACCGTAGACTGGGCACGCGCCGCGTTCCGCGTCTCTCGACACCGTCACCTCCGTCCCTGAAACACCAAAGATAATTGTTTAAACTATTGATGTATGTTTTCATTAATCAAACTTAAGATTAACCCATTCAACAATGTCAACTCTTCATTGTTACACATTTAACGACAATAATTTCAAAATCTTTCTTTTTATAGGCGCGTAAACTTTTAACTTAAAAGTTACCAACCGGTCATTTATTTATACCTTCTAGAAAGGAAACAGTCGACACTTATGTTGTTAACAATCGTTTGCGATCATAACAAAACCTAAAATTGCACTAATTTTTCCAAGGACGATTATGTCGATCCGAATTGTTTCAAAAAGAAATTTATATCACCACTCTAATTTTAATTGTTAAAAAAATCTTTCACTTGCGACTCTCATTTACCAACTAAAGCAAACTACTAACTCATGCATTCTTACTTTCCTTGGACATCATCTATAGAAAGTTGACATAAATCGTTCACCTCGTCTAAGTACATTAGACCTTAATGCAGTTTTAAAAACTTTGCGATTTTATGACTAAACAATTAATTGTAACGTTACCGATGAGAAACAAAAGTTAGAATACGTATTTAGCGTTTGGTAAAATGCCTTTAAAGCCCTAACCGAATAAAATTTATGTGCTTAAATGTAATTTATCATTTTCAGAGATATCAAAACCTTTTGCAGTGCAGGAATAAGAAATAATGAACTTGAATTTATGATTTTGTTTTTAGTTGGTTTGTTTGAATTTTAATAATAAAATCTTCGGGTATCCTTTTCAAAAAGAAACATCGGACAAAAAATTAAAAGATATTATTAATTATCCAATGGTGTTTTTGTCAATTATTGCTGTTTTTCCGCTATTCGGATTTCATGGTTGAACATCTTTTATTTGCGGAAATAAACGGCTTAAAAGAGCAATCATAAATTTGTAACGAAATAGAAGAGTTCTTAATGTCTAGTAGTGAACAATTTAGCAAACAATAATTAATCTGATTGTTAAACGCTTAGGATAAAACATGAAAGTTAAATAAATTGATTTTATCTTCACTGAAATGGTAAAGAAAAGCCGTCAGTTACATCAAAGAAAATTGCGAATAATCCAATCTGTAGCTTTCGTAAGATTGTCAATATATTAAATCCGGATACACGCTGTTTTAATTTTTATGGTATTATTTAGAAATGTACTTGGATATTATTAGAATTTATTTACCTAATAGAAGAGAAGCAAAATTTTATTGATTAAAGGCGGTAACCTTATGCTATGTACCACTTCCGTTTGTTTCTTAACTAAATGAAATTGAATGTAATTACATAAATTTTTGGTATTCTTTCGAAATTTGCTGTTTATTGTTTAATCTAAATATTTGCTCCCGGTAGGTATATTTGATATTATGGAATACTAAGTCTTTGAATTCTGAAAAGGATAACTTTTCCCTCCTCAGTTATATAATACAAGGCAAGTTGAAGGATGATTGTCAGGTGAGATATATTATCGTACCTTTTCCAGCTTGCTCGGCTAGCTTGTAGTTAGCAATTGAAATTTATTATAATCCATCATTTAGGAACTTTTATGGTTTTGAATTTTTTTTATCGCTTTAAAAAATCATTTGATTTCTTATACAAATATTCGTATATTTTAATCTCATTATTTATATCGAATTCAACAATCAGAATAACGTTTTTCTATATTATGTAACAATTTAAAAACTAATCACAAGACAATTGATATTTTGTGTAGGTACTTAAGATTTAACCACCCGTGTAGTTTTTAACTTATTTAATTTCATGATGGTAATGAAATATTAAATGCTTTCGCCGAAACTGCAATCAAGCTATTGTTAACAAAATAATTAAAATGTTTGCTCATAGTCATAATAAATCGCCGTTAAAAGTCAACAATTTCTTTTCTATTCACTAACATTTTTATTACTTTAAATAAATAGTTCTTCGTATAAAATGTTACAAATATATTGATTTTTCAATGTTTGTTTTTGTGGACGATAACAGATCTACCACACATTCCCTGTGGAATTTAAATTCACACTTAGTTTCCGACCAAAGAAAGTTAAATTGATTTGAGCACGATATGTAAATAAAAGTGAGGCAAATTTGAATTCCTTTCGATTTTATTTCACTTCTGTTTTTTTGGTAAAAGCACAGCACTCTTAAAGGGCTTTCTCTGCAAATGCACATGATCTTTAAATTTCTTCATGTATTTGCATAGGTATGTACTATATATCTTTTACGTCTTCTAAATATTTCGACAGAGATGTCGAGATTAGCAAAACACAAACTGATACGTACTGTTTTGTTATATAAACCATACTTTCAAATTGAATTGTATTCATTTATCTAACACTGCGCACAATAAATAAATTATTAATAACATAAACCATTACGATTCTATAAATCTTGATGAGCTATCAGAAAAGAATTTTTGTTCAATACACCTGCATTTTGTAAATTATTTCATAGCTACAAGTCGCTCTGTTCGACGATTGCTAGAAAGTAAACATTTTACAGTCATTGGTAAATCAAAAACTAAAAATTCGTTTCCCAACAAATATTTTTTTCAAATTTAGAATTTACACAGGAAAGAAAGGAGTTTTACATACAGAGAAAATTTTATTATGCTTAAACTATAACGGTTTGAAAAGTAGCCAAGATATTCTAAATTTACAACTCATAAAAATCAAACTAAAGAGATCAAACGCTATTACGATTAATAAAGGTAAGAGTATGTTTATGAATTGATTGATGTTTGATACCATAATTAATACCAATATACATCAGAGTGATTTTAACATCATCATTCACTAATAAGTAATCAAAAACCTCAAAAATAAATTTTGATTATATAAAATATTTTACTAGCCTATCGTAAAGCTATGGGTACTTTCGAAAAATCATTCTTCCGAGTGTGCTATAAAATAAAATATAGAGTATCTACTACTTAGTAAATAGATATTTAAATTAAATTTGGTAAGTTATCAATAAATTTTCTTTCAGATTTCGTATGTTCATTAAGGTTTGTATTATTGTATTTTGTTTTATTATGGTGATTGGTATTATTCAGTGCATGTTGAGATCGGATATAGGTACCTACATATTATTATAGTATGTATTATGTTGTATATTGTCATTATTCTAAACGTGTAGTGGCATAAAGGAATGTCTTCCTTTTGTGTAGGTTATTAACTTCAATTTCGCTGGATATCGACAGTATGTAATATGAAATTCATTTTTTGCGTTTTGTTCATGTTTTGCTTCATCCACACACACATCGGCAAATGCATTCGACAAATGCAACCGTCCACACATCGCACATCTTTCGTGATTGAATACATCTGCCGCCTGCACATTAAATGCATATACAAATCGCCGAACATTCGTGGGTAACATTTAGTTGTTTTGGTAGCGTGAATAATGTCCGCAAAGACCTCATTCTATTCTCGATCTCTAATTGATCGAAACATAGTTCATATGCAAAACAGGTCGAGTGAGCACAAGAATAAGACTCCTGGTAAATGTTTGGCAAGGCATTTGTAAATGTATGTGAATGCAGTATTCGACGAACAATGCGAAAATGAAGTCCGCACATCATCATAAACTTTTTTTTCAAATACCGAACATTTTCCATGCTTCACGAACGTGCATATCCACACAAACACAGATTGCTCGGAGAAAGTTTCACAGTGTGTAAAAGCAGTATTAAAGCTTGGAGACTCTTGCGATCGTTGGTAGCAGAGTAGAGCAATTGTGTCATGATATTTGTTATGAATTAAAGATTTGTATGAAAAATTGGAGTTTAGCAGTGACCAGGTATCATGTTCGCCATAACTCGCTGACCACTCTAGCTGTACTAACTTCTATAAAAACCAAAGATCAATCGATTATAAGTAATAATGAAACATTACGTGTATTACAAGAGCATTATTTAGCAGAAAGATGAAAAATATGGATGTCGTTCCAAATTTAAACGATCGCCTAATAGTGTATGTAGCACAAGTTCAAACTTAGCTAATTAAAACAATAGCGGAAAGTTTTATAATGATTATAACAGTGCTGAACTGAAATACTTATCCTACAGATAAATCGTAATGGATTGATGCACTTTATTCGTCGAATACGTCATTACACGGTTATACTGCTATTTTAAAACTAGATGTAAGTATAAATTCTCTTGTAGGATGTATTTCATAATATAAAATTGACGGATGAAATGTTTTAAAGATGTTTTAAACTTTATCAATCTAAAAATTATCCACTTGAAATATTTCTTAAATCATAAAATATTAACATCAAAAAAATATTTCAACCGATTTAATAATAAAATAGATAGTTATTGAATTTTCCTAGTCATCTCATCTCACCTTCCGTCACCTGAACCATACAGTAATTTTAAATGTCACTTTTTCTTAGTAATATGACAAAATAAAAATATCTAAAAATGCTACATTTGAAGAAAAATAATAATTTGCATTTTTATCTTTAAAAGGTTCCACTCTTGAAATAATTATGATTTCCAATATTCTCGGAATTAGAAAACAATGTTGCTCCAATTTTGGATGAAAGTTGGCAGTCAATATCGGCAGTCTAAATTGGCCCAATATTGCGCCAATCCACAATCAATATTGGGACTATATTGATTACTTATATAATATATTAAAAACTCAAAAATTAAACAAGTTAAAGATACTTGTAATATCATGTAAATAAACATCAGAAATATGAAGATAACATTCTGTATCAAAATATTAAAGATCTAAAGAATTTTAATCGTTTATTTAACTTGTTTAATTAAAATTGCAAATATATAAAAATTTAATTCATAAACGTACGAAAATAATTATGATATATAGCTATTAATTGATAGTTTATGAGACTTTTGGTCAAGCAAGTGTGTTTCGAATTTTGGATTCTCATCAGATAAACTTGGGATATAAATGCATTTGTTTCAATATAAATATCTAAATAAGTGTTTCATTTATAAAAATTATTATTTTTCAAATTTAAAATTTTGGTATTGCTTTGAATAATTGTATACTCCAATGAGAAGGAAGGAATTTTGGCATTTTGAAAAAGTTAAACGTAAAAACATCTTCTGGAGGCTGGCGAAGAAGTGTTGTCTTACGTAGGCGGCGAAGCGCTTAATGTTGATATTTTAAAATGTTGATGATAAAAAGGAAATTTTGTAACATTATTATGAAGTTTAAAAGGAAAAATATTGATCAAACAAGCATTTTAATTAACAAATAAGTGTAATAAGTTAGAATATTAAACTAAAATAAACAAGGGAATTAGGAAATCGTGCAAACTACACTATGTTTTTGAAAGATTTTATAACATACAAGGTAGTAGACGCGCAAATTACATTTCTAACATAGTGCACATCTGGAAGACAGCAAAAACAATTGTTGAACAAATCTATTTTCAAATAAAATAAAATTGCATTAAGAAATGTTTAAAATTACATTGCAATTTATGTATAGTATGTATACAATTATAGAGAAAGTTATTGTTAACGCATATTTAATACCTTAAAATACTATACGGCGGCATAATAAGCCAAATGCTGTAACCGCCAGCCTTTCATTGTAATCATATTCAATTCAATAAATTTTCTTATAATTTATTTTAAATAAATTCTAGTAGGGGTCCTATATGCCTATAAACACAATAGTTTTGATACATTTGATTCAATAAATACTTCTTATCCTTCTCTTCCCACATTCTTGTAGGTAATTTTGGACATTATTACTATAATATTTTTTACTCTAAATTTTTAAAAATTACTTTAAAATATCAAAACTCTAAAATAATAGAATTTCAACCAAGAAGTTAAGAATACATACGTAGAAAATTATTATTTAAAAAATTGCGATACAAACTTATTACACGATTATTTTCGATTTTTAGTTGCTACTAACCAGAAAAAAGAAAATAATGATGATTTATGAGAAACCAGAAATAACATTTAACCAATATTTTATATTATAATACCAATATTTATATATTTTATATTATAATATATTGGTCTTACAATAAACTCAGGAAAAAATATCAGGAAAAAGAAAATTAAATATGATTTCGGTACCATCAAAAACCAAATATCAAATCTAAGCAATGCCACATGCTTTATAACGCATTTTTGGAAGTTAAATAAATATAAAAATCTGAACAACACAGCCGCGTTACCGTCCTAACTGCACTGCAATCTGCAAATTTGGTGCTTTCTTATTTTTTTCATTTCATTTCTATTAAAATAATAAATCGATCATAATATTGCATATTATATATTTAATTATAATAGACCTCGTGTTCTCAATAGCAATTTACCATAAAAAAAAGTATAGGAAAATAGTGCTAACCCAACTAATTTTTAGGTCTGAAAGATTGGACATAAAATTGTTATTGCTATAGCGCAAAACAACAAAATTTTCTCAAAGTAGAGCAGACACCTACGTATTATGGCAGTAATGCTATTGGAAGAAAACAACTTCAGAAGTAAAAAATTAATTCAGCAAGTTGAAGTAGGTATTACTATCCTTACTCATTACTCCTACAAGTGAACTTTATAGTATTCGATGTTAAATATTTTTCAACTACATTTCGTGATGTGTAATTGAGATGGTTTATTGTGATTAATCACAAATTTTCATACAATAACATTTGTTCATGTGACAGTATTGGTTAGCTGAACTCTTCATCAGTCGCTCCATTACTACACTACGATTGGAGGTGTTGGGCCAAGTTGTTTCGTTGTCGATTACACATATTTCGTTTTGGAACCACTATAACCTCACAGAGGTGAAATGAACAGAAAGTAAATATTTTCAAAGTATGAACGAGGTAAATATTAGTGATATCCTGGTTCATTGTTTGGATAATCATAATCGACATTATGATTCGGAATTAAAACACCAGGATAGGCTTTCTAAAATGTTTCAGGTCACCCTTCGAACAAAAAAAATAACGGAAACCTTCTTTTAAACAATAAAAAATTCAGGTGAATTTGTTTGAGTTATTGAAAATCATTTTGCAAAGATATTCAAATATTTTTTACAATGAATTCAAGTTATTAGTAAAACTATGTACTATCTAATAATTATTCGGTATCACAAAAGTGTTATAACGTAATCATTTATAACCGTAATTTTTAGTTGTGCTCTAGTTTTTCGTTTTTATGCTCTTCCTAGGAATACAAAAATTAAAAACGGCTTTTCATGCTATTCGGAAATTCCGGGTTTGAATAGAGAACTTCGCGGTAACGGAATTTCGTAGAAACGACTTTTTGTTCTATTGCATTTTACAGAATTTCCATCTGCAATCCTGGGTGGTATAATATAACTTCACAACTTCTATATTATAGAAACAATTTGATTTATAGTTCTATTTTCGAATTTTGTAATAAAATAATTAATTAGTATACAGTATATTATATAAAGCTTAGTAGTAAACGTTAAATTTTTATTAATTAATAATTAAACTGACAAGTTATTATTAAAAAGGAACTTTAGTATGGGTGTACTGGTATAACTTAAAATGTGTTATCACAACCATTTTGAAAATGTAACTATTTAATTAAAGTATCTTGATTTGTTTTTACAACTTAATTAAGAAGGAGCTTCCTTTATACACAGCTAATAAAATGAAATTGTTCTGCAAAATCGTTAAAATGAAACTAAAACTTCACATATATCTTAAAAATACCTAACAGTAAAAGAAATGAAAAAAGGTCGGATTTCCTTCTCTCGTTTTCACTAATGATGTGAAATAAAGTAAAAACGCCTCATCAATCATTGGGTTTTCAACATGAAAATTCTTTAGTAATAATAATAGTATATAAATTTTAAATTAGAAGATATTGAATAACTGTAATTTATATATAAAAAGTGTTTAGATACCGGGAATTTAGTCGAAAAGAAAACCTACCTACTTTGCAAAATCGATTTTTCAATATCGGCCAGGTAAATAGGCCAAGTTCTTATGTAAAAGTGAGGTGTTACGAGATCTACGCTGAGGAGTTCAGGTAGCATTCAGTGCTCTCTTGAGACTTGACCCAAGTTTACTACGTCACATATGTCAATATATACATATTGAACTCGCAGATCATTCATTCTTATTTTACAGTTTTATTTTTCATAATATTAATAATTATAATAAGAGTAAGTACATAATATTTAAGTATTTATTCGCTAGCGAGTTTTCATTACCACATTTTTATAATTGCTAAATCAATACCATTACTTGTTTCGTGCGAAAAGATTAAAATTATCAGCAAGTAAATGTGCCTGTGGTATAAATTTTTAATTTTTTGAATAGTAGGAAAGACCGAGGTGGAATAGCGCACATTATATATTTTTTGCAATTTTTAAATATTTAACGATATTCTGAATGCATTCCTAATATTTGAAATTAATTCTCACTTTATTTTAGTGTTATTTAACATATTCCGTCGAATATTCTCAAATATCTATAATATTTTTGGGTCCAGGTTATTGTATTCTAGCTCAATTTCATTTAAAAAATTTTCCGAATAAAGTAAAAAAAGTGTTTCCCTTGCCGAATGCCTATACCGATAAACTATACTATGGTTATTTATATAGATAGGATTAATTCGTAACATTTGAAATAAATAAAAAAATAAATAAATAAATAAATAGTATAAAAAATATATTATATTTACTTCATAATATTTAAATATTTTCACTTTCCTAAACAAAATAACTAAATCACAAATAATATATTACTGGAGTTCTTATTTATTATAAGTAAAAGCAGCACATGCACTTTAAAATATTATCGTGTGTGATATTTTGAATCAAAGTAAATTACTAATCTATAGAAAACAAATTTAATTTTATTAGTTATTAAAGTGGTAATTAATTGTATTGAATATTATTTGAAAAAAATTAAAACAATATTTTTCAGTCAAAATTTTTCAGACAAAAAGTCAAAATAAAACATTCAAATATTACTTTTTGTGATTCTTTAGATCTATATAATATGTACATATATATTTTTGTAACCTAGCAGGATTTGTAATGTAATCGATAGGCTGTCTGGTCCGTATGTCTGTTACAGTCTTCAAACTTCTGAAATAATAGTATTTTACGTTAGTTCCGGTTAGTTAAACCATTTTATTTAGAGATAAACCTTCTCTAACAAGTTCACAGTTCTTATTTACAGACTATACGAGCATGTACAAAATAAGACCTACAACTTAACGTGAAATCCGAACCACTGTGCAAATACTTCAAAAGTCAAAGAGATTTGAAATAGTAGAGTTATTTCTGCATCTTCAGTTTATAGTCAAATTTGTAAAATTACACAAAACATAAGACATTTAATTGTGTGCTTATTTTAGAGATGATCATGTATAATTTCAAAAATTACTATAGTTGCATTAACTTTTAAAAAAGATTTACATCTGCATTCTTTGTACTACAAAATCTTAGTAAAAGTTATTACAATTTGTGATTTTCGAAGTTGTACATGATTACCTCTTGTGTAAGATAGCTAATTTTTTGTAATAATTGACAAACTTTACTGTTTCATATTTTATGTGATTTTAAAAAACTGATTGTCGTTAAATAAACATAGAAAAGCGTGAATTTGGGAAATATTTTGACGTATAATTAACACCTATATATTATCAGTTTCTTTAGCGCCGCTGGCAGGGGGACCCGGTTGTAATATTGTATGAACTATATATTATATAATTATATATATTTAAAATTTAACAGGTAAGAAGGACGACGCTTCATCGCTTTGAAGATCTTATTCTAATCTTACTAATTGACTGATAAATTTAGTCAACTTAGAAAAAATTTCCATAAAATAAACTTACATATTAGTTAATACAAAATGTATCTATAATTAAAAATTATCAATTTTAACCTTTTTCGTAAACTTTCTGAAAATTATTACTATCTGGAGTCTATGAATGAAAGATTGTTGTAAGAAATAATTTGTTTTATTTTGCAACTTACTTCATAATTATTATATATCAGGAGTATTATGAATAATAAGAGCTGTATGAAATCAATTTATCTTACTTTATCCCACTTCGTGGCTTAAATTTCAGAGTTCTACATCAGAAGTTTACAAATAAAAGGAGGTAGTAAAAAATGAAACTATCTCATTTTAGTTTATCTCACCCTGTTACTTCAGTTCAATATTATTAGAAATTGATACGAGTAAATGAGTGCAAGTTTTATATTACACTCGTTTATAAAATATAAATCTAAAACCCGGCTAAAATGCGAAGTAAGCTTTACACTCCGAGACAGATCTCAAAAAGAAGACAGTAATCTACTGTGAGAGTTAAGTCTGGCGTCATAGCAAGCATCTGGCCCTTTAGCATCTAAACTAAAAAAAGAAAGACTACTGCTAGAGCATCCAACTTGATTATCTTGATGTCAAACATAAAAGGAAAGCGTACCAACAGCGCTTTTCTATGCATTAATTAACCTATTCTCTTCTTCCTGTTAATTTAGAACTTGCATAATGCATTCCAGCCGAGTGCTAACCTTGCTAGTTGTTTTGGTGTCGAAATAAATCGAAACCGACTAATTAAAACAATATTTATTAAAGATAATAATAGAATATACCAAAATCTTAATATATTATTTTAATATTTTCAACCAAGCAATACCGTTTTTATGCACTAATAATTATTGTATTTACAAGAGTAAGTTTTTGTACTTTTTGTTAGTTTTAACATCTTAACCTCTTAACCACATTAAAAAGCAAGTACTTGAAGAATAAATGATAGATGTACTGTTTAGATGTACTATTTACTGTACTTTTATGATCTTCTCCGTACACATTATTTTAGGATGTATAAAATGGAGAATAAAAGAAATTAAAAATGAAATTACAATGTTTAAGTACTGTACATGGTTATGGGTACTATTGATCTGCATTACATTTACCTAGGCAGATTAAAATTTTAAATTACTGTAGCTGAAAAAATTCGAGAACACCTGTTGGTCAACTTAACCCGAAAAAATATTGTAAGTCATTTCTTATTAGGAAAACAGCTTTATCGAAATGTTTTTTTACTTCTGTAGTAGTCCTTGGTGCTATTCAAACTTTTTACTACGGAATAACCAATTAAATTTATGTTTAATGATTGAAATAATTGCTTTATTTACAATAATGTACCAATCTCCTTAATATTTAGTCACAAGAAATACTTGTAAATTAAAAACTAGTTTTCACCTTTCATGCTTTTTGTAGTAGATTCCTTTAGTTTTATTTTCAAATTTTTTCACGACACCTTGAAATTTTTTTTAGTATAATATACAATATACATAGCAAAATAGCAGCATACTAACTGGCAAGTGCAGAATACATATAATATGTACATACGTAGAAAATTATTATTTAAAAAACAATGAAAAGACAATTGATAATTTAATACTTTTTACTAAAAACGTTAGAAAAATTCTTTTTTTGTTTTTTCCCGGTTATATGCAACTGAAGATCGAAAATAATCGTGAAATATTGCCTTATATCGCATATTATTAAGTTTTATTATTTATTTGATTTTTTCTTGTTATAAAATGTAACAGTAGTTGTTCTTTTTTTACCCAATTCTTATAGTTATACTCAGTAAAAAGTGATAAAATAATGTATTATATATTATATTATACTATAAGTTTTTTTCTAAAAGATTTTATATTGATAATAAATAATAGATACCTACTATTAATTTTTAATAAATTTCAAAATATCAAAATTCAGTTAACGGTTTACTTTTTGATTGTGTCTATCAGTAACAGTGCGGACAGCTGAATTAATGAATTGAATGGTAAACGATCAATCACCATTCAATTTAGTAGATGTGTGGAATAACAATTGCAATTAAAAAGTAAAGTTAGTATATAAAGTTATTTATGGGAGTAAATTTTATTATTATAAATGGAACTTATTTTCGTAGGAAATTGTGATAATTTGTTATAAACCATTAGCATAGGTTTAAAAGGGAGAATAACTCTTCACGATTCTAAAAGTTTACGGCAATTCTCCCTATTTCAGTTGCATAATTACTCAACTGACAATGAACAAAATAAGTGTGGGTAATATATTATCCTAATTTATTATTGTCAATAATTCGCTTTAGAAAAAAACAGTGTTAAAAAATTACAAAAATTTTGAACAACAACTATTATTACATTAAAAGTAAATAAAACAAATATTATGACCTACTCTTGTAACCACAATGAATGCAGTGACCGCAAACCACACACGTTTTATTAATTTCAACCATGGATCAATAATGAAATTAACAATAAAAATCACAACAATGTTATCTTTGTTAGTCAATTGGTTTAATATAAAAAATTCTTTGTAAATTAATAGACTGCTGATTTTTAAAATTTTGTATAAAGAGCTATCAAGTATCGAACCACTTAAATGTTCACACTTTTTTACGAATTAAGTGGCTATAGATACAATATTCCTTTTCACTATTTTTATGAAATTTTCAATATGAAAACGTTGTAAATTTAATGGCTTTAGTCGCGTTGTGGTTTATTCTAAAACGTTGCATTTTTGTATAAATCAATCGTACTTTTCAATTCGTACTTTACAAAAGTAATTATACCTATAATTTTATTACTTGAATATTTTTGATACGAATTTATACTCATATAGCTGACTGTACGCAGACTAATGCAGACTTTTTTGCATAAATGTAATGTCCAACAAAATTCTTCATAATACAATTTTTTTATATTCTTACTGTTATTGCACTAGTTCGGGTGAAAGGTCGCGGCGTACTTTTACAGTTTTAACGTTCTTTTGTACAATAATTGAAAAAAATAAATAAATAATAAATACAAAAATTTTGAAAATTTAGTAATAAATATGTAATATTAGTTTATAAATAATATAAAATATACTTAATAAATCTACCTATAACATAATAATTATGTATACTCATAATACTTTGTTTAATGATTTGTTTTTAACATTTTATGTTACATTTTCCAATTTTTAAGTCTAGTACCTACTAGACATTTTATGAAGCAGGATTTGGTATGTACTTTTAAGGGTATCGAAATCCGGACCCCGATGTTCGTAAATAATAATGAAACGAAACAAGATGTTCCGAAATTCGATGTCTTTCTTTTATGTAGACATAATTTGATATGTCATGATAGGTAAAGAAAGAATATTGCACTTATAGTAGTACAGTTTTATGACAACAACCATAATTCTGCAATATGATAATTGAAGAATAGGTAAGGACAATTTTCTGTTACCACTATTGGAAAAATTACTTGCATGTTCGTGACCACAATTGAAAATTAATTATTTTATGTTTTTCATTTGACATACTACTAATCAGTAGATATTATTTCGATCAATATGGTTAACTTAATTAAAAATTACTTCATATATTTTGTTATATACATATGCAATATCAGACAGCCATTTGAATTGAAAGAAAATTGCGGAGGTAAATCGCGATAAATCACCATAAAAAAGTTAAATTGATCATCAAATCCAAATAGATATGAAGATAGTGTATGAAAATATTTTGATACCTTTAGAATATAAAAGAAAGATGGAGCTTTATGGAATAAAAATATTTTAGGATCAATACACTATGCATTTAACACACTTTTCAGATTTACTCCTAGAGAGCGCGAATTGTCCTATATCTGAACTACATCTAGCTACACATAAACCAAGTTATGTGTAACGAATTCAGAAGTTCTATTTCGTAAATTTGCAAAAAAAATTTGCATGAAAGCTAATAAAAACATGCGTACGTAATCAAAGCATTATTTATGTGAAAAATACTATTTACATATTTTTTGCATTTCTTTTAAAATTCCGCAATACAGCAACGCCTCATTAATTTTACAGTACTTATGGCAATCATTAAAAAGACATTTTCGATAAATATAAAAAAACTTTGGAATAAATATATATTATTATATAAAATTCAGAACTTTGATTTTAATCAATTAACAAAACAGTAGCAAATTTTCTTTTCTTCAAATAGGATACCTCTTGTTTTATTGGAAACTTAAACTAACTTAATATTTTCTCTTCCAACTAAATGATAATAATTAGTAGGAATTCATTTCTTTAGTGCAATATTTCATTTTTAAATGTATGTAACAATAAATTTTTAATAAATTAGGATTATTAACTTGTGAAAATATATAATTAAAACTCAAAAACTAAACAAGTTAAACAAACGATAGAAATTCTTAAGATCTTTAATATTTCGATACAGAATGTATCTTCATCAGAAATATTTGAATGTTGCAATTTTACAATAAATTTTTATTAAAAAAAAAATAGGGTACACTTAGTTTCCTTTTGGGTTGTGATAACTCGAAAATAAATAATGTTATGTGGTAAAAAACGATTACGATTAGCCTTGAAAAATGTTAAAAATAATTAAAAACTGTCCCTTTCTACAAATTGAGAAATATAAGTTATTTGGAGAAAAACAAAGGAATAAAATTCAGGTTGTATTTAAAAATAAAGTATATTAGTAAAATTTATTTACATTTTTTACATAACTTCATAAATTTTAAAAACGCATTTATATGATCGCTGCTAAAATATTCTCTTCCATTTCTTAAACCACGTTATAATAATAATCGTATATCTCATAATTTTTTTTATTCCGTGTTGAAAAACGGACTGTGTGGTAAACTGCCACACACAAGTAAGTTAGTTAGTTAATCTTCCTCATCTTGTTTGGTTTTGTCATAAATGGGGTTTTTAAATACATAAACAACTAAACGTACATTATTATACGCCGCGGGCTATTATTTTAAATCTAATACCACTAAATCTGAACTTTGTTAGCATGTTATTCTTTTTTTAAACCAATTAGTTATGTATGTATTAATTAGATTAAAGGTATAATATTATACTTCTATAAATTTATTATCATAATATTATATTGAATAAAATTGTAATATGCCCTAACCTTGGTGTAAGTCGATTATTAATAAAGCAATTATTATTTTCGTAATTTCGCATTAAATAAACCAGACTACTAGCTTTGATCCGACCCACTTCCACGAATATAATATAAATTATGAGAATCCAAACCACGACACAAATAATATACTCGTAGATACAACCAAAATTTGTGCTCGGCATAATTATAATTTTCTCAGTAATTAAAAATTTCTAACTATGCTCATTTATTTTTCTATGCAGAGCTGTATTGCGTCAGACTTCGCAATTGTGAACCTTGATAAAATTAAAGTTTTAGATATAGGCCGTGGTTTTGGAACGATGATCATTTGAAGGTAAAAATTTAGTAAAGTTGCGTTTAAAATATTTTTTAGATTTACACTTTGGTTAACATTTTTTCTTAAAAATCCTTAATGCATTGCCACCTAAACGCTTCCTCTGGTAACGGACACTCAGAATGATCCATGTGAAGTGATTCATTTCAAAGAAATTTTATAAATTGATTCTAAAATTTGTAGTTGTTGGTTTTCATATTAGGCCACCCTTAGCTAATTTAGGTAAATGTGGATGTTTGTTTATGTCACAGCACTAAATTTGTTCGTCCGCAAAGTGCAAGTTGATCCGAGTGGGTCGGAATAAAAATTCCAACCTCCTTAAATTACAAAACTCAAGTACATAAAAATAGAGTAGTAATAAAAAAACCATACAAATTTTCTTCTCGTACCAGCAGTGGTGGCTTGTGTGATCGCTGCTTGAGTTACAGAGCGGAAATTCTGGGTTCGAATCTCGGACCTGACAGAATTTCTTAGCTCGGCCTTCCGGTGGACATCAATAACATCACTACAGACGGATACTAACGGACACTAACGACGGATACCACCCTCCATAAGCGGGAGGGTGTTTTCGTCGGTAAGAGTCCGACAGTACCACCTACGGGTGGTGTCCATGAGGATTTCCCCCTCCCCAACGCACGAATAAAAAAAAATTTTCTTCTCGGTATAACTTATATTTTTAAATAACTTAATTTTGTAAAAAGTAGGTAAGAAAAAGTTTCATTTTTAGTATTTAGAAAAAGTCTGAAGAAAATTAGATATAGCTACGGCCAGTTATTGTATTCAATCTGAGAATATATTATTCTTTCAACACAACGTTCATCACAAATAAAATGACACAATCCGACAAGGAATTGCTGCAGAATCTCATATATGTGACGTATATTCAAAATACATCATAAGAGAACCTATCAAGCTGACCACAGATGTGTTTGGGATCCCGTTTTATTGTTAATAATAGAAATCAGCAACGCAGAAAGATCAACAGCTTTACATCCCTCCCGAAGCACTGAAACGGTCTTAAAAGAGTTTATCTTTCTCCAGATTTTAAGGTACATTGAGGTGGTGTATTGGCTACTTTACCATTATAATAATTGAACGATTAAGCTATAATGCCACCTGATATATTTCTAATTAAATATCAAGCAAATGTAATAATTTCTTTTAAACTAATATAAATTTATAGGTTAGTACTTGCATAGTAAAGTTGGTTGCTTCTTATGTTCACTAGTATTCTTTTTTAATCTTTTTTCAGATTGTAATAATCACCAAAATCAAATTTAAACGATTGACTATAAACTGTTAAAACGTTACAAACTGATGAAATTCGTAGATCAACTGTGAGATTGAAGTCGCAATTCAAGTTTTAAAACAAAAGAAAATTTAAATTTTTAGTGATTTGTAAAGCATAAATTTACAAGGATCTTCAAATGAAAACGAATTTATAAAATCCTAAGTTTTGTTCGTAAATCTGAAGAATGATGACGTCTACTAAGAAATAAACGCAAACAGTTGAAATCCAAATTTGTTTTTATTTATTAAATATAATGTTAATTTTTGGACATATCTACTACTTGCATAATATGGTCAGTTACGCGAATAATTGAAATATTGTTTAATTGAGCAATTTATTTGAAATAAAATTTTGAATTTTGTTTTAACGTTGAAAATATTTGTCGACGGCATTGTAACTTTGATTTGTAAAGAATAAATTTAACGCTACTTTGAATTATACATTATTATACAGGCAAGTCGCATTTATAAGTTATTATAACTGGTATTTATAAAGATGTATAAAGAAAATTTTTTGAAAATATAAGGAAAATATACTTTGCAACCTTGATAGTAATTTTAGTTAAATAAAAGTATTTTATGTACCCTTGCTAAAGTAGGTACATGTCGCTGCCCCCCCCCCCCCAAATCGAATTTTTTCCTGAAATTGGTGTCAAACGTTTGAGCTTTGTTTGAGCCTCAATGAGCTTCCATTCCGATTGTTTGAGCTTCAACCGTCGTGGAGCTATTCGCGAAAACTTTGGGGGGAGGCTATGGACATGACCCCCCAAGTTAAATTTTAGGGTAAAATTTGTGTCAAACCTTTGAGTTTTGTTTGAGCCTTAATGAGCTTCCATTCCCGTCGTTTAAGCCTAAACCGTCGCGGAGTTATTCGCAAAATGTTTGGGGGGGGGCTGTGGACATGTTTTTCAATTTTTTGTCCTATTCAAAATTTTTACGTAAATTTAGTGTCAATCGATAGAGCTGCGATTGAGCTTCAATGACCTTTTATATTCATCGCTGTAATTTAATTATTTTCGAAGCTATCGGTGTTTTAATTTTGCTAACCTCCGAGCAAGTGGCGCGTGACACCCCAAAGTTTTCGCGAATATCTCCGCGACGGTTGAAGCTCAAACGATGGGAATGGAAGTTCAATGAGGCTCAAACGAAGCTCAAACGTTTGACACCAATTTCAGTAAAAAAAATCGATGTGGGGGGGGGCAGCAACATGCACCTTGCTAAAGTGCAATTTTATCTATCCTTGTGGTTAAAGTGTCGCTAAATTCATATTATTTTAATGAAGGTGGGGAAGCTGTGAATAATAAAGTTTGATCTATTAGTTATGAGTATCTATGCATTATCTCGCTTTCGATTTAAAAATTTCTTCTTAATTATGTTTAGATTCTAGGATATTAAGGGTTGAAACGTAAACGAAATAATATCGATCAATATTAAAAGATTATAAAAACAAAATTTGTGGTGTGATTATTATTATTTATTAGGCTTGTAGTTTCTATTCGGTCATGGCATGACTTCAGAAGTAGTTGAGCACAGTGTTGTAATATTATTATAAATGGAGCTTTTCGTGTAGGTCATGCAACGAAAGCTATGTAGTATAGAAGCATGATTGAACAATAGAAAAATTGAACTAGCGTAAGCTGGTACGTTCTCTGCAATTTAAAAAAGTTTTGGGTATCGTAATGGCTAAATGTAATCTTAATGAAGGTATACCGTTGTTTTCTTCTGTGTATACAATACATTCTGCATTTCTACGCAAAAAGTTTATAACTGTAAATTAAATTTTAAATTGAACCTTTGTGAAGAACCTTAAACTTCTTTCGTACGAAACAGCATTATTCCTTATAAGAAAAACCACTATTATAAGTTCTGATTTCTTCAAGTCGGCCAATAGTGTAATTGCTATTGTGAAGAATAAAAGTGCTTTTAGTTTTAGTTCCGCCAGTGAATTCTAAATAGATTGGAAAAACAGTTTTTCCATAATGATTTGACTTCTGTTACTGCTTATAAAGCTTCGAATTTGTTAAGTTCGAGGAGATTAAAATTTTAAACACAGCTTTGCTCATAATCTTCCGGAACAACTTTTATATGAATATAATTAGTTACTTATAAGCCTGATAACATTTCTTATAAACAGAATTAACCGAACAGAAATTTACTATAGTGTAAATTGGATTAACGAAAATTTTTGTTCCAGACAAAATATTAATTAATTTTTGGATAACAAAAGTGCAACTGCACCGATAAATGATTTTATAAATAATAATTTTATCAGTGTTATTCCTAAATCGTGTCTGATTTAAGAAGTTTGAGCAGATAAAAATCTTTTATTAAGTTTCTTCCTTTTACATTGTAAGGCTAAAATTGCAAAATTTCAATTTTATTTATTCAAAATTCGTTTTCTTTGTAATGGGTCCCTATGTAACGAGAGTGTAGATAGAGCGTCCGACAAGGAACTTCTCCTGAATACTTCACAAAAGTTAGAGTATATATATATTTTTGATTATAGCTTTACACATTCAAAATTTTTAAAGTGTGATAAAAATTCTAACTTTGTATTTTATTTGTTATAAAATAAACACTTCAAATTGTTTTCGTCCATCGGAATAATAGAAATAAATTTTAAAAATAATAATTTTAACGTTCTGTTTAGTTTTGTTAAACATTCATCCATCCGGTTACGACAAACAAAATCGTCTGGCCAGAATGATGGGTACGTAAATTAAATTACATCTAAAATTAAATTTTAATTATAAACGTAAATTGCGTAAAACCCATAATTTTGTAATCTAATCGAATTAAAATCAACACTTTCGAGGATCAACCGCGAACGCATATTTCGAAGTTATTAGTTTTAGCATCAAGCAATACCCATCTTCTCGAAGTGAACGAAACCTGCTGTGGTAGAAACTCATATTTATGCAGTACTAATGAAGAATAATTTTAAAATTTCAATTAAGAAAGCATGCCTATCGATGATATTTAAATGTATCAATATTTGCAGTATATTGGAAAAATTGATAATCAAATTAGTCCAACTTACTCTAAATTAATTTTTTAAATTATGCGTGCTAATAACAATTAAAAATCGGTTTTTCCCAAAATAATATTTCCAAAAAATAAAATACAATTTATCAAACCAAAAAAGTTAAATTACATTTAAGTAAAAATGCTATCTTGTAATTCACAAACGATACTCCTATTTCCTAAATAAAAAATGTTATATAGAGATAGCTTTTAGTATCGAGTTTAATTTAGCAATAATACATTTTTTATACTGTAAGCGATAAATCCATCAGTTATATTATTGTTACTCAAAGGCTTTTGTCACTGTAATACCTCCCAATTTGTCATATTAATTATTTGCTCTAAGGAGATGAATAAAAGAATTACGGATAGTTTAGATTCCTGGATAGTGGATGCTACCGGTCTGAAGGGTTTATACAAATTTGGGTTTTTATTTTACTTTTTAAATTGTTGAGTGTTCAATGATTGTGTGTAGTTTCATATTCTAGAATTTAAAAATACACCCTGGAAGAATAAAGTATATACTATTTTTAGTTCGTATCTTTCAGCAACTGCTTCACCAAATTTTCTTTTTTGGGTCTAATAGTGCTCTAAATATAACAATTCAAACAAATTATAGAAGTGTTTCTAACTTCATAAAAAATCTATTCTTTTAATTTATTATAAGGACAGACATTTAAGAAACATCTATATTTTTTTATTATATGACAAGAAGTATAGGATATGGTCGAGTGCCGAACTATGTAGGTAGTTATAGCATCTAATTTTTCAACAATGAAATGAGGAATAAAGAAAACAAATAAATTAATAATATACTTTTGTTATTGTTAGTGAAATATTGTTAGCCAAATTCAATAGAACATCAATAGAAATGAAACAATGTAAGCGTGATGAAATTTTGTTTAGAAACTATCAGCCTGTAAACTGAGCGGGTACATTCAATTTGTTGTCATGTTATCAATTGTAATTATATTTATAAGAGTATAAAAAGGTTTAATTTTAATGTTAAAATTGAAAATTTTATATTTGATTGGTAGGTACAAATGAGGTATATTATTATGACTTCTAGACGCATTTAGGCAAATTCAAAGGGACTGAAGTCAGTATTTGCTCTCTTGGTCCTCAGTGTTCGAAATAAAAATTTTCACAAACCGCAATGATACATTGTATCTTAGAAACATTAACGGTTTTGTATCCCCAAAATTTCAGAACCCTCTGTAGGGTAAGATGGGGTTAACTGAACAGGTAGGTTAACTGAACACTTGCTTATATCTAACATCTCTTAATTTTTTATGGATTCCAATTTTGACAATTCAAAGACTTGCTATAGATGTCACTTTAAGTTTATAAATATATTCCATAATATTAAAAATCCGCTAATTATAACTTAAAAATTATTTTTATGGTGGCTTTGTAAATTTTTTAACTCTTAAATATTTTGTTTTACGTGCAGAAATCAGTCATATATATAAAATCGTAGTTCATAGTGCTTTAGGGTAAGTATTTGACTATTGATTACCATTATTGGTTTTATTGTTAAACCCATGTTGCTTTCAATTTATTTGTTAACATTTTTTATATGTACAACAGGTTAAATGGACACAGATCCCACCAGGTTAAATGAGCAGGTGTGCAGTTAATGCAAAACGCTATAAATTTTTAAATTTTGGTGATTTTAATTTTAAAGTTTTTAAATTTTATAATTTAGATTAGGTAGTTCTTTAATGAAGTATTGCGTCTATGATTTCATTTTTTTGTCAATATTTTATATTAGATAATAATTTTTTTTAAATATTTTTTAATAATATTTTAAAGATATGTTCAACTAACCTTAATAAGTTCCTTAATAAAGTCTTGCGTATATGATTTCATTTTTTCTCAATTTTTTTATATTATATAAGGATTTTTTTTATTTTGTACCAATATGTTAAAGATATGTTCAACTAACCTACCTATATGGTTCAGTTAACCTGCATATGGGGTTAACTGAACCATATTGCAGCCATGCAAGAAATTAAAACTAGAAGGTGTATTTTTATAAACTGTGTGTTAGATATATATTTTTTTTATTGCTATATAACCAAACTATATGCTGTAAATAAATTATTGGTCTATGTTTACACAATCCCATATAAATTTAAATATTTTCTATAGACTGTCCAGTTAACCCCACTCTACCCTACATATTTAAAGGTCAATAACACTACTGCTGCCTATGTAGGGATTTAAAATCAATTGGGCTTAAATTATTTCAAAAAACTCTACATAGGTTTATAACAGCGGCAGCTTTTGGGTAATCTGTTTAATTTTTTATTATTCTCAAATGCTTGTGTATACACAATTTTACACCAACATATTTTTTGTACTTTTTGTACTAACAAGCTTTTAAGTTAATATTCATAGCTTTAATATGAAAGACTGTTTATCTTTTAATTTCTCTTAAAAGTGAAGCAAAGATCTTATTGGAAAGTTATAATTTATGTTACTCTCAAATTCAACAGAAAATTTGGTAACTGGATTTCACCTTCTAAATATATGATAGCTCTTCTATATTGTTAGTTATACCTATATTTGTACACTGATTAATAAAATAGTTATATCATAAACCACGTATAGAGTTCACTTTGCAACTGGGGTGACCATGAAGTGTTCATATTGATCCGCAAGAGGTCACCTTTGCAGCTTACGTCATCTCTATTCACCACCTGGAACGCTTTTCGCATACTGGATATTCTCAATAGTTTGATCATCAAATACGCTCATTAAAGTCTTTTAAATATAAAAGTTAGGTAATTAATATTTTACTATTACTAACCTAATTTGTTTTTTGTCGAAAAACTTTTTATTCCAAAATATTTTACTGCATCATATCCCTCAAGTACACACTTAAACATCTTTGTGTCTTTTCTACGTTGAAGTTGTTAAATGGGAATATTAGTTTTTTGGAAAAGTTCTTTACTCTGACTCATATAATATATTTTTGCTACAAATGAGAGAGCGATAAAGCATATCAACTAAGTAATTCGTACTTGTCATCCCTAACCAAAGACCTGTATTTTATCAGTTATAAAGATACCTTTAGCCGTTCTAATTTTCAGTTTCATTGATATTTTATGAGAATACAATGAAATAAATTCATGTGTGCTATTATGTCATACCACTATAAAATTGAGTTATAAAATACGTAGGTTTCGTTAACAGCTTTCATATGGGTGTTTTTGCCTTGACCCTAAAGGTTTCAGTACCTTTCGTTGTAAAGTTGTGCTCCAGGTGCGTGGTATACCAAGTACAAAAGTGATGGTGATAAAATAACAAACATAGCATTATTTTTATTTAAGTTATAAAATCAACATGCACAAATTTAACCCTTATGGGGCCATACAAATTTACACCTTATATCTGCCATACGTAGTACCCGGGTACTACCATAATAATACATGTAATTCATGTGAGGATTACATTTTAAACAGATTTTTAATATTCACGTAGGCGTTTTTGATTACAATTATTATTATGTCGAGTTATATTTACGTTTTATGAATTTTATGCCACAATAGCAAAATTTTTAAATAAAGTCTATTAGTAGTTTTTACTTCCTCGAATGCAGTAGTGTTTTTACTTTCCGAACTCCTTAGTAAGGAAAGTCTTGTTATCTGAAAAATTTGACCACCCCATATTTTTTATAAAATTTTTATGTTTCGACGTCCCCTGAAACAATTTTTACTATTTTAGAAAAATGTCTGTGTGCGTATGTACAGTGACTCACAGCGTAAATCATGCCCCCTATGTAGGCAAGGCAAGTTTAACATTTTGAAGCCTTTTTTTGTCATAAAAAAAGGTTTTAGAGCCAAAGTTTATAAACATTTTTTGTTGCAAATTTCATTACCTTCAATTTTATTTATATACATTTTTTTATTTTGTCGCGCCGTTTCTGTTTTATAGCGACGTAAACAAGACTATGTAAAATACAAAAAATATTGTCATCTACTATATTATCTCGAGAACAGTTGAACAAAATAAAAAATCCATAGGTATTTTTTCTTGTAAATTTGATTCTCTACATTTTTTTTTATATTATACATTTTTTAATTTTTTCACACCGTTTCCGAGATATAAATGACAATATTTTTTGTATTTTACAGAGTTTTGTATAAGTCGCTATAAAACAGAAACGGCACGACGAAATAAAAATCTATATATAAACAAAAATTTAAGGCAATGAAATTTTCAACAAAAAATGTTTATAAAGTTTTGCTATAAATCGATTTTTTTATGACAAAAAACAGCTTCAAAATGTTCAATTTGAATGGCCAACATAGCAGCGAAAACATTCCAAATTTTAAATTTAAGTTTTCATCTGTTGCGGCACGAAACCTATTGCAGATGAAAGAATTTATAAGGGGGGAACATCAACGTCAAACCAGAAGCGGGACATTACTGGCCGCATAAAAATAACGGGATATTGCTCTTAAAGCCCATTAAACGTTCCAAAAAGGCCACGGAAAACCAGAAAAAGCTGCCAAAAATGCCAGATACCTGTATGCGTATCGCATACCAATATCCCGGTGTCAACGTGAATTTTTACCCCTAGAAATTTTACACCGTTGGGGTAAAATATCCCTAGTGAAATTTTACCGGGGGTAAAATATCCCTAGTAACATTTTACCCCGGGGTAAAATATCACGGGGGTAAAAATTCACGGTTACACCGGAAACAATTTGTTTTCATGCAGCACAAGCATGTGTTGAAACAGCATGCTTTATTTTTATTTCAATTTCCTATAATAATATGTTCTAAAGTTAATTTCAAGTAAAATGTGAAACATGTTATATGTTAAATTGTTATCAATGAATACTTAAACAATTTTGAATTAATGGAGATATTCTTTTTTATTTAGATATGCCATAGAAAAGTAATTTAGTACCCAGGTACTACGTATGGCTGGATTAGGTATAGTTTTAGAAAATCTCCAAAAAACTTCACTTAATATTATCATATTTTTTTTTATAATTTTTTGCGTGTAGAGAACCATTTATGTAGAGATGTCGCCGAATCTCAAAAAAATTGGATTTACAGGAAAAAAGTTATGATGTTTTAAAGTCAAAATAGTACCCGGGTACTAGGTATGGCCCCATAAGGGTTAATAAATGCCGTTCTTACCACAATCTCCTTTATTCTGTTTTTAAACAGTATTTATATAAGCCGCTAACGTCAAGCTTAAAAGTTTAATGGCAAATTTTTAAATTACCTAAACTTAACAAAGTAGAAGATATTATTGAATCTAGAAAATTAAATACCTGAAATGTTTAAGTGTTTTTCTTAATCGAGACCGAAGTTTATAATTTATTTTGAAAATGAAAACACAATTATCTAAGAAACTACGCATTTAGTGCCTTCAGCTAGAAATTATCAACAATCTACGGGGAAATTAATAGTGGGAAAGCTTTTGAGCTTAAAAGAAGACCACAATTAATTTATGCTATAGGCAACAACTTTCTTAAATACAAATTTTAAAGTTTACTTTTAATAGGTTATTCGAATTTTTAACAATTTGATGCAAAATAATAATTGTACGAACAAGTTTTAAAATTCAAATATACGATGCTTTTTGATACTTTTAGTATGTTTTACAATCTTTTAGATCGTTTAGCGTGGGTTTATAATCTATTATCACTGGCGGATGGGGTTTGTCAGCCTTTGGTATTTTCCAAGCAAAAATTACGGGCTTTCAAAATACAAAAACCGCTCACGATCGGTTAGTATTGGTTTATCAATACATGAGTAATGTTGAATGCCGATGTGTATTATTGAAGGCACGACTAAAAAGGAATCTCACTTTATTTTGACCATGCGTTGGATATAACCTCCTAAGAAATTATTTATCGTTAAATGGAAATTTTTAATGTAAAATAGTATGGAAATAAATTATTTTAACTTGAAATATTTTTTTCTGATCAGTTGTGTTATATCGGTTAAGTCGACAAGATCGGTAGACAACATGTGCAAAATATCTATCGAAACATCATATGAAGAGTCTCCTCAATCATTCTCGAGTCTAATCGATCCTAAGGGTGCGAAGGTTGATCTCTAAAGTATTTTACCAAAGTTTCCTTTCGTATTACTTCGATGAAAAAATACTAAGAACTTATATTAAAAAACATCATTTACTGATTTAAAAGATTAATTGAAAATTTGTTGCATAATAATTTTCCAGCGTTGGCAAATAACTTCAAGACTGAAAGAATTACTTTGTAATTTTTTATAATGCTTTTATCGCTACAAATGTAACTAAATTACTAATAAAATATTGAAGTCAATTTATTGATTGTCTTGCTTGAGAATGGTGTAATATAATTTTTATTTGTAATATATTATAATGCTTAGAATTTTCTTTAAAAATACAATAAATAAATAATTATATTTTACCCTAATTTTTAAAAATTTTGAACTTGGAAGCAATTCAAAATATTTAAAATATTTCTTTTTCTCCTCACGATATTATTTTATTATTAACAACTGCAATGTATTGAAAGATAGGTACCATCTCAGATTTGAACTTTTTTCCCTTTTTTTAGGCTTTTTCCATGCTTCTCAAAAGGATTTAAACAGTAGTAATATGTTTTTGGTTTTGGCAACATTACAAAAGAAAGCATTACAGAAAATTTGTCAACTCGAAACTATTGTTGTAAATTCTAACCGAATGAAATTTTGTTACAAACAGCTGTATACTTTTCTTGCTTATGTAATGAAAACTTTCGCTTGATAATAATGGATTAATGTAGATTGTAGTTACGGATTAGTGCGAATTAATACAGCTAATGCGAATCATTGCTTTATCCTCCATTTACTAAGATAGCCGCGAAAGATGTAAAATCGTGAGTCGCGATCGTGAGTCTGAACTCGAAAGTTCCAATAGCCAGTAATTATTCTGAAATTTGTGAGATCTTAAGATCCTAGTGTAGCTTCATGTACTAATTTGCATTGTACACTCCGTTAATACAGGATAATTAAAGCATTCTAAAAAAAAAAAAGGTATAAATTAATTTATAAGGTAAAATAAAGTAAAACATAGTTTTATTAAGTAAAACATAGTTTTATTTTATTTTATAGAGTAAAAACATAATAATATATTATACTAAAAATAATATTACAAAATTTGCAGTTTTGGTATAATGTTTATTAATTCTGCAACTTCAATTTTATAATATTTTAGAGAATTGTTTGACAAATAAGCACATATTTTTTTTTTAATTCTACATGGAGTTACATATCCCGTAAATAACCCCGGAATAATAAAATTCTTTATAACAACAACAATATTTTGTTATCGTTAAATCAATAACAAAAGCCTAATTGAATAGATTTAAAATTATTTTTTAACAATGTCTGTATGATAAATAGAATTGGAGATACGATTTATTTTATTAGAGCATATTTTCGATTTTCATAGGTTCATTTTATTAAATTTTAATCTGTTACTTCCAAAAGATGAATATTAAAGATAATATTTCTTTAGCGGTTAGTTTATTTGTTGCATAAAGTTTGTCAAGAAATCGAAAATATGGAGGTTTTATTTTTTTTAAATCTGGTACCGCTTGACATGGAATGACTCATTTATTTATTCTTTTCAGAATGGTTTCATACATTTTGATCTTTATTTATTTTTGTATTTACACACATCAGATTACTACATATTTGTAATACTATTGTATTTTTAATTAAATATTGTATTTTTTGTATACCTCAATTACTTCTTTTTATTACTATATTTTGTTACAATAAATTTTTACATAATAATAATTAAAATAAATACTAAAAAAAATATTGAGTTACAAAAACACAAATTTAATTACCGTAAAAATTACTATAATTTTGTTGTGTTAAATTCATCACTACAAATTATTATGTTGAATAGCACAAATTTTAAATTTTCTATTACAGTTTGTACCTAATTCAATTTTACAATAGTTTTCTTTCAGTATAGTTTTATACTCGAGTTAATTTGTATATTTTCAAAATTAATTTAAAAAATTTGCAGGTTGTCTGCAAAGCACGGTGATATGCCGGGTGTTCGTTTAAACAGCTTATACCCTTAGTTATATTTAGACAACGTAAAAAGAAGATATCAATATCAGAGGAAACACGGAAATCGATTAAAGAAGAGAATAATGCATAATAATTTATCAGATTTCTTTGTTTCTCTCCATTACAACCTCCCTCACCTTGATAATCTTAATGGTGTAAGGTAAGTGTTCAGTAAAGATATAAAAAAATGCAGTGTTGTGATTTTCCAACAACATTATTATACAACTATATACATATTTTTGGTATCATTAACGCCAATAAAAATGTCAATTATAATAAAAAGTATATAAAACTTTGGGCGATGAACTTAATTTCCAAATAGCATTATAGATCAATGCAAATCTATAAAATTCAGTTCAGCAAAAAATGTATTATTATTGTGTTTCATCACTGCATAATTTTTATTATGAAAAACATTAAAATTTCTGTGTAAAGAATTAATATTTCAAGGTAGATAGATGATGTTTTCTATCAATAACTATATCTAATTTTCGGCTTTACACCGTTTCATTAAAATATAATGTGAATTGCAAACTACAAAATATTCTGTATATAATGTTACCTAGGACCAGCAGGTATATATTTAATTACAGAGAAATTCTCTTATAATTGATAGTATTATGCTGACCATTTGAATTTTTTTCATACAATCATATACTTATGAGTTATATGATATACTATTTTTTACTATATCATATTAAAAAGTAACGAGACCGTAATATACCCGTTCTCAAAAGATTCAACCACTCTAAAAAATAATTTGTATAATATACACGAAATTTATTAAAAATAAATAACAAAAATTTGTACATCCCTATTTAATATATTTTTACTTGCATAATATAAATAGATAATATTTATTTTCACGGAAAAATATATATTAAGTGTAGTGACATACTTATTTCTTTTAAATTATTGCCCTTAAGTATCTGGAACATATTTCGTCCTGTCTCTACGGGAACAACACCCCCCATCCACTTCGAGAGCCGTCTAGACCTGTCACAGACTTTTTCCTGTGGGATATTGTCCTTGGTCAAATACATTGCCACCAAATGCCGCATCTAAATTACCACAAGATTCACCTCCACGACCAAAAATATTGAAAATGCAAATCGTAATGAAAAAAACGAATACCACGCGTTCCCAGTGGTATTCGTAAACTCACAAGTTTTACTGAAAATCAAGATATCTGTACATCTCAGGATTAATAAATTCATAAATAAAATTATAAATGTAATCTACAAATCTGAAGTGTTTTAAATTAAAACGCCAAAAACTCTCCAACACAAATCAGAAATACAAATTACAATCTAATCAGCATTCAATTTTCAAAATATCTGACACCTTCATACAATAACGAACTACTTTAAAAATTTACTGTACCTTGTAGAATTTTCTTTGTCTATATAAGCATTTGTTGGGCTTTGGTCACAGAACTCAAAAACATTAAAATTGCTCTTGAAATGCATTTTCAAAAGTTATATGCATAATATATGTACCTACATATTATGTCTTGAAAATTATTTCATCTTTGTTACTTGTCCATTGTAACGCTCAGATAATTATGAACGTTTTTTGGCACAAACTTTGGATTTGTTAAAATATGTAATAAATTTTAAAACTACGTTAGCGAAAGTGTAATAATCAATCGATTAAAAAAAGTAATCCGTAGATTTTTATAAAAGGTAAATTGTTTATGTAAGTTCTTATTAGATTTAGAACGCTTTTGTGGGTAGGTATAATTTTAAAACAAAAAATTAAAAAAGAGAGATAATTCTCATTTCTGTGGTTTGGTGGTAAAAGGGGATACGTTTTAGGCGGGTAAAATGAGAGAGATTTTCATTTGTAAATTCAGGAAGCTGCGTATAATACACCGGTTTTTAAGACACTGAAAGAAAACATCTGTACTAACATTTTTATCATAAAATTAACAGAAGTAGTACTTCAAATGCACTTGAAAACAGGTTTTTATGCCTCCTGTAAAATTAAATTTCAGTCTTCTTTGAGTGTTGTAATAATATTACATCATAAAATATGATTTTTATAATAATGTAATAAGTAATAATAATTGTCATCTGCAATATATATTTTTCAAATAAATGTTAGATTATTTTTGTAAATGTAACAACTTATTTTTTACGGTATGAGCTCCAATCAGTGTTTAATTCAACTATTTTTAAAAAATTGTGTTTACGGTTAATAAATTCTTAGAAAATTGAAAATCAAGCAGATGAGACGGTTTACTACTGAAGAGAATTATTTCGTAAAAGAAGTCGTGACGCAATGGCATCGTCGACTGCTTAATGCTTAATTATCCACAATCACTGTGGAAAACCAGCAAAACATGAGTATTTTGAATGCGATTTTCTCTTTCAATTTACTTAACTAACTCTTTAGAGTAGGCAGTAGAGGTTCAAAATTATTTTTATTTGTAAACCGTTTTGTAAAAGGACACTCGTTTTTCAATTGATGATATAGTTCAAACTTTTTTTTATATTGGGATCATTGTAAAAATGTATATTAAAATAATGAGAAAAAATAAAGGAAAATAACGGCACTAAAGTACTTTAGTGCCGCCCGTCGAATGTAACACAATAATGTTAATTACATTTTCAAGGTTTTGCCACAAATTGTGGCTCGTCTGTTACAATATTGTCAATCCCTACAAACTCGCCACAAAAAATATTGTGTGTTAATATTATGAATTAAAAATTTATTTATACTTAATTCACAATTTTATATTTATTTTGAGTTGACTAAAGGAGCGGCTGTTGGCGTGGCAAATGGCAATATTATTAGAAAACTTGTTAGAAACGTGAAAATTTTGATATTGTGGTGACCTTATTATGCTTAATTAAAAATATATCGCATTGTAGCAAAATAACTTTATAATATTTTAAGAATATTGTCACGTCACCACCTTAAAGATCGACAATATGAATTTGAATATGTTTTAGCAAATATTAAATGGTTGTTAAAAGAGCGTATATGTAATGTTGGAAAACATTTTGCTATTTATTATTAGATTATTTAATTTAAAGACCAATTTATATAAAAATATAAAAGGCTTCCTCCCTTATAATCGTATAGCATTACACCTACGCATTTACATGTTCTAGAGAAATTAATTTCTTATAACGTTAAATTTTAAAAATAACAAACATAGAATAATATATTTCTTGTGATTAGTTTTCCTCACGAATTTTGTGATGGGCCTCTCCCTTACAAATAAAATGCTATGAAGTCATCTATATTAATAGAAAAAAAATAATCAGCCAGTGGGCGGAGAATTGACCGAAATTTCAAATTAAGTTCTTTTAAATTTGATGAAAATATGAACGCAATTACGAAGTGTTAACTACAATATAACCTAATCGGAAACAACTTTAATTGCAGTAATTATTATAATTATTGTTTTTGTTCGTTGATATTAATTTATTGTCAATTGAACAAATTTGGCAAATATACAAAAAAACAAGTTGAGAAACTTGGTGAAGTACATACAAGATTTAAACCCCGAATTTCCGTAAAGTAACTAAATTAGTGGTCACGCCTAGCCAGTTTGTTACGTTACATTTCCAATCCACAAAATACGAATTTTTTAAAACCTGTGTTAATTCTTGCCTTATTAATATACTAATTGCATGTACATTTTAATTTGATGTTACTATATTTTCTAAACCACAAATTTAGTGTATTCCATTTATTTGAATTCTCAAGTGATCTGCATAATTCAATATAGAAACAATAAATATTCTTATTTTTCTTGTTGCTTCAGAAAAGCTGAATAATGCATCTGAACATCCTCAAAGGATACGATAAATAAAATTATTTCAAAAACTTCTATAACTATAGACAATCTCTTTTAAGTTTAGATTTTTTTATGAAATTAATTGCAATATTTTTGGTTGTCACTTGTACAAATAAATAGCATAAAGCTAAAGCTATATATTCTCTTAGGATATATAAAAGTATAAATGCTTATTCTCATGAGTCTTTTGTGAGAATGAACATGGTAATGGAACCCCAGGGAATCGTAAAACAGTGTTCCATAAAATATGTATCCAAACCGAAAACTACATACATACAACATCTTATCACGTTATGATGACTAACAATAAACAAAACTATTGACATTCTTGAAAAAAATATTTTCCGAACTGAGCAAATATTTTTGCTTACATTATTATCCTTTTGGGCTATATTAACATTGTCGTTAGTAGGACAATCTGATTTGATCGTATACTTCACGTTATTTAAAGTTTATTAGCAGGAGAGTCAAAATTTAAAAATAAGTTCAAGTACTAGCAAACAATTCATAAATAATATGAGTAGCATAAACTTTGCTTACTTGCCCCTTGGGTGTAATTTTAGCCTAGTCCATGAAAGTGTTTCAAATTTGCCTAAGGACGAAATGGAAACCTACAGGTGAAAGATTATAATATCTGATTAATATAGAAGAGACCCATATTATAAGTACAGTTTTTACACAATTTTTTTACTCGTCCTAGCTTGCCAACGCCGTTTGAAGCTTAAATGTATTTATGTATGAATATAACAACAGCACGCCAAATAATTACAAAAGAAAAATAGTTATGGTCGCATGCAACAATAAAGTTGATTATATCAATAAAAACCTGCAGTTTATAAATCCTGCAGAACAATTTTAGAGATCAAATTACGAGATGTTGTTATGATACTTTATAATCCAGGGAAAGTTATCCCTGTATACATAACGAGGGAGCTATAATCGATTGTATGAAAGAGGGAGCAAGTCTTGAAAATAACCTAAATAGCCTACCTAACCTACGTTCTTAATGATTATTATTAGACTAAATAATTTTTTTTATTAACAGAAAAATATAGAGACGGCATTAACATGTTGCAAGATGTCAAAAGCGGGACAAAGTAACCCAAGTTTACGGTAATCCACTGTCCCCAGCTTAAAACCGTCCAGCGTCCAAATATTCGTAATAGTCTCGTTGTTTAATGTGTTTATTTTTGTAATTTATAACTTCATAAATTTTATTAATCAATTTAAAAGCAATGCCAGGTAACTATAAATTTGAATGCAGCATGCGGCTCACTTAATTTGCAGCCCCTTGAAAAAAAATTTAATATTAAAATTAATGAAAACATATTATAAAATTTAAATTTTCGTTTAAAGTGATAATTGTCGGTGATAGAAAAATTAATTCAGAAGTAATTAATTTACGTAAAAATTTGCATACCATATTAGCAAATATTATTCTGTTCATGCAAAATATATGCAAATGGAGGAAAATATACTAAAGGTCGTCGAAAACCTAGGCTTGTTTAAGTTCCAGTTTTATTATTTTTTTATTCGTGTAAATTTACGCTTGTCTAATTCTTATGCACCTATAAAAATTCGTTTTACAAACATTACTAGCAATTATTTTTCTGCTAAGCTGGCTGATTTATTAAAATACATTATTAATGTTTCGTTTTAGTAAGACTTTCATTAAAGCACTATTGTCGTCTGTTTTAATAAATTATAGACGAATAATTAAATATATAAGTAAATATATTTTGATCCATGTCAAGCGCGTAAAAATTTAAATAGTAATTAATTAATAATTTAAGCAAATTAAAAAACTAGTTTGGGACAACTTCAATTTATAAGAATAATAGTTTTCTCTGTGAACTAAAGAGAACGAGATTTCCTTATACCTTATCAAATCTTACCATGTCCTACTATATTAATAGGAATGTTATTTTTCATGTTTTACTTTCATCAATTCGATTACAGTTTAATGCGTTCGATTACTTTCCCCTCAGCAAAATGAATTTCCGCAGTTGATAACTCTGTTAATTTATGAGTTTATCAGTATTAATCACTAATGTGATTTAATCGTACCTTAACTATCCTGCTAACATGCAAGTTAAAAACAATTTATTGTTATTTATAGAAAGTCTTTTAAAAATAAAAGTCTAATTTATTCATTAAACACCTAACCCTTTAATCCTATCTATTCTATTAAAGAAAGTCACACGTGTGGAAATAGTAAGGTGTTTACAATAATTATTATGTTAATTCCTTCGTACTATACACAAACTAACACGCACATTCTCACCCAATTCTGCGATTGTGGTTATCATCAAATCAATTACGGTTTTGATTTGCATTCAACCTTGCAATACCATTATTTACTACTTCAACATCAATTTCATTTATAAAATATTATTCCAATTACAAATAAATTATATATTATGATAAATCAATAGTGTGGACTTCTTTGAAATGTTTCTTAACTGTAGAAAATATTATAATAGTAGTACTGGTAGTACGTAAATTAATAGTTAGATTATTAGTTTTGAAATATTAAATAGTTAATATCAAAAGCAATATACAAATAATATAAAAAATTCCTACAATTATTTTTTGTGATCGATAATAATTAATTAATAGTGCATTGTGCCATGTGTGTATAAAACGCAAAGATTTATTTTCTTAGAGAATCACAAAAAACAACCAACAGGAACTTTACACATCATAGAGTATGCAACTTTTATTATTTTTTAGTAGTAAATCCGAAAAACTTCCATTTATTTTTAAATTATTATATTATCAGTTTCAATATGCTTTCTGTTTCAAGCTATTACAAGCTTTCTGCATAGATAGGTTTTAAATTAAAACATCTGATGATACCAATGAGTAGCTATTGTTTCTCGTGAAATTGATTTATAGACGTTGTATTGTTAATTTTTAAATTTTAATAGTATGATATTAATTTGTAGGCTAAAAAATGTACCTACTCCTATTAAATACAGTAAAAAAAATACATATAATACTTATTATTGTTTTGCAAACATTAAAATCGCTTAGTATCGATCAGTTTCAGCAATTCAATTTATCATCAGCAGGATACGGTGTCAGTGAGAGATCATATTTTACAAAATCAATTCAGATACACAAATAGTCATAAAATCAAAATTATAATATATTACACGCATTAAAATTATTACAATTATGTCGAGTATAGAATTGGTTCAAAATATCAATTGAGGTTTTAATGGTAAATTCTTCAAGTTTGAGTAGTTGCTCTTCAAATTATTATACTTTAGAGAAAATCTGTACAATGTTTTTTTTAGTAGTAATGTATAATATTATAAGCACATTAAGAAATTTCCATTCCAACGTGAGCCAATTCCACACTGGGTATATTAGTACCACGAGTAAGTCGAAAATTTCTGAAACTTTATCCGGCGCCCGCAGGCAGTACGAATGCTTTGTTGACATGAAAATCAGCGCGAACCTAAGGCAAGGACAATAATTTTCAATAGCAACAAAGCATGAATGATAAATTTCTTCAAGTTTTAAAATGCAAAAGTGCCTATTGATCAATAAAATTGCTAATTTGAACATTTTGCATGTTTTTTTATTAAAAATGTGAAAATCTGATATATTCAAAATTACTTTATTACTTCCAAAATTTAAGGAACTGCAACAAAAACATTTCGAAATAATAGTTAGTGGTTGAAATCTCATTCCGAACTCTGTGCTCTGCAAAATAACTCTGTAAATAACAATAATAATAGACTGAAGGAAATCAATTTTCATAAACATAAAGCATACAAAATTAAAATTTAAAAATTTTGATTAAATCAAAAATTGTAGACTCATATAATAGAAGTTTCCGAGTCATTTCGAAATTAAAGTGGTTTTAGATTTGTATAACTACTATACTATTGATTTTATATATAATTGAAGAATTGTAGTTTAGGAATGGGTCATTATAATCCACAAGTAGATATATTTCGACATAATAAAAAGCATCAACAGGCAGAGGGGTTTCCAGAATCAAAGCCATATGGAAAACTAGTATCATGAAAATATACTATATATTCAAAAATACTTGAATGATGTATTTCTATTTTGTTCACGATTTTACCCGTGAAGTAATCTCAGCTCTGATCTGGGAGGATTATCTCCCAATTTATTTATAAAAATAAAAGTGTGAAACCAAATTTTCTGGACCAAATGAAAAAATTTCATCATGTAAAAAAATTGCTTCCGAGATCGCGAGGAACGCATTTGGAAACTACCGAGTCAGAAAAGAAAAAAAATGCTAAGCTTATTGTATTTATTAACAACATAACATAATTTCAATTGTATGATGATTAGACCCTGGTTAATTCCAATCAAATGAACACTTATTGTGACAGGGCAAAATATTTTGTTATATAAACTCTTGTTCTGCTCATTTATATTACAACAAAACATATTTGAATAATAAGTATTCTTATATGAAGCAAAAATAAGCGATAGTGTCGTTCATTCACTTTTGAGTTTAGTGATTTTGAGGACGTCACCATAGGCGGTCCGTCATATTGATTCAAATGCGTCGTCAGACCCGTTTCAGGACACAGCTGATATTAAATAAGTCAATAGTGAAAATCATATCTTACAATTTTCCCACTCAGCTATTGATTTGGTCAATAAAATGTGTACAAAGGAACTCCCTGGATTACGATTACTTACAAGAAATTTTTTATTTTACCAATTTACTCTTTCATTATCGAATATTTCCATATTTAGAAAAATTAATAATATATTCCATTATTTTTTTCTTGATATTATAACCAATTCAGACATTCCAAAACATGGTTTTGCTTTTAAACATACTTTTGTACCAATACAAATTTGAAAAGACTCTCTCGATATGAATACGATAAATAATGAAAGTGTAAAATAAAATCTTAATAATTTAGTCAAAATAAATGAAAACTCAATTAATACATAGTAGTTTGATAATGATTCTTTCTTTGGTAAGTGATATATTTTTAATTTTTTGTCAATAACAAATATTAAATTATCGTTATGAAAAAGAGTTAACTTATTCTTTACAAAGAAAAACCTACTATGTATATAAAACTATATATTTTTAAAACATTTCATTATCAATTGTAATTTTTGGGTTTCCATTAGAGGATTTTACTTTGTACTTCTGGAACGATCAAGTTTTCAATTGTTCATTTTTTCAAGAGCGTCGTTGCTGTGCAATCTGCAAAAATCTTTTCTATCTTTTATTATCGTACTTATGTATTAGTTATGGGATTTTTATACTTCAGTGCGTTGAATTGGACTTATTGAAACTTTATGTAGCTTAGAAATGCTATAATTTTGATGAATTTCAATGAATAATTTTTGTTGCCCATTTTACATTATCATTTGGTTTATTAGTATCTAAGTATTGTTTTAAAAACCTTTATCTGGACTTTGCTTGGTTAGCTTCCATTATTCTATAATTATAATTTTTCACATTCCTAAGAAGATGCTTTGACTGTCAATGTAAATATTTCAACCCTTACCACTTTGTAATATTTTGTTTTTTAATGTTGAATACAAAATTAGACAAGTCTTCGCCAGAAACAGAAATGCATAACATCCCTTCTAGGTGTGTAGATACATACATAGATCATAGCACTCAAGCAATGGAAGTCCGCATCAGTATAGTTCCTTGTCACTCATCAAAGCAAACTCACTAAAATCCCTACGTGTTTATGCAACTTATACTTGAATATCGTAATTGTGAATAAAATAATTTTCTGTTCAAATAATCACATATGCAATTTTAAAGAATTAGTGGCTTTCCGATGATTTGGACGAGCTTTATATTCGATAATTTCATAAAAAGACATAATATTCATTGATTGTTTTTCAGATATTGTATCTACTATCTCAATTTGGTAATTCAAATATTAGGCAAAATATCGATTTGTATATTGGTAGTACTACTTCTTTAATACCTACCATAATTATTTGAATAATTATAGGCATTATTACATAAAACTAGGCATTTCATTAGCTATATACAGAGCAAGCTAAATTGATTTTTTATAAAAATAATTTAACCCCATCACTTTATTATAATATTATGAAGGTTTAAATAAAATTGGCTTGTAATCTAAAAAGTCTTGAGGCTATAAAAGCTAATAGATGGTAGTTATAAGGTTAGATAGGTGTTTACTCAAATAACTCTGAAAAGCTCTTAGCATGCATTTGTAAGCATACGGCACTGTTTATGAATGAAGTCGTTTACAAAGAAATATAAAGAAAGAAATGCAATTAGTGGCGTACAAGAAGACTCGAAAAGATATATGATGGCTACCCTTCAAGCTTTTAAATGTAGGCCTTGGTAATTAGTTTGGCTTACAAAGATGTATATACTCAGTTTAATGGAAAACAGCTTTATTTATAGGCATGTTCTATAAATCTAAACGTTATTTCAATTTAAAATTTTAAATGATAGTGTTTGCGATAAAATTCTCATCTTATAATGTAATTACTTCAAAGTATAATATAATGATAATATGACTACCTCATTTTAAAATTAAAATTCAATTTGTTCTTTTTATTTTAAAATTTTCCGAATTTAAAACTGTGTTAACTTTAATATTCCACCCTTATATGCCGATCTGGTGCAATAACTACATCCCACGCGAGTAGTAAAAACCCTATATATTACCAGGAATTATGTAGTTGAGAAATTTCCCCAGTCGAATAGCATCCAAAAAAGATATGTAGCGTAGTAATTGGAAAATTGGAAATCAACATGAGAAAGTTTCTTCCAGGTTTAATAGACGTTTGCGGTTTTATTGAAACCTTTATATGGAGAAGATGGTCCTTCATGATTATTCAACCAGAGATTACTTACTAAATTATCTTTAGCTGTAAAAGACGATGCTATTCACAAAATTTATAACGTTAATTTTACTTGTAAGTAGAATTTCTCAAACCGAACATACGGATATTCAAATTTTAATTGTAGTAAAACAAATTTTGTTAAGCCAACATGCTTTCCGATTATTATAATCTGTAGTGTGTTTAGTTTCCTAAAAGGATTTAGGATTATGTTGCTTTTAAAAAAATGTTAGTTAAAATTAACGATCAAATAAAAAAACCACTAAAAAATACAAAGTTTGCTTAATTTAAAAGAAATTGTAAAAGGGTAGGATTGTTCCTGTTACGAAGAAGAACCTTACTAAAAAGTAAAATGTAGAACAATTGAATTTAAATTTTGTTATTTTAAGGGTGCGTTTCAATCACCGTGTATAATGACTATAGCTCGATATTTTTAGAACAATATAAAAAGAATTTTTATAAAAAGTATACATAAATCCAATCCAAGTTGATATCATTGAAATTGTATCATTCTACAAAAAATGTTCGATGGCAAATTAAGCTGTAAGTTGTAATAAATATTAAGTAAATTTAATCGTTTAATGAAACATGCTATTGATAAATCACAAAATATTGGAATTTGTCCTAAAACACGATGTAAAGTAAATTGGTACAAAGCAAATTCGTCTCCATCTATGAGTCATTAAAAATCATTAATTTTGGCAATACATTTCATCAACTAATACCAACATAATTATTTAACCAACACCATTAAAAGATTAAGTTTACATCACTGATTTGTTTAATAAAAATGTCGTTTTTTATTTTTTATAAAAAGTCTTCGACAATTTTACATAACTTAAAAACTTGAGAAAAATGTGAGGATCAAAGCAAAGACAAGAGGAAAAAACGTGCAGAAGTACGATGGTACATACGAGTCCGTATCTGTGTGATTTTCACAAGGTTGTGAACCAGTTCTTCGGAGACGCCAGATGGCGTGGCGCGCAGCCACGAGGCGTGCGAGACTATACCGCGCCACTATGAATGGGCCAGCGTCGGCCCGCGTCTCTTATGCACTGACTCCAGAACTCCGGTACAACCGGACTAAAACTAGCGCGCAGACTTACACGCACCGCACTATTCAAGGGTAGTCTTGCTATTATAACTTGATTTTTTACAAGTGTATTTACCCCTACAATTTCAGCGCGATTATATATTCAAATAATACTGAATAATTTTGTATTTGTACAAGGTAATGGGTTTTACCAAAAGAATTTACCTACTTCGCAATTTTAATTAAAAAGTTTGTTTGAACTTTGCTCGATTAACTTTGAAAACATTTAAAAAATCTTAATAAGCCGAAGAGGTATTTTTGCAAGCCTATATAATATATTTTAAATAACAGTAACTAATTTCGTACTTCACTAAAATAAATATGCTAACGAAGTTCCCAATGTAAGTACCAACAATTATTATTGTTTAATAAAGTCAATATTATGTTATTAGTATTCTCTGTAGTATAATAAAATTTTTTCGTGCGCCAATAGTTAAACGTCTATGAATTTTATGAAGAGTTACGGCTCTCAAAAATTTTCAACATAAATTTTGTTTTCATTTAAATACTTAAAATAAACGGACTTTAAGGAACTAAAATTCCAATTTAATAAATCATTATCATAATTTTAAAATTAGTCTAGACAAGTGATCGTCAAAGTGCGGGTTATGTTTTATTTTTGCACTAGTCTAGACGGAAGAAATTGTTCGTGATTACTCTAGAAAGACAAACGAGTGTCATGTTTTACTCTTATATAAACAAATTTGTTGAAGTTAAAACGTTCCAAAAAAATGGAAATTAAAATTTTATTAACACAATATTGAAATTACTTCATAATCCAGTAAAATTGAAAATTAATCAATACAATCAAAGAATATTTCAATAAAAATTGATTTGTATTTACATCAAGGTGCATATCAACTGATAAGAAACAATTTTGCTGACATCTCCATTTTCCATCTACGAGTTATAGGTCAGGAAATGTGGTTCTCCAATTGAAAAAAGACTAGTAGGGAAAAGACTTCCTGAGATATACGAGTACATATTGTATAGTACAACAAATATAATAATATTATATTACCTACAAGATTTGATACATATCTTATATATTATAATAGAATATTAATTAATTTTTTCAACGAATAATATTCTAAGAACAGAAGCATTTTGTTGGAAAAATTAGTTTGAGAAAACATTTTCATTTACCAAATGTTGAAATTTTACAAATTCCAGAACATTCGAAAGTACAAAAAACTCAAAAATTGTAATTATTATACTACTTATTTTTTAATTTTTAACATTAATAATTATTACAGTTAAATGCCGGCTTCATGTGAATTTGAAAATTTGTGTGATTTTCCCGATTTACAGACTGCTTTGATAATTTATTTTAGCGGCATTTTTAGTTTTCGTCAACTTTCCAACTAAATCAATGTACCACTACGCTACAGAAGTATATAGCTTCTAATTTAACCATAAAATCCCGTTTATTTTAGATGTACTACAATAAATCTTAGCTTTGAAAAGATAACACTAAGACACTTGGTGCGGTTTTCTAAAGATATAATTAATTACCTGTTTGTTTTAATTTTCTTTCGGTAATTAATACTATAAATTAAAATTAAGTTCTTAAATTTGCTTGTGTAAAGAAAATTCTTGAGAAAAATTGGTGTGTCATTAAAGATCAAACATAATTTAAACCTTTAAAATAATAATATTATCGAGTTTCCTCTAGCGATTTAATATGAAGTATATAAATAACATTTTAATCAACCAGTTCTCCCGCCAAAGCTACGTTTTGGCATTATCGAGGCCTAAACACGAACTTAGATTTTCTTTCCCTTTCCTACATTATAAAAGCCTTAATTTCCTCATTACCAAAGCTTCCCACTTTCCTTTAGAAAACCGAAGTGGTATGGTTGAGCTAAAAATATTTCCACGCGTGACAAATACGAATCTTAACTTTATTCACTTTATACTGGCGGACCCAGAAAAATTCTTGAGGAGTAATTAAATCCTGAAGATTACCGAGATCTGTCATAAACAGAAGTGGAATGTTTCCAAAAGTAGATTATTCTTGGAAAAATATTTAAAAGGTGATTCTTAAGTAGTTGGGTCGTAATTCTTTCACAAATTCACAAATTGGTGAAATTTGAAAACATTATCTTAAAGACCAAAAAAAAATCATTTTCAAATCATCTTAGCAGTCGATCTAATTGGATTTTTTTTCTATTGCTAAATTTCTCTTCTGTTCTATTAGATTTTGTGAATCCTAATAAGTAGTGAAACAAATATCCGCAAATTGTAAATTATATTTACAAGACGAGCAATCTATTAGAGCAGACATCCGTATCATTGAATAAGTGCCCGGTTGAATTAGGAACGCCGCCTATATTTAATAATGTTTAATAATCATCAGAAGCTGGATTTTAATGTCGTCAAAAATTCCGAATATTCGCTAAAAAAAGGTTTTTTAAAATATTTTAACTAAAAAGGTATTCAAATACTCACTAATTTTTTAAAAATACTAAAAGTTAAAATCGAAAATTTAATAAATAAATTAAATTAAATATCCGGAGTTTATTATCGCTCATTAGAGGTTTGTTCTAATTCTTTTGTTCTATACAGTTGCAAAAAAAGCAATTTTAAACAAAATGTTGATAATAATTAACTGCTTTGTTATTACCTGCTCTTCTATACAGAAATTTTGAAGTATTACATGCTACGCTCAGAGTTCAAGTTTTACTTATTAACTGAATACGAAGTGAGATGTTCTTGAATTATAATTAATTTTCAATAAAATTTTACGCCTAATTTAACAATCAGCGATTAGAGTAACTGTGATTTATTGTCGTAGTAGAACTAATGGACAATAATTGTAACATTTGGGTAAATTATATTCAGAAATACTAAGGATAACAATAAGCGGTTTCTATTCTAGAACCCCTAAAATTAGGCCATTCAGACAAACCTGGAGTTATTGCCATCCGGTGTCGAAAATGCTCCAAACCTGAAATAATAATTTTGTTACTATGGTAATTTCCATCTAAACATTTACCGTAATGTACCAGACACTATAATTGCTAATTAGAATAATTAACTACTTCAAATTAATTACATTTCCTGCGACAAGTTTGACCTACAGAATTTTTTATTCGTTCTTTAACTAGGGTTTATTTACCTGGTTGTATATTACTTCACATCCCAAAATTTACCCATCAAACCTTAAATATAGTAATAACTATAAAATTGATATTATAAAACAACAAAATTAAAACAACAAACGAAAGTGAAAATTTTCGCAAATGTTCCGAAAATTAGTTTTTTTATTTCGTGGTTTTAATAAAAAAAATCTTTAATAGTTTTGTTAAGATTTACACTCTTTTAAAGTCATGAAAGAATCGCTTTACATACCACTCGAGCAATCCGAAATAATCAAATACTATCACCTCCACATGCTCCTCGCATTGCTTACAGAACTATGCTAGAACTACATTATTGCAAATTTTGGAAAATTATTTTCCAATATTTTAGAAGTTCTTATCGTGATTAATTACCTGCAATAATAGTAGTTTGATAAAAACTACGTCACCGAAACTAAAAGAATACTAGTGTTTTAATCAAAAATTAGATTATCTAGTGGTAATTTATGTTTCCTACATTTGGAACAACAGAAGAAGAATTGAAATATATTTAAAATAAAATATAGCTTTTTCAAATTCAAATTAAGACTTTTTCTTTAAGTTTCTAGTCGGAATAAAAAACATCAATTTGTAATTCTGAATGTATTAAGCGGGTTACTCGTTTCCCAATTATTCAAATGAGAGAGCAAGCGATTACATAGTACAGATGAAGAAGACAATAATTGAAAATTAAATTTATCTAAATGTATATCACCGTACATAGTTACTTGCACACGTCAGGGATGTACAGAGTATAAAGAGAAATTCCTTTAAAGAATTCTCGATTTTATACATATTATAAAATACCTACTTCTTCCTAATTTTTAGTTTTCTTCTAGAAATTCTTTTTCTCAACTGTGCCAATAGTAGGTAGTATCTTTTTTCTTGGTAAAATAATCTTCAACTCTCATGCAAAACAACAAGTTCCAATTGAGTCCATTTCGAGACAATACTAATCATTATATCGATATTATTATTACTATCAAGTGTAAACTGCACAGCATTGTAAAATACATTGTTTCCGAATTTTACTATGGAACTTTTAGTTCACAAAAAAATTTAAGTGTCAACTTTTTGATAGTATTTTGTTGAAGTTTAAAAAAATATTATTTTGAAGTCAGTCACACCTCACACCTGTGAGTAATGAGTATTATGTTCAATGCAATACGATGAGCTTTTTAAAATTAGTAAAATTCTAGAGATTCTAATCACTTCGCAAAAGTAGCATTAAACAGTTTCCTTCGTAAACTAAATTATTCCTTTTGTGCCTCTCAAGTTCCATCTAGCAAAAAACGAATCTACCACAAATTGACCATTACTATGCAATTTGCATCAGGAATGAGAAGACATGATAATTGGATGCTTTATAAGCACATTCAAAAACCATTGTTAGTTGATACATTAATACTTGTAGATTTTCTTTGCATGTATAATGTTAATTCTTCAATGTTTAATATTATTTTTTCACATTTCTAAGAAAAGATTAAGTTGTACATACCTACATATATATTTAACTGCGCAAAACAGTACATGTCTAACAAGAGCAACAATGTTATTTACATTGTTTTTTTTTTAAACTAACAAACATTTTAAACATTAATAGTTATACCTAGTATTTCTAAAAAAACATCAGCTTTGTTATCAATTATGAACGTCAAAACACACTTAGTACACTACAAGTATTTTAGTGATATAGGTATATAATAATATGCGTGTATATTTATAATTTTGTCTGTGTTAAGAATTTTGTAAATTCTTTATAAAGGTAAAATTTTGAATTTGGCAGATGTTTTCCAGATATGCGATATCATATCTCGATATGCATTTTGGTAACAGAATAAAATTGGTGATAGTGACTTTTATGCGGTCTTAATATGGTGCAATGTTAATTAAAAGGTATAATAATTATTAATCAATACGTGCAAAATTAAACTATTTGATTACAAGAATTATTTCAATATGTACACTATAAAACTAGAAAATATATAATACATTATAATCACCAATATTAGGTATGTACTATATAAAAATTTTAAAATCAACAAATTTTAATATATCATATTTTCTGATATTTTAATTTGTAACAGTTACCTACGCAATTGGTAAATTTTCTAATTAAAGTAGCTGGAAATTTTCCTGGGTTGAAATAACAATATTGAAGTTATGAATATTAAAATTTATAACAAACACAATATAATTATTTAAATTAATACTAAATTATTTAAAATGTAATTAAATATGAATTTATACCCAAAATATTATTTTATTTTTTAATTTACTGTACGTGCAAAGAATATAATTAAAAATGTAAAATCTGAACTGGAGTTATCTCAATTGAACTAATTAAAGAGAAATGTGACTAAAGCCTTCGTTGCTCAAATGCTGAATTGTAATATTTTCATATTATATCTACCTACTATTATTTTATAAGACAAAAAGTAAAATTTAATTTCACAAAATGAAGCATATGTTTTTAATTGTAATTTGTGATCTACACTGAACCTCGATCCGTAAGTATAAAATGTATGTCAAGACATCGTACTCTAACAAAAATTTCAATAAGACAATGGAACTCTCGAGTTCGAAATCTTTAATCAATATCTTTAAAAACTGCTACATCCACATACTACAACTTTTAGTGTATAAGTACATACATAATATAAACTATGTATGTAGTATATAAATCTGAATATTTATTATTCATGATCATAAACAAGTTAAAAGAAACAATTACATATAGATACAAATAGTTTTACCAATAAATCATAGTTTTATTTATACCTTTCTTGCCGTCCTGCAAAGTGATCTTTAATTCCACGATTACCAAATTCTAAAATTAATTTATTAAACGGTTTTTTCCTTCTTTGCGTTTTCGTCGTTCTATATTTACAAATAATTAAAAATATTTTTAATTTTTTTCTGCATACGTGAAATGGTTAAAGAATAAATCTTTTTATAAGTTGCAAAATAAACACTTTCTTCAAGAAAATATAATTGTTTCGACAAGAGTTCTGTTTGGAGTAGAATATAGATATAATATTGGTAATCTAAAAATGAAATTTAACAAAATTTCCATTTCAATGTGAATAGCACAAATACGCCTAACGTAATGTGTTCAAATAATAAATACAAAATTTAGCAATTCATTAAATTTAAAATAATATTTCTATTATTAAATTCGTCATAAATATTATATAACATATTCAACTTCTGTATAACTTCAGTAAATAAAGCAAATATCGAACACAATGGCTTCTCTAGAAAGTATTGACTTTATTTTTCTTTATTTCCAACCTGTCTATATAGAGTTAAGATTAGTTTTGCTTCTGAAAACACATTTAAGAAATCGATAGATTTCTGATTTAGAAATCAGTTCTTCAAGTTTTTTTTGTTATTGTGCATTCTTTCTGCAAACAAATACTTTTAATAAGTTTTAGCTGGTTGGTGACAAAGTTACAGTAATTTCAGGAGCAAAATCCACCGCACCATAAATTTTATATCTCATATTTGTATACAATAATAAAAGCAGTCAAGTAGCCTTTAGAGAAATTTTTTCGAAGTTACCAGCCATATTATAATTTAATTAGCTCGGTTATGGTTACATCAAACAGATATTGAGTATTTTATTATGATTAGATCGTATATGAGTGTCTCCTGGTGTATTGATCGACCCCTAGAGGCGGCAAGCTTCTTTTGTCGGCGACACCTTCTGTTATAAACAGATATTATCGTGTATCTCTGCATCAAAAGGTACTTATTTGCCTTAGGTGTTACACTAACTCGATTAATGTATCGTCGTTTTACAGTCAGATTATATTACGGGCTAACTGGGTTTCATAGAGAAATCACGGTATATTAAATTTCTAGATTTTATAACCCTGACAATATACAAAAACGCATAAAATATATATATATATAAAAGTAAAAATATAGTTCGATTTAATAGTTTTAGATTAATTAAATCAATCTGCGTGTGTTTGCTTAAATCCTGTTTAAAAAAATGCTATATCATGACTATCTCTCCAGAATGGAATCATTCATGAAAACCAATCCTAATGTTTTCTGGCGTTTTATAAACGAAGGTAAAAGATACAATTCAATCCCTTCTTCTATGTTTTATGAAAATAGGCATAGTAACTCAGGTCAAGAAAGTGTCGATTTATTTGCTGCACACTTTTCATCTGTGTACAGCAAAACAGACTGTTCGATTTACAATTATATCTTTAATAATACAATAGATTTCAAATTTTCATCTATAACGATCTCAGAGATTACCACAGTGATTAAAAATATAACCGATTCAACTAAACCTGGACCTGATGGCATTCCAGCGTATTTCCTCAAACGTTGTCTAAATTCAATTTGTACTCCCTTATGTTTTCTTTTTAACCTTTCCTTATCATGTGGCATATTTCCTGAATTATGGAAATCAAGCTTCTTAACTCCACTCTTTAAAAAAGGACAAAGGAACGATATTGCAAATTATCGTGGTATAGCACTTCAATCGGCTATACCAAAACTGCTTGATCAACTTATCTCAGCACAGTTAAGTCATGCTACTCGCAACATTATTGTTGAGCAACAACATGGCTTTATCTCAGGACGTTCAACAACAACAAATCTTATCTCATTTTCATCTTACGTTACTGATTGTTTGGAAGACCAATCCCAAATCGACACTATCTACACGGATTTTTCTAAAGCTTTTGATCGTGTATCTCACTCGGCTCTACTTGCGAAACTTAAAGCAATAGGATTTGACAACAGTGCTTTAATGTGGCTTAGTAGCTACCTTATTGGTAGAACGCAGAGAGTCAAATTTGACAATTTTACATCTGACGAAATTTCCGTCTCATCAGGAGTTCCCCAAGGGTCACATTGCGGACCAGTCTTGTTCTTGTTATTTGTTAATGACATTGGTAGGGACATGATATGTCACTATCTTTTATTTGCAGATGACTTAAAAATTTTCTCACAAATCAAATCGGTCAGCGATTGTGCAATACTTCAATCTGATTTAAACAGATTATGTTCATGGTGTAAAATTAATAATTTATCATTAAACTTTAGCAAATGCTCTGTAATCTCCTTCTCTAAAAGCAAACCGCTTAAATCAGATTATTTCCTTAATAATCAAATACTAATGAGAGTCGATGAAGTTCTTGATTTAGGCGTGCACATCGACAGCAAATTCACATTCAATACTCACATTCAAATTATTTGCCGTAAGGCGCTACGCATGCTAGGTTTTATCAAAAGGCAATGCAAGCACTTCTCAGCCGATACAGTCAAAATTCTATATTATTCATTAGTAAGATCACATCTCGAGTATGCTTCATGTATCTGGTCTCCATATTATGAAATTCATATAAAAAAAGTTGAATCGGTGCAGCACAAATTTCTAAAATATTTTTATTACAAATTAATGGGTAGTAATGATGGGTTCTTGGACGAAGTATGTTTAAATATTTTGCAGACCAGTACCCTTACTCGCAGACGTACGGCATCTGACATCTTGTTCCTGAATAGGTTGCTACATGGACGTATCGACTGTACCTCGCTCTTGACCAAAATCAATTTTAGGGTCCCTACCCGCTCAACTAGGAACCAAGATCTATTCACTATCCCACATCACAAGACAAATTATGGACAGCACAATCCTATTACTAGGATGATGGTTTACACTAATAAGTGCAATGGTGTTGAGGGATTCGATTTCTCAATTTTATATCCCAACCTAAAAAAGCTATTGATGGAACCTGCGATACATCAAAATTACTAATGAATAGTTTGTATTATAGTATAATGTGTATATATGTAAAAAGGATATTTCCGTTTAAATAAATAAATAAATAAATTCTTATACGACTTTTAATATCAGTGAGCCCAAATCACCTAAAACGCTTTAAAAGCTTTTTGTAGGCGACTCAGGGTTAAAGATGAAACTTACATAGAATTAAAGCTTGCAGGTTATGGATTCGTAATCCTAAAGTGGACAAAAATAATATTTTATTAATATAAAATAAATTAGTTTTACTCATACTGTATTTTTTTCATTGTTCAAAAACCCGAAATAGTATATTACCGGTCGAAATTCGAGAATTACTAGTTATTGGACGCACAGCAATTGAAAAGCTGTAAAGTTAATTACCATATAAAACGGAGTCGCGCCTTGGAGAATTAGCTATAGATAAGATTAAAAACGATTAAAATAAAATATCTTAAAAGTGCCGAAATTACCTAGAATTTAATCAAGGCCGCAATGTCCTATTAATATTTTGAATTTTTGTTTTGCTAAATCATTAAAACAAGTCAGTTTTGTACTAAAAAATGTGTATCATAGTTGTTTTCAGAAAGTTTTTAACAGCTTTCATAATAAGGACATTTTAAAGGGAGCCTAATAAATTTTGTAGGTAATGAAGTTAATGCATTTGGCTGTTAACGCAATTTATAATTAAATTAGAAGTAAAACAAAATAGTAAAGCATATTAATTCAGAAATAACTTTCTAAATTTAATTTATAATTTCATGTAAAATGACCTAATTCCTCAACTATAAAATTATATTAATTTTCATTTTACGGTAAACTAAATTGTCGATATTTTCGAATTGTTTGTTATGGAATTTAAAAAAAGAATTAAATATGTTTGAAATATATGAAATGCTTGCATTTATTTATTTGCATATTAATAAATTCTAACCACATAGAGAACTCTGTTCTATCTACATTATTCTGACAAATTGCATAGATTTTAAATGCAACTTATGTGAAATTAATAATTTCTATCTTCTTCTTCCTCCTGTTATAACCAAGTGATGTACCAAATTTGCACTTGGCACTAAAATAAGAAAATGGGTTGAAGATCCTACTTTTATAATCTTCAAAAAAAGAAAAATATATTTTCATTTCTTCCCATTGCAGTTAAATTGCACGAACTTTAAATTTTAATCTGACAATTCAAAATAATTATGCCATACCAACATTTATAAGCTATATTTTTTATAATATAATTAGTCAACCATTATTATTATTAGTAGATACCTAATGAAAAACATTTATGGTTGCCACGTAGTGAATAGGTATAATATAAAATATTATTTTGATAGAAGAATCCTTCTCTTATAAAATAGACACTTATAAAAGTAAATATACATTACATAATATAATATATTATATCATAATAATAATATAGATATTATAAATATTTGAATATTTATCTAGACAATTTTGTTATTATAAATATATCATTTAAGATAAACTACATGCCATATAAGCAATTCCACGTAAATATATAGGTGAGGTGCAGGGTTAATAATATAATAATAATATAACGAATGTCGAAATGGAACACCCTTATTATGAATGATCGAACTATTTTAAATTCTATCAAAATTAAGCGTGGAATATTTCAAGGAGATTCTTTAAGTCCACTATGTTTTTGTTTAGCTATGAATCCACTTTCGGCGCTATTGAACGATTCCAATTCTGGATTTAAGCTAAATTTAAAAAATAATTGTACCATAACGCATTTGCTTGACATGGACGATTTAAAATTATATTCTAGGACCAATGATCAATTTCACAACATAGAATATCTCAGGAGACACAACCAGGTTTGCAAGATATTACACCAGCAGCTTGGTAAAAAACTTGCTCGACAATTTTACACAAAACCTGTACTTGAGAACGAAGTTTCCCTACTTTACGGGGACAGAACAATATTAACAGATAGAGAAATAAGTCATTATAGACCTGATATTGTCTTGATAAGTAAACGAGATCGAAATGCAATCATTATTGATGTTGATTTACCTCTGTCAAAAAATGTAATTTCCACTGAAGGAGAAAAAATCTATAAATACGAGCCACTAGCGATGGAAATGATGAGTGTATGAGGTATCAACAAAGTCGTAATAATACCGATAGTGATATCGGCTACTGGTGTGGTATCTTCCAAGTTTACAACCCATTTGTTAAAGCTGGATCTAGCGACAAAGTTGTATCCGGAAATGCAGAAAGCAGTTATTTTAGAAACGTGCCATATTGTCAGAAAATTTTTAAATTCTCAAAATTAGAAATGTGCATCTAAACGATTTAAATTTTTAATAATAATTGTTAAAAATTAGTTAAATTTATCTGTATAGAATTTAAGAATATCTAACACTTTGTAAAAGTGTAAAATAGCAAATTTTTGGAAACTGAAATCTTATTAAAGCAACAGTTCAAGAGTTCAAACTAAAAAAAGAGAACAATACTTTAATTCTTCGACGTTGTTGTGTGTCCGTAAGAAATAAAAATTCAACTTTTTCTAATATCATTAAACTTTCAAAATTTATAAAAGTATTCCAGGTTAAACAAATCGGAAAAGGTATTTTGTAGCATACTGTACATAGAAATAATCCAATAGGAATCAATATAGCTGGTGCATAAAAGAGTCTAATTTTCTACACGTAATCAACGAAAATATAGAACACAGTCGAGAATAAAATATAAAAACTCTTGTAGAAGTCACAATAAATAACAATCGAAGCTTATTGCAGAGAAACGTAATTTATTTACAAAGAATAAAAATCATTGTACCTACGAATCACTTCTAAAGTAAAATAATATGCTAGGTCAATTTCTTCGAGATTGGTGCAACGTACTTGTGATATTTTTTGGCCAAATTATTGTGTGACAAAACTTTTCATTGCTATAAAGTTCATTGAACTTTTTTGAATAGCATAGGTTAGGTTGAAAAAAGATATTTCGTTTTTTATTTAAGTTAAAAGAATTTCTCTCTTTTAAACATTTTTAAAAAATAATAAAGATAAAAATTCTAATATCAAGTCAATTATAGATTTTTATATTTATTTTTGAATGTACTACATATTCGTAGGGTATAATAATAAGCCTAATAATATTATAGAACAAATGGAAAAGTACAGATCCTTAGGTCTTAGGATAATAAAACAATGTCACCAATATTCTACTTTGGTAACAGACAGCAGTTTTGTGATGTATGCTGCCTCTATGCGTAATATTCAATTATTTTACAATAACTGTATTGCTCATAAATTTTGTACGTATTCGTTGGTAGTATTGAAAATAAAATAATTTTTTGTTTATCATTGAACAACATCAAAATACACACAATGTAAAAATTTATATTTTCAATTTGTCGGTGTGGTTAAGCTAGTATTACACCGAAAAGGTTTAGGTACGTAAACTCCTTGTCGGATGAAACTTCATGAATTAATTGACTATAAAATTGTTGATGTAAAACACCAAAATGTCAAAAAAAATTTGCGCTAGTTCATCCGACAAGTTTAATAATAGCCAAAATTAAAACATGTTATGTTTTCCGGCAAGCTTGTATAAATTTTGGAAGTACCAACTGCTGATAATATAAAAAACAACTATAGAAAAATGTAAATCAACAGGGCAACTAATTTTGAACATTTTTCTCATTAAAATCATTGTTTGCAACATGTTACTTTTATCAATATGGAATATTTTTATTTATTTAAAACAAAGCAAAACAATTTGTCAAGAAATAGCAGATCTAACCTTAAAAGTTTTTTAATTTAAAGTTGGTACACTTTATAAGATCATAATGCGTCAAAGAATTTTCGGCAATATTTCACGTGAAGTTTTCCGTTAAGTAATTCATGAAATACTTGATGAATAACTTCATGTATTATTGATTGATGCGAAAGTTGTAAAAATTACATTAAAATTTTCCAATACGTGCATTGATTCTAATAACTTTCCGTTTCATCGACTTCATAAATTAACTTCAAAAACACGAAGAAAAGACCAAAACGATAGATTCTAGCGATAGATTAACGAGAATTGGATCCCTAGCGATCGTACCTCGATTGGCAAGCGACCCACGGGTGTTGATCCAAAATCATCTCGCCAGCTGATGTGGGGCGGTGATGACACCTGGAAAGTTAGCTCCCAGCGATTTAGCGCGTCCTCATCGAGACGCAAGATTGGAATACGCTCCTACAGAAAGCGGAAGTGCAAAACCTTAAGAAAATTACAGGGTTAATGATTGCGGGCTTAGATGTGCTGAAGGACAAAGAGGTTCACCGATGCCTCTAAGATACATCATGGCCGACGGCCACATTATTCTATAGTCTATTAGGCCGGAGTATGGAGACACCCAGACCAACGGTCATGAAATGCGGAGGTGATACAGTTAAGAGGTTTCAGAAATAAAGCGAAGGCAAAAGTAGGCTGCAAAGTCCCGAAAGTACCCCGAGTACTTTCAGATACAGGTCGGTGGATCATAAAACACAGAATTACAAGAAAAAGATATTATTGTTCCAAAGGGTGTCGTTGGCTACTTTTCCAATACTTACAGCAAGGAAATATTCTGCATGAACTGTAAAACTACCAAGTAATTGTTGGTATTGTATGGCTTCAGACAATGCAAAGAACAGCAGAGTCTAATCAGAAAAATACACCATATACCATACCAGAAAAGGTGAAACGGCGAAGAAAAAAAACCGCGAAAACACGAAAAAGACAAAACGAAGAAATGGCGAAGCACTGCTCACTGAAACAAGTGCTCATCAAGAGAATGAAGACCGAAAGAGCCAAGACCAAGAAAAATTACTCAAAAGACCACGAAGAATGAGAACGCCTGAACGGAACAGGTTCTGGAAAACCTAAATAGTTGCTACGTGGATTACAGGAATCAGCGGTTCGCAGGCTCAACGAAGTTCGGAGAGGTTTCAGTGAGTGAAAATTCATACTACAGGCTTCGATTAAACCGGTGTCTCGTACAAAATTTTCTTTTCCCGCCCAATACAAAAGAAGTTAAAATGTATGTAAGTTCATCGACTATAGGTAACAAATAATGGAACCTGTATCAATGTTCTTTCTCTCATCTAAATCGTAAAATAAAAAGTATCAAGAAAAAACTATGCCAAATCAGATTTCGTTTATAAAAGTATATTTTGATGATTGATTGATATGCTTCTTACAAATATTATAAAACTGGATTTCTGACAGATTTCGTGAACTAAGTATAATTAAGTTATGCTGTTAAGAATATAAAGACAAAAATATACTAGCTTTCATACCAGATATTGGGTGGGTTTTGCGCTAGTTTTTAAATTGAAACTTGCAAAGAACAAAGAGACAAACTTAAAAAATGACAAGAGGTAATATTGATAATAGCAGAACTTTTTTAGATATTTTTAACGTATTTTACAGAGCTTTTTATGGTTTTCTGCTTTCCCCCTATTTCATTTAATGCAGTATTAATGTTTCTTATATTTTAAATTTAAGTATTTTCAATTCTTATATAATACATTTGAAAATTTTATCCACAGCGTCTATACCAATTTTCGACACTTAATGCTTTTATACCTCAAAATATCGAGAACATCAAATAACAAAATAATAGATCTTCCACTTGACTGTTTGGTAGAACTGGATGACATCGATAACGCGTTACTAGATTTCTAACTCGATTACTCTATTCATTGCAAAAAAGGATAAAGGTTGAAAAACAAATAAACCGAAAGCGATATTAAATCAATGTTGCTCTTATTAATAAATTAATCAATCTTTTCTTTATTGAGTCAATTTCATTAATTATATTATTGTGAATAGATCAAGTAAAACAAATTTTACTAAAAGAGTAGGTATTAAATTAGACAAATTTAAATTGTCATTTGCATTTTAAATATATTTAACTTAGTTTTTGTCTAGAATGCGCCATTAATTTTAAGCAAATACAACAAAAGTTGTGAAGTTTGCAGAATATACCAACGACCACCACATAATGAAATAATTTATATATAATGGCTAATTTAACGTGTTTTTTAATTTAAAAAATAATATAAGGTAGTACGCAATACTAAAAAAGTTAAATTAAATGAAGGCAACTATTATTCATATTGCAGAAATCAACTCTTTACTTGTCAAAAAAATTGTGATAAAGGTCAGACGCGACATTTTGTTCAGCATTTTTATTAATGACCTGAATGAAATTTTATTTAAGCTTCTTCTAACAGGAAATTAATGTGAGATTTTATTGATTTCATAATTTTGAAAATTGATTTCTTTAGACTAATAAACAATTTCGTGAGGTGTCTTTTGTTGTGCAAAGCATAGTGGCAATAAATATCGCACAGCTAATTAAACAAAGTAGACCTTAATTTACTGATCCAGCATACAGCCTAATACAAAATGCAATCAATTCTGTGGTTACTTGTCGGTTAGTATGTTGCAGATAAGTAGCAGACAGTAAGTGAACTGGCTGTTGAACCTTTTTAGTACTCAGGAGAATACCTACTTAATAAAATTAAACCCTCACAACTTTTAGTAAACAAACAGAACAGACAACAGAGATGTAATAAACATACTAAGTCGTACATTATACAGAGTCTTGTAATATTATAATAACAATTTAAATTTATTATAATCGTACCGATTATTAATATAAACAGATTCCGTACCGAAAGAATCCAAACTTTCGAATTTTTAGTGAAGTATTATCTTGATAGAACGGAAGAAAATTGAGTCATTCTAAAAACTATATTTTGTAAGAGTTTTGTTATAAATCTAAACTATCCTTAGATAATATCCTTTATTTGCTTACAACAAACAGCACGAGATTTTAGAATTTCTTAAGCACGTATCTGCAAAGTGGTAGAGCGAGTAATCCCTTGTTAAGTTAGTGCAACTTCTTGATGGAGGCGGTTTATCATTGAGTTTTAGTAGGAACAGCGTAGTTGCACAGTAAATCAGTAAATATGATAATTTGCCATTCGACTAATTAGGAAATAATTTGTTTTCAGGTGTTTTACCTTTGGTGTTAGCATCTATTGCTAACATATCGTTGAAATTAATGCTTATGTTAGTAATTGAAGTTTAGTGCCTGTTGAGGATAAAAAATATTAAAAGTGTTTAACAGCTGTAACAGTTTTCCGGTAGTGCTACGTACATAATGCTTAATATGTACTTATCGGCAAAAAGTTCATATAACAGAAAAAGCTAATCCACCCTTACTAACTCTTTGCACACTTTCTAATCCTTCAACATTCATTTCGTTTCAACAACATATACACTGAAGCTTGCATGCTCTTGGGTTTTTAAAACTCTTAATTTTTATGCTTCTCATATGTTCGTCCATAACATTCAATCTTTTGATCCGAATACTTTTCTATTGTATATTTGCTGAAGTCTTCAACTTAGTACTTTTGGATTAAGCGTTGTTCATAATATTTGTGGATGTTACCAACAAGGCGTAAGGAATAACATGACTAATATATACAAAAAAAGATTAAAGTTATTAATATAATTATAATTTAATATTTAGCAAGTAAGACGAAAATGCTTTTTCGAGATAACCCAAATTTTCTACAATGTTTGGTAAAACTTTACTACGCATAACTTTTCGAGATACGTAATGAGTGCAGTTACAAAGTTTACAATAATTACGAAATACGCTAGTAATAATTAGACACTTTATTAAAAATTGTAATTCGAGAAATAGATAATTCAGAGAAATAAAAAAGTTCTAGCAATAAAAATATATTATATTTTATATTTCAAAGCCTATTTGAAGATATTTCAAGATTATAAAAAAAATAAACTTTAAATTTCTCTTAGTTTAACCAGTCAGCTTACCATTAATATGGTAAAATACTTCACGGTGAGAAAACTAGTTTGGAATTAATTTACATACAAAATTTCTGCAAAATTCACTCGCCGAATTTAAAATTCTCAATAAATAAACTTGAGCTTTAGGCATTTTAATCTACAGAAGTAATAAATAGGTGAATGTATATCGATTTCAACAACACTATAAGTCGATTACATAAAACTTACTTGTTTTTCTTTAAAATTTTGTAAAAAATACAAAAAAGTGATAATAAAGTTTTAAAATTAGACAGTTAAACTTTAAAAATTCTCTAGGGAATAAAAGTCAAATTTCTTCTTAATCTTTTCATACTCGTGCCTACGGCTAATTCTTGTATATCGTATTACCCCAAGTGTCGTACACTACAAAAAACCTCAATTTACTAAAGAAATCTTCATAAAACTTTATGATGAGTAAGCTCTATCCTCAATGAACTTCCATTAAATTATAATATCCAAGAGAATTTTTATTTGTAAACGTCAATCTGGGCATCCAGCTCTTCTGCAATTAAAAACTTTAACTGTCCAATTACCAAGTTAATTTTAATAGGAATTTGGTGGAATCCAGCTTATTAGAATATTTATTAATTAATTTGGAAGGATGAAATTTTTTTAAAAGAATAAAAAGTGTTTCCTGCTTGAAAATTGGTAACGATCGATAAACATTATATTATTTCACAATAATTCGATACGTTTCCTATTCGAATAACATCTTTTGAACAGTGTAAAAAATCCAAACATTTTTGTCAACTGGAGAAGTTATAATATCAATATGATAAAAGCAGTGAAGCGTCAAATAAAAATTTGTCGTAATATTAGGTTATCGCATGTTGCCACTTTCTATGTAAATTTAAACCTCGAGGAAGTAAAAATTCAATTACAGACCCTTCCACAAAAAGAGAGAAGAATTAATTTTAAGCATAGTATTACTGAGTAAGCACTACAAATTTGTAAATATTATAATTATTGTGTAAACGTATTTGATAAGTATATTATATATTTTGAAAATGTTATCCATGTTATGTAAAAACAATGGATAGTATCTACTTAGGGTGCTACGGAATAGCAAATTTGTTTACTTTAGTAATTTTCTGAATGAACAAGAGAATTAACTAAAACCATTCTAGTCATTTTTACAAGAAACTTTTTACACAAAAATGTATTCTGATTCTGGTGTACTTATTAAAATATGCAGTGTTTCGTATTGTATTTACGGCATCGAAGAACTCAAATACCTCTTTACCTCTAATTATCACTTTCGACAGTTGGGTTTTAAATATTTATGGCAGATACGATGAATTTATTAGCGGTTTACGCTGATTATCGCTTAAAACAGAGAAACACAATTTCTTATTTTCAAAAAAATACCGTGCAGCTATACTGTTCTATTTTGATTAATCGATTGAACTTTCTAATATATTAACCAATATACGGTTCTAAGTTTATATATAATTAGAGATATTATTCTCATTTCCTTACAAGGATTCCATAAATTGGAATACTCGTATGTGTAGAAATTTACCCAGTGTCAAAAGCTTCAAAACGCGTTAATCAAAAGGTTAAATTTTTTAATACATCAAAATTTTTTAGTTGGTTAAAATAACTTTTACTAGCAAAACATTTAGTATATTGACCACTTTTGCATAATTAAAGATGAACGCTAGACACTGTGTTTTGGACTCATTAGTCTTCCTCAGTACCGTATAAATAGTTAACCAACTCTTAAATGTCTACCGTTGATCCTTAATTATGCAAGTGTTCGAAATTGATTGCGTTTCTCTAAATGTGCAAACTTTTATTACGATATGATTATCTTATCGAATTTTAGACAGAACTTAGTTCGTTAGTATGTTGGCATTTGTGTTTAGTGTGACAATGTATTTTACAATCTACTTACATGAAGACTGCAGCCGTTAGTGCAATAGTGCATAATTAACAGTTGGTTAACCATGTGTACTGTGCTAAGGAAAACTAATGAGTTAGAAAAACAGTGTCTACCGTTGTCCTTAATTATACAAAAATGTTCGAAATTGATTGCAATCGTCTAAATGAGCGAATTTTTGGTATGATTTGGTATATCTATATTATATACGGTAATGGACATGGAAACTGCATCACATTAAAAAAATTTAACAATGTAAGATTTACAAGTATAATTTCAAGAAATATAATATATCAGTTCACTGATATTTACACAAAGTAAGAGTAATAAATTCCATTCCATCAGTTGTTGTCAGTCGGTTTTGTGATAGTTTTAAAAGTATTTTGTAAAAAATGGCAAAATATACTTAATTAAATCAGAAGAAAAAAATTAAAATCACCACATTTTCATCGGTAGGAATGTCTACACTTTGAAATTGGAACTGAAGTTGGCTGCAACCAATCTACTGTCGCACGTTTTTAAAAAAAATTTCGAGAAAAAAACACCATGGATCTCAAGAAGGGTAGTGACCCCCAAAGAAAGACTACTGCATTTGATCAAAGAACAGAATTTGCAAGCTCAAATGGAGTAAGCCTCCGTGTCGAAACAACACGAATTTGATTAAGTGAAAAGTGTTGATTTGATTATAGGAAAGATTACAAATGAAAAAAAATGCGAGTTTGTTGAAAAGATGGTGTAATTGTGAAAATCTATTAATTATTATTACTTGATTAAGTCTCTCAAAAGAACTACTGTTTTACCAGAAAGATTTAGAAAATGCTCAATTTCTGAAGAATTTCTGTAAAATATTATGCCGAGTGTGTAATTTGATTGATGATATACTGGAGTTGATGATGCTGTAATGTTATATTATTAGTTGCTGTTAACAGTGGCATTTGTCGCGAGTAAAGATTATTATATAATAGGTATTATTCCCTAACAAATTTCTCATTTATATTGTAGAATCGAATTACACATTTAGAATTGGATTAATATCAGTAATCTCCCAGAAGTAATCCAATAGCATCATAGGTTCAAGTGAGAGGTAAACTAGTAGTTCAAAGCAATTCATCTATTATTAAAATCTTCATTTTCAAAATGAGAAATTTTATGAACGTGAGGAAGCCACTGCACCACCATGAAGATAAATAAAATCACACCTTTCGTCGTAACAATATTTTTTTATCGACTTACTATGTTGATGAATCAACTTGTAGTTGGATAGCTCAGTAAACCACATAATATGAAAAAATAATCACTTCTATTTTTATTAAGATTAATCTTCAAATATAAAAAAATCTTGTTTTTGAAAAAACTATATGCTAGTTAAATTGTTGTAAATATATTTGATGACAATCCAATATTATTAATGTAAATCTAGAATTAAAAGCCGTAATGCTTTTTTCTATTATAAAAATTGATTATTTTGTTAGAAAGAATATGTTTTACAAGCTTCATGATTCACTTTATAAAAAAAGTATGTAGTTTCGCAGAGGTTTTTGGGAAACTCGATGTACAAATACAATGAAGCGACTAGCAATTTTGCCGAAAATGATGGATGACGATAGTCTTTGTCGTGATGGATATTATTGTTAAGTTTTCATTTTCTTGTAAATAGATTGTTTTCTTATGAATTAACAGAGTAAATTATTTGTAAAATTAACTTCACTTTTTCAACAGCTATTAAAATAAAAAAATTACAAAACAAAAGCAATTTAAATTTGGTTTTGTTTTTAAAATTTTCTTTATCATTTCTGAATCTTAAACAATATTCTTTAAAAAAACAGTTTTAAACTTTTTTCTCTGTTAATTTATATTTCTCTGTAGGTCAATCGGTCAACTTTTTTTACCAAACTATAATAAGGTGGCTTATAAGATAATAAACCAATCGAGTTTCAAACAATCACGCCCGATCTTTCAGTTTATAATAAAATTAGAGTGTGTAGTAGCGTAACTTCCGATCTATCACAAAAAGTATGACATTAAAATCCACAAAATTGTGTAAAAGCAAATTGGATAAAAAATCGAGTAAATTTCAACCCAGTTAAAATTTTAGACACATATTAAACAAATATGCACTAAGGTACGTTCATACCCACAAGCATTGAAAATATCCAACATTATATAACGTTAGCAATCACGATATTTTCGATTTATTCACATTGATAGATACTTAACATGGCAGACAACACATTTTCGATAGAAGAACAGACAATTAAGCTATTTTATGCACACGCACAGAAAATCGTATCAAACAGATTTGAATATTTTTTGTAGTTAAAAATTGTTTCAATATCCACTAATGTACGTATGTGACTAAGATTCTTAAATATTTCAAGAACTTACACATAGTATGCCGTAGGATTTTAAATGGTGAAATTATATGATTAGTTGGAATACTACATACCTACTTTATAATATATTCTAAAATGTTTTATTCGAGTTTGTGGCAGGTGATCTATGTAACACCATAAATCCAATATGGCGTCTATTTACGGAAATAATCGATTATAACTACTTCGTGGTCGTCCCACGAGAATTTTGTACTACTAGACCGTATACCTTCATAATAAATAAGGTTATTATTCAATTCTTGATATCTTCCAATTGAGGATGGTAATTCTCGGTAGTGGCTCGGTAGTATTTGGGCATTGAATACCTCAAAGATGTTAGCAGTAACTTGTCAGTAAGGCACTTTTGGAAAGCCAGTTCCTATTTGGTTGAGAAGCAAAGCTACGACTGTGACATAAAAATTCATCACGCTAACTGTTAGCTTGCGATCGCTTAATGGATGTCCTTCTTTAATTTACCCCTATAGATATAGTTTGAAAACATTTATTAATTCTTATATAGATATATTGCACTGTTAAAGACTGAAGATCTTCAACAATCCATACTTACTTTACTCTTATGCAATGAATGCACAGCTAATCAAACCTCTGCTTCCAGATCAATGTGGAACGAATGAATATAATTTTGCAATCTTTTAGTTTCAAAGAATCTTATAAAATATTTGAATGAATGTTTGGTTTCATTTTAAATTAAATAATCAATTAAATTACAAATTTTGAATGACTTAACATTTATTGCCAATTGCGCTATGTTTTCCCGATCCGTTTTATTTGCCGCAAGAACCGCGTTAGCACTTAGAATGGTAATTATGCAAACCTTTCTTTTTCTTCTTCTTTGTTTCGACCCAACGGGTCCACTTTAAATGGGTGTGAATCTCGTCCTGCCTTCACGTTACATGGAACTGCTTCCAGCCAATTCCAAATTGATTCTCTTCCACTTCTTCAAAATACTTTTGTCCAAAATTACGCTTCGTTTTCTTTCCAAATTGAATTTATTATTGTGGTTTCTAAATATTTTATTTTATTACACTTGCTGGTCTATCTCATTTTTCTATCTCGTTGAGGTTATATCATCAACTAACTTTTTTTTTCGTTATTATCTTATCAACCCTGTTGTCTAAGTAATTCAATTTTTTTAATCAATGCTTGTTAAAGAATATGCGATTCGTTGTTGTTATTGCATCTGCATGTAGGCGCACTGCTGACAATATTATGTTACAACACCTGAAGTTTTTCAACTTTTGAATGTTTACTTAACCAATAGATTCTCTTTAGATTAATTTTTATTTTTAACTTTAAATGCTAAGTTTCTTTGAATTAATATTTTGATTTTAAATAAATCATTGAATGAATAAATTTAACAACTGCCTTATGCTCGATTGATTGCATTTTTAAACACTGCAATATATATATTAATTTCCTATCAAATAGAAGTGACTATTTATTCATATTAAATTTTTATATTATACGTTTGAATTGTATAGTATATATTATATTTAAATATAATTTGACATTTTTTCTTTTGTATGCAATTTAAAATGAGTGAGCTCAAAGCCCGATAATATATAATAGTATAAGAATGTAAATCACTACGACTATTCTGTGATTGGTTAATTTTTTGTCAAAAGCCTGTTTGGCTACTACATAGTAGATAGTAGTTATAGATGGGCAAAATTGAATGGCTGAACAACTGGCTCATTTAAAATAATAATAAAATTATTTGAGAACCAGTCTGCATAAACAATAATATTTTTATATAATTACGTGTAACATTTACTATATTCTATGATGACCCTAAAAATATATACACGAACTGCAAAATTTATATAAAAAAAATTACCCCGAAGTTCAAGGAATCAAATAATTAACTCTATTTTTAGTTCAATCCTCGACAGAAATCAATGAAACCTAGTAACCTCTTTGTATATTTGGCATTTCTTCTATCGGTGAAAAAAATATTAAGTATTATAACTAGTCGAGGGTTTAAATTCTACATCCACTCGTTAGATGATCGAAATATTCATATTATAATTAAAAATTCTATATTGGTTCAAAAATTACTTATACGTAAGTATATTATTATATTTTTAATTGATTAAAGTCTCAACGTTTTCGTAGGTTTTTGTTATTAAATTAAGCTTTTAAGTTTTATACGTTTACATTATAATAGGCTCAATCGATTGCTATTCGACCATGACTTTGCATAATAATACTTTAAATATATTATAGAGATTCGGTTAGTTGACGAGAAGTTTTCTTGATTTTCAGTTTAAAATCGAAAAATACAAACAAAAGAAATTATATTATGTGCCAACATAATAGTACCATCTAAAGGAAATTTATTGATAGTTTTCCTGTAAAGGAGTTTCATTTTATTTTACAAATAACTGACTATGTATGATAACCAAGCGTGTGGCATGTTTTGAAATAGGAATAATACATTAACAATTTAAATGCAGATCCAAAATCTCCATGAAAGGCCTTTAATTGTTTATACCATTTTACACTACCGATATTGAAGATAATAAACAAATTATATTATTTTAACCAAATTTTATACATATATTACTGTGTAGAAGATCTACGTGCACTGTATTTATATCAAGGACACTTCATAGTATGTATCAATGAATCTAATAAATATTTAAAGCCTGCACATTTTTAAATAATTTACGTCAATAATTATAGTCAATTTAATTAGTAAATGAAATGTTGCAAAATCATTGTTTGAAAACTTCCAAATGAAAAATTCAAGTCACTATACATAGTAGATGGAGACTTCTATAAAATGCACCGACTCCAATAAAACTCAGTTTCAATCCGAAGGTAAGCTGTGAAACACCTAAGTGCCTTACTTTGTTTATATTTAAAGAACTTCGGAAACATTTTTATTTCATTATAATATAAACTGTAGTAGCGCAGATATTCTTCGACGTGATAGCTAAATTTTGCAGACTTACCATTTAGTTGATCAGTAAATTCTGTAATTATTGGTAGATTCAATTTCAATTGAGAAGGAACAGACAGCTGAATGACTTAATCTTCCGTTAAAAGTTACTCGATACTTTAATTGATGACAAAAACCGGTGAGTCTTGATGGTTTACCGATAGGAATTTTCAAATTGTGTTAATTTGATTTTCTGTTTCAAAAAAAAGTATCCCAAAATAATAATACTTTAATGGATTGGTGGAATTATTTTTAGATCATTTCAGAAATGGAGAGCGGAACAGCTTACAGCGACCACGTTTATGATGAAACCTATGAAAGTGGTACGTTTTTATCGTATACTTCACGAGTCTGATTTAATCAATCAAATTTAGATCAATAAAGTAAATAATAAGTTTTTATAACTTAAAACCGTTTGTTTTCGGCCTTATGTACAGATGGTACTACTTTAAACTTGATATTACTTATGAATTTTTAATGTGAAATTACTTAGTTTTATGGCTTGTTTATAAGCTTTTTAAAATGTTTGCATTATATTTAGATATAAGCGTTTACAAGTTAGGTATTGCAAATACCGCAAGCAGTGGTTTACATATCAGACAGCCATGAATTAATAACCGTAGATACAAATTATTCTCCCACGTCTTACATATATTTATTAGATTTAGCAGCTCCCCATAAAATACTATCTATCCATAATTAGGCTTTAGAATGCCTTGTCACATTGTCCAATGCCTAATTGCCATCTCAAAACTAATTCTATAAGACTTCTAACGCCTCAGGGTTGACTAGGGTGGTCTAATAAAAGCCAGTTAGAGAAAGAGAGAACCATTTATTTTCAACGTTATAAACGTGCATTTAATAAAAAGAAACGATTTCACCATACTATGGCATCATCAGGCAATAAATGATTTATCTCTTTATGATAACTTGACTCCTGTTTGTTTATTCTTTTATTGCTAATTTAACATCTTATGATCCTATAGTATTTCAATATTATATACTTAATACGATATATTTTATTTGCAAAAACTTTGTGCATTTTGGTTTATTAGCACATTTAGTTTTACTGTTCGACAAGCTAAACTGAAATGAAGAAATTTCTGAGAAAATATTAAGAATCAACTAACAGAATTCTATAAAAACAGTAAGAGTCCGAGAGTTAAAGATCCAAGCCCAAACTTCAATCTAATTTAATTCGGAGCAAGCGTGTTTTGTTCAGAAAGTGTATTTATGTATTGGAAAAAGCTATAAAATTTATTCATCCAAACTTATTTATAATTTGATTTGTTGTGCCAAAGGTGAAACCGGAAAAAGAACTGATGATTTTGGATTCATTTCTTTAGCCTTTTTTATGTTAAATGTTTAATTCAGTTATTCCTCTGTGGAAAAGAATTTTAACTTGCTTTCCGATTTCATTCAATTTAATTGTTGTGAAATTCATTTAGTGTTCTAACTTGGCCAACAAATTTTTTTAGACAATAATTAAAAATAAAACTCAAAATAATTATCATTACGTGTGAGTTTTAATTAAAGAAAGTCGGATTTGTAAAGAATTTACAAATCCTTAATTTAACGGCCGGTAAACAAGTACAAAAACATCGCGCATCAACTTACTGATAAAAAAACTAATACTAATAAAAGAAGAAGAAATGCCTAACTAGACATCCTTTGGTACTAGCCTCAGAGTTATAGGTCTTATCAGATTAAATTTACCCATAGTAAAACATTTATTTCAATTAGGGGAAAACAAATATTTGCAATATAAAAAGTTACTAACGTAAACAGTATTTACTGGTATCTTGATAGTACTTATCTAATATTTACAAAGAAACAAAATATATTTAAATGTTACGTGTCTTTAGACGCGAAAAAAATATCTTTCGATTGATATAGTTTTCATTATAATCCGCTATAGTGGGAAAAAATCATGTTATTATATTAAATCCCTATGTTCGGGTGTGCGGCCGGCCACCCGACAAGACTAACTGGGTCGCGGTGCTATAAAGTATGGAAAGCACTGTATTATTCATTGTAATTTATTATAATACAATAGTTTCACGCATTTTTAAAGTGTATATTGAAATTATAAATTAATATGCGTTCATAATAAAAAAGCTTGAAAAAAAACCCTTAATTATTAAGTAGAAAAAAAATCAATTTTATGTTTCTCTATTAATAAAGCTATTAAATAGTACGAATACGTAGCCTTGGCTTAATTTGACCTGACAACCTTTATTGTTATGTATCAAGACCATGTTTTTAGGTCACTATCTAGTAGCAACTCTGCGTGAAAACGGCAACCAAATTTCAAGGTGTTTCACGAAGTTTTATAGTCCGCCCCTACATCGCTCAATAAACTTCACCCTTTACCTTTAATCTTACAAAATCACGCGTCTTTGGTAGTTTTCTGCCTGATAAATTTTCTACATTCTATTTCGAGATTTTGATTACAAATGCACATATCCACTTGGATTTTCGATACAAATCATCGTGTTTCAACTCATCTTTACTTTTATGAGTTTTGTCGGAATAGTAGTTGATAGTAACAACAATGACGACCAACTTGGCTAAATTGTTAAAGTTAAAATTAGTCATACACAAAGAGTACACAGTACAAAAAACTTTTTTCATTATGAAATTTGGGAAAATAAAAAATATTGCAACATTTGATAAATGAATGAAAATGTGAACGTATCGACCAACTACATTTTTCTAAAATTAAAAATTGCATCATTTACTAAATGTAGAAATGTGTAACCTGACTGCCTCAACAATAGTTAAATTTAGGTATTGATTAAAGAATAAAAGCGCCATCTTGCACTAACGAAAAATATCTTGAAGGTAAATAATAAATTTGTTTTTCAGTTCAAAATAACTTTTCCTAAGAGAACTTTCATTTCGAGTCTTGATATAAGGTGGTATGTACCAGATGGTCTACTAAAATAATTTTATTTAGTGGATATCAATCTCGAAAGGTATTTCATAAAAATGACTGAAATTCTGTAAACTAAGACATTCAAAAATCAATTTAAAGCTAACTTTTTAGTGCTCTATAAATAACTAATACTTTCCGAATTGATGTTTGTATTGTATTGGTTAACATTATTTCTAGATGTCGCACCAAATTATATTGTTCAGGAAACTACAAATAAAGCTTTTGTTAGAATCTCTCTTTAATTGTTAGGTACTTCTGTAATCTCATTACTGTTCTTCCTACTATTATACGGTGTATACAGGCCGGTTTTTCCTATATATCGTTCAATAACATATATTTGGTATATTTTTTTAATTTTGCTATCTAAGAAAATGAAACTATAAGTTTTCATGCATTTGGTGTAATAAAATTTTCTTTCGTGTTTTAATTTTTATAATAATATACAAATTATTATTTATACTTTTAGAAATTGAATCAGTCATAGTCTTCGTACATAGCATATCTTAGTTCTGAGTGATCACTATTTAAACTGTATTACTTTTTACTTTTTGTGTTGCTTCTAAATTTGATTGACAAGGTGTAGCATTTTTATAAATTTAAAGGGTTTGCAGAAACTGAAATACTTTAACCCCTATTTATCTTATCAACGTGAGTCTAAAAGCAATTTGTTTAAAAAGAAACGGCCTGCAAGATTGCCAATTAAACATTTTCACCTAAACTCAATCCTAAAAGGTAAAATTTCACACTAAATGTTTATTTTGCTTTTTAAAAATTTGAAGGGTCTATAAATCCTTATAAGGTTATATCTATAAATTTTTATCTTATTCCCTACTAGCAATTTTCTTGTAGTTTTTAAACAGGCTGTTGTTGGCGAGTTGATGAAATAAACAGGGGCTAAGATATTTCATTTCATTGATGTATAAAATATAATAAATTCGTGAGAAATTAAAGAAATACTTACAATTTCATTCATAATCAATCAGAAAACGTCAATAGGATTTTCGATTAGTAAATCGATATTCAGAGAGAATCAGGTCTAATTAATAAATTACAAATTGCATTGCTATTTTATATTACTTCTACCCGACTATACATTTATCAGCAATAAATACCTTTCGATTCGGACACCGTCATTTCGGCGATTCTGACTCAGCGACAGTCAATTCCGCAACCCGATATTCGGCTATGTCAGTTTAGGCGATTCCAATTCGGCACCGGCATTTCGGCGATTCCGATTCGGCGACAGTAAATTCGACTACATCGATTCGGCGACGGGTGATATACTTTTAGTTTATGGTAAACTAAAAATGGTAACCAAAAATGGTTATTTAGATTATGTTTGTTCCTGAGAATGACATTTTTCACGTGATTACAAGTTTGGAAAATTATTTACCACGAGAATTAGATGCAATTTTAGAATGGTTTACAAATACTTACATAATATTATATTCCAATGTTTTCTTCAAATACTACGAAGGTATACAGCCGCAGTACGAAGCGGCTGATTCTCGAATTTTGGCGAAGGTAATAATTCTAATAATGTTATAGAATATCTTCGCGGTATAGCTTATAATTTATTATAATATGGATTAAAATTTGTTTAACTGCTTAAAAAGTATATGAATATGAACCTGTGATGTATGAAAATAAATATTAAATTTAAAAATAAAAATAATTCTTTTTTATAGTTTTAATAAATTTTCGACGAATCGGAATTCCCGAAATGCCGGTGTAACCGGGAATATTTACCCCAGTGAAGTTTTGCCCCCCAGTAATAATTCCCTAGTGAAATTTTATTAATTTGAAAAAAATAAAAGGGGGTTAAATTCCCGGCTACACTGCTGCTGAATTGGAATTGCGGAAACTAGCATAGCCGAATTTCGGGAGTCCGTTGCTTTACCCCCCCCCCCCGTTAAAATTTTTGGCCGAAAAGCTAGCTCCCGAATCTATGGAGCTAGCACCGGCTAACAACCAAATATTAAAGCTAGCACCATTACCGTTTTTTCACAAATTCATATCGAAACTGGGGGGGAGCTAAAGTAACGCTAGCCCCCCCAGTTAATATTTTGGCTCCAAAAGCTAGCTCCCTAATCTATATAGCTAGCACCCAAATATTAGAGCTAGCACCGTTACCGATTTTTCACAAATCCACATTGAAACTGGGGGGCTAAAGTAACGTTAGCCCCCCCCCTCAGTTAATATTGTTATTTTTATGCATTTATTTTATTTATATAGTAGCTACATAACTTGTATTTGATATGCTGCAATAATATAATGCACTAGTGTACACTAATACATCGTTTTCTGCAAAGCTTTTGTTAACAAAATCATGATACAAATGCGACATAAAAGCATTGTAGCGATAATATGTGCCCACAGACGGACACCTTTTTCGACGCTTTTACAGACGGCCACACTTTGGAGCGTCGCTCCTATCTAAGCTTATAGGAGCGACGCTCCGAAGTGACGATATTTGTAAAACTTTTGAACGCGACGTTATAGGGTGTGACGTTCAAAAGTGTCGAAAAAGGTATTCGTTTGTGGGCACCTATTGTCACACTCAAAAAATAATCTTACATTTTTATAAAAATATTTTATAATCATAAATCAAGAATGTAAAAGCTCAGGCTAAATTGTAATAACGAATGTAAGGAAGTATAGAATTTCTATATTTGGTACATTCCATAAGGACAAGGCGTGTCAATTTAATAAGAAGGTAATGACCCCAAACGATCGATATCGGAAAATGTCGATCAACGGGGTCGATCAAGATAAGAGTAGGGGTTTGGAAAGATTGATCAAAATAATTAAAAGAATAATTAATTAGTCTCGCGAGGAGTCTCGCAAGTGAACCTCTTAAGAAACACCACGGGACTGGTAATCATCCTAAGATGATGTTTGTAATTTTAGGGTAAGTGCTAGTTTTAGTTTGTACAGTTTATTTTATTTTATTTTAATATAGTTATTTTATAAAATTTATTGGTTTTTATTATGAGCAACACCACCAACTGAGCTACCCCCAAGTGTGGTTAAGACTAAATGACCCCCCTCCACGCGACATAGTGGAACGAGTGAGTGCGAGCGATAGTCTTGGAACGACTTGGGCACGAATCCGTCTTTCAACCTTGAACCAGGGTAGTGTAAGTCATTAGTTGTAGTTCTATAATTTTAGTTATGTATTTCCAAAAGTAAGTATGTTTAATAGAATTAAGTTTATCAGAATTTACTATCGTTTAATATAAATATGCAGTCCCTTAATTCCGAAGTTGACACCATCTGAGTTAAACCCCAAGCTAGGGCTATTAACTTGAAGTAATTAAGGCCCTATGCGACATGTAACATACCAAACATACACACGATACTATATTTACAATATTTTATTGGCAAACTCGGATTTAAAACTGGTAAAGCAATGTAAGATCAAAGTTTGTATTATCTGAACAGCATATCTGTCTACCAAAAGCGAATCTTAATTTGTTGTAAATTAGAACACAGCGTCAAGGATATGCTGATGAATCTATAATCGAGTAAATCTAAATAGCAATATAATTTGCTGATATGAACTACAACTCATGCTTTCTGAAATACAATTGACTGATTTTAATTACACTTGATCAATCTGAATTATAATGGACTAAGGGAATTGATACTTTTGAAATATACCTAAGCGTTCTTTCTTTCGAGATCAGAAAAAAGTGGTAATCAATGTTTATTTATCTATTTTCCCGAGAAGAATGACAATTATTACATATCCAATATTGTAACCACCTTTATGGACTATTTCAACCTTCTTAACTAATTTTGATTGAATGTTGTCAACTTAACCCTTTAGGTCATGGTGCGCATATTTAGTGTTCACAAATCTTTCAAGTCGTAATTATAAGTTATTTATTGTTGTTTCTGCACCTATTTACTACACGCGTACACGCTATATCAAGTAGTATCAAATATATGCGAATATTTGTGTCAAAATTTGATCATAACTTACATACAACGTATGTACGTATGAGTATTGTGTATAATATTTATGTTACAGTGAATTTCCGAAAACGTTGATTTTATTCCTAGTAATTTTACACATCTATTGTAAGAACTAATAGTTCAAGTATGAGGAAATTATTTTAATTTAATTTCACTTATAGTTTCATATAATCACTGATTACTACTAGTGACAGCAAAATACAAATTAGAATGCATTTCTTTTCACGTTTTTTAGATATCTATCTAAAGTTTATTCAACGTAACCTGTGACTTAACTGTTAACTTAACCTATGACCTAGTTATATCTGGATAAAAACCATATTGGGATGTAATAATATACCAAGTATGCATACTCGTATATAGTGATTTGGCATTTTCTCCTTCATTTCGTAGTAAAGATTTTCAATGGAATTAAAATTAGATATTTGTAGAATTATTTTAAGTTGTTTTGATACATTACACAACCGTTCGTTAATTACAAACACCCACAGAAGAACACCCCCACACTTTGGCAGAAGGACAGAATTCATTTTCCTTCCCATCAATACCACATAAATTAACATTTTCCTCGTGACTGAAAATAATACTTAAATAAATAAGTAATACTTAAATAATAATCGACCTTTTTTAAAGATATTAGTTTGTTAACTTCTACACTTCTAACACACGTGTTAATAATTTTGGAACACATATCTATTGGGATATCATTAAATTTGGTCCACAAAATAATTTTGATCTGCTTCAGATAGCATCTTCTTTATTATTTAGAATTTATAAAAATAATAATAAATTATTATAATAAATAAATTATAATTAAATATGAAGTATTAACTAGTGAAAATATATTAAGTAGATATTATAAAAATATACTAGTTAAATTGACAAATAAAACGATTATGTAGTTTTAATATTTTGCATACTATTTATTATAAATAAATATTTTCTGTGCGAATCAGACGAATAGTCTGCCAAATATCGGTTTATTTGTAAATTTAACTAGTATATTTTTATAATACTTATTAAATAAATTATATATATTATATAAATAAATAAAAATAAATGTATAAAAACTTCTACAAAATCTTTTGAATAATAGAGGTGTTCTATCAACAATTTATCCAACTTGGCATAATGAAGTTTTTTAAATATTAAATTACTATTTACTATAGCAGATTAAGCTCAAATTGAATATTAAGGGTGTACGCACGCTTAAAGGAAGTTTTCGGTTTTAATACATAGAAAATCCAGGGGTGTTAGAAATTTTTTTAAAAGAAATGAAACTAACAAATATAGAAACGTGTTTTTACATTCCATTTTAAGACTAAAAATGTTGATAAAATGTCTGTACATTTTAATGCATCCCAGATTACATTCATTCGAACAGTCCGAATAAAACTAGCCTGCAATTTTTTTTTTAATCGTATAGGGGGAGGGGTTGTTTATTTTTAATTATTTTTTAAATTTGTAAATGGATTCTGGATTGTCAGGTGGAGGGCAAGGTTTACCCTCCACGCACTCATGCCGCTTCCTCGGGCCCATAGTACTACCTCCGTTACAGCGACCCCGTCCCATCACTCCTCATGCCATCCCATTAGGACCCAGAGGTTCTAACATGGCATCTCGTTTTAATACTATAGCTGGGCAGTGACAAAGTACATGCTCAGCTGTTGCAATTGCTTTGTTGCATCCTCGTCATATAAGGTTATTTACAACGTCCATTAATCTGCAGTAACCAGTTAATATTCATGCAATTGCCCGTAGATTGGCTTTTATGGCTGCACTCGCTTGCCTTCAATCAGTTCCTTTTTCCCATGTGCTCGAGTGCAGCTTTAGGGTGTATTGCTTCAGAAAAGTATCTAAAGTTTTTACAGATGGCGCAATCATAGGTTCGGGGTCGCAGGCAAAGCTGCTTGAACCATTTCTCACCAGCAAATCTGCTCTTTCATTACCCTCATTGCCTTGGTGGCGTTTAACCCAACGGAGAGAAAGATAATTGTTTGGAGTTGACATCTCATTCACTGTCTGCATGCTTTCAAGCACCAGACCGGAGGTGATCTTGTGAAGCGCCAAAAGAGCAGCTTTGCTGTCGGCTATTATCAGTATATTTTTGTTGCGGGTATATTTCTCCTTAGCTATTCTTGCGCAGTACAGTATTCCCATTAGCTCAGCGGTATACTAATGTTTGTGTCAAGTTTAGTGGAAGATATTCCTGCCCCTGAGCCAACTTTGTTTTCAAATCCGTCCGAAAACAGACATATCCTAATCGTATGTTTCTGTTGGTTCCAGCAAAATATTGTATTTCCTGCTGAATAAGTATACATTTAGGATCTAGCAGAAGGGGAACTTCTATGGAGTAGTCCTCTAAGATCCGCATGTGCCCCACAGTTATTCGCCTGGTTTTTCATAGCAACATGAATTGGTTGAATTGGCTTGGTTGAATTTGTAATTGTTTAATTTTATTAAAAGTTGTTTTTGGTTTTCAAATTGTTTTAGATGGTATTTATTTGAACAATTAGATAGGCCTCTTTGGTTGCGTCCGAATTTTGTATGATTTTTGATAAAATGTTTAAAAATAATAGTGATTTACAACAGTGAATTGAGTTTAATAGAATTTGTTTGATGGGAAATGGATTTGGATGTGGAATTAGGTATTGAGCGGAGAAAAAACATAGTAAAAGGTATTCGATTAAACTGAAGCTAATCGAGTGCAGCTCGAAGAGCGGCACGAGATTGCAATACGTCCCACAATGCTGTTTAGGTGATTATAAGACGACCCCACCACTTAGATCTCGCATCGAACTTGCAAATTTCGACTGTGCCCTTGTGGGAGTGTTATAATCGTAAAAAATAAAAATTACTGGCCGACGACGATACAATAATATACTTACATGATAACAACATGAATCTTTGAAAAAAAAACTAACTAGTCTTCTATTGGAAGTGTTTTTTGCCAAAAAGAAAAGGAAGAAAAGCCAGAAACAAAAAGAAAGAAAGTCCTCCGCATAGATAGAATATTTTCTGATTAGTTTCACTGATTCCATTGAGAATTCCTACCTAATACGAAAAATTACGCCTTTATAAATTATTTCTTCTAGAAATTGTAAATTACGTGAACTATAAATAAATGTACTACCGTATTTCATATTCTACGTTTAGCTGTACAGTAGAGTTTAAACGAAGTGGAATTTTCGCCCTCGACCATTTTGCCATGAGAAATTTAGTATTTTTTTAATAGTTTTGATTTCAAATAGCAAATATTTTATAATCGCCATTAGACTATTTACAGAAGAAAATCGTTGTTAACTTGAAAAAATAGTAAAATTATTATTTCAAAATCGTAAAGCTTGCACATTTTAAATTTAAAGCAATGCATTTTGGTTATAGAATTTTTTGATATCAGAAAAACTGAATGTTATCATCAAAAATTTCTTTCACATATTTTGAAATTCAGTTGCCGATTGCTGGAAAGCCAACCTACAATAGAAAATAAAAATATGTATAAGTTTCAAAAATGACGTACCGATATTATATTATGCACTGAGATTTCGTAATACTCTACAATAATCCTATATTTCAAGGAACAACTTTGCTAAAATCTCATGCAGCATTAAAGAATATTTTTAAATTAAAAAATCTGCGATAGAAATTAAAATTTTTAATCGGCCGAATCCACATTTAAAGTTTTCCTGAATTTCTAGATGCTGCAGTCTGCAGTATCGCTGCATATCATACAATTGATTTTTATTTCAAATAAATCTGGATAAAACATAATCCGAAAAATATCGTACCCACGTGCCTCATAATGGAGCATTTTACTAATTGAAGTAGAGTAACTGCTAAGCGGGTCTGTTTCATTCGTATAATTTAATAATTGTTAAAAAAAGAGAGAAGAATGCGTAGCTGTTACTTTTGGTAGCGCAATTGCATTTTGAATATTAAATAAAACTAATAACGCGCAGTTACAATTCGTAATTTATTAATAGAATTTCAGTAAGTAAAATTTTTAAATTAATTCAAGTACCGGCATGTCTTCGTCTTTCATATAAAGCTATGAAACTCTGAGTGGCAAAAACGGCAAAAATACTAAATATAATATTATAATGTAAATTAAAGTGACATTTATCAAGTAGCAGCAATAAATTCTAATTTTGATAATACTTCAGAATGCGAAAAATATAAATTTATAATAGTAAAGTCCTGAAACGTAACAAGAAAGCCTGTCAAACTTTAATTGATATAGTTCAAATAGAAACTATCGTGCCAAAATATAATAAAAATGTGTTAAATGAGAAATAAGAGAAAAAATCATGCTAATGTAAAAACTTTAGTACCTAAATAAAAATTAAAATATGTCAATGAAATATAAAATTTTTAACTTTGAATAAATTTGCAAATTATCTATTAAAGCTGATATATAACCAATTAACCTTTCCAAAATTGATTATTTCATTTGACACTTTTAATTTTTTTAAATTGTCTAGAAAGATGATTTAAAAAAATGTAAGTAGATACATCAAAATGTGAAAAAATTGCAATAATTAAACATTCCTTGATAACTAACTACGTTTAGCACTTGAGAAGTTTAAGATAACAGATTTTTAAATTGAGAAAAATGAAAATTTGAAAACATGCGCAGTGCGCATACCGTTCACCCGAGCTTCTATATATCGATTGTTTCTTTTGCTACATCCTGGGTTCTTTCCGTCTCCAAATCCGCGCTTCTATGAACTGTGTTCTATAAAAATGGTGTCAAATTAAATCGTATATATAAAAAATATATAGATATAGATAATTAATTAACTACAATAAAACAAAAATATCAAAGCTCTACATCAATGGTGCAAATAAATATGTTGTATTTTTCTTTATTTTATCTAAAAAAGCTGAAAAAAACATTTGTTGCAAATACTTTCAATTTTTGTTTTAGTTCACTAAATAATAACTATTTATTTGTTAACCTACAAAAATTATTCCCCAGATTATTATGGTTGTAATTAAACATCAGATCGTGGTTGAAAGGATTGCGAGATATTTAATCATCTTGACATTCACATTCAGCATAGTCGTGTACGTTTTAATAAATTTGGATATTTAAATTAACCTCAGAATAAAACTAAAAATTGATAAAATGACTAACTCGATGCTATAAAAATAATGAATTTAATTCATTTACTTTTTGTTAAGTTGCACCATTAATATTCATAATTTTTTCAATTTCCCCCTTCAATCAAATACAATCAAATTTACAGGAAATATTTCTGATTTTTTAATTATTGCATATAATTTTAAACAGCCAATTTAATAAATGTCGTTACGTTTTCCTGCACAAATTAGTTTAATTTTTAAATCAAATGATAATAAAAATTTCATTTTTATATTCCACGAATTTAATTTAACTAATTCCCTATTTGACCCCCTTACTTCTTAATCAAAGCTAGTTACTTATTCTCGTAGTGTTTAATTTTTAACATTAAAGATCAATATCAATGCCTACTCTTTTATTCTCTTTATTTAGTTTTTAAATTAGGTATAGTTTCTGTTCGATTTTTTTAGTAATGTTATGTGTATGAAATGTATTGAATTTGACAAAGAAACTTACGACTACTTTACAAATGGTATTATTGCACATAAACTCATTTTTGCTTAAACATTTTTTTAATATATGCATCCAATTATAAGCATAAATACAATAAGAATCACGAAAGTTCAACCTAGTTTTACTTTAATAACACGAAAACGGTGAAAGATATAAAATATGTTTAAAACAAACTCATATGTTTTTGAATTATTATAGAAAAATCAAATTATGTCGTACTCGAAGTTTAACAAAATTGATGCAAGAAGATTCTCCTAATTAACAAGCTTTTATTTTGTTGCTATAAAAATGGTTGCTAAAAGCGATTAATCGATCTTATTTAAATTTGACCAGTTGAAATTAAATATTCAAAATTTTAATATAGGTAAGAAACTTATTAAAACTATCTAAAAATACTATTCAAAAAAGAATATCTCAAAGAGGAACGGCAAAGTAATGAAACATTATACAAGTTCAACAAAATAGAAAAGCAACCCTAGCGCCTATAACGTGGTTACAAGGAAAATTCGATGGGGAAAGTTAAATTAATTAAAATTAAACAAGAAAAACAAACTTCAGCAACATACTTCTATTTGTAATTAGAAAAAATAAGCCAGTTAGGTAATTTTCAACTGGAAATTGTATTCTACAACTTTAGATGCTTTTCATTTTTTAATGTAGTACATTTCTTTATCGTTTACATTAATATATTTCAGTTTAATAAAAGCACTCAAAACAATACCAATAAAAAGTTAAATAAATTTTTGAATTTATATTTTTGCTTAAAAGTTGTCCAGTGTCTTCTTTTCAAATGTTTCGTTCATTACAGATCAGTAGGCTAAGTTTTATACTTCCTAACTAACTTCCTGACGCGGCAGGAAGTTCTGGAGTTCTTTCAACGCAACTTTACTTATTTCTATAACATGGAAAGCATAGATCACATAAACGTTTACTTTAATGTTATCAAAAGTATTTCAGTTACCTCACCTGTTTGATTTATAATACCCATACTTTTACCAGCACACTAACAGCTTATTAACAGATTATCATAATATAATCGAGATATGCATGTTAAAAAAATTATAATAATAAGGTATTTTCGAAAGTTTTCTTTCGTGGAACAGATAGTTTTGAAACTATAAATTCAGCCATTCTTTATCAATCAAAGATATTATGACTGTTATCTAGGGTAAAACACATTAGCATTAGAAACATACCTTGTAAAAGAACATTCTGATTCTGATGATACATGTAGATAGAACTATCCAAAGATAGTAATCGAAAACTCGCTATTCTACCTTTTATATTAAAATTAGATTTCTCTCTATTGAACAGAGAAAATTTATGTTTGCATTTAAATCATTTCTGCTGTTAATTTTACCGCCAGAAACATTTCATTTTTATATTAAGTAGGTATGAAGTAGTAAAAAAGTAAAAAAATAGAAAAATCACTATGTTATATGTTTCAAAAAACAACAAAAAGTAAACTTTGTGATCGACACCTGGTGTTTATAGGAAAAACTGTGTCAATACAAAATAAAAAAGTGCCAAATATACATCATCAATAACGCAAAAATATATTACAACATCAATAAGAAAGCCATAAAACAGATGCGCACGTTGAAAAGCAACAATAAAAATTTTAACTTCACAACCTACTCTACTGACTTGAATACTGCTGCTGAAAAGCTGTAAATTAAATAGCAAGTGTAGTGGAAAACGTTTGAAATAAACTGAAATTTTATATTTTAAAATTAATAATGCGGCATGCAAATTTAATAAAATTTCAGAATATTTGCACTTCAAAATACATTTATTTCTGCTGTACACAAAAACAGATTTCGTACCTCCATCCATACTGCTCCGCAGATCTAGCCTTTGTGATAAGTAAAGTTTTCTCTCCGTCTCTGTATAACAAAAAGTTTAGTTAGTAAAAAGGATAGTCACATTACAAAGCAATAATAGTTCGACAGATATCATAACAGTGCTTCAGAGCGAACGTCAAGATTTGAAACAAGAAATTGAGATAATATAGGAAAAATGTGAATCAGAAAGTGATATGTTTAGTATAGAATCAAGCAAAAATATGCATACATACTTTAATTAAATTTTCTCCACTGTGGGTTTGTCCACTTTTGCTAAGCGGTAGTGTCAAGAAATCTTCACAAATTTTTTTATAATTTTAGAGAGAAAAAAATAACATCTTACTTGCCTTAATAGTATTCTTCGAGTATTAATAGCAATTTAATACTATTCTACCGGTAAGGTAATTAAATATTCAGTAAACCTTTCAAAATGTTTTCATTCTCAAATGAACTGAAAAATTTAAATTTTTAACAGCTATCTGTGTTTATCTTATTATCTTAATTTTTCGTACGCGAACTTTAAATTATTTTCTACTGCAACTTGAGAGTACTAAAGCTTGGCAGTTAGAGACCGTTATATTATAGTATTAACAGGCTTGGATGCACCAATCAGAGCCAAGCACGCGGTATAAACAAACATTAAACCAGGGCCGTCTCAAGAAATTGAGCGCTCTGAGCTGAAAAAATGTAGCGACACAGTAATAATTAAAAACTACAAATTTATCTTCTTTGATTTCCCCTTGCTTGTACAGCGGACTTCTGTTCCGGAAAAACTAACGAGCATTTCCTGGAATTTCTTCCTATGATTTTCCTTTACTTGTACAGCGGATTTCCTCGCTGAATTCCCCCTCGCTCAGTTTATTACCTTTTAATATCTATTTAACTTCTTCTTTTTAAATATTCGTATATGATTGTAAAATTTCAATATAATTTGGAACTGCAAATCTTTGATATAGACATAAATATTTAAAACAATTTTTCACGTAATAAATACAACAAATAGTAAATCATTTTATTCTTGCCACGTTAGAGTGGCCGACTAAGTCCGAGAATTACAGACCAGCCACAAACCGTACATTTGCTCCGAATAAAACCTGTTATTTTTAATTAAATTAAATTAAATAGCTTAGTTGCCGGTCATTCCTGAAAAGTGACGATTTAACTTTGACAATTGATCGACATGTAATGAACTTTTTGTATTGTTTTGGGAAAACTTTAAGAACTAAGTCCCCGATGTGGGTGAAAACACTTCGCATCCGAATATGGACAGACAGGTACAGAAAGAAAATCTTTACGCGAAGGTTAAATTAAGCAGTAAGTCGACTTGATACATTTATTCGATACCATGTGTTTAAATGGAGACCCTGGCTGCTGAACTGGACCTCTCCGTGCCGATCGGACCGTGTCAAGCCGATTCGGTGCATTTATTTTTCCACCATATAAATCTACTTGTACTTCAGCTATTATTGGCAATCTCTATAGAAAATTCTAGATAACCTCGTTGATTTACAACATTAGTGAATGAAAATACTTTAGAGCCTATACTACCATAATATTGTCGATATTTTAATGTTCTCTAAACAAGACGTGTGGTTAATTATAAAAACATTGTTTTAATCAGCTCGAACGAGTAAACTGAAATTGTACAATTTATTTTCCCAATAAATATATGTAGAATCTCTTTTAAACATCGTTTAATGGTTGTAAATTGCTGGAATTGGTAATATTGCATTGACGTTAATCCAAAAGGAAACAATTAAGCGAAATTAGAAGAAGGGTGAATTTTGTATGTTTATTATGAAAAATTTAATTATCGAACGTTTTCTGTTGTACACCTCGAGCATAAAAACGTATATTTTTATTGCCATATAATTTGAAAAACGTTAAGTATCAATTTTTGTGTGTAAAAATTCTACCAAATTTCTGAAAGAAGAGATTTAGTAGTTGTCAAATTACGAAACTCGATAAGACTAACTTGCGACAAAAGTAATAAAGAAATATGGGAAAAAATTTCTTTTTCCAAATAATTATAGTATACCATCTTTCTTTTGTAGTGTAGATAACTACTAATAACAGTTATATTTTATATAAATCTGGGGCAGAGACTTCGATGTATAAATGTTATACTGTGTAATAATTGCTAGGATCGTTTGTCATCTTTAACAATTCCTTACACAACAACCTCTTCTTGAAAGTGACAGCTTTTATCGAAGTCTCAAGGATGAACATTTAGTTACTTTTTAGGTAAGTGTATAATAAGAAAATGTTCGATAAATGGCTTTAGAAGAGATCCTCATTAAACTAATAATATATTATTTATAAAATTTGCGAATTTCTTAAGGCACAGAATGGAATGACTACACAAAACGTGCAATATATATCCTCTGGGCGTTAAAGAGTGTAGGCACATCAAGAATAATTTGAAATTTCATAAATTAACCATGTAGAAAGCACATCTGAGGGTCTGGGTTATCCTTTTTTAACTTAATTGCTTTTTCATTTTTAAAGGATATCCTCCCCATAATATAGGTAAGTATGAAACGGAAAACTGTAGTGTTAATTAAAAATATTCGTTTTCCGTTATTTTAAAGAAAGATGTGCGATAGTAGCACCCCCAACTTCATTAAATTTTGCTAGTCATCAAGACTTCCAGAACGTAATGACTTCCACTTCAACTTCTTGCTATATTATATATTAAGGATAATTGAAATAAAAATTCTTCCTGCCAAATTTTTAAGCTACTGTAAATATTAAGACGATTAAATGTGGAAATATTTTCTATGGATTCGAGTGATTTTCTTAATCTCCATCGAAAGGATTAAAAGTAAATTTATTATATTTAACAGTTCAGGTGCAGTAAGATGCGGTTTGGAAAATTTAAGAAATATTTCGATACGTCCAAACTTATTCATAAATTTTCTATAAAACTTGAAAAGATAATGACACTTTCAAAGTAATCTTTATAGAAAATCATCTAAACAAGCTTAGTACTTGATAAGTTATCGAACTTATGAAAACCTATTCGTCAGCATTTTTTCTAGAAAATAGAGATCACGTTCCGGCATTTTTATCTTGAAAGAAATCAGTTATACGCAAAAATTTTAAATTCATTAAACTTTATAATAAGTTCAAAACTTCCTTTGTCTGCTGTCTTCTAAATTTGTTCAAGTAAACGTAACAAATTTTTGTTTGCCATTTAAATAAAAAAATTTTTTAATTGCCTATCTAATTTAATGAAACTAACTTTTTTTAGTTTTAATTATACAACTTCGTTTAGTACGTTAAATTTTTATAAAATAATGCTAATAAAAATTGTGTATCTCGCTTTCATCAGAATCAGTTAACAATTAAAAATCATTGAATTTTTGGTTTTTTACTATTATTGTGCTTTGACACAATACATCTTTTCGTGATCCAAGATTACCTATTTCTGAAGAAACCAATTTGTAACCATTTTCATAGGAATTCATACATAAAAAATTGAATTTTATCACATTTCCAATATGCACCGATTCACAAAACAACCAGTCATTGTCAAATCTGATCAAAATCAAAAATCGAACATACCACCACCTCAAATTGAAATACATACATTTATACACAGACATTTTACATATCAGCTCGTGTAATTTATTAACATAATATGAAGAATTTATTTTTTGATGCTAACCTTGATTAATGCAAGGCATACTGACGAAAAGTATCCCAAATATTTGAGCTTGTGAATTTTATTGTTAATTTTAATGCGTGTTTGTGGGATTTAAACGTCGGAGATTTGCTAATAGGATGAAATTTGATTTGATAAAGTTTTTGGCTGTTTTATTGTTTTGCTTAAACACCTGTGTATTCGAGTCCTTCTGTCTGTGTTATTTTTTATCCTACAGAAGAGAGTCTTTTGTAAAAAATTAAATTAAAAATTTCTCAATATCTACGTTCATAATTAGGAAGTTATTCAAGTCCGATGAAGGTAAAAATGTAATATGTGATATTTTTTATTTTAAAGATGTGTCATCTGGTAAAGCTCCACGAAGAACATGTGAGTTTTTATTTCGTTATTCATTAGTTTCATGAACATATTACGTTTATTTAAATTTAAAAAAATTATTTGCAACGGTCTGCTTACGTAATTATACGTTACAAGTATTTGTTTTCACAAAAATAAGCATAATTTTACTTTATATTTTACAATAGGCATAATTATGTTAATATTATTTTGTGGACGTAAAATTTTATTGTGTTTTATTTATGTTTTTTAAGTAGCAATTTTTCAAGCTTTACATGTAAAGTATTATCTATCATACATAATGTTGAAATTGTATTAAATGTAATTGAAAAGTGGCATCGAATCGGCCGATGCCAGGACATTCCAGTCGAGAACGAGCTAATAATGTGTTTTCAGAATTTTTTTCATGAAACATTAAAATATTAGTAGAATATTTTCAAAATTAAAGTTAAGGTGCAATTGAAGATAATCCGAGGTATGTCATTGGTATAGGTATATCCGGAGGTATATTCTTCATAAATTTTGAAAAAACAAAATAAATAAATTAATATTTCACATGTCAAACAAAAAAATTTCTGTTAAATGGCCGTAAACAGGCGAATTCAACCTATACCATATAACATTATGTAATTTACAATTTTTAAAAGAAAATCCAAAAACAATATTTCTTCCATAAGGTCAAATTTTCTTTTGCTAAATATCTCTTAACTAAACCAGTACAACAACCAAACCAGCAAAATGGTCGTTATTGATCCGCAGAGAACTCAGGAATTTAAATTCAGATTCTATGTAGGCGTATTATCTTCCGCGGATTAATTTATAGAAAAAATCTTAATATTGTTAATACTCGTAGCTTTGAGACCGATATATTTGATGAATACAACAAACATACGTTTTGTTAATATTAGCATGGTTGTAAAGGTTCTAATCAACATATTAATAATATGTGTACTTAAATATTATCTGCTCTAACTTCAGAGGTAAGGAGGTATTTGTGTCATAAATATTGGTGTTCAGGTTGGTAGTACTTAATTAACGACTTTATTTTTAATTAAAACAAAATTATAACTCCATTCAAATAAATTTAGGAAGTTCAAAAGTGTAAATAATAGAATCGATAGATAATTATGAAATGTTTAAATTATAATTTTATCAATTTAATAACTTGATTTAGGCTGACCTAACTCGAAATTGTCAGATTCACGTATTAGTGTACCAGTTCTACTAAAACTCAATCAAATTTAATTTTTAGTTTCGACAGCCAGATTTTGAGATATAATTATTTTACCCCATTCGTTATTTTAGTTTGCAAAGTGACTTATCCTTTGTATGTCTGATTTCTTATTTTAAAGCTCAGATGCATTATAAAAATTCACCTCTTGTAAGTTAACCATCAATCAAAATGTCAATACACTACTTCCATTTAAGTTAGCACCCACGTATAATGTTATAATAAATGAAGCAATAAAGAATTTGTAGATAAACGTTGTTGCAATGATTAAGTATCATATTTGTTAGTAGCTATATTAATAAAATTATGATATAATAATAATATACTATATTATGGATTCAAGGGTTTGATTTTTAATAATTATTAAAACTAACGTTTTCCAATATAATTTCAACATTCTGCATTTAACGATCCCTTGGTGCACAATTTAGATCAGGAAAAAATATTTAAATTTAAATGTATTTCTGAAGTACGAAATCGCGGCTGTATACTTATTGCAGGTAACATAATTATTATGTTATACACTTTTTTTTCGTTCATGTTTCATAATGTAATTTGTGAATGACAGACGCTGACCCACGAAGGCTATCTAAATAACCTACATTTAAATAATATTCAATGTATGTATGGCCCCATTGATATCAATTTTTTGAAGTCCACCTTTACTTTGTACTCTTCACTTGCAAAAGTAAACGTTGTAAGAAAAAAAGGAACTGCAAATCTTTTTAGAGGACTTTAAAACTGAGAACCAAACTTAGGGTCAACAGTCAAGTTTATCTGTTAACAATTTTTCGGTGTTTCCAAATTAATTCCATCATACCGATTTACCATCACACCAGTTTACTCCCAAATCTTAATTTACACAATATTTTATATGCTTTCTAAAAATCAGAAAGGTGATTGTATTCCAATAATAATCTAACCCAAACAATCGCAAGTTTAGTGATAATTTCAGCGGTCTTCCAGTCAATAGTAGTACAAAAATATACTAATTTGGCGTACAAGTGAAAATTTTTGCTTTTGAATGGCGATAACTTTTTCGTAGAGCAATATTTAAATCCTTTAAAGTTTTACTGCTTATTGTCTATATTTATTTAGTTGGTAATTAGAATTGTCAATATCCTAACATTCCCGAATGCCAATTATTAGTAATTTGACAATTAAATGTGAACTAAACTAACTGACAGCTATTCCATATGTATGAGCTATATTATATTTTATATGCTTATTAATTAAAAATGTTGTCAATTATTTTTAGTGTCCAGTAAGTAAATTAAAAATTTCCCAACACCAACGACTATAATAATTGATAATATCCTACAATGAAAATGTTCAATATATCAATGAAATCATAAATTAAAATACATGTATCACAGAATTTATGAAAATTTCATAGCATAAATTATATTTACGAATTCCTACTTTGTATACATATGTATATTGATAGTTGTATCATCGACATTAACAGCGATTTTTAATAATTTTTATGGTTTTTAAATACTCCCCTACCAACATTTTACATAATTTTATGATAAAATACGTAATTGTATAATATTATACCTAGCTGTAATTATTAGCAATAAAAAAATTGTGAAAACTTTTAGTATCTACCTACATTTTTAAATTAACATACCACATCCAAAAACAACATACTATTTTTGGAAATAAAGTATTAAAAATGCAGCATTTCACTTATCTCTTATTATAGAGCTAAATAATTTTATCCATACATTAAAAACCTCCGGGAGGGATCTTGTGGTAAAAGTCCCTGTGGTTTAAGTTTATGCAAGAAAAAAATTAGGATATTCTAATACTTTATTGTCTAACCATCAATTGTTTTTGAGTTATGAATTCAATTGTTTCAAATAAATGAATTTTAAGTTTTACATAATAATAATAAGTTATATGGGTATCTTTTTAAAAATCATAATACAATACATAATAGTCAATACTATTTTTGTCAATAATATTTGTCAAATTCATTTCTTGAAAATCGGTCAATAAAAACCCGAAAAGTCGGAAAATTTAAATTGTTTAAAAAGATTATTCTGATTAACTACATAGATTGGTGGCAGTAAAATTGTGAATTGATCTATAAGGCACTCAAGTTTTAGTGCAATCTGAATCATTTTAAACTCAATATAGTCAAGTAAAAAAGTAAAACGGCTTTCTGAAACAGTTACCACTTACCAGTTAGTAACTAAGGAGTTATCAGTTTGAACAATTGAGTAGTTATATGAATTCTAATTTAATTTTTTCAAGTCGTTTTAATGATTTGTTCAACACATAATTCGGCATTCTAATGAATTTAGAAAGCAGTGTTGAATTTCCATCATAATGTATATACAATCATATTATGTAATATATTATATCTATTGTAATATATCTCGATATACTATACATAGAATAGTGTGTACTACTATTATTGTGTGGAACCATTATTTCGGTTAACTATATTATGATAATAAGTATTTCAAAATACTTTGATACCTACTACATTATATTTTTATCTAACCTTTTTTACTAGAATATCTTATTTAAGATAGCATTTTCTCTTTATTATATTAAATAGTTTCTTTTTTTAATTTATTTCTGTTTTAATTCGTAATGACTTATTAGTCAGGATTTCCAATAACATTGTTTGTAATCAAATACCTCAGAACATCATATGGTAAAAACTACATCTGCACCAAAATTTTGTAGATAGCAAACGACTCGAATGATAAATTCTTGATAAACTATGTGACTAATTTTCCTATTGTTTCCTTATTTCGTTCGTGCTTATATTATTTAGGTATGTTTATTAATATATTTATTATCTATTGTTAGGTTCTTTAAAAACAAAATTATTTAATTTCTAATAAAATTCAACTTGGTGTAATTCTATAAAAAAAACTATACTTTTAGACTGTATCACACATGCTGTTACATTTTAAGCGCTTGAACGACCACATGCTTACAGTTTAGCGTATCCGGAGCGTTAATGCTTAAGCAAGCTCAAAAAGTATTCATTTTCTTATATTTTACTCATTCTACTATGTTCTACTTATAAGGTATATGGTCACTATTAAAAATAAATGAAATAGTTACTTCAAGAATGCTTTGTAATCTTCCAGGTCGTTGATTGGCTTAATTGTCACACACGCACAAACTACTATACCGAAATGTATACCGTGGCGAAGTGCCTAAATGAAACACACGCTATATACATATTATGTAAGTGCCTATTACAAATAATATGTGAAAAACATTCAAAAACAAATATTTTTAATACGGTGAAAAACTGTGGTTTCCATTAAATGTTTATAGGAATAGATTTCTGAGTAGAGTAATAAATGAGTTTAAATTCGAGGGTGGTGAATTTTATCTACAGAATCTACTTATTTATCAACCTGCGTGAAATATTACTTTTACATACGTACAAAGTGGAAAAATGAGATATTCTAAATTAATTGAAATTAAAATGTCTTCTAGTTGGATTCAGAAGGTACTTTATGCATGTTCGTAGCACATACATAATTATGTAAGTATATACGTGATCCAACTACGTAAGCGTAAACCAGGTCTTATAACAATGCAAAATTTTTAATTCTACCAAAGTATTTAAACGTGAACTAAAGTGTTTCTTTGAATCATGGCGAATGGGTAAAATAAAAAATTTAATGTTACAAGAAACATATATTCCAGAATAATCAAAAATTTAATCAACGACTTTGTGTTCTTTAAGCTTGCAAGTATCCATAGGATCATAATAATTATGGACAGGAACCGCTGTATTTTATGTCTCGGTTTTACATTTATAGACTAATATTGCCAGAAATTACAGTCATTCTATCTGGTATACGATTTAACCCATTTATCTATTCTATAACAGAAATTGAAAAAGCCAAATTTATTAAACCATGCATATTTTGAATTATAAATGCAATGCATATATAACTATACGTCAAGTATTTTATAGTTGAACATACTACGGCATTCATTGTTAAAAATTTCCCAACATTATTACACTTCCCTTTTACTGACGTTTACATATTTTTATAAAGCACACCAGAAATTGCGTTTGGTTAAGAGATCCTTGCAAAAAATTAAAATTATCCAGCATTTTACGTTTACTACTATTATACGTTTGGGATGGTAATACTGTTTACTGTTTATTGTTTATTATGTGACCTTTTACATTTTACTAGAAATTTAGCTTTAAAACTATAACTTCAAAATATAGGTCAATCACCTAGAGACGTTACATTTCCTTTAAATACGGTCTAAGGAGTTTTGTCTCAGCTTTATTTTGATACGGCCATTCTATATACCAGATATTTTAAACAACATTTTCAGATAAACTAAAATAAATAAAGTATCCCAATTTAATGTGCGAGTAATTTAAATAAAGCTACAGCGAGTTTTTCTATTAGCTGCAAAAAAAACTAGAAGAAAAGTGAAGAGGCGCCTAAAGGAGTTGACTCTTTTCATTAAAAAATGTCAGTAAATTAATTGAAACCCGAAAAGTGCATTTCTAAACAAGTTAAACGCTTCATAAAAATGAACACTTTCAACGATAGTCACAATTAGCAACGCAGTGTCAGAAGTATCGCTCTCGCAAAGCATACACATCTGAAGTAGACAAGTTGAATGAACAAGATGAATGAACGTGCATTTCAATTTAAGCCAATTTAAATTTCAAAAGTACAATAAAAAATTAATATGAAGCCATCATTTAAAATTTTCTAAATAATAATTCAACTTTAAAGCCCTCTCATTGAATAGATATCTACCTTATATTATGAGAGATAAATTATTGATTCATATAACAATAAAGCAATGCTGAGTATAAAAAATACTGTAAAAATTGGTAGTACTCTCATTGAAACATAAAAAGCTATTCAAGTTAAACTTAAAGTATCCCTTAGAAACTCCAACTGGGTGTAATGTTCTGGAACTACACAAATTTAAAAAAAGTTTTATTAAGAAATGTAAGATAAATTTATGTGGGTTAAACACCTAATGTAGTGTCTGCGTCAAACTTATTAGTGTAAATTTGTTTCACAAAACTAATACATAAAACGTGTAAAAGTGTTTTAAAGTTTTCAAATTATTAAGCTTAAGCAGCTTTTATTGGATTAATTGTATGGCAAAACCGAAAAGAGTTTCGGATACAAACGAATAAAACCACCTAGGACAAATCGAATCTACCTTATTTACTTTACCGTTTTCGTGCTTCAAGCACATCTTCAGAACGATATGTTGAAATTGAAATCATCGCAACCTATAAGCTAAAAACTTGAGAACTTGAGTTACAACACTAAATCAAAACAACAGTCAACGTAGAAAGGAATGGAGTAATTCATATATCATTAAAGCAAGATTGAAGGGGAAGCACCCTTTCATGACAAGCCTATTTAGGTTTAAGTTCTCCAAACTACCGCGTTACAATTTTGCTTATGCTCAGTTTTTCAATCTGCTTTATTCTTAACCAAAAATTTATATCCGTGCAATGAGTGCAATTTTTACAGCAATAATTATTTTTACATAAATAATCGTTTGGTCAAGGATAATTGAAGATGAAAAAACTAAGCATTAATAATTTAAAGTAACTTGTAAGTCATATTATAAAAAAAAGGATATAGTATTTTTTGAACCAAAATTATATAGATAAAACCGCTCAAATATAGAATAGAACTCCGGTTTCTAGGCTACCAGTGTATAAGATTTACGCGAAGTTGCTGATCTTTTAACTATTAACCTGCTTTTTAGAAATAAGCCTCTGCGGTTTCTTAAAACTCACCGTAAACCTTATCTTATTTGCTTATTTGAGATATTTGAGAGGTCGCAAGACTGTTAAGTTGGTATAAGGTGGATGCGGGTGAAACGTAAAATCTAGATAATTAAGCAATATTATCTCTTCCGCCATAAATCGGTTAACGTGTTGTTTGTGATATTAATATCTCTTATGGTTCAGAAAATTCTTATAATTGTTCGTTCTTAAATCAACAAACAATAATAATTACGAAAGATAAATATAAATACGAATTACATAAATATTGAAGAGAAGCTATTATAATGTACATTGTATACGTAGTAATATGGGTAGCATTAATACCGCAGCAAAGCAAGCTTACATTGTACCAAGTTATATTCAAAATTTAATTGCTTGCGTTAAAAAAACTTGAAAAGTTAACTTAAGGTAGATTATGTAAAATAGAAGCGAGTATCCTATTGATCAGACGCTTACGACCCAGTTAGAAGGGCGGAAAATGACATTTAGGTCTTCCCTACGGAGAGGATCAAGGCAATAGTCGTCTGGGCCCCAATTTGGGGCGTAGCTTTACACGGGCCAATATTTCATACCATGGTTATTCATTATAGTCACTTCCTCACTACTTACTACTTCAAATTTGAATTTATACGTATATGAAATAAAAGATTTACGTGGAACGGAACGGTGTATTATAACACTCGTTAAAATACAAATACACTTTTGTGACTTTTCAAAGTTAACATAGAACATTATAAATTTGAATGTAGATATGTATATATGTATGTTTATGGATAGTATAATTTAAAAAACATTCATATTTTTTATTTAATATTTGGGTTAAATATAACATGTTAACGAATTTTCGACCAGCAAATTATACTCAATAAGTTTGTGTGACTTCAAGTTAAATAAATACCTGTTATGTATTATGTATGTCTATATTATTATTATTTCCAACCACATATAGATAAACTTGACTGCTCTCCACTATTACGTATGTCAATTACAGTCAAATTTACGATAGGCACATATAAAAATTTGAAGAAACAAACAGACCAACGAAGTTATAATCTAACAGATTATCTCTAAAGTCTTTTTGTATATTTCTGTTTTAAAATACCACATCTGTTTAACTAGACCGCTGCTCTATTTATGCTGTTTATAAGTATGTCAATGGGTCTTAAAAAGCTTCAGCATTTTAGAAAGACAATAATTCTTTATAGGGTGTTTATTACCTTATCTTTTTCATGTCAACACGTGCAGACAACATGATATGCCGTTCACGTTTTTAACGTGGTAGTGTGGTTTTCCTACTTTTATAGTTTGTAAAATTCTAATACATAATAAATACGGTCAAATTGGTAATTTCTTGATAGCAAATTAATTAATCAATTACAGGACAAATCCCGCAAGATAGATTGGTCTCCGAGATGTACATACAAAATACGATATAGCCCAGAGTACACCACACCTGTATATGCAAGACACTCTTACACTACAAAATCAATTGTACTAAAGAGAGTGCGATTAGTTCGTAACGTGGATGAAGCGATAGAATCGATTTGTTCCTATTTTACAAAATAATTATTTTAATAACTAATTCTAGAGTCTCGAATTGCTACAAGGAAGTGTAGTATTAAATGAGCACAAAAACATAAATTATTGTATATGTAGTACAGTATTTATTTTAACTAAAAATACAAAAATATTTCAAATAGAGATAAATGGATCCATGTCAAAACGTTGCAGATATTTGGTCGCGCGATATTTGGACGCGGTCATTTGGGCGTGCGACAACTGGACGCATGTAATAATTGGGCGCACGTCAATTGGACGCATGCAACAATTTGAGGATACGACAATTGGACGCGCACCAATCGGAGGTATGCGATATTTGGCGCATGCGACAATTGGACACATGCAATAATTTGCCATAAATAGAATAGATATAAAATCTAATTATTTAAATTTATAAAATGCCAGGACACTCCAGCGTGTCATTTCTTGGTAACATTTTACCAATCGCAAAAAACACTTCTCCTGCGATATATTGTTATATTTTCAATTGATTAGCAATATCTTCTTTCCTAAGAGCTTTAATAAATTTCCAGATATTGGAATGATAGCAGCACCAAGAAAATACTTCAATCCATTACACCATCCTTCATTGAAATTATTGTGTAATGTCATCTTCCACGAGTTGATAACAATTCCACAAACTACTTGAAAACAATTATGATCTTCAACGTCCCCTCCCGTCACTCATTGAAAAGACTAAACTAAACATACATCTTCGGTGTGTCCAATTGTCACGCGGTCAAACATCCGCGTCAAATTGTCGCATCCCCAAATTGTCGCAAACGTCCAAAGGACGCGCGCCCAATTGTTGTATGCGTCCAATTGTCGTGCGCCCAAATAACCGCGTCCAAATACGGGACGTATTTTTTCGTCCAAGTTAATTATGTTTAATTATCATTTAAAACTAGATCAATCGCTCTTGACACGAATTAAGCTGTTGTTGTGCCTTGTTCTATAGTTAATTACAAAAATTTGCACCGAGACATTGCCTCAATGTCTTGGTTGGTACTTTTGTTATGTTTTATACTATTGGTAGGCATGCTGTATTTACTTTCTTCTGCGCTATCGAAAAGTTTTCATACTGATAATGAAATGAAATCTTCATACTGTTGGTTAATCATCAATATATTGACATACGTACAAATATCATGAATCTGATTTAAAGCAATATCTTTTTGCATTTGTTTATTGTAAAGACATATTTTATCATTAATTATACGTACATAAATGCCCATGTTTTTCATATCGCAGGAAGTATACACCAACAAAACAGAATAGATTACAAACATAAATATTTCATCCTCTATCAACCTTTAAATTTATACAGATTAATTCGGTTGATTAAATTAATACAACGAGTAAGATCTCAGGAAAACTACTGTCATAATAGTTAATAAACTAAATGTAAAATAGGTAAGTACCTATAGATATAGTAGTTAATAAAAAATTAGCAATTTGAAGTAGACTTGAATTAAATATAATTTGTGATTGAAATGATACATATATATATATACATATACGAACAAAATGATATCAATGTATAAAATGAAAACAATAATTTGTTCAAAATAACTTCCGAAGTAATCGGAAATGCCATTAATATTAAGATAAATCGACTTAACATCATATTTTTGTGTTTCCACAGACCCGTTTTAAAAACAAAAGAACGTAAAATTGGATCCTTGACCTACAAATAACGGAAATTTAATAAAACACATCTATATTGTAGTAGGTGGTCAAAATAAAATACCTTACAGCTTATATGATAGAAATAGCTAAATGACAGTAGCCGAATATCGATCAGAAAATTTCTAGTGAAGTACCTAATGGAATTTCATTGCGCAAGCTAGAGTTATATAATCTTGAAATTTTTTGTTTCTAATTGTTTCTGGAGTTGGAGTTTAACGAATCACCTTTTCAGACGTATTACATATTGCTATTCAATTAGCTAAACTTTTATCGCAAATTAAAACATGAAATTTGCAAAAAGCTGTTTATAAAATCTTGCATCACGACCATCAGAGTATTAAACAATACTTTGAGTATGTAAACTTTAGGTCAAACATAAAAAGGTACAAATCTCGCTTTAAAACATCCACCCTTCTGCTAGTCTGTTTTTTTACTAGATGTTCTTTGTATGTTAGGTATTCATGTTTACAATGGGCCCAACAATATTTCGTCAGGTTTCTCGTACAGTCATACTGTGCTATTATAGTACCATGTAATTATAATTTGTAACAGTATTTTTAGTTTTGCTTTATTCGGAAAGAAAATCGTTATTTCTATAATATCTCTATATGCGAGATTCGAAACTGGGTCGACTGCTCAGGTAGCCTAACCGATAAAATAATTATTATAAATTGTTAATTTACTAAATAGTACAGCAAACTTTTTGCTTCAGTAATTCGTTTAAACTTTTAATCCTCTTTACTTCGGCAATTTAACAAAGTACTTTTTATAAGTGATAAAATATTTACTCGATAATTATTTGCTCCTTAATCTAATAATAAATATTTGATCTATTTTTTTATTAACATTCATACCTATTAATAATTATCTGATTCGTAGGCTTAAGAAAGGCAATAATAGGCTTTGAATTAAAATTAAACAATCGCTTTCAGTTTTCTTACCAAATGTGCAATTAATTTACTATAGTGATATAACAATATCATTCATTTTCAACAATCAATCAGGGAACTGCCACTGGCATGTAATATTGACACTAACTTTCCAAATCATATCATTCAGTTCTAAACAACTGCATCAAATATTCCAATGTTGGTATTAATTTGTATATACCATTATGTACGTTATGGGTACATAGTGTAATGTATTATAAAAGATATCAAAGACGACCAAATTACTATTTTCATGTTTTCACTGTACCACCGAAAATTATAAAGTTTTTCATACATAGCTATGTATTTTTAAATATATTTATAAAAGGAATGAAACAATGAATTTATAAAATGTAAAAATACTCGATATGCTGTATTCTGTTTTCATCTTACTTTACAGTTTTTTGTACTTCATACGAGGCTTGTTGGTCTAGGGGTATGATTTTCGCTTAGGGTGCGAGAGGTCCCGGGTTCAAATCCCGGACGAGCCCAAATATTTTTTTACCAATTTGCGTGAAATCTGTTTTTCTAAGTTTATTATGATTGTATAATAATACTGTTTACATAAATATAATATTAATATGTATGTACATATTATATCACTGTTCCGTCATTACAAGTTTAAGCTTTCGTACTCCATAATATATTCCAATGTATGTGTATATTATATACATAATAATAACAATTTTCAGCTACCCTTTAAATTTTCATAAATAAAATATCAAACAATTTTTTTTTAAATTTAATTAAGTGCTTTAATTGCAAGATCATAGCACTGTTGGGTGGTATGTTATACAAATTTCAAATTACATTATGTTATATATTTTCGATTTAGATTTCTGTAATTATGCCGGTTTGATACAGGTATCCATAGAGGTTTTTGATAGTGGCCGTGTTATCTGCTAAATATCTCTTTTGTTGTTTGATAGAGTTGGAAGGTTTTTCTGTCTTGATCATATTTTGTACATTTAGTGAGGATGTGGTCGACAGTGAGCACTTCGCTGCACCAAGAGCAGCTTGGTTGAGGAGTTTTTTTGAGGATGTAATCGTGTGTGATCTTGGTATGCCCTATTCGCAGTCTGGTCAGGGCAACCTCGAATTTGCGATTTGGCTGATATGCCGTTGGCCAGATGTGATATACCTCTTTTATTTGTCGTAGTTTAATTAAAAATAAAAAATTATTATTATAGAAAGGCGATATATCTTAAACGACAATACTCTACAGCAGCGCGGTTCCCAAATGGTGTTCTGCAGAACCCTAGGATTCCGTGGAAGGGTCACAGGAGTTTACAAAAATACGGTGTATACAATTAGAAATTTATGAGTCGATAATGTTTTGATACAGGATTAAAAGAATTTGTTGACCTAGAGTTATGATACCAAAGTAATTTGTTTTGTTTCCCGGGTTGACATCTTTCTTGGATCCCGGACGTACTATAACTACTTTAAAATTTTTGACGACGGGATGACGAGACGAATCACATTAGCGCAGATTCAGAATAGATTTACGAGATTCCGATTAGAACGCATTCGAAGATAAATAGATTGTAGGTAAAAACATTACTGTATTATAAATTGAAATAAAATATTTGGAAAGATATATATATTTATAAGCTTAAATCGATAAAAACAGAAAATTTAAAGTTTGTGTGAAATCTCTGCAATACACAGGGCCGGCGCTAGGCACTAGGTAAACTAGGCACTGCCTAGGGCGCAAACGATAAAAGGGTGCAAACCAGATCGAGGTGCAAAAATTAATTACAGTGTCCAATGTAAAATGAGGTTACTGTCGATCTTTTCTGTTTCTTTCCTTCAAACGTACAATAGAATACCTTGAAATATTCTGAAAGAGCAAAATTTAAGCTTAAGAAAATTCATATGAATTTTGAAAATCGACTTTTTGATGTAAATTTTATACGTTTAAGTTCAATTTAGATTTAAAAAACATTCACTAGTCGGTACGTGTACTCTACGTGGGTCTTAGAAATCCGAATTTAGCTGGGGAGAGAGCGTGTTCATTCTACTGCATGCGGTTGCAGAGGAAACATCATTCGAGTGAAACAACATTATCGAGTGCATTTGCACTCCGACTATTGTAATAATTCACACAGGGGTTGAGGAAACCGCCCGGAATCGCCCGAGCGGTTAGCAAGGGTGTTTGGAGCGTAGCTTTTCACTGCCCCTGACATTTACAAATCTCGGATATCAGCATTCGAATTTCGTCATTTTTGAGTTCGAAAATGCAGAAGCGCGAATACCGGAAAATACAAAGAAATGCAATCTTATACATAGATAATATAAGATACAAAGATGTAAATGGGGGAGGAGCACTAATAGACTTTTGCCTAGGGCGTCAAATATCCTAGCGCCGGCACTGGCAATACAGGGTGTAAAATAATAACTATCGCACTTGACTAACAAATCAATATTTTCATGCTTGGACAAATTCTGCAAATTACAATTGGTTCATCTATTTGTTATGTCCTTACACTGCAAACAGCATTTAATTATATTCATTAGTAAACTTTTTGTAACGATGGACCTAAAACGCAAGCTTGTTTTAAATTTACACTTGAATGGAAAGAAAACTTGTGAAATTGTAAAGTTATAACAATGCCAAAAAAGAAATAGAAAATTTGTTCATTTAGATTTATTCCGATTTCGATATACCCTAGCAGGTAAAGTAACGTAGAGTAAAGTAGAACCAAAAAAATATCTAAAAATTTTCGGGAACGAATTCGCAGAAACAGTGCAGTTTCTAAAAGGAAACTTGATATGAGTCTCGGTATGAGTCACTAGTCATCCCATTTAATTTTAAGAGAGGATCTGGGTCTAAAGGTATAAAAAAAAATTTATGATCTTACACAAAACCAAAAGGAACATAAAAAATGCGAAACATTATTATGGCGGCGGTGATTCTGCAATTACTTTTTTCAGATGAAAAACTTTTTCTACTTCGAGAACTACAGAACACCAAGAATGATCGTTTGTATTCTGCTAGTATGGCTAATATCTCTAGAAACAAAATAAGTGTCGAATAGTTCCAGAATAAGTCGTCAGTAATGGTTTGGCGGGAGGTTTCCAAAATAGTCAAGCTTCCACTGGGTTTAATAAAACATTGTGTGAAAATTAAAGCTTCTAATAAATTGATTACATATTTTGCTTCTAACAAAATTTAAAACTCTCCCATAAGGCAAAAATGACTCAACGGTGGTGCTAAGAAAATTTAACTGAATTTAGTAGTTTTGAAGAATGGTTTGCAGCATTTCCAGTCCTTAACTTTCTGGATTTTTCTATTTGGAGTTGTATACTTAGTAAATTGGGCAAGCTAAAAAATATAAATTTGCAAAAATTTTAAAAAGTTATAACCAAAGGATGAAATGCCTGACGAAGTGGTGCGTGCCGCATGTAATAATTTTGTAATAATCATCTAAAGGAAATTTTAATACACATACATAATTTTAAAACATCTGACGGGATCATCAGGGTCATCATTTTTCAACTTAAAAATCATTTTATGATATTGAACAACTTCAATTTTATGTACCCAAAAGATCCGTAAAATTAAAAATTGCTCAAATATTTTGAATTGTTGAAATAATAAATTATGATTTGCTTTACAGGTTAAACTTTACTTTCAGGTGGTGCTGAATATAAACTCGTAGTTAAAATTAGAACTTTTCAATCGAAAAGGCAGTAAAAAACTGCGATGGCGAGAAAGAGTTAAAATTGTTATTTTTTGTCAGATTTGATTGATTTTCGGTTTGTGCATGTACCTATCTACCCATATTGTGCTTTTGAGTGTCACTTGGAAGTCAAATTAAATTTGTTTTACTGAAACAGAGTTAGATAAAAAAAAGTCATTGAGTTTTTATAAATGTACACTGGCCAATGGCAACTTTGAAGCCACTTATTTTTAAAGATATATAAAAATAAAGTAAAATTTACTGGAGGTATCTATAATTTTCTACAATTTCTTAAATATTCTTTAATAGTAATGTGGTTTGGTAAAGAAACTTAAACAGACTTAATTTTGACCTCAAAGTATCACCCAGCGCTCGATATAAGTGTAGAAACCTAAAATCAATCAAGTCCTACAATAAATTACAATTACAATTTTTGCCCGCCATCTTGGATTTTAGTGACCTTTGAATGCAAAATGGTAATTTTAACTTCTAATTCCTATTTATCAACTGAGAATACAACATGTTTAACTAATAATCAACCACATCTAATAATTCCTAATAGATAAATGGTAAGCCCAATATCTGTAAAAGTTGTATCTTAATAGGATAACATAATATTATAATTTATGTTTTACAGAAAACATGACAAAAAATCTGGGAATGATTGCTTAAATTATATAGTTACGTAACTATACTTTGAAAAAATGTTTAAGATCCATGAGAAAACAAAACCAACCACCAGCATTGAAAAAGTCTGTGATATATTATAATGTGCATACATAATAATGTGTATTGTATATTATGTTATGTATACATTTATGTTTTCAAAATTTAAGAGACTTTCTTATACTATTTACAAGCAAAAATAATAAAAATAATTTAATTACCATTAACAGAAATTTCTTGAGCACTCTTATTTCTTGAAAAAAATTATTTAGTGTTAACACATTATTCTTCTAAAACCAAACTTTTTTTGGTATATAGTAAAGTTTTGTAGCTAAACTTATAGCCGAAGCAAATTTATTAACATGACAAGTAGCAGTTTCAGTTTCCAACATAATTTAATAACTGACAAATCGATACCTAATTTTAGATTAAGTCTAGTTACTTACTGGCCATGATAATATATTATACTTAAATAAATTATAATTAATTTTTAAGGAGAAAGATTATTTTTACTGTAATAATCTTATAAAATCCATTACATTAGTCCAAATGTACAAATCCTGTATACATTATTATACATTATTATATTATTATACTATGTATGTATCTAATATATTAGATATATATTTCAAACCCTTGTATAATATACTAATATGATACTCGTACTTCACGAAGTATGTAAGTAAATAATGTAGTCGAGTATCTCTCCTCCATCGTTGATTTTAAATAGTATGGTGACACTTCGTACCATTACATAATATGTAGATTGTAGATCTATACAATTATTCTTGCTCTTGAGCTTGTTCAGATTCGTCCGGTAAGTTCTCATCAATCCGCAATTTTGTCTGGTTCACCCATCGTGTCGCAGACGCCTTTTAAGCATCGCTGTTGTGTCTGTCTTCGAGCAATATATCCGAAATATACAAGATATTATTTTAGTATAGACACGTTTGTTCTGGGCGTCACTCATGGCATACGTTCCCCATTTTTATAATGTTCTACGACATTATAGGTGACCATAAGATCAACTCCCATGATCCGACAAGAAGGAGATACTTATTTTCATTGGACTATAAAATCGGTGCCGGCTTCTTTTATTGATTTCAATTATTGTTACTCACGTAAAAGAGGATTTACCAAGTCTTTACAACAGTTAGTGTGGTGTAATATTCGATAGCTTATAAAGTGAATTACTGGAGCTTCTACTATACAAGATCAAACCAAAATCTAATAATATTGTACGAAGACAAAGTGTATTGTTATATTCATGTAACTATATAATTTATAGAAGGAAGGAGAAATTATAAACAATGACCTTTGTGTCAATATTATAATATTATTTTCATAAATTTCATAGCGTAATTTGTCAAATGACATCTGAGACGGAGATTGTACAACACAAGATCGTCGTTTCCCGATGACGTGGATTGCTTCTCGTGACGTATTTGGTAAAGGTTGATTTATATGAGACGGATTTGTCCAGCACGACAGAAAAACCATTCTAGAATCTAGACCAATCAGAATCGTGAATCGTTGGTTATATGAGGGTTGCCCATATTGAACCATCTTTCAGAAAAACTGCTGTAACTGTAATCTCTCCAAGTTTTTATTAAAAAAATAAGTTAGGCGTGCAAACGGTTCAATTTGAGAAACCACTTTTTTCGTGGTGAATTTGTTGAAGCAATAAATTGAACTTGCACTTTTGGCGTAAAAACCAGATCGTGCTCAGGTTCAGAAAAATATAAATACATACTAAACTTTGGCTCGTGTATGAAATAAAGATTAATTGTGTTGTGTCTTTTCAACAACAAACATAATTATTATAATCAGTGCTATTCACGACGATTATTATATTTATTTGTCAATATTAATAAAATAGTATTCCATATTCGATACGAACTATCCTTGACAACACTGTTAAGTTATTTTTCTTGATTGATAAATAGTTTGATAATTTAACTATTTTACAAAAATGTCAAATGAAAAAGATTATTCCTCATCACAAAAATGGTATCTTTACTAGAACTTTTCTTTGATTTTCTTGAACGTTTTATGAATAAAAATCAGTATTTGCAATAAATAAGTATACAATTAATGTAAAAAAAATATTTAACAAAAAACTGACATATTTTCTTATTCTCTGTTTTGTTTCACTCATCCACATTATTTACGTGGATGACACCGTTTAACACCGTTTACTGTATTTCGCATTAGTTGCAGTGGCGTAGCTATGATAGGGCAGTTCGGTGCGGAGCACATCAGGGGTCCATCCGGTTTGAGGGCCCCGCAGGAGCCCCTAACAGAAAATAATTCAAAACGCTGGAAAGTACATTTTTCGAGGAAAACACTTTTTATTGCTTCGTAATGCTCTTATTACTCGACATAAAAAGGGACTCATTTCCTGTCCTATAAAAATAGTAGAATGTGTCGAATAAACATATATCGAAAAAAAAATTTCAACCAATGAACTCATTTAAAAACCTTTCATAAATACAATGAAAGAATAAATTTATTAAAACAATAAAAAAAACTCATAAATACAATCAACCCTTCATAAAACTAATGAATTTCTTTCGTTGATATACTATTAAATTTTTCATAAATATAGTGAATTTTAGTTCATTGGTTGAGATTTCATTGATTTGCCGAAACTTTCATTGAATTTTCATTGTGTATAATATGACAGCTTTTGGGTTAGTGTAAACGTAATCAAGTTGAAATAAATATCAAAACGTGACAAGGGGCTTCTTCAAATTTTTTGCACCGAGGCCCCACAACACTCGCTACGCTCCTGATTAGTTGTTGATAAATTTAACAAAATTTCACAAAAACACTACAAATAACAGTCCTATTTGCCATATTGTATTGGTAATCGTGCAGTTAGTGTCAGCGTAATAATTTATATAATAAATTAATTAGCTACATTTTGCTTCATAAAAATCGATATACATACATAGAAGCTGAAGGTTTATGTATAAATATAAACTTAACCACGGTCATATAAATTAGTTCAGCTATAATAAATGCACTATAATAAGCACTACTATAGTATTGAAATAATTTATCAGGAATATGCATTATACTGGGTGATTATTTTTACACCCAAACATAGAGAAATAACATAGTAATAGGATCTTGTCTTATTAGAACTGGAAATTAAACTTTCCTAGACAAGCAAGTTCTACTTAATATGTGAGGCGAAGCCGAGCAATTGAAAAACTTGCAGGTCAAAACAAGTTACATTTTATTCTGAAGGATACAATTTTCTCCAAACAGCTAAAAGTCCAAAAATACTTTAACATTTAATATGTTTTAATAGGTTAACTTTAATTCAATCTAGGGAATTCGAATAAAAATAAAAGTTAGTTATATTTAAAATTTAATTAATTATTCAAATAATGAATTATTCCTAAAAACTGTGATAATTAATAGCTACCTGTCTATTATTATTACTTTACAAAAATACAGCATTTGTAATATTATAAGTATTACTCAATAGCAGTAGAAAAACAAAATTATTCCATTACTTACGTTGTGGCATAAAAATAATGTAAAAATGTTGTAAGATAATATGACAGAGCGTTAAAATGGGTATATAAAAATGTGTGATTTAAACAAAACGTCTAAAACACGACAGCCTATCCAACAATATCTTTTATAAATAAGTTATTTTTCTGAAATGTATCTTGGTAGTAATTTGTAACCATCTCAATTACATGTTGAAAATGTGGAAAATAATGGCATGACGAAAATTTTAAATACAAATGTATTAAATAAAAAATCTTCCTGAAATCGTGAAATACATAAGTAGATATGCGATATTCCATCACTTCATCACGAGGCTTAACATGCTGCCATTTATATCAACCACAATTTTGTGCGGTTTGGGAATAAACAAGCAATCATGCAATACTTTTTATAATATTGCAGTATTCCTTCAGGATATAATTAATTCATAATTTCGTTTTGGTTTTTTATACATTCTAACAAAATTTTCTCGTAACTATAAAAACACAATGGTGTGAAACATTTTCAAAAACGTTTTTCATATTTAGACCCTATCGGTTGCTTTCATTAAGAAATTTCGCTAAAATTCGTGACAATAAATGTTTGCAGGATTACTTGCAACAGTTTAAAGGAGTTAATGAAAAGTTTGACGGACGCGACAAACAAACGTTGTAAATATGTACTTTGAAAAGAAACAACAATATAGACAGACGAATAATAGCTTACACTATTCATATGTGGGAGTTAATTTTGTTGTATTAGTGATGGTTTAGTTAAGCTAAGTGTAGCTAACATGGTGCACAAAAGCTTTGGGTTGTAAGCATATTAAAGATAATAAGGAGAATCAAGCCTAGCACTTACTCCAGTTTAGACACCTCACATTACGGAAATCTTACATAATAATAATAATGTACCTACAATTGCACAATTTAAAGTTTCAATTTATTATAATCAAAAATAAAGCTTCATTGTATTTTTATGACCACATTTGGCATGTCAATAAATAAAATTAGTCGTTGGAATAACTTATTTCCTTAGTATTCATATAATAACACTAAAAATAGTATAATAGTCTTCAACGACAACATTTAACTTGTTGTACCAAGAAAATAATCATTTCTACGTAAGCAACGCCTCAGCAGCATTGAAATCACCGCAATGTTCTGAACTGATTAGTTTTGAATTTTATATACTAAATTTACCGTCCAGGTGTTCCCCAAAAATGTTATGACCATAGCTCGACACAGAATCTCAGTAATTATTCCAAATTCTGACTTTTAATGAAAAACTAGAAACGAGTAGCTCAGTTCAGATCACCCAAGATAAAACATATCACTCACCAAGATCTGCTTCAAGACGTTTCTAGACTTTTCAAGATTTTGTATTCTTATTACTTAAAACAATTTTCAAGTTTCCATTTTAAAGTTAAAAATGTTACGATTGCAGCTTAAAATTTTTTGAGATTAAGTAAAAAAAAGTTAGAAGTCTAGAAGTTAGTTATACTTATGCAACTCTTTTGTGCACTTCGTGCCGTCAGTCGTGTTAAAAAAACCTCTTCAAAGAAACGTTACATCTTGGATAATCTCAACTGATCCACCCGTTTTTATATTTAGTTTAGCCAGCTCGAATTACATGTTGTGTCATTTAGCCAATACAGTGTTGGTTTACTCAAAGTATTTTAAGGGTTGATGTTGTCGGGGTAAGTCAAATTTAAAACGATAGGTAATTTTAATATTGCTTCGTTGGTGTATGTAAAATGAAAAGATGAAGAGATGAACATTGTTAATATTTTGTTATGGCATCCGTAAAGCGGATTATGTGTACAGTATAAGAATTGAGCAAATGTACTATGTGTGCAACGCGCTAAATATTATAACCGCACTGCCTCTTTTAGGATTTCAATGAAATTTTTTAAAGGAGGGTTCCCACATATACATAATATTATATAAGATATAATAATATACCAGATGCGATAGGTATATTAGCAACTTATGCCAAAATTTCCTCTAACGAGATGACTGCGTTTATTTGATTAGTCAAAATAGCTTTTTTTCGTGCCTACCTTCGTTTTAATAATGATCACAGCCAAAATAAAAATATGTCAACTGAAAGCTATTAAATAATTTTTATTAATACTCAATTTTATTATAACTCAAACTGCTTAGATATACCCAAAAACAGAAGAAGTTGAACCATAGCAGGTTTAAGTTTCATTGACACTTGAATTTATGTTTAACTGATATTTTACAACATAAATAATACTAGTTCGTAATAGTATAATGTTATGTACATTTTTCAAACAAATTTTAAACCGTATGAAAAAACAAGACAGTACCTACAAATTGACCTATATTCCAAAAACTGAAGAGTTTCAATATCTTGCTGCCGAAATCATTTAAAAAATATTTTTTATTGTGGTTTTCAGTTTTATTTTGAATATTTCTCCGTTTTGAGTGAAAATACTAAACTTCCAGAAGAAATAAAATTTTGATATGCTGCCTTACAAATATGCTTCGTTCGAAGAAACCATGCACAAAATGGCATCTGAAAACTATATTGTTATCAGAAAGTAAACTTTACCTGAAATCTGTGAATGATTTCTTCATTATTTTGTTCTAATCCTTACATTTATGTATTGAAACAAAATGTGTATTGAGTTTCATAATCTATTAATATCGAGGAAAAAAATGTATTCTAAATTTGTCCTGTAGATATAATTTTCTATAGATACCTACGTCAAAGTTTTTTTACTGTTCTTTGGAGGTTCGTCTTATGTAAAATTGACTATAAATCAATTTATTATTAGTGGACTCGAAATTTACATTATGCTTTACATATTTTGCAATTATTATGCGATGAATTATTCAATATTCACATTTAATTATAGTAACCGATTAACACGTTTTACCTGTTTTAATACCCTAATGCCACAGTAAAGCCATGCTATCAGTAAAATCGATTTGTAAACAACAAACAATCTAAAAAATTCATTTAAATTTAATCTTTCTTCTAAATCTATATTTGTATCCTTCGATGTGCAATTGAGTTGATGCAAATTTGCAATAACTGAAAATTTAAAAGATTAGAAATATTTCTGCTTTCAGATACTTCTATTTAAAAGTTTTCCACTATAGTTTTACAGAAATGCACATTACAGATGTAGGTCAAATGTAAAATTAGAAGTTCCAACTGCAATCCACAATTTGGATTATTTAATTATTCTGAATACATGCAATTTCGTAATTCATATATAAGGTATCCAGCTCGTATGTAGCATGTATGTAAGCTGATAAAACTGAAACTTTTGTGTGATAACAACCTGCTTGTATTTAATAAACCTAATTATTTATATTTCATTGTTAAAGTATTAATTTATGTAAAAAAAATTCCGTGCCGGGTTGCTTTAAAATTTATAGATTATTGGATTTATTATGTTATTTTCAAAATATTAAAATCAATTACATCGAAAAACAATCAACATTTACAGTTTTCATGAAAAATTTACGAATTACGCTATTAATAAGCAGTTGTTGTAAGTCTCGATTTTATGGTTATCCATGAAGGTGTAGTGTGTGTCTGAAAGTTACCTTGACATCGTACCTCTATAATGTAAAATTTGTATTCAAATTATAGTAACCAAATTGTCAGTATCTACAATCTACATAATAGGAAATATTTGCATATTAGTTGATCAATTCAATTAAAATAATACTGCTCAAAATTTAGGTATTATCCTAATTGTATTGCATAGAAGTCTAAAAATAAATTTTTAGTTCGGAAATAATTAATAAATATATTATCGTGACCCTCGTCAAATAATCATTATTTTATACGTAATCAATTCTAACAAAAAGTTAGTTATATTACTTATCGGTATATATAGGCACCTGCGTAAAACAAAATAAAATTCAATATAGTAAGTAAATTGCAATTTGGTGTAAATATAATAATATATTTAAATTGATCAAAACACAGAGAGTAAGATACTGGAGCATAGGCAATAATACTTACTAATATTAAAGATTAATTAAAGGAAAGGCAAGAAGAATGCCAGGAAGTCTAAAGGAATTGAAATAATTTGAAAAAAAAAATGAATATAAGCAAAAATGTAAATGTCTTGGAATATTATCTTCTGATTTGGAATCAGATTCCGGATGATGATATATTTTTAATTAAAGATTTATTATTCACAATTACACTGAAATTTTATTTCTCAATTAAATTAATAATAATTGTTAACCAATCAGGTAATCCGTCCATCCTATTATTTAAGAAAAAATAAAGCTAAATTATTATTATTATTATTGATAGATACAAAAAAAATTATATTTTTTAATGTAATTAAAAGATTTTGCTATATCATGTAAACCAACGTTAATTAATATTATCAGAAAAGTTAACAAATCATTAAAATGTAATTTAAAAATTACCAAGCTTTTATTGATTTCTGGGTAATAACTAAATTTTATTTATTTAAAAATTCAACCATACATGAGTTGAAAAAACTTGACTAAATCTGTCTAGACTCGTGATCCTTATTAAAATCCAATTTCATAAATTATCTCATCACTCTCCGTTGAATAATTTTGTGCTTCATCGAGCAAATTAATGAAGTAGTAGCTATAATATTTGAAAATTTGCAAATTGGGAAATAAATATAAAACACGCAACAATAAAGCATTTTATCAAAATAGGACGTGTTTCGACTCTTGTACATGACAGATTAAACGACAGATTATATAGGCTATTACAAAATTAGTATTTAGTTTCCACTCTAACAACTTAAGTGAGCAATAAAATGTAGCTTTAAATCGTAAATAGATGGTACGACTATTCTATTAACATTTAAAATCTAAAATTAATTTTCAAAATAGTAGATGTAGTCAAATAAAATAATATGTAAACAAATCGATTATAATACTATTAATTTTGTAATTGTATTAATTTGTAATATTCTTCAACTAAATTATCGTGGTGTAATATAATAATTGTAGGTCTTCGGTAGATAAGCTATCATTTTGTTTTTAAGTTAATGTTAGCAAATTAATTTCTTATTGTGGTTTAAATAAAACACGAACGCTGGCTATTAGCTCAATTAAAATGATTATGAAATGTAAATACTGCAAACAAATTAATTATAATGAGATTTAAAAAAATTAATTTGTATAGTTAACAAATACTATTTAATTAAAAATCAACACACTTAAAGGTAAATAGCAATTCATTAGTGTTTAATGTAGTGTTGAAAATTGTAATGATTGCAGGAAACCTACAGCTTAACGTGGATTCTGGACCGCGAGAATGGAAAAAAAAAATTCGCCATCCGTTCTAGATCGATGTAATATCATGCCCTTGCCGAATGATTGGTGCTAGATCAATATAATTAATTACATAGACTCAACATGATGTGAAAACTCATAAATTTTAACCAATATTCGGTAAGGTCGTTACATTAAATCACTTTATGTATATAGTACCGAAGAAAATCCAAGTATAATCTTCTTATGTCGACGATATTCCTATGATTTCATCAATTTTATGTCTTATAGATCGAATTTGGTAGATTTTAATAGTTTTAGTTAAATTAAATGGTAAAATTCTGCACAAAAATTTTACTCAAAAGGAAATAGTTGTTTCAATTTTCGGAATTGTTAATTTCGTTTACAGCTTTTATGAGAATTTGATAATTAAGAGTACCTATTGCTATAATTTCCGTCAAATTGTTGTAAAAGACTGAAAGCAATGTTAGCATTTTGGGTTATATATTACGAATCTCAATTTAAGAAATCGGTAGGTATTGCAAATTTTAATAGAGAAAGATTGTTTTATGCCTGCTCATAATCAATTGGCAAATCAAAATGCATTAAGATAAAATAGAATATTACATAACAAGTATGGATAGTGACACATTTCACATTATGAAACACAGTTTCCAGTGAGTTATTTACACGTAAGAACATGAAAGTGGCCAATTTCATTGACGGTAGTTCAAATTTGACTTGCAGTTCTACTTAATTGTGTTTCACTTATAGGAGTTACTGAATGGAAATTCGGAGTTCAAATCGTCCGCCGTCTAATCCTAACTAAAACCTAACAAAAGTATCTACAAATAACGCACTCAACTTAATTACTAAAAAAAATGTTAAAAAGAAGCTTTCATTATGTTATTTTATTTATTATATTATGATTTTCTCCAAACATAATTTTGAATATAATCAAGTAGAATTATTTTACAGATATTTTTTAATGCAATGAAGTAAAATTATTATTTATTTGCAGGTTAACAAAAGTGCTTTGTGTAGAATATAACCGCAAATACTTCTACAATGAATTTGAAATTCCAAGTCTTCAAATTCAACTGCAAAATATAGCGAGATGAAAATAATAAAATTTAAATATTGTTGTGAAATATAATCTTGTTATAACAAGCTTTCATAAAGTTTGCGTTTGATTTAGTGAGTTTAAATGCTTATTTTATCAGTTTTATCATTTTTATGATAATAATTTTTAAGTGTTCTATATATATTTCGCTTTAAAATGGAATGAATTCAACAGGGATACTCTGATAACTTTTCCTACACGATAGAAAAGAACAATAGCAAAAATGATAATAAAATAAAAATTATCATTGAGTAGTAGAACCGTTTGGGTCGATACACGTATTTATAGATTTTATAGTTTGACCGCAACCCTTGACACGATTTCAATTTTTTTCTTCAATATTTTTTTTAATGAAAGCGGGGAATCTTTGAACCATATCAGAACCGTATATGAAACGTTTGCGATTACTATAATATGGTCCGGAAGGTGATACTCTCATCAATTTCACAATTGAGAGTTAAAAAATTCTTTAAAAAAGCAATATATTAATAATTCATATTAACTACTTAATAATATTTATTCTATAAAACTCTCTTTATCTATCAGACTCAGTAATTTATATAATTTTTTGTATGTATACATATTAACTATATTTAAAATGCAGCAAAAATATTACTGAAGGAGCTATTTGTTTCTTAAAGACTACTTTAAAGAACGAAAATAATAAAGGTGCCCGGAATTTCTGCAAATAATTGAAAGTGAAAAAATTTAATCGATACAGTTCTTGTTTATAATATAAGTAACATTAATAAAGCATGTCCGGCTTTACGTAGGTACGCCTAAAAAAGCAATTTACTTGAAATTTAATTTTTAGCATTTTTACGGTTTTTAGTTACAGAATTAAATTGCCTACATAGCAGAATTAAATATTTTTTTCTTATAATTATTTTAATTAAAAAATTAGATTAAAAACTTAACTATTGTCATTAAATTTTTGTAAAACAAATTTGTCGTGCGTTCTAAAAATATATATACATATATAATACATAACCATGGGAATTAAAGGGCTGTAAAGTTTTCTGTTAATAAAAAAGTATAGATATCATACATATTATATATTTATGTTAGCAATAGTGACTCTTGTGATTGGTGTGTTATATTGTAATGACCTTTAACCCAAGCTCACTGAAGTAATCTTCAATTTCAATAAAGATAGGTACTTGAAACCTTATGCAGTCGAGTCTTGATTACTTGACAACGTCATGGACCCCCTCCCTATTCAGCTCCAATTTAAAATTAATTTTGAAATATTACAAAAATGTTGTAAGATGTTATTATAAGATATTATAATTATAAACTAAACGTCAAGAAAAATATATACCTATCGAATAATATCTTTTATCCACTACCGTTATGAAAATTGCACTTTCAGCTTTCATTGTGAGTGTAATGAAAGTACAAAAAAAGATTTTTGCCGGAATTAAAAGTACAATAAATTACGCATTTTTCATTGGTCGGCTAGTTTATTATTGACCCAACCATTGTATATTTTAACCTTTCAAAGAAACATCTGTCAAATTAAAATCTGACACAAATACTAACGAATTGTTAGTTAGGATATTTAGATTGGATATTGGATTGGACATTATGCTACATCTGAGATATTATATCCATAGATTGTCGACGATCGCCGATAGGCCGCGCTAAGAATTTCCGTGAAATCCGTTATCCACACTAACCACACCAAATCAGTGCTGTGTAGCATTGCAACATTGTACTTACTATGTAATATAACTCCGGTTCACTAATATAACCCCGGTTCGCTCTATCACGTTAAATGAAATAAACTATGTAACGGAGTAACATATATATGTATACTACTATGTCCAAATAATACAAATTAAATTATCGTTAAAAACTTAAATCTAAGTTTGTTTATTTTTTTGATTAATTATAGGGGAAATTTGTTTCTAAAAAGTATCATAATATTATGTCAAATTAAAATCTGACAATATGACAAAATGCAGCAATATTCGTTTCGTATGATTTATTGTATAAATTTCGAAGGCGTTCTATAATGATTTACATTCAGAACTAAATACGTTCATAAAATACTACAACAGTAGGTACCTTCCGAAGTATCGCCACATCTCATAAACATTAATAAAATACATAAATTCCCCAATTTCAGTTTATTTTAAAATCTAAAAAATGTATTCTTGAAATCATACAAGGTTGCAATAAAATATCAAATTACCTAATAATTAAAAAACTTTGCCAGTAAAAATTTTATTTCAAATCTTGGTAAATACTTATTTATAAAATAGAAATATGCTACACTGTGAGGAAATTCATTTTTATTGTACTTTGCGATCTTGGATAATTTTATTATAAAGAAAATTATAGGAGTGAATCTACTTAGTAAAGAAAACTAATTTAATTTTCAAATGCAGACTACGGTTTCTTCACAATTAAATTAATTTTTTATATGAAGACATTATAATTTTCTTCGCAATATAAATTTTCCAGGACAAATTACATATTAAAAATTCATGTGCATTATAGTAATATCCTTTTTTACTTATAACAAGAATTAAATAATAAATTTTGCATTTATAAATAAATAATTAAGCGATGGTATTTTTGTGAAAAAAATACCCACTTTTAATGTTTCGGCAAACCCGCTAACCGGATGATTCGCAAAATTTTTTCGGTATAATATAATGCACGTTTGGTAGGATTTCCAGTTACTGTCAAATTATTTATGCCGTTGTTTGGATTCCACGTTAAGCTGTAGGTCTTTGATTACGTTTCGCTAATAAATAACGACTAGTGCCTTGTATTTCGGTCGTAAAAGGAAGCAGACTTTAATGAAAAATATGTCAAGCTTCACGTGCATTTATTATTTACCTAACATTTATATACTATACAATAGTCGACAAAATATCTACTCTCATTATAACTTATCACATTAAACAATGAAATTATTTACTGCAGCACAATAGAAGGAATAGTCCAATTGTTAATAAAAATTTGTTATTTCCCATTATTATTATCTGTACAGTGACAAGAAATTTCATTATTACAACACAATTTTTCTATTATAATACCATTTATACATACCATAATATATTATTCACTTTGATAAATGATTATGCCGAGAGAAATGACCTGTTAATTGTAACTAAATTTTTAAATTTAGCAAATTGTGGAGATACAAAAAATATTTAATTGTTTTATCTTCGCATTGGCAAGTAACGCAAATTTGTTGTGTAAAATAACGTTGTTTTGTAGATGCAAATAATTAATTTTGCTTTATTTTCTGTTTCTTCAAATATTCGAGAAGAAAACCGTGTTCTATTTTAACAGCTCTCATCTTGTAGCATTATGTTAAAAACTGTGCAGTAGGATGGATGTTACAAAGCTAGAAAATTACAGATTTTCTGAATTAATATCAGTGTTTAAAGATAAATTAATAATTATTTTATAATTTCTTGCAATACGTATCAGTGAAATTAAATTATTATTTTTAGATATATATTGTAATGAATCGGGGGTGTAAATTTAAAAAAATAAATTTATCGAACTCCACAAACCCGAATACAGCATCTGTGTGAGAATGACACTCTATGACACTCTATGTTCACTTTCTAGCGCATTAACCAAAAATACAAATATTCAAAAATATTACTCAAACAATTTTAATTTCAATGCAATGTAATTTTTAATACAAAGAGAACGATAAATTTTCACCGTGCCTTGCCCCGGATGTGGTCTGGTTACGTGGAAAATGCGGTTCCTTCGATACAATTCTAAATTTTAGAATCACCACCGCTTTATTTTAAAACTTGCAATTCTTATCCTTTTATTTTTATAATTCCAATTTCTTATTTCTTTTTATCTTAAAACGTAATTCTGCTACTGTGCAGATTAATCTTCAAAATATTCAAACAACATCGCAAATTCAAATAATCAAACCACTTTTCATCAAAAGAAACACAAAAATAATTTCGGAAATGTACACAAATTTTCTCTCAAAATTCAAAAACTCGTTTTGTCTGCTAGTTGGTTCTATATCTCGCAACCTGTGAGAAACTTCAAACAATTCAAAATATATCATATTATTTACAAAAATAAAAGATCAGGACATAAGACGATAACCATAGTGAATCGGTCCCAGAAAGATATTTTGATCATACTTTGAGGATATATAGATATCGATGAAATACTAAAATTTTCCAAGTTTCAGATCTCCATCTCATTTGGTCTCCGAGTAAATAAATATTTACTCACGATTAACTAAATTATATCAAATTAATTTTTCTCAGGTTTGGCCTGATCGATTGATCTCAAAATTTAGTACGTTTTTAAGGCTCATAGCAGCCCTTAAAATAAAAATTAACAGCTATATAGTTTTTTTAGAACATAAAGAAAAAAATTATTTTTTCTTAATTTATTTTATTTAACTATGTTAGGAGGCGGCCATTAATTACGTGAGGTCAAATTGGAGGGGGAGGGGTCCGGTAAATGCTCGCCAAATCTCACCAAGGGGGAGGGGGGATCAACAAAAATCTCACGTCAACTTTTTAATTCAGAGAACATACATTTATTATAATAGATAACATTTTATATTACAAATTCAAACCCGGCCATAGACAATATTATTAAATATAAAATTAATATATATTTAACTATTTGAAAATTATATAGTAAATCTCACCGAAGGGGAGAAGGGGGTCCTACCAAATCTCACCAAGGGGGAGGGGGGTCTAAATTTACGATAAAACACCTCACGTAATTAATGGACGTCCTCTTACAATTTTAGAACCATTATGAAACTTTTTTTTCAAACTTTATATGCAACCCTAAAATATTCTTTCAGATCTATTGAAAAGGTACGCCATAGTTAAAAAAATTAATAATGTTTGAACAATTTTTTTTAAATAGATCCTATGATGCTAAATAGCTATTATTTATTTTTCAAGATGCTAGTATTCACCCTTAGAACATATTAAATTTTTAAGGTAATCGGTTCAGCCAAAGTTGAGTAATAAAATATTCATATTTTCAGTTTTATTTTTTTTTTCCGAAACTACTTGAGATAGAGGTTTCAAATTTTCAGGATCTTAGTAACTTATATGTAAGTGCCTTAAATTTTACGTAAAACTCTGTTGACATTGCAATATCCATAAGTTGGAAAAATACACAATGTATTTTAATATTACTTATCGTAATTTTTATTAATTATTTTATTAAATATCTTTTTTATTATTCGTTATTTTTAATAATTGTACTAAATTTTGTGCTTATTTAGAACACTATTATTACTATTTATACTACAAATTATTATCCTAGATCAACAAAGGTAGGCAACTCTAATTTTAAGTATGTAGACTGTAGGGTTATATTATTATAATATGTAATACTATGTACATACATACTTACTATATTGTAGTGTAATTCGTAATCGGGCAGGACTTTTTCGTTAAATAGAGATAGTTACAAGTCATATTATATCCAAAATTAGTTATACCTATACTGTAGTTACTATTGTATTCAGAAACAAAATTATTTTTACAGACCTCGTTTACTGCCCTGTTAAGAATAGAAGTCTTATCTACAATTTAGAATAAATTCTGTTTATTGTTTACAGCTTGAAAATGAGTATATCTACCTGGCTGTTAAGACTCAAAGTCCTATATATTCTTTTTATGGTTCATAATTAGCTCTGAAGTTTAGTCATATCTGAGAAACTACTACATTTGGTAGGTGCATTAATCGTATTTGAAAAAATTAGAAAAATAAATATTTTTGTCCGTTACGACTTCTATTCTTAACAGGGCAGTTTACCGCTCAGAAGTGCAATATATTTAATAGAAGTAAAAATATACTCGATTAGTTATACAAATATTATAATATATTATTATACAATATATCTACATATTTTCTATGGCAACAAGTGGTGTTTTTTATGTCAACAAATATATTTTTTACAGAAACATATTTTTGTTACACAAAAACCGATTACTTATGATAGCCCAAAATTTACAAAAGTTACTGTTTACAGCTTTCTGCTATGGTGACCAATTGTTTTTTCTCGGTGTATCAACTTCATGTTTTACTTGTAATTAGATAAGTAGTTACAATTTTAATGAAATCAACTGTATAAAGTAGAACATCATATTAGGCATAATTTGATGTGATTTAGAGAACTTTTAATTATATCATTATAATTATTTTAATATAATTTAAAAACCGCACTGTCCTTGTAATAATCAAAATATTTACAATATTTACACTTTACCTCTTCAGAATAGATAAAATTTACATGAATAAGTTGAGAAATGGATAGCTCTACACTTAATCGTAATTAAAACAAACATCCTTGCCGAAATTGGGTTTGTTTTTGTAAGGGTAACCGTGATAACTACATATCTAAAACCCACTTTACTAATTTTCTACACCCCCACGAACAGTTATACGTCAACATAAATTTAAATAAAAAGGTTTGCTAGCGGCGTGCGTTTATTGAATCAAGATTTATATCTATTAGAACCATTTTTTCTCTATCAAAGTGGTCAATAATTATTATACTGTAATTATTATGGAAGTCATGTTTTTGACTGCTCATCTTCATCATAGATATAAAAATTTTAACTCAATAGCACAAAATGCAGAAATAAGCTGGCTATTATTATGTAGATATGGTTTTGAAAACATGGATGTATAATATTTTAATAATACCGTTATCTACCATAAAACGATCGAACAATAAAAACAAACTCGTCAAAGTACAATTATATGTAATGGAAAATAATACATTTTTGATACCGCAGCAGGTGAGTATATAGTATTTGAATTCAAGTTAATCCTGTAGGAATAATTCCATCAATTTACTGTAACGATGAAATAATAATTCCAAGATGCTTTGCAATTAAGCAGTTAAAGTTTGAAAATGCCAATTTTAACTTTTCCAAGTTATTATGATTTAAAATTTAATTTAACTTATTTGGTTTATATTAATTTTATAAAACAAAATTGTATGCAATATTCCGCAATGATAATTGTATTACATCCATTCTCCAGGCAGTAATTTAATATGCATGTCAAGTGTAATAATGATATTCTGAAGTTAAGGGACTTGGATACTAAAATAACAATGGCATCAGCAATAGGTTGTAGGTCGATTTTGACACATATTACCTACATAAATCTTCGCCAACTTTTAATGAACTTGGAGTTGTTGCGAATTTTTACGATTGCTAAAAGAATTTATTCTGTTTTAAAAAAGCCATGTATCAATCATTTGATTTATTGATATAGGCAAACGCAAACGGAAACTTGAAGTTAACTTTTGCAGGCTTAAATATATAATCACAATCAGTGGTTTTCAATAAAATTTATGAAATCGTTTCCAAGTCTTAAAAATATTATTCGAAAATAAAATTTCGTAGCATTTTCTTCTACTCTTGATGATATAGCTAAGCCGAACTGACAATCTACCTGAACAAAAGAATTTCTATACTCGTCATGATCTAGATAATATTGTGTGCCTTTGTACAAAGGCTAATACTTCTGTAGAAAATATTCAAAATTGCTGAGAGTCATTTTCTTCAAATTACGTTTTGCTATGTCAAGCTGGACCCACGTCAACTAATAACGTTGTGTCTTAAAACGGTGGCAGTTCGAACCATCAATCCACCAGACCACTTAAAATCAGACCAATCCTTGAAGCGTTATGAAAATTTCTTCATTATTCCGTATAAATTATTTCCTCTGAAAATTGACCTATTAAAACTTTTGCGGGAGTTCATGGTCAGAGCGCTGAAATTATTTTGCTTTGCCCATTTTATATCGCAATAATAATATTAGGAATTATTAACAATAAAATAAATAATTATAGAAGTGCAAATTTACTCTATTTATATACATAATTATTACAAATTGCATATTGTCGTTATGTACATATACAATACATACACATGTTTTTAAATGTAATATGTATAACATCATATGCCGCAACGACAACAAATTAATTACAGTTGCTGCTTGCACAAATATAATAATGTTAATTGTAATAAAAATGTCATAAACATGTAAATATACACAATAATTAAAATGTTAGATTTTAGTAATTAGCATCAATTAACCCAAGCAAATACGAGTAACTTCGTGCTCATTATATTACTTATTTTCTTCAGAAAATGCGAACTTCTATATTTTAATTATGAACTAACTTGAGCATATTGTTAGGGAGCATAACTCCATCGCTGATCTTTAATTTTGTTCTCTCAGCGTTATAAATATGAAATTAATTGGTGAGTATTTTTTTCTTATAAACAATGTCGAAAACTGATTCAACCATTAAAAATCACAATCTCTTTCTTGCAACTCGTAATAAAAAGATTCATCAGCTTTAACTAAGGTTTTCTTAAACCTTACACCTCAGACTTTTACGGCAATTCTTCTATATATAATATTTTTAAAAAATCGAAAAAGTTAAAAACTGCAGTGTAAAAAATAGATTTAAATATGGTAACCAAAGAAACGGAAAAGTATAAATAACAGTAATGGCCAAAAAGAAAAACCAAATACGTTTTTGAGTAGGTAAGTGTTATTTACAGCACTACTAGGAAGTGGTGATGTCAACTAAAACAAGTTACAATAATTAGTATTAACGATTCCAATAGAATTCATGTCCTTGTTTTCAACACAAAATTTAAATTTCACAAAGTAATTGTCGCAGCGATCAATTAAATCTTGAATGTTTATTTTCTCAATTTACAGCCAATCTGACAAATTAATGTCACGCCATTGCATTGTTTTAAATTAAATTCAAAAAGTTTTAGAGACAATGTGCAAATATTTTACAAATATCTGAATTAATTTAAAAGTAAGATGATAATATTAACTGATATATAACAAAATGTCACGGATTATTATTTGAGAAAATAACAATGACGTCGAAATATAAAAAAATTACCAAATCGAAAATATATAGTTTCGAGTAGATTATGTAATTCCCAACTAAAAATTTAAATTTTCTCAAAAATACAAACTACGTGCGTTAAACACAGCAAAGCAATTAAAGGATAATCCTACAATCCTTACTCAATGCTGACGCTTCAAGAATTTTGTAAACGAAAAACATCCGTCTCGAAACCCATTCTACGACATTCTGTGTACATAGAAAAAATACTTTTCTTTATTTTGCATTTCTACAACAAAAATTTATGACAATTTAGAATGTTTACATAAAAATATTACATGCTATGTTAAATTTTTATATGAACAATCTCGAAATAATTTCTTAGAGAAAATGAATGCTCGAATTGTGTAATTAGCTTCATTAGAACAGTCGATTTTTAATCGTGCTTCAAACTTAATTTTAAAAATTCAACTGTAGAGACGTCTTGCTTTTAATTAAACATTTCCAATTTAAATTAATTATTTAAAAATAAAATATCACAACCAATTCTCTAATTTCGAAATTTTTACATTTAAAATGTATTTAGGTAACGACCTAAAAAATGTTAAAGCTTTTCCTGCATGCTGTTACATTGTAATCTTAAAATTAATTTTTCCCAATTGTACAGAAAAAGGTAGCGTTGTAGGTTTTTTCTCTCCTTTATAAGCTGAAGTGTAATTTAAAAATACGTGTTTACGTTACAGGATTTTTAATAACAAAAATCTTTTCTTTCGTACGTTTTCAGTTTATCGATTTATAGTTTTAAGTACAAAGTTATATAAATTTTAAAAATAAACCGTTTACAGGGTGCTTTAACGAAAACGGAACAATCGTGGTTTTTGGCATCTCATTTGTTTGGCAGATCAACTTTAATTAAAAAGGCGACAAGCATAATATGGGTTATCGAGATTAAAAAAATTAATATTTGTATAATTATGAACTTTTTAATGTTTTTTAATGTAACCACATAAGTATTTTTCATACTCGGGTTTTTTAATTACCTTTTTAAATCAGGTATATCGTATATAGACGGGACGCACATGCATGGATAAACAAGATTCATATTTTAGTAAAAATTCCAATCTCATCTGTTCAGTATTTCAGGCTAATTCAATACTTCAACAAACTAAAATAGATACATAACCATAATAAAAACATACAATTTGAGAGTCGTTAGATTCGTAATTTCATTTTATTACTAATTTAATAGAAATATCAATTGCTTCCCAATTAAATAGGATTCAAAAACGAAATGAAATTAATAAAAATTTAAATTTTAAAAATGAACTAAAATTACTAGTAGATACCTAGTAATTGCTTGAAAATTGCTTTTATATAATTTTATATTATATAATAATATTATGGTTTTTTTTTATAGTTCATTTGTATACAGTGTAATTTATTGATTATTATTAATTTTTAATGAATATTTGTGAATATAGCAATACACAAAACTAAAAAATTTAAATCGTTATAAATAAAGTAATAAATAAATAAGTTTTATATTTAAGATTGGTTTTCAGTGAATTTATAACATACAATAAATTAATAATATAATCAATGAAATTTAAAATAATGAGAAAATTTAATATACCGAATAATATAACATACAAATAAAACCTAAATGAAAAAAATGGTACATATTGGACACTTTTCAGTTATTTTTGTATGAATTAGTTGTAAATCTGATTTTTTAAAGAATTTGAGCGTTTATAAATACATTTATTTTTGTTGCTTCTTCAACCAATTTATAAACCATCAACACATTTCCAATTAATAGATTTGTTTTTTAAAGGTATTGTAAACCTAATTAAGTGATGATATTTGAAACTTTTATAAAACCAAAATTATTCATTGGAAAAGTTATTAATTATATCGAACATGAAAAAAAAATTTCTAAGTGATCAAACGGCTATCTCAAAAAAATAAGAAATTCAAAATAAAGAGAAAACTAAATTTCATTTTAATTACTTTGTACCTTTATAAAAAGATTGTAACTTTTTACAGCAGTTAATCTTTAATTTTAAAGTTTTTTTTAAATCTTGAGAAAGCTTTTTTACCCTTACTTTTAAACTTACATATGTATTTAGTATTTTTTTGGATTGAAGTGCTTTTTTAAAAGTTCCTTATCCCTATTTTAATTCTTTGTTCATTCGAGCATTTTTATGAATTTTTTCAGTTCAAAAGCTTCTAGTACTCGAATATTTATAATTAGCCTTGAAAAAAGCTGTGCAGAAATTAGAGCTATACTTATTTACTAGTACTTACATTATTATGTTTATGATCATTACAACTGTATAATTTAATTTTACAAACAAAACGAATACCTGAACGGATGAAACAACTACCTGGTCAGATATCGAGTAATTATTACTGTTGGATTGGGTTACGTATAAAATTTATTACAGTTGTACCTAATTTAAAAAAATCATTCAAAATCTGAATTTTTAATAAAATTGTCGTCGTAATTAAATTATTAATTACTTTGGAGTCTAGATATTATTAAAAAGCTATTGATGTGAAACAAAAAACAATACTTTTAAATCAAATAGAAAATATTTTAAATACAAAATAAAAATGTTGATTAAAATGAATTATGGTAGCGGTCATCTATTGGTGAATATACGATCCTCGTTTTTATATAATATGTCTACCACTTGTGCCACCTCTTAAGCCATATTTTTAATTTAATATAAATTGGATTATACTACTCGTAGTTGCTGAGTTACAGCAGGTTCTTTTTAACGTTTTCCGGTTTTAATATCTTAAAACCCAAAAAAGATATCGGAATACGCATTAAGCTTAATTGCAAAGTAACAAGGAAGACTTATGTGTCATAAATCGCAGATCATTAATAATGCATCCTTTAATCCCTAGCCACTCCAACAGTATAATTTTAAATGGTATTTTATCTCTTGTGATACCTCAATGAAAGGTATTTATGAATTTTCAATCTACTGAAGGAAAATTTAAATTCAAAATTTTTATTTTTAGGAATAATTCAAATACATAAGTTTCTATAATAATAAGTCTTACAGAAACTTATTCATTTGAATTATTCAATTTAAATAGTCCAATCAAATTTTTGTTTTGATATTTCAAGAAGGCACACGCAAAATGTATCAATCAAGATTTTATCACTTTGTATGCAATCGATAGTTTTTTCCATCAGATAAATTAAATTCGAGTGGTGATTTTTCGAATAACTTCAAATTATACTTCAGCAAATTGAAAGCATTCGCAGAAACGTTAAGTTTAAGATATCAGAACATGTATAGCCGTATATCATTTTAGATTAAAAAGTCGAGATTCCTAGAGGTAATAAAAGTACATTTTAACTCTCGTATATTCTTAAAACGTCCCTCTTAACACTGCGAAACTCACTGCAAACCGTATCTTAATATATAGAGTGGAAAATATTAAAAAAAGTGTACTTTGAGTTTAATTGCATTTATGCTAAACGAAAGAGTTTTCTAATATATTTTAATTTAAATATAAGGTGAAGTAGTTAATCTGATTACCGTTTATTACGATTTCTCCTACCCAAATCTTAGTTTTCATTTTTCAATCAATTTTGAAAATATATACATAAAATACAAATATTATATACAAAAGGTTAGGTTAACTCTTTTTTTTAACCATAGTTAAAAGTTCAATTTTAACCTTAGTTCAATTATCTCAGACTATGATTAACATCATAATATGATTAAATACCTATTACCTGTACATTACAATAATTAAATAGTTTATTATTTTAGTAGGTAATACTAAAAATTTAACAAATTCGGTACTTCCATAATTTCAATTTAAAAGGATAAATTAATTTAAGGAATTTGAATAACTTAATATTAACATATAATTGTTAAAATATGCATCTGATGGAATATTTATTAAATTCCGTTTATCTTTTGTCTTACAACGTATTTTCCTTTTTTTTTTATTTCGATTTATTGTTTATTCGAATCTTTAAATTGGAATTTAATTAAATTACAGTTAATTAAAATAAAATTTGAGAGGCAAATTTCCAAGTGATTTATTTAACTAATAGAATAATTTCTTATTATCAGTCAAAACAGTGATCAAAATTGAGCGCTCTACCACGTGTAAAATTACCTTGTAATAATAAAGTAAACATTTTTTTTCCTGACATAGTAGTTCTTAAGATATTTCTTTAAAATTTTCGAAATTTCAAAAAAATGCTTAAAAAAAGCATTGTAGCTTTTTTGGCTAAAGCTAGGTTTAGGATGCTTTGCTAAGTAGAAGTTTAACATATTACTCAAATGGCATGAGTTGATGGTACACCCCAAGTCGTTTTAATGAACAGTTTAAATATTATAAAATGACAAGGTGAAGAAAAGCAATTAGAATAGTAATCAGTTAATGAATCATAAGAACTAAAAAAAGGTATATTAATGATTAATGAACAAACCAAAAGGGATTTCGTGCTTATTAATTTTATTTGTGTTAACCGGCGTCACCGTATTTTTCCTACTGCCACGAACCTAAGCCCTTGAGGACTGTGTTTTAAATAACCCAGCTAGCTAATTAACTAACATCTATGTAAGTAACAAGAATAGTTTCGCTACAAATTATTAACTAAACTACCAAGTATAAACTGTCTGATTTTGATATTCATTCTGTTGCAACGTCAGGCCGGGAACTTAATTATTTATCATCGTAGATTGCATACATATTTATTTATTTACGTTGCTTTTGAACCATATAATAATGGTTCGAGTGACACCTAGAAAATTCAATTTAATTTTCTCTAAAATTAATCAATTTATTACAAATATTGTAATCGAAATTCAAGTTGAACAAAGCAACTTCTAAAATAGTTGAGCAACAACGAACAACAGTATCGACTCCATAGGTCAATTATTTCATTTCGTTATAATCTCCACAGAATAGCAAGAATTGTATAGTTTGAAATATCTTCCGAGGTAAATAACTAATTGATTTTGGCATTATTTTATTAAAACTTTACTTATATCAAAGCACCTATCTGTAAAGATTGGATAACTTGGCTCTTAGTCGTTTTACTTAAAACAACCAGCACGTGACAACCAACGTTAAATCTGAAGTACTAAAACAAATTGGTATTCTAAATCTTCTCTATTATTTCTCCTTCTCTTCTGGTGGAAACCTGTCATTTTATCTTTTTTAACAAAATTAATTTAAAAACACTTGACAATAATTATCGATTTGTAGTAATAATTTGTATACCACACACCTATTGGCTAGCGGTAATGCCTGATGCTTTTATATTTAAGGCAATCAATAAACTATAAAAAATGTACCTACAGTATATCTTCCTATTCGATAGCGAGTTTACATAAAATTCAAAGCAGCTTTTCAAGGTAGTTAAAAAATTTGACACATAAATGATTTTAAAATGAAAATGTAAAAACGTTTCAGAAATATGTGACGAATATCAAATTTTATTCATACAAGTAGCTGTTAAATGGATTAAACGCAGTACCTATTTGAATAAATCTATTACAGCAATACCGAAAGATATTGAATTCTAATGATGTGCAAAAAATATTAAATTTAAAAGTTGTTTGACTACACAGTTAGCAACTACGTCGTATAATAATATGTTAGTTTGTGGTCGTGTTAAATTATTTTTAATATTTAATACAAAATAATTTCATTTTGCGAAATAATTTTACATATAAGTAAAATTTTCCAACTATATTACCAAACCAGAACCAGAAATTTATTACTATTTATAGTAATAAACTTTAAGAACGTAATTGCTTATAAATTAAATTTAAATTAGTTCTGCGTTAGAAGTTTTCAGTTAAAAAAACATACATCAAAACACACAACTTAACAACATTATTTGACATCGGTTGAAAAACAAAGAAATTAATTGAAAATTAGATGCTTCAGCCGTTTTATTTTAATTAAAAAGTATTTCAAAAATAACGTGTAGGAATACCCTAAACACATTTCATTATAAATTGTAGTTGAATTTGACAGAATAAATTTAAATTGCAAACCAACTTTGATTACAAATTCAGAATATAATTAATTCTTGAGAGCTTGAGACATATCAATACTTAACGGACGTTATTTCAAAATAAAACTTGAAAAGGTTATCTCGGTACGTTAGTACCCTACCAAATAATACAGTATACTAACTGAATGTAATGGATATTTAAAAACATATCGATTTTTGAGTTATAAATTTAAGTGAAAATCTTTGCCTAAAATATGTTTAGCATACACAATTGGCGTGCTAATTTTACTGCATTATGTATGAATCGCTCTACAAATTCATTAAATGTCAGAAACATACTATTTGCATTATCCGGCAAAAACTATGAGGTGGCCCTAATATTGAAAACACAAACACCATGTTTTAAAAAGGAGCCTAATAATATTTGGTTGCCTTACCCTTGCCAACAAAATTTAGAACGGAGAATGAAAATCAAAATCGGAGATTTAGTATACCGCCTACATGTTTTGAGTTTAATCAAAAATATATTGACGTTCTAGGCAGTAAAGCAGGGACAAAGTTTGAGAACAACAATAAGAGAATTGAAAATATATGTTGCATACACAGTAGCACAGAAATACACTTAAAGCAAAAATTTTAATATAAGTCCATCATAATATGCAAAACGTTGAAAACACTATTGTAAATTTGTTTATATTATGTTTAATTTGAGATATTTAATACACGGTTCAATTTTATTTTTAATTATAGCAGAATTCTTTGAAAAATATTTTTCTAATGATTGAAATCGCAATAAAAAATATACTTGCAACAATAAATCAACTAGGGGTTTAACACCTTCGTGTGTCGATATAACGCTTTTCGTAATTCCGTTTTCTTCTCGTTTTTAGACGGCGATTAATAAAACTTGATTATTTTTTAAATTCGATTACATTTATTTCTTTTCTTTTGTATCCACTTTATCATTATATCAATAATTTTCAAACCCAAATCTAAATTTTGCTGCTCGATGAAATATCGGAAAGTAAGGATGAATTTTTCAAATCAGCACTTGGACGGTTTGAGTTTAGAAGGTTTAATATGTATTTGGAAAATTATTTTGATTAAAATTTTATCTTCCTGTTAGTTCAGTATAATCGATAGGGTCGGTACAGTTCTAAACTATAACTTATTAGCTTTTGATCAAGTTTATGTTACCTTTAACAAAAGCCAAACCCAAGTGCAAAATGTAACTGATACAGCGAAATTTACATTTACAACTCAAATGTCTTATCATAAAGCTATTTGCATTTAAATTTCGCCTTTGCACAAATGTAAAATCTAAAAAAAGATAACTTGTGTTATGGTTAAAACGTCATACGAAAGTATTTACCACTTGACAAGACAAACCAAGAAAAACTCTTGACTAACAGTCGTGCCATTCAAAAACCCTTTATTTCTTGAAAGAGATAAAATACATCCTGTTACTTATATTCCTAATTTAAGATATTTTAGTCTGCCTCATTCAATTTCCTAAAACTTCCCGCTTTAAATCATCCGACATATTTTGTAGTATATCTCCCTCCCACTCAAATGTATATATCTACCTTTACATACATACTGTTTCAATGTTTGAAACTACAAAGACAAATTCTCACCCTTCACTTGAATCAATTTTACTTGACAATCATTCCATTTATCCTTAAATTCAAGTATCACTATACGCATTCCTGCTATTCGAAATCAGTGTTTTACCTTCAATTTGTGTTTCTGTCAGGTTACTCATACCGTTTGTCAATGTAAAGAACATTTTGCAAAAAATTTCCATTTTTATAAATTTCAGTCAACTCATGTAATTTAAATGTCAACTCAAGCACTTTCTTACATCGTTATATACATTTTACATATTTTATTCAGCGTTATCTTTCATACTTCGTTTAACACTTGACCAAATATTTCTACCAAATTTCTTATCGAATCACTTATTCTACAGTTTTTCTGATTTTACATCAGCAAAAATAATAAATTCTATACTTGCATTTCTCCATTCCATGGTTAAACTTGACCTACACAATGAGCTCGTAAGTTTGGAACAAATTCGATATTGGAATTTTTTTTATATTTTTTTACGTCACTGTTCTGCCCTTGATATTTTTTAATCATGTTTTGTTTTGAGCTGTGACGTCATCGTAGATTTTTTTTAAGCAGCAGCCCATATTTTTCATTACGAATTTGGATAAAGTAAGTACAATATTCTGAGTATGACAGTGTAAAAATACTATGACTATGAAGCGAAAAGTTTTCGTACGTAACAGCTTTGGGAGAGGTGCTGTAACCAAGCGGAGTAAGATCCTGAGATCTAAGTGGCAATTCGATTGTTTCCCTTGGAAAAAACTTGATTTAAATATTTACGAACGATTACTGCAAGTAGGTGAAGAGCTTCCTGATAGTATATCGTGTTGTTGGACAGATCTAGATCATCATCTTAACTCATTTCAATACGTATCTTGAAAGGTAAAGAAAAATGAACCATACTATATGGATAGTTACCTGCAATGCCAGTCCAAACGTTCAGTTTTTGTTGAAATTGGCGATGAGTTTCCATTTGCCAGTGTTGATGAACAGTATCTTCAGTTTTGCTTATGAATTGTGCAGTCGCGATAAATAGTAGCTTCATCATTCATTCATGCAATTCGTCATTCGCATTCTGACATTGCAACATGGTTTCACGAAACTGCAATCTACTGTCAGGAATATCTTCGTTTAGTCCTTGAACCAAAACCACTTTACGAATACCACTTCCTCAGTTTTAAATATTTTAAAACGGAACTCTGTTCTATTGCGTTGTTTGCCGTTACTGGACGAGTGGATAAATAGGAACTTTCTTGAACTAGTGGTTGACCCGATCTAAAACGTTTTTTTGTATGATCCACTATCAAAATTGTTTGTTGTATTTTGCTAACGGTAATTGGTTCCTTGTTAGAATATTTATCACTGAATAAATTGTAAACTTCTAGTTAAGTACAAGCTCTGTCCTAGAACTGTCCCAGAATTCAGACAAGCGACAAACCATTTTAAAACAGTTAAAACAATAAAAAAGTACTCTAAATACAATTTGGGCAAAGTGTTTTTACATTCTCGTATTCAAAAAGTGTGCTCTATCCAAATCCGTAAAGAAAAACAAAGGTTGCCATTTAAAAAAAAATACGATGACGTCATATCTCAAAAACAAAACACGATATAAAAATGTCGGTGGGGAAAAGAAGTGACATTTAAAAAAAAATAAGGTTGACGATTTTCTGAGAAAATTGCTCTACAAAATTTTTAACGAATGTGAACCAAATTTAACGAGCTCACTGTATGGGTGTGTGTGCAGCAGAAGCCTAATTAAGTTTGGCAAATAATTAAAATTATAATTGATTTAGATTATGTAGTTTTCAACCTCACGCTGATTGCTTGAACATTTCTGAACCTGATTATTAAACCTAATTTCCTATTAGTCACGCTAATGCTGTGGTAAGTAACAATTTATCAACAAATTTCAATTTTTTCTCAAAAAATAAATTTCTTTAAAATGTTATAATTGTTTTTAAAAAAAATATCATGTGGAAGTATTATTTATTATTCCCAGAGGTGGATTATAGTATTTTTCAAAGAGGAATAAATTCAGATGTTACACCTGAAAACTTTAAGCAGTGTATACAATGTAAAGATTTTCGCTAGACTAATAGAGCGGTGTACACTGTTATTGTCCTTTTCAGATCGTCAGCATTATTACGAAATACACTTCTGCTAATAGATTATCAATTATTCATAAATCTAGACCCGACTTAAAAAAAAATTCGAACCTTAATCCTTAAACCTGGTCTTTTTAACTTTATGACGGTGTAGGCCTACTATAAGAATATACCGCTCCGTCTCTTATTTTTCATCATCGATCTTTAGTAACAAATTAGCATTTATGATTTTTTACGAAAATTGATGTGCCGAGTCACCTTTTAACCCCTAAATTGGAGGTTCGACAATAGCAATAGTAACTCTCGCACGGTTCACAAGGCGAAACGGAATTTCTCAGCAATCAGCTACTCGGCATATACTTTCAAACCACTAGAATCCAATTATTTTCATATAAAATTAAAATAATATTTTTATATTACATTGCACTATTCTATTCTATTCAAACTAAAACTTATTGTTCCATAACAATGTTCTTCCTTTATCAAAAAGTGGTAAAGTTAAATAATAAATGTAGTACTTTTCACGTTTAAACATTGCTGAGTTACTAATTATTATTATCAGAAAAACTCAACCAAGCGCATTAATAATTATATATCCTATATTCTCCTAAAATTTACATAAAATTGATTTTTACATTAAAAAGTAATAAAAACTATGCTTAATCGTAGCATTAAAAAAATAATTCAATTAAAATAGTCGGTAATGATTGTAATGCCTATATTTTTTATTTAAAAATTAATATACTAATTTTTAATGTTCGTAATTTATTAGTTGTTTGTCGTAAATCAAGATATGTTGCAGATAATTAAAAAATTTTCAATATTTCCCAAGCTTCCAAAACAAACAATTTGAAAAAAAATCATTAATTTCGAAGCTAAAATGAAGTTAAAATATTATTGGTTTTTTTTTAATTCTCTCAAGTCAAGTTTCTAATAGCCCAAAGCAGTTTTACTCGTTGAAAAGTAGGTAGGCATTAAAAATAAATGACAATTTTCAAATTAAAGGGTGCTTAATATTCTATTTGAGATGGGCAGAAGTCTAGATTCGATTTTCGTAAATATGCCAAGTTAACATAAAAATTTGACAACAATGCAAAGAAATAGATTACTTCCTTTACCATAATTTGTGTAAAAATATTCAATCGCTAGACCGTGCAATTGATCCAGCACGCATGTTTCTGAAACCAAATTATCCTTGGACTCCTTTGTCTTTAACTTTCGATAGCAGAAAAGTAGAGAAATCCTTTTAACCAGAACAATTATTCGTCAGAGCGAATTCAAAATCCAAAAAATCTCAATGGTATGTTAGAATGCTAATAGTGTGTTTATTTGAAAATATTAAGGCAACGGTTAACCTTAAAATAATTCACGTTAGTCACGCCCTGATACTTTTCTTTTGGTTTGTAGTTTTCCTATTTCGCTGATCATTTCGATAAATCAATCAATTTTAATGTTTAAACGAACGATAAAATATACTCGGCGCATTAATGTTGATCAAATCTTGAATTTAAATTTCAATGGCCTGATCTGTTTTGTGCAGACTTGGTTAATAATCGGAAAAACTAAATATTGTTTACGTCCACCTTAATTATAAACATTTTTCCGAAACAAGTATTAATTACTAACAGTAAATATCGACTAAGTTACTACTCGATTATTAGGTAATGTAATATTAGCGTGACGATGACATTTCGATATTTAATTTTTCATTTAAATATTTGGAAATTGACCCAAGTGTTATGTAACCGAGTGGAGACATGGTTAAGGGATGAACCCGTAGGAACATCCGACGATTAGTTATCCAAAACTTACTGATTGTGGAAGTGCTGCACATATCCACCGGGTCCTGATACCCGGCGATGGAGGCTCTTGACAGACATAGGTCCAGATTGACTAGCATCGCCCCGCGGTCACCGCTGGCTCACTCCCGGACATTACGCGGGGGTTCCTCCTGCGACCCCGGTGCGCCGCTAACTGCCTCCTGTTGGGTATCTAACAACGACCCCGCGCATGCTTACCCGCACAATCATATGTTAAACAATTTTATATAACGTCCTCATCTGATTAAATTCTTTGATACACACCGCACAGCGCTAGCTGCAATTGTCAATATGTAATAATTATTAATAGAAGGTCACATGTTTATGACATTTTTCGTTTTACTCCCGTAATTATTTTAATTGCGCCCCCTTTTAATATATCATATTAGAAGGTCGTTCGCGTAAATTACATTATGAATCCGCTATTCTATGTGTATCATTCGGAAAGCATGATTCAAAATTGATAGTTACACGAAGTGTTAAACATTCATTTATCAAAATCACATCCTGTTCTTCAATTTATAATATAATTTTTGGAACTATTAAATACTAAATTTGCAATAATAATATGACGTAAGGAAATAATAATTTATTATGCGTAAAAAAACTACATTAATAGTACGTTAATGTGGTTACTTAAGCGTACGATAAACGTAAATAAAATTATCATAGGTGAATATTATCCATTATCAATGTTAGCGACATCGGTACAATTATAAATAATAAAAGAATTTATTGCAACATTCTATTTAGAACTACTACTACATACAATTTTAATATAATATAAGAGTACATATAAGTCAAATACAAATAATTTATTGTAATATTACTACTACACCATTATTGCATTGGCAGATATGCAAAACGTAAGCTATACAATGCTCGAACGAATTTTAAAAAATTTGAAGTTAAGTTCTGTCTTTACACGACGAATTTGGGACAAGCAATTGTTAATGTTTCTGCGCATAACGCATTGGGCAATACTTCTCCTATCACTATGAATTTGGCATTATTCCATATCTCAGAGCCCTTGCTATTTATTTCAGTATAAAAAAATGTCTCTCATTTCCTTGTACCTCATTAGGGCAAGAAAAGCGCCATGGCATAGGACGTGTTTCAAGTATCCTCATAGCTGGACATTCGACATGGTAAGGTGATATTTTAACGAATGAAAAATTATACGTATTAATATTATTTGTAAATTTGAACCGTGGCTCCAATGCTAGCAATATTTTTGAGGTATTACATGCAAATGTCTTTCCAGTCTTAAACGAGTGGAGGGGTATCTGAAGATGGTGTACAACATTATAAAACCGATTAATAATGCTTACTGCGTTTCAATGTGAGAAGTGGGTACCAAAAATTTTAAAATTATTATTTTCGAAAACGGCTATAGAATCTTGATTTGTAAGAAGGAACAAAATACATTTGCAAAATAGTTAAATGGAAAAATAAATTCACTTCTGGAAAAATAAGACACATACGAGTATGTAAGAAGAATTAATACAAATATTAGATTTTCTTGCTCAACGGAAAAAATTTAGTTTTATGATCAACACTACAAATTCACTCTTTTTCTCCTACTTCTTGGTACAACACCTGCATATCCATTATTTTTTTAATGTCCATCGATTTTATTAAATTATTAATTAGAATTAAATATCAGTTTAGTTTTGTTTTAATTTTTGTTGACCTTCAAAATTCAAAAATCGCCATTTTGAAATGGTACTTCGCCGGAAATATTTTAATGAAAATAATTGAAATTTTTTGGAAAAATGATTTAATAATGTTTGCCACATAAGCTGTACTTCGTAAGTTACAAGAAATCACTATAAGTAATTTCAAGAATGCAGAGCACAATTTGTTTAGATAGAATTATTTACATTTTTTCTCAAAATATCAGCTTTTAAACCCGAAGGATTACGGCATAATAAAAAAAATGTATTTTTCAGTATTTATTTTATTGTAACTGTTCTACTGAACACTTTTTAACAAAACTTTTTTTGGTAAGAATTATCGGTAAGAGAGATTTTTTGGTAAGTTTTTAACAATTCCTGTTTTAAAAAAAAATAAGAAAGTTTTTGTCCTTATATTTAAATATGTACCTTTCATAGGTCACTCACTAATTTTTCACAGAAAACTCCTTTCTTGCTCTTCATTATATGGTAAAATTTTCAACTTGATCCATGTGGTGGAACACAGTAAAAAAAAATAAAATCGATTTTTTTTATATTTTCTTCGAATTTTCAAGATCAACGTTAGATCAAAAGTAAAATTTTTGAAAAAACAATAATTATTATAGTAAATAGGGGCGTGTCGGGTGGTTTGAGCCATGTTTTATTATTTAACTATAAAATCTCACTGGATGAAGATATCATGAAGCGGATGTACTGTTAGAAAGCTCACCTTATTATCTACCCTACTGCATCATTAATTTTTAGAATTTAGAAAAAAATGATATTTTTGTCCAATATAAAAATGGGTTAAATTTTGAATAAAAAATTATTTGTCGGGTGGTTTGAGCCGTCTTAAAAAATCTGAGAAAAACAGTAGTAAACTTGCAGAAATGAAATAAATACGCACAATATCAATGAAAATGATTTTTTTTATTGTTCAAATGGCTCCAAAAAGGAAAAAAAGATACTCGATTAGTTACCCGATTCCGGAAAACCACAAATTTTTCTAATAAAAATACAAAAAATTCACTTAGCATCCATTCCGAAACGAAATTTTCTATCATTTCCAATCGATAAATATTTATCCCAATGCAAAACACGAAAATAAATGGGTGGCTCAAACCACCCAAATGCCTCTACTTTTCTTGTATTTAAAAAAAATAATTAAGGACGATGCAATACTACGAAAACTTTATGCACGTGAAAATTCATCGAATTTATAACACATTAACGATAGCTACATTGAAAAATCGTTGGAGAATGTTCACTGAACGATTTTTCTTTAAATCAAGCAAAAACTTTTTTCTTAATTTTTGGAACACGTGTCTGATTAAAATATATCGAGTGCGTCTTTTCTTTACAAATGAAAAGTGAGGTATTGGTCTAACAACAATTTAACACTATTCACCAAAAGATCTTACTGTCAACAAACCAAAAAATTGCGGTGGCTCAAACCACCCGACACTCTCCTACTTTATTATACCTTTTTTTATAAAACACAGGTATACATACATTAACATTTTAAAACCATATTTTGCTTACTTAAAGAAAAAGTCCAGCAATTTTTTTGAGGCCCCTAAGAATTTGAAGGCCCGGGGCTGCAGCCCTCTTAGGCCCCCCTTAATCCGGCTCTGACTTTACAGCGGTAAACTAGCTTTTGCCAGTGACTTCGTTAACGCCATAAAAAGTCCGAGCTGTAAACCCTAATAAAATCAATCAAATGGATATTAAAAATTGCATGAACATGTTAGAATCCGTGTCATAGAAAGTGGGTATTTGGCTAAAATTTGCGTAGTTACCTAGGCTAAGGGGGTGGGGTTCAACCCTGTAGTAAACCACCCCAGGATTTTGCCAAAACTATAAGGACAGTCCGAATTTGTACAACAAACTTACATGTACAATATACCTGTTTCAGGTATATTCACGAAAAGAGAAATTCTTGAGTTTCTTATACCAAATTAATGATGTCGATTCGACCGTTCAGTACATTCTGTCGAAACTGAAAGCAGGTATTGAAAACATGGAGGAACGCAACATAGCATCTTTAAAAGTTTCCATACGGATCCTAAAATCAAGGCGTTATACGAAATTTCAAGCCGCGAATAGAAATCAACAAGATTTGAATCAAATAATGCTGCATGGCTAAATTCAGATTTTTCTGTTTCTTGCCGTGCCACAAAGTCCTACTACATCTTCTTCACATTTTGGTCGCCCAGTGCTCGACTTTTCTGAGAAATCTGATTGCTTAAAACGTCAAAACAAAATAATGGCTTGTAGATACGCAGCAAAACAATCTTCTCGTACAGACTTATATACTGTTCTCGGTAGTGTTCTTAAGAGTTCAGAAGCCCCTCTCAAAAAAATCAAATTATTGAACGATCCAACGGTATCGGATTCATTAAGAAAGAAGACTCCACAAGAAGCTTTAGCCTTTTTATTTGATAATTCTCTTTCTAAGGATGTGTACCAAAATATACGTTTGGAAACAAAATCATGTGGAGCAGATATTTGGCCAGCGTAAAGCGATGTTAGAGGTGCTAAAGCAGAATGCAGGCCACTGAAAGAATTAGTTTTTATTACGGAAGAAAAAGCGGAAACCACTGTTCAATCCCTGCTGAATCACACTGCAGAATGGATTACGAATTTACAAGCCGAAGTGATTGTTCAATATAATGGAAACCAAAGGTGTTAAGGAACTGGAAGCAGTAATGATGTGTTCTTGGGGATTCGATGGAACCTTCGAGTTTTCATGTTTCAAACAAAACTACGAAACCGCAGATCAAAATACACCACAGAGTGATCAAAATTTATTTGTTACAACAGTTATCCCATTGCGATTATCAACAGCAAGCAATACTATATTGTGGAACAATAAAGCATTTCAATCTCCAAGGTCGTGTCGTTTCCTTACGATAGAATATACTAGAGAATAAACAGATGTCGTTTTAAAACAGAAACAGCACGTTGAACATCAAATAGACAAACTAGAAATTCTCCAAGTAAAATTGGACGAGGTTGAGTATTCGCATCCATTTTTCGTTGTATCTCACTCTGATAGATGGCAAAGTATTGAACATAATCACAAATACTAAGTCGATACAATCGTGTCCAATGTGCCATGCAACTCCTAAAATGTTCAATACTCTCAGAAACAAATATAAGGGGCTCTTCCTACCCGAACCAAAATCTCTTCATTACGGACTTTCCCCACTTCATGCCTGGATAAGAATTTTCGAAACGTGCTTGCACATTTCTTATAGGATTAATATCGGAGCTTGGCAAATAAGAAGTGCTCAGCACAAAGAAGAGTTTGCACAAAGAAAGAAACAGATACAAAACATTCTGTGGGAAAAGTTGGCACTTCTAGTGGACAAGCCAAAACCAGGAGGCTCTGGTACGACTAATGATGGCAATACAGCAAGCAGGGCCTTTGAAAATCCGAAAATATTTACAGAATATCTTGGTCTCAATCCTGAATTACTCTGTAATTTCAAAACTATTCTAATCGCTCTCTCTTGCCATTTATCGATTGATCCACAAAAATTCGAAACGTTATGCGATAAGACTGCTGAACTCTGCGATAAGAACTACCATTGGTATCCTATGCCAGTGACATTGCATAAAATTCTCATGCATAGTGCTGATGTCATGCGAACAAGTATTCTACCAGTAGGTATGTATGCTCGCCAAAGAAGCTTCCGAATCTCAGAATAACGATTATAAAAAATACAGATCGTCTCACTGCAGAACTTTCAGATGAATTATCGGATGATGATCGAGAGACTGATTAAATGTGCGAGTCTAGGGAAACTCACTCAGCGAGCACCCTGACGTGACTGGACGCATCAAAAAATTATTTTTTTCAAAACTTTGTCGCTATTTTGGCTCCGTTTTTTTGATTTTTTCATTTTAAACTTCAAGGGCTCGGCACCCTCAAAAATCTGCTGAATAATATTAGTAAATTCCACAATTTAGGCTACCATATTGGGTCTATCATTATAAATTATGAATTATCCATATGAAATTCGGATTTAACCACCTTTAAAACTAACGAAAGAGGATTTTCTAGAAAAACATAGTGAATTTCGAAATTTTTGCCGCCATATTGGGTCCGCCATTTTAAATTATAAATTTTCAATATCAAATTCAGGTTCAGAAACCCTAAAACCCCCTCAAGTAAACATTTTCATGCCATTCTAATAACAATTTGACTTTTGGCCACGACATCGTCTAGCCTGGTCCACTGTGCACTCGCAAAAATTACCCGGCGAACAAAAGTCCTAGGCGAACAATTGTCCGGCGAACAATTATCCGGCAAATAAAAGTCCTGTGCGAACAATTGTCCGACGAATAATTGTCCGACGAACAATTTGCGGCGAACAATTGTCCTAGAATCCATTGCAATATATGATTACTGAATAGCATAGATATTAATTTTTATAAAATTATAAACTACCCCGGGACATTGCAATATATGAATTACTGAATAGCAATAGAATAGCATAGTTACTAAATAACAGAAAAACAAAAAATATGTTTGAACTGCTTCGAACATGATTTTAAATGTCTAAACTATTAACTGTTGGGCAAAATACAATTTTTATTTTAAAAGACCTGAAAAATCAAAAGTAGAATTCTAAAGTTCAAAAGATATTAGCAAATTTGCTAATACTATTAATACTAACTATTACTATTAGTTTTATTAGACACTGAAAATGTATATAAAAGAAATAAATTTGATGAAATAAAAGCAAGAATAGTGCAGTTACAATAATTTATTATATTTAATTTAAATAATTTTTGTATTTATTTTATTATCATTTAGTTTAGTATTATTTTTATTTATAAAATAAAACTTTGTAAAGAGCACAAGAACGGTTGGTTCAAATCAAATTGCCAAGCGTTAATTTGTATATTTTATTACTTCCCTATTGGTTAATTTGAAAGTTTACTGTGTATTTTTAGTAAATTCCTATTTATCCACTATACTACCGTCCTACTAATTATGCACACATAACAACAATGCTTTAACAATAAAAGTAATATACAATTAAATAATAATTCATCTACTTATACTACAACTCTCCCTCAATAAAAGAAAATTATCGATGGAAAATACTTTTTTATACAACCTAATACAAATTAACTCTATTTTTATATATTTTTATCTATTTTAATTATAATATTTGAGATTTAAGATCTAACTTTTTAATAGATACTTCCTTCAATATCCCATCCAAAGCTTTTCTTGACACTGAACAGTAGCAGCAGCCTCCTTTTAAGATGCAAAAGCAGATGGTTTGACAAAAACAAATAATGCATTAACCTAGGCCAATACTCGAGTTTCGACATTACATATTATAGAAAAGTATAAGAAATTCATTTTATACAATAAGTATATGCCCAATACACATGCCAAGTACATCTGTACTTGATTTCGAGAATGATAAACTAACTGTAACAAATGTTTATAAACAAAAAATATAACTGAAAAAGACGCAAATCTATCTTACACCAAACCGTATTCATTACCATGTTCTCAAAAAGAAGAAGTAAATAAAACAGGTAGAAAAGATGCTGTAAGGTGTATCGTGGAACAGGCAAGATGAAAACAGGCATCCCTTTTGTTAATAGTAAAACGGATCGAGATCAAAACAGAATTCAAAATTGAGGTGTTGTTATTGATTACAGGTAACTAAATATTAAAATGTAAAATGATAAATCTCCATTATCACATATTATAGAAATTTTTGATTCTTTATCTGGTGTAATATATTTTTTACGTCTTGATCTACATATCACAAGGATACCATCAAATAAAATTACATGAAGCAAGCCGATCTTATACAGCATTTAAGACTGACAGGGGTCAATTCCAAATGACAAGATACCATTGGGTTTAAAAGTAAGTTCTAGTGCTTTCTCTCATGAAATGACAATAGTTAGCAACAGTGAGTGTAAATTATGGAAGTTGTTGTATTTATTTGAATGTTTTAATCGTTTTCAGAAAAGCTTTATTAAATCATAATAAAAATTTTATAAAAGTTTTACAAAGATTAAGAAAACTCAATTTAAATTAAGTTGTAATAACCAGAGTTTTTAAGAAAAGAATCTTGTATTTAGGTCATGTTATTTCGGCAAATGTACTTGTCATCCGATCCAAGTAAAATTCATCCTATTCAAAACTAGACTATCCCATCCCAAAATTTGCAAACGAAATAAAATGTTTCGTTGAATTTGCAAATTATTACAGAAGATAAGGTACGGAGGTATGTATGTACCTACATAAAAAAATTTACTTGTATAGCAACTTCGTTAAATAATTTATGTATAAAAAGGAGTAAATGTTGAGTGATCAAAAGAATGTTAATAATTCATTGGGAAAATTAAAAGTAGTAGATACTTATAAATCATCAATATTTCAACTTTCAAAGTTTTCAAATTTTAATTGCTTTAATTTAAAAACTGATACTTGCGTTTGCCATTGGAGCAGTATTGTCAAATGGTGATGATAAACCAATATCATTTGCAAGTAGATCACTAAATAATTCCAAAAGAAATTATTAACTAGATTAGTTTGGGGAGTACAGCACTTTATACCTTTTTTATAAAATACAAAGCTTATAATTTTTACAAATCGTTTACAGTGAATTTATTTATTTAGAATGTCAAATTCTTGAGGTAGTTTAACTAAATTTCGAATGATACTTGAAGAATAGGATTTCACAATTAAGTAGATTAAAAGAAAAGATAAGATAACTAGAGAATAAAGTATAGGAATTTCGGAAATACTGTTGAAGAGAACAATAAAACAATAGCATTCCGATTATTAAATTCAGAAAAATTTGATAAAATAGAAAACATAAATAATTTTGATTTTAAAAAAGGGGTTAGTGGTAGTTTTCTACGACTTTTTCCCTTCAAAGTAAGAAAAAAAGCATTGGATATTCTGAAAGAGTACAATTTTAGCTTTCAGATGAGGCGAGGATGAATGAATTAGGCACAACGGTTACTTCACAATTTAATTTTCAAATTCGCATTTTGATGAAAATTTTACAAGTTTACGTTCATGTTTCCTTAACTAAATTATTCTGTTGTCGGTACTTGTACGCTGCGGTACTCTTAAAATCCGATTTTAAGTGGGGAGAGGGCGTGGTTCATTCACAGGCAAGCGGTACCAGTGCAAACACTGTTCGAGTTCCTACATTATTGAGTGCATTTTACGATCCGACAATTGTCCGGAGCCACCCGAAAAGCGTGCGGAGGGTAGATTTTTACTGCCCCTGACATTGGCAAATCTCGGATCCCAGCATTCGAATGTCATCATTTTCGAGTTCTGTGCGCCTAAATTCTGTTATTTTCGAAAAACTACTTATTATTCCTCACATTTTATTTTTATATGTACTACTTAGAGACCACTACTTACCAACCAGTTTAAATATTTCAATTAAATAACAATTAACTAAAGTAACATAATTTTAACCGAGTATTATTTTTTATCCAATGATAACAAAAAATGATCAAAAGAGAGGATACAGAATTCCTTAAAAGTGAAAATAAAGTAATTTGGTACCGCGAACTAAGATTAGAAAACGTGGTACCGATACAGTAGCCTGCAATGATGCTAGGAATAATGTAATTATTTCAAAAAATAAAAAATTATTATTCTTTATATTAATTTTTTCATTGTAAGCTATACTATTTTTTAAAATAACCCATGCCAAAACACGACTACCTATCAAAAGTTTTAAATCATTTTCTCTGTATTTTTTCATACCTAAAAAAATTTAAACCATTTTTGGTTTTATAATTGAAACTCAAAAAACTGATTAAAGTTTCTTCTGTTTGATTATTAGTTTTCTGTTATTTATAAAATAAATGTATTTAGCTTTATTAAAATTGTATCTCGCATTTCTATCTTGGTTGTAATTCGAACCTCGAAAATAATTGTTTGAAAACTGCTTTCCTTTATTATTTACATTTCTATTAAAATTGATATTAGTTACAAAATTTGAATTACTTGTTATGAATAATTAACCTAAAATTTGTATTTCCTAAAACTCGTCTAAAATTTCTATTGCAGCTAATATAGGATACCTGAGAAATATCTTTTGTAGTTCCTCATTTAGCTCCACGAATTTCTTCATTTAATTTGAATAATTTCGCGCTATTGCGATATTTCAAATTTTTTCATTTGTAGCCTTTAAAACTTCAAATAGCTTATTACCCCCTTTGGCTTGGACTGGGCAATAGTTAAATCTACAAACAGTTCTTCGATAAATTTCCTAAAATCTTCGCTTGATTATCTTCAACAAATATCGAAGCAGACGACCTTCTGAGTTAGTAATTGATTGTTTAAATCGTTTACTCTACTTCCATTATTAATATAAATTTTTCATTGGGCTTTGTAGCAATCTTGTTGTTAATACATAATTTTTTAATAACTTTTTATCACTTTCGTCTAAGATCGAGTCATAAAATCAATAGATTCGATAAGTTCTTTTTTTTATAATGTCTTCATTTCCGGTCTTTATAACCGGAAGCAAACTTGTTGCTGTACATAATTCAAATTTTACACCCATTTTTTTTTTCTATTAATTAGAAGAAAATCTCCATCTCTTTGAGTAAATAGGTTATGTATTGGGTATGTATAGATTGTGGTTTCATTTAATTATTAAAAAATATTAATTTTTAAATTTTATTATAAATTAAAATATGTAATTATTTACGTAATTTAAAAAAATTATAATATAAAAACTAATTATATCAAAAATAACTTGAAAATTGAAGCCATACAAAAAAGCCGATTTTCACTTGCTACCTCAATCTTTAAGTTACTATTTCTTATATTTCTAATTGTATTTTGCTTAATTTTTTTACCTCACCATAAGATGATGTATCGTAAAAGTTCAAATGATTGTTTTAAAGATCTTATTAAATCATTGTTAGTCTGGATTCACAATGAACATAAACATAAGAAATACAAATCCAGCTTTTATTATTGTATTTATATTCCTTATGTTTATGCTTATGTACATTGTGAATGCACACTAATAGAATAAAAATAAATATAATATAAGGAATTGAAAGTTCTCTGAGTTAAGCGTAATTTTGTATACAGGTCCATCGAAAGAGCGACTTATTTATTTCTATAGTTTATTTATTTCTATAAGCGACTATATCTTTTTATAAATAACAATACTTATAGATAAATTAACACAGTATAACATCATTCATATTGTATTCAATAGCAATAGTTTTATACATACAGTAGCGGTGCGATCATGGTATAGAAAATGTCTGCGATTGATTATATAATATTACATATACTCGTAATAATACATTATTACAATGTATATTTCATGCAATATAATACAATAATAAACTTATAATAATACAATACAGATGTTAAAAAAATGTATTGCAACAATCACCAAGCAAGATGAGAGTCCATAATTTACAGGAGCTTCTTAAAATTGAATAGGGTGTGATTAAACATATGATAAATGGATCTTCATTCACGCAGTTGGCTAGTATGCACACCAATCTTGGCACAAGACTATGTCAACAATAGTTCCAGCATGATGTTTAGATTCAAAAATCTACTTTGATCTAGTTAATTTTGATGGCACCCAAACTTTACAGCAATGTACTTACAGTTGCTCTTTTCACCGAATAAACCATGTAGAAAGCAGTAAATAGCATACACTTGTCTAATAACAATAAGACCTTATTAATACGACCTAATTTGTAATGGAGATAATTAAAAAGTTTATGCTGTAGATATATTAATAAGGCGACCAAATACAGCTTTTATCCTCCAATTAGAAGCAAACAAAGTCTAAATACAATAATTTCCCTAGAAATCAAACTTAGCGTACGAAAAGCTTTGCTGCAAATATATTAAATGTGACTTCTGAAAGTTAATACGGTATCCAAATATACACCGAGGTCATTTATCACAGATACACGTTGAACTTCTCTATTGTTGATAATATAACCAATATAACACTGCTGACAGAATACTTTGAAGTTCAGTTCAAGATTGTTTAATTCATAGCAGTTAGTTAACTTGTCAAAATCATCTTATAACTATAATCAATCGCTTGTGTATAATCAAAAGTTTGAAGACTTGCTTACTTACTTCCGATGGCCGAAGAGCCCTTTTAGAGTTTTAGCCTCCCCAATGCCTCTCCCTCAGTAAGAATATTGCGGAATGACAGAAGACAGTAAAATATGAGAGGAAAGGAAGATATTATCTGTCTTCACCTTCAATATTCTCACTACTAAATAACTACTTAGCCACTTAACGGTTATTAAAACCAAGATCTGAAATTTTCACACGAAAATCAGAATCAAATACTTTTAAAAAACTGTTGATATCACTTCTATCTCATATTTTAAAAGTTACAGTAATTTTTGTACGTAATAACTAGATACTACATTTGTCCTGCACCTGAGTAAATCGACGTTTGACTCTCACGGTTAAAAAGATAAAACTGTTCCGGCCAGAAGAGATATGATATTATTATTTGTTAATATTGCAGCAGTTAACGTATTAACATAACAGTTATAAAGCTTAACTATATTTTCAACCATAAGAACATTTTGTATTATAAATATAGTACGATATAACTATATTGAAATATACTTTTCTAATGCTCAATAATTTCAAAAAGAAAATTTTCAAAAAATTAATTAGTATTTACTACGCTTAGTGCTTGTTCACAATGTACGTAAAACGTAAAACCTACATAAAACATACATAAGACGTAAAGTTGAACATATGTAAAATCAATGCAATGTTCACAATGTGCTTACGGAGCTTTTACGTTTACGTAGTTTTTATGTTCAAATTTCGTTTATGTATGTTTTACGTAAATCTTATATATTCAAGTGAAATTTGTGGTTTGAAGTTGGTAGTGTTTGGTTATAAATTGAATTAAATTGACATAACATAATTTTTATCAATTAAAGTCCTTAAAATAAGTTTATTTGTTATTTATTGATTTAATTTAGAATTGTGAACTTATATTTTAAGCAAATAAGTGCCAAAATAATTAATTTGATGCAATTTTATTTTCAAAAGTTTGAATTTAAAAACATTTTTGGTCGATTGCGCATGCGTATGTTGACATAATTATTACGTATACATTGTGAACAATTTTACGGCTTATGTTGGTTTTATGTACAAATTACGTTTTGCGCTTATGTACGTTTTATGTCTTACGTACATTGTGAACAAGCACTTACTTTTTATCTAGCTCAATCGGTTAAATTTATTTTCATGAGAATAGTTAATACGAAAAATGATCAAATTTTGTATCAGAAACAAACCTTTTTCACTTAATTTTAGTATAGTATTTCAACCTACCAAAGCTTGTCCCGATTCAAAAGTTTCACATAGTATGTAAGGGGTTTTCCTTGTAAAACATGTAAATTACCTTTTGTAATGTAATTATAAAAAAAGTCACAGTAAAATTTTTTCTGTACTAACTTTAAGGCTGTATGACACACACGTTAATTTTGTACAAAATTTAGTACAAAATTTTGTAGTAAACTTTGTACAAAATTATGTGACGTGTAAAACGTATAAATTTTGTACTAAATTTTGTACAAAATTTTGTACTAAATTTTTTGAAAAAACTGTGTATTACACGTAGTTACGAATATTTGTTTGAAATTTTGAAATTTCAAATTTCTCAATTGTCAAATGGATCAAAAAATTTTAACTGCTACATGTGCTACTATAATAACAGTAACTGCTGCGGTTGCTATTTTTAAACGGGCTACAAGAACAACTTGGGTTCGACCATGGTTAAGGCGAAGAAACGAAGGAAAAGGTATATTAAATATGTTGAACTCGGAATTGCGAAATGAAGATAAATCGGCATATACCAATTTTCTTCGCCTTACAGGCATTCAATTTAATTATTTATTAGGGTTAATTGAGAGTGGTATAAAAAAAGAAGATACTTGCATGAGAGAAGCAATTTCTTCCGGAATTGCATCCATTCTATTGTCTAAAGGAAGGATAGCTCACAGTAGGTTTGCAATAACACTGAATATAAAAGACATTAGTGTTTGCAATATCAAGAAACAGTCAGTGAAAACTAAACTTTTAATCAAATCTGAACTTATTGTTTTGGGATGAGCTTCCGATGATGTATAAGTTTACTATCGAACGCTTATGCCCGGTTTCTCCATCGCGTCTTAAGTTCAGGTAGGACTTAAGCTGCAGTTTAAGTTGCTTAAGATAGATTTTACGCTGTTGCCAAATTGGCTATCAGCTAAGCAATTGCTTAGGTGAGGGCGACGTGATAATATTTTGGTGCAACCCGACTCAGGTTTCAAGTAGAGCTTAGGAGCGATTAGACTTTAGCCAGGCAACACCTTAAGATGCGATTGAGAAACCGGGCATTAGAGATCTTATGATTAGTTCTAATACACCTTTGTGATGTGATGTCGAGTTCTGTTAAGAAATTGTTCATATCCATATAGCCACAGGTTTTGGTTAGAAAACTAACAATAAATCAGCGTTTTAACACTTCTAATGTAATATATTTTTAACAGGATCTAATTATTGTTATATTCATTTTAATTTTACTTGCAAATAAAATCTAATAAAAGCAATATGCTGTAGCCTAAAGTGCTCGCTAACAAGATTGCCACTTGTTTAACCGTCGATGTTTTTATACGGTTGGCCAGCTTCCGAGATTTAACCCACAGTTCGTTAGCGTTGGGGAGGTGTGTCCACCAATCGCAGGTTCCCTGGTTGATTGTTCTTACTACTTGGTTATCACGGATGATGAGAATGGCGACACTATCACTGTGAAAGGAAATGCTCTTAGGGCGCCAAATATTCCAACCTCCTCTTCATTCCATGCAGAAGGATTATCAACACTTTTAAAATCTTTAGGAGGTCATAGCGGCCGTATAATATCCTCTTCGTACAGATTTACCGATTTATAAAAACCCGGGCCACAAAAAATCAAGAGTAATCCATTAATTACCAACTCATTTTATTTGTATATACGTGCAAAAAAATTCTTTTTATTTAAAGTAAAACCCCGCGTAGTTTAACTTGCAAATTTGGTAAGATAAAATAGAACAATTTTGAAAAAATTTAGTACAAAATTTTGTACAAAATTTAGTACAAAATTTATACGTTTTACACGTCACATAATTTTGTACAAAGTTTACTACAAAATTTTGTACTAAATTTTGTACAAAATTAACGTGTGTGTCATACAGCCTTTAGGTAAAATAAGTGATGGCTTCAATTTATATCGTATGTGCAGGTGTGAATCAAACGCAACTTTCAAACAATTCCTTGAAATAAACGCCGATCATCTCATTGATTGCAGGTAAATAAATCTTGTAATATTTGATACGGCTTCCAATTGCTTCGCTTAACGATGGACAACCAATTTGAACATATTACATATCTTCAGTTTTAAATCATAACAAAAAATTTCGCAATTTCAACACTACTGAAGATTACACTTTTACAATCCTTCTTTTTATTAAAGAAAATAATGATAAATTTATCCAGTTCTAATTAGATTTAATTAAAAATTTAAATTAAATTTTAAAAAATGGCTCAAAGTAAGTGCCATTCGATCTTCATAATCGTTCCACTCGACACATCGCTGGAAACTCTACTCGCCGGACGTTGTTGAACCAATTTTTTTTTTAAGTGTCGGATTCACAAATTTTCCGTTAAAGTTGGTATTTCCTATCTACCAATTTCAAAATTTTACTAATTTTTCTCGTTACAAGTAAGTAATCTTGGTAACACTTTACTTAAAACTGAACTATTAGTTTTGTCAGTAGTACTATATCTCAATGTTTCAAAATTTAATTGCAAGTTTAAAATGACTTATTCGGCCAAAATCATCCCATCAATAATTTAACTTTGAATAATAATGGAATTTGAAAAACTTAGTCCTTAGGGGAGTCCTTTTTTAAGCTTCGTGTCCCGTTTCCCAAAAAACAAACTTTTTTCGCAATTCTAATAATTTCAATGTTATAATAAAAATATGAAAATTTATATTTTCAATATATACAATATTTACAATTGTATGAGTAGGTATATTTATTATAATATTGAAAACGATCAAGAACCCACAGAAATTACTCAGAGGTTAATTAAATCCTCAAGGTATTTAAATTGATTATCATTACGTGGATACCTTGGCTCCAAGTCACTTAAGAATTTTTTCTCAAATGGCTAGTTCGGTAGCGACGAAAGCGGAATTGTTAACCCTCCGGAGGTTGCGGTCCTAATCGTACACAGGAGGTCGCGTGTATCTCAGAGATACATTCATTACTTTTGCTGAAACTGGAAAAAACTTGGAAAGAAATAACTAAAAATGTAATAAATGATTATTGATCTATTTCTAGTTACAATTTAGACCTGAAGACCGATAGAAATAATCAAAATTTTTCCAGAAACCAAAAAATGCATTGATACATTTAAAAAATAAAATAAATCGTAAACAATTGTTTTTAACGTTAATTAATTAGATTCTTCCGTATTTTGGTCTTCAAAACGATTGTAACGGTTTCTGAAAGAAATACGAAATAATATTTCTATAGTATTACTCAAAACTAAATATTTTCACAACACTTATCCATTATAGCCAGCAAATAGATAAACTGGATAAGGAGATTGTAAGCGGAAAAAATTCGGAAGGTGAGACTGCCGAGAAGAAATCTTATTCACAAGTGTTAGGTAAAGGCAAAGAAATGATAATGATTAAACCAATAAACTTAGAGCAGCGTAATGATATTACGAGAAAGGACATAAAAACACAAATAGATCCGAGTAAATTGGCGGTGGGTGTGAATAATATTTAAAATATAAGAAATGGTGGTGTAATGATTAGTTGTGTTGACTCAAATTCTAAGGGAGTAATTAAAACAAAGGTGCAAGAGGTATTGAGCGAGAAATACAAAGTGGAAGAAGTGATTGCGAAGAACCCGAGAATTATTGTTGTGGGAGTGGAAGAAGACTTTGTTAACCTGCAAGATGAAGAAATAGTAATGGCAATAAGTGAACAAAACGGTATTATGTTTGACAATATCAAAGTTGTAACGAAATATGTAAAAAAGTCCAAGAAGAATATAGGTAGTATTGTGTTGGAAACTGATCCGGAATCTTATATAGAAATTATGAAACGTGAAAAATTAAAAATGGGATGGAGAATATGTAACGTCCATCATCACATAAATATAAAACGCTGTTTTAATTGTGCAGGATTTAACCATATAGCAAAAGAGTGTACAAACAAAAAAATATGCTTTAAGTGTGCTGAGGAACACAGCGACAGAGAAAAATGCAGCTCAATTAACTTGAAATGTGCAAACTGCAGTAAAGCGGTGGAAAAGTATAATATCAAGGTGGACGTGAATCATAGTGCAACGGATATAGACTGTCCCTGTTACAGAAAAGAGATGGAAAAAGTGAGTAACCGAATAAATTATAATATATAGCAATCAACAGTAAAAAGGAACGAGATTATTTATTTTAATTGTCAAGGATATTTGAACAACAAGGACCAGATTTTGTTATTAGTTAAAGAAAGGAAGCCTGTCGTGTTGTGCCTGGTGGAAACACATGTAACGGAAATCATATATGATGAAGAGCTTGAAATCGTCGGTTATAAAATGGAAAAATGCTTGACAGAAAATTCAAGAACTGGATGAGTTCTTTTATACGTGCGAAAGGTATAAAGTCATGCTGAATTTCACGAATAACAAATATTTATGGATTTTAGTAGTTCAAATAAAAATGAATAGAGAAAGTAGCCTGATAGCTGGTATCTACCATCCACCACAGAGTAGCGATGGTTTATTCGTACAGTATATGGAAACGTACATTGAATCGCTGGAATTTGACGGTAATATTATTATCAACGGAGATATGAATCTGGATTACGCAAAAAATGATTTTTATACACAAAAATTGAAGAATGTTATTACGAGATGTGGTTATTATCAACAGGTGAATGACTACACCCGAGTGACACGTACAAGTGCAACAATAATAGATTATGTGATAACAAATAATAAGGAGAAAGAAGTCAAAATTCATCAGGTTCCTAGAATAAGTGATCACTACATAATAACTATCAATATGCAAGGAGAATCTCTACAAGACGAATATATACATAAATATTAGAAAGAGAAGTCTAAAGAATTATAAAACAGAAATATTTCAGGAGAAGCTGTTGGACAAAGAATGGGATGTGGAGGTATCGGATATAGATAAAGCAAGTCAACTCATCGGAAATATAATCAGCACTATGGACGAAATGTGCCCAATTGAAAGTATAAAGATTAAAAGTAAATACAAGGAGAACAAATGGATAAAGAGCGATGTCGTGGAACTTATTAAGAAAAGAGATAATTTATATAAAAAAGCAAAATTCACAGAAAAAATAGAAGACTGGGAAATATATAGACAGCATCGAAACTTGGTAACCGAAAAAATACGTGTAAATAAGAGAAAGTATTATTTTGAATTGGTCTCCGAAAATAAAAACAGTAACCATCTTTGGAGGGAAATAAAAGGATTATTGCCAGGAAAAAATGTAAGAACGCAGGATATAATAAAGTTTCAAGGAGTCAAAGAAACAAATGAAAGAAATATAGCCAATAAATTTAATGCTTTCTTTTTAGATAGCATTAAAGAATTAATCGAGAGAATACCGTCGAGTGTCAATCATGATAGAGCTTTAGAGAACGTCAAACAAGTCAGGCATTGGGAAAAATTTAAGCCATTAACTATGAAAAAACTAAGAGAAAACATTCGTAGATTAAAAAACACGACCGACCCAGAAACGCTAATTAATACCAGAGCGATTAAAGATTCTTTTGCAGTGGTGGGCCAGTTCTTTTTGAACACGATTAATGCGTCATTAAAAAATGGAATCGTTCCAGAAAATTGGAAAACTTCTAGTATAGTTCCTATACCAAAGGTGGCAAACACAGATAGATGTGAAGAACATAGACCAATAAATGTAGTACCAATTCATGAAAAAATACTAGAATATGAAGTGCATGACCAATTAAAAGATTTTTGTGAGACAAACAGTATTCTGGTTCAGGAGCAGTCCGGATTTCGGAGGTTTCACTCATGTGAATCTGTGGTGTTGGATTGTTGTGAGGAATGGACTGCCAGTATAGAGGGGAGTGAAGTTGTTTTGGCAGTGTTCTTGGATTTCAAGCGTGCTTTTGAAACCATAGATAGAGAATTATTGATAAAAAAACTTAAAAAAATGGGAATTAGTGGCACCGTGTTAAAGTGGTTTGAGTGTTACTTAAGTAACAGAAAACAGAATGTCAAGTTTAGGAACAGTTTTTCAGGGGATCTTTTTACTGAATATGGTGTGCCACAGGGAACAAATGCTTAAAAAGCATTTCGCTTATGTTATGAAAAAAATGTCTCGCAAGGTGTTTTTCCTTAGACGCATTTCGGGCAGTATGTGTGCATCCACTAGGGTGCTATTATATAAATCTCTGATAGGTCCGCATATTCATTTTTGTTCGGCTTTGTTTTTAAGTATGAGTAAAACCGAAACTCAACAGTTGCAAAAAATACAGAATAAGGCTATGAGAATTATGATTCAATGTAATAGATATACGCCAATTAAAGATATGTTGAATGTATTAAACTTAATGAGTGTGTCACAACAGATCAGATACAGGGTTCTGGATTTTGTGTATAAAATTAAAAATGGTATGGCTCCAAAATATTTGCTGAATAAGTTGAGACATGTGAATGAGGTGCACTCTTATAATACGAGACAGAGAGACAATTTTTACGTGGATGTAACATCATCATCTAGATCATATAATTCATTTTTTTGCATGGGGTTACTATTATACAATGGATTGCCTGTTTTATTAAGGGAATGCAATAATTATAGAACATTTAGAAGTGAATTAGTTTTGTACATTAAGGAGACTGTAAATAGCTTGTGATGAATTTTTGTTGATTTTGGGAACGTCCAGATTTTGTTGTGTTTATGCGAGTTGGTTGTAGTGGGTATTTGAGGGGATTGATTTTGATTTTTGATATGTAATGACCATGTAAAGATAGCATTAGCTAATAAACATATTTATTATTATTATTATTATTACTTACAGTAATATTTTGAAATCTCTCCTAACACGTGTTGAGCACAAACTAAATACATCAGAATCAGGAAATGACATTATGGAATACCGGACTGAGCCCACACTTCCTTAAAATGACTGTCGAGAACCGCCTGCTTTAGCATCGGGTTGAGGAATTAGCACACAACCGTCCGCCGGGGATCTGCCGATTTTAGATCCGATTAGAGTCTTATCAAGACTGTCGGCAGATTGGCTGAGATGTGATGGGATTACGTGAGCCCCATCGCGAAGGTCGCTGACAATGCGAATCATGGCGTGCGGAATGGATCCAAAAATCATGGCGGGACCCAACGGCAGAAGGATAGAAATTGCCTATGAGGATAGAATTTGGCCGTAAAGCTTATCGACTGGCGGGGCCAGGTCCAGTCTCTTGTCGAAGGAGAATCCGAGAAAAAGGCTCCAACGCCGGGCTCGCCGCGGGGCGCGTCCGTCATCCCGCTTCCTGTGCCATTGGAGGGGGGGATAGAATTGACACCGATTAGAGCCGTTGTCGATTTTTCGGAGCCCCCCCTTTGGTCCTGGAGGAATACTTGATTCACGTACTCGAGTATTGGCTGCCGGAAGGGGAATGGAGTTACCATTACCTGGTCTGGGCTTTGACTGTCTGTGCCCTCCAAACTAAATTCATATTATAAAACATTATCTTATAGCTAACATATAAATGAATAGCTAGTGAGAGCCATCGGACTGTATGGTGTATGTACAATAATGTATCTGTCAGATACACCGCGACCTCCGGAGGCAGTGACGGATTTACACATTTGCCACCAATAGGCAATTCAACCGACCCCTACAGATTGCATAAAAAAAAATTTTGGGTATATTTCAGAGTTCATAAAAGCTCAATCATGTGGTATACCTTAAAAGGCCTTAATATTACTTACAAAATAATGTACATTCGGTAAACTTAATTAATCAGTTTTTATTACGCTTATACGGTTTAAAAACAATACATTCAATTCTGGTAACAATACGACTGCTGATGACTTATGCTTAAATTCAATTTGCCGCCCCTAAAATCTGCCGCCCTAAGCTCCAGCCTACTCAGCCTGCTGGTAAATCCGCCACTGTCCTGAGGGTTAAAACATAACAAGTATAGTTCAATAAAAGACCATTATGATTTCTCAGCTCTCGCAGTAGAGACCCTGAGCCCTTGGAATAGAGATGAAAAGGCTCTAGTCACTTGAATTGATCGTTTTCTAATCGAGGTGTCGAGGGTCAGACGCGCAAAGAGTTTCTTATTTCAAAAGATCAGTTTGGACATTCAAAGAAGAAATTCCGCTGCGGTGCTAGGGTCGATGCCTACAGGGACGTGCATGGACGAATTTGTTTTATGAATGTTATTTATAATTTGTAATTCATAATATTATTTACTAATATTTGAACTTTTACACAAAATTATATTTACTCGTATATTATTTTTCTATTTTCTTAATATTTTATTTATTTGCGCAACATGTTTCGTACGAATTTTCGTACATCGTCAAGTGTGCAGAACATGGAGTTAATATAATATAAATAATTATCTTTAGAAGTATAAAAAAAGTATAATTGCAGATCTAACATAGTTTTTGATTTACCCCATCTTCCGTAGACACCTGACGATGTACGAAATATGTTGTGCAAATAAGTAAAATATTAAGAAAACAGATAAATAATATCAGGACTGAATAATATATAATTTTGCAAAGTACAAATAATAATAAATATAAAATTAACTTCGCTTGTTCTTAACAGTTACTACTTCTAATTTTTTGGTCTGTTAACTTTAATACTTTTTACAATGTTTTAATCTTTTCTTTTTCTTCTCTAAATTGATATCTATTTTTTTCTAAAAATTCTATATAATATATAAATCTATTTTCTACCATAGTTAATATCACCGAATAAAATATTTTTTTGGGTAAAATTAACCCGTGATATTCGAGAGTAGACTTCTTCAGAATTACAGTAAAATAAATACAATTTCTTGCAAATTCTGAACATAAATAGTAAAGTAACAGCAAAAAACGGGTGTCCCTTTTCAGGTATTTGGAAGCCAATTTTCTTAGTATGGAAGCCATTCACATGGTGACCGGACAGAACAGAACATGAAAGAACAGAACATGAAAGAACAGAACATGACAGAACAGAAAATGACAAAACAGAACAATGAAAAAACAGAACAATGAAAAAACAGAACCATGAAAAAACAGAACATTGACAAAAGAGAACTCTGAAAAAACAGAACACTGAAATAAAAGAACATTGATAAAAGAGAACATTGACAAAACAGAACTTTGAAAAATGTTCTATTTGCACCGCAGAAAATTTTGATTGATTTTGAGAAAGCATGTATTTGTGCTGCTCGGATTGCTTTCCCGGAAGCAGAAATCAAAGGTTGCTACTTCCACTTAAACCAAAGTTTATTACGAAGAATTAACAGTGCAGGCTTGAAAATAGAATTTGAGTCTGACATTGATGTAAAGTTAAAACTGAAATCTCTGGCTGCTTTGTCGTTTATTCCAGCAGAAGAAGTGCGGCCCGTATTTGACAATCTAGCTGCGACATTTCCCAACGATGATCGCTACAACGATGTGTTGACGTATTTTTTTTCCACATACATAGCTGGTGTTGCAGGCAATAGCCCCAAAACAACAAATTGTTGTGAAGGTTTTCACAATTCTTTAAATTCCATATTTCACTGCAGCCATCCCAGTTTATGGAATTTTTTGGATGGATTGCAGCGTGACATTGCTTGCCAACGTTTGTTGTTAGCCAATGCACAAACTGGCCGCCTAGAAGTAAGAAAGAAGAAGTATGAGAATCTTGGCATACAAGTGGCAGCCGTGGTTCAGGAATACGAAAGTTATGATGATAAGTTGAGATTCTTGCGGCGTATGGCAAACTTGCAATGATTTACAGTTGTTTTTTATTTTTTGTTTTATTTTTATTTGAATTAAAATAAAATTTAAAATTTATATAAATTTATTGTTCTCATTTTTCAAAGTTCTGTTTTGTCAATGTTCTTTTATTTCAGTGTTCTGTTTTTTCAGAGTTCTCTTTTGTCAATGTTCTGTTTTTTCATGGTTCTGTTTTTTCATTGTTCTGTTTTTTCATTGTTCTGTTTTTTCATTTTCTGTTCTGTCATGTTCTGTTCTTTCATGTTCTGTTCTGTCATGTTCTGTTTTTTCATGGAATCCATTCACATAGACATTTTCTATAAAACGTCTTGGTGTAATTAGAAAACAATGAAATACGAGATAAATATTTCTATGACAATTAATAAACTATAAATATATATTAATAAATTCATTTATAAAAATAATCTAATAAATATTTTAGTTTTTAACAATGTTTACAAGGGTGTAACTTTTTTAATTTGTTTTTGTTACAAATATTTTTTCTATATCTAAGTATTAATTTTTTTGTCATATACTACATAGTACCTACATGATGTATTTACAATATAGGTATTAAATTTCTGTGTGGGTTAGTCGGGTACTTACGGAGTTTTCCTGCTGGTACTCCACCAGAAATATATTATAAGCATAGGCAGCCCTCTAGATTTTATTTATTTTAATTTTATTTTAAATTAACATTAAGTAATAGATATCTACTTTGTGCTTTCTTATTGCTTAAAAAGTTTAATTTTTCTTATAAAATCATCATTATTTTTGTATCGTCGTTTTGATTGGTACTTATCGTTGTGCCTGCCCAAATCCCGCAAATATTAAATTAGACAAATATTTGCTGGGAAAAAGCAAGAGTGTGATTTTGTACAAGAAATAGCCGCAAGAAATGCGATACACTTCTATAAATAAAATAATAAATTTTGAATTTTAGATAGTGTTCATTTGACAGTTTGTCTAATGCCCGGTCTCTTCTTTAAAGTTAAGGCCAGGTTCTCATCTAGCGACCCAAAAATGTCACTATTTTCTCGAATTTTTTTTTCATGGAAAGAAATAAATGAGAAACGCAATGTTATTGGTACTTATTTAATACGTCTTAAAGCAGAGAAAAAAAATTTTTATATTGAAAAATAATGTGACAATTCTTGTTAATTCGTACTGAAACGTGGTAGCCTCAAAAAAAGGTATCCAAGTGGGCGGCACTCTAGCGCTCGTCCCTATCGTCTGTTATTAAAAACCCAAAAAAATTTATTAAATATATTATATTTGTTGAAGGTTGTGCCTATAAAACCAACAAAAAGTCAAAAATTGAAAAAATGGCTGATTTACAAAGTTTAGTGTCGCATTTTCGCGCTATTTTTTACTCTTCCAAGTGCTGTAATCAATATAAATAATAATAAATTTAATCATTTTTTAGGTTCATCCTCCAGTAAATTTAATCTACTTTGAAATGAAAAAAAATATATAGCGATATATTCAGTAGTTTTTGATATATCGTGCCGCCCAGTATGAAAAACGCGACTTTTCAGGAAACGTACTAAAGTTTCGATAAATGAATTTTTTGATTAAATAGCAAAAATGTACCTTTTGGCTAATCAGCAATTGCCATGAACACCCGGTATAGTGGTCCGGTCGTAAAATTGGGAAATTCAAAAATATTACGAAACTCACCCGTTAACGCGTGAATTCAATTTTCTCGTAAAAACGTGGTTCCAATTTTTTCGTTATAATTTAAGAAAAAAAAACAATTTCGAACAAACCCTTCTGGGAATATACTATACACATAATTGGTTATGAAAAAATGCAAAACAAAATCGATTTTTTGAAACCTCCTGATGAGAACCTGGCCTTAACAGCGTGGTCAACTTGACAAGCTGTTCCGGACAAACACGAATACGAGTTCTTTTATAAAAATTAAATATTTTATTTATATAAAAGAATTCGTTCTCGTGTATTTCCGGAACAGCTTCTCAAGTTGACCGCGCTGTTAACTTTATGAAGAAACCGGGCATAAGTATGATTTTACTATTTTTGAGAAAGCTGAAATCGCAGACATCCTATCTCCTCTATCCTATCCTATCTATATCTTAATTTCCATTGAAATTAAGGAAGTAAAAACTTTATGCAACTGATATAAGTTCCAAGTACTTGATTTTATTATTTCAAATAAATACACTCAACCAAAACAGATATTATTATATTCAATAAAAATGTTCATTGAGAGGAATAATAAGAAACAATACGGACAACCTCTGAGAAAAAACGGATTAAATGATAAACGACACAAGCTACAAAACGGTAGTTGAATGTTGGAATACGGAATATGCAAGGACTAGCGACAAATGCACAGAGGTATTCAAACAGCTACATCAATTCGAACTAGACATTTGTGCTCTTACAGAAACGAAGAATAAAAAGGGCTAAGATACATAAAGAAAAGGAGAATACATATACGGGGGAGTGGAAAAGCATATAAGAGAGCCAAAGCGGGATTATCCATTGCAATAAATAAAAAATACAAAAGAGACATATACAATTGGGAATAATATGTAGATGAAAGAATATTAAAAGTAAACCTGGAAGTTAAAAAAGGAAGGCTAACTCTGATCACAATATACATATGCCCCTACAGACGATACAAACCATGACCAAAGAGTCAATATGAGAGAACTCTTGAGGATGTTCTGTCGGCGGGGGAAGGGAGATTGTTATGATGGGAGATTTTAACGCTAGAACTGGCAGAAAGGTTGGTGACGATGTTGTGGGGAGATTTGGAGAAGAAAAAAAATGACAACGGCGAGAGACTTATCAGCATAAGTAACCAATTCTCACTACGAATTATGAATGGTTTCCACAACCATAAGCACGGGCGTATATACGGGGGGTATATCCACTTTCTATGAAACGGATTCTAACATGTTTATGTAATGTTTATGCTAAGAGAAGAATATGAATCTTGGGGCCTATAGATAAATATGCAGAAGAGTGAATATCGCACTGGGGGGGGGGGGGGGGGTAGTAAATAAGAACTTGAAATTGGACGGAGATGAAATAAAGGGATGTGAAGAATTTAAATATCTTGGATCGGTTTCTACAAAAATCCCAAACCGCGACTGGGACATTGAGAGTAGAATAAACCAGAGACGTAGAGCTATACAAGAACTATGGTGGGGTAAAGGAATCCGGAATACCACTAAACGCAGACTATACCATCAGACAATAGTTGAAGGTATTACTTTGTATAATTCTGAAGTATGGAACATCTCAATGAGAAATAGCCTAAAGTTACAAACCCTAAAATGGATGCTCTTAGACGTAGCTGTAGAATATCAAGACTTCAACATATCCCGAATACTTCGATAAGGGAGAAAATTAAGGTAGATAGCGACATAGAATCGAGAAAAAATGCTGATATGGTATGGCTATCTAAATCGTATGCAAGAAGAGAGATGGCCAAGAAATGTGTGGAAATGGACTTCTGCAGGAAGACGTAGAAGAAGACAACCCCGAAGAAATCTAGAAGATGTCCAAGGTAGGAGGAAATTGCGTATGTCTCCTTCCTTACTTTGTTCGCCAACCAACCATTGCCACGTTAACATCTAAATTCAAAATGTTTGCAATGAAATAATTTTGTCTGGTCTAGAAGCCCCGTAAAATGTTTAGCTTCATACCTCGAAAAAGCTGAATTTGGAAGGTAGAGGCAGTTAATAAAATTACAAAATTTTTTCGATGTTTTTAATAATTTTTGGTAAATAGTAAAGACAAAATATGAAAAGTAAAGTATTGTATATAATAGTTTAAAATAATTGTCAGAAAGTTATTTTATACATTTTTTCTAGTAAGTCTAACTGTAACAAATGTATAAAAATAAAATAAAGACTTTTAGAAATATGTAGGTTTCTGGTTTACAAATTTAAAACATTAACTACGATATCCTTTATATTTTGTATTATAAGGTTAAATTTATATATAATCATCAAAATTTGTCTTATGATTTATTGTTAAGTACTGTAGATAGTGTAGTAACATCAATCCGATATTTTCTTTTTAATAACCATTTGGCACAAGTAGATTTATAAAGGCCCCATATTAACAAATAATTGATAACAAAAGTTATAGTATAACGCATACTGGAAATGAACAACATGCAAATCTTCTGTAAACTGGTTGCGGGGGCACCAAGTGCAAGTCTTCTTCTTCATCTCCAGATATGCTCATTTCTTCAATGCTAAATGTATCGGTAAGTTCTTGATGTGTTCGAGATTCTTTTCGAGACAAAGGAAAAAAATTGACAATGTCCTCTTCGCTAAACAAAAATTGCATAAATTAAAAATATCCTCACTAATACTTAACAAAGAAATTGAACGTTTCAACTAGGACATAGTATCAATTAGTGTTTTATTACTTAAAATATAAACTTTATTACTGGCGTACTGAATAATTTAAAAAACATAATTTAATTTGTGAATTCTTCGACCCAAATACAATTTAATTAATGAAGTTATGCTCATCCAACCAACGACGGTAACGTTCAAATTTTAATTGCTTCAAAAAAATTTAAATAAAACTAGAGTTACATAAACTTAGTATTTTGAGTGCAAGCTTTTCTCTCAATTCGATAGAATTTAATTCACACCAGCCATAGAACGGATAATAATTCTTTATCGGAAATTTTTATTTTTATAGAAGCAGATTCCATACATATTCTAGTAGATTTTAATTTGCAACTGTCGATGCTCACTTTAACAAAACTATTATTATAATATTTTGTTGGGAAATGTACTAATTGTTCTGCAAATAATTAAAATTTAAAAAAGGGGCAGATAGTACGTATAAAAAAAAACTTATCAGAAAAGGTTGTGCTTGCATCTTTTTATCATAAAACAAACACAACTTAATAAAATCAATATAAAAACAAATCTGTGAAATTGCAGTTTTAAAATTAAAAAGAAAACCCACCTGTCATCGCTTTCCCACTGAACAAGTGGCTGATGATCTCTATTTCCTGGAATAGACAGTCTCTGTATAGGTATAAGACCTGGAGTGGTGTGATATTCTTGATGCAATCTTCGTGCATGTTCTATTCGAGATTCCAGCTTACGTTGTAATTGTCTTGTGGATGACGTTGAAATAGTTCTTGGAGGTGATCTACCACTACTATCGGCACTTGAACTATCGCTCGTCTAAAATCAATAGCTATCATCTATAAATTTACAAAACGCATGAAATGTGTTACAGCTAAAAGTCGTTCGTTATTTTGCTCAGATTTAATAATTGAATCACCATTGTGGTCTCCTGAGTCTATTCCACTATCTTCCATTACATAAAACCTCACATTTATTTAATTCTTTGAACTGTAAAATATTTAAATATTCAAAAAACATTCATTATAATTAATTTCACTAAAATCCCACCTATATTATTTTTAATAAAGTTGTTAAGAAGAAATTAGAACAAAAACATTTTTATTGTGCTAAGAAAGCCAACCATGTCACTAAACAGCACTGCCATCATTTCCCTTCGGAAAATCAATAATATAGTTCATGTTGTATTCGCTGAGAAAATTCAAATTTAAATACAAATTTATGCTTTCTCTAAGCACATACACGTCATCTACGATGCCTACTCAATTTTGTTTTTAAACAAAGTATCATTATTTGCAGACCAAATATTTAAAAAAATCTAAAACAGATTTGAACTTGCAACTTTTCCAAGCCTGACATTTTCAGTAACTGTAGCAACAAGCAAACATTTTTTTTCTGTCAAATTGATTACATGTTAAATATTTTAACTATACACATTTTTATTTACTAAAACGATTTACATTTTTAATTTTTTTACATAAAAATGCCTCCAACTAGTGCTCCAAAGAAAGCATTACCCACCAGCCCAGCAAAGCCAGTAAGTAAATTAACATTCCATGATGTATCATGGCACAATTCACTGCACAATTATACCATTCTAGAAAAAGGCCAAAACTTCGAAAACTGAAGATGACGAATTTCAAGAATGGGCAAGATCACGTCAATTACTTAAACCAAAAGATCAGTTAGAAATTCCCGATGCGGTTTGTTATAATTTATTATTCGTTCGAAACTTTTATATTTTTGTTGGTTTTAGGATCTGAAAGAAGTTCTGCCAAGAGTGCTGCAAACAACTAACGTACAACAACCAGATAGTCTTGTGGTATTTGATTTCAGTTCGGGATCGTTCGTTCCAATTCCAACTCTAGGAAATATTGTATTAGTTTATAGTCAAAAAGGAACATATTTATACAGAGAGTCTGAAGAAGCTCGAAAACAGCTAATTGCTCAAGGACACGATCGTAATTTTGTGGTTGTTAATCCATAACTACGCTCTAATAAAAAATTTATTTTAGCTGCCACACTTGGAGAACCCGAAGTCGAGTCCGAAACAAAATCGATTGAAGAGATTGTTGTAGAAGAAGAGCAGCAGGCGGAAGAACGTGTTGAAGACGAAGGCGAAGAAGAAGAAGGTGACGAAGGAGAAGGAGCAGAAGCAGCAGAAGGAGGTGATGAAGGTAAAGAAACCAAGGAAGGTGAAGATGAACCTTCCGAACCACGACCTGCAGGAGGAAAAAAGTTAACTAACCAATTTAACTTTTGTGAACGTGCAGCTTTAACTTACAATAATCCGACACGAGTAAAACCTTTCCTCGATACTTTTACTTTATATTTATATTTATTTTTCGAAACAGAATCGAGACACACAAACAATTCCTCCTCCGAAAGCTGACTACTCCGCCAATGTCCTTCAATGGGTGATATATGACAGTTATCAAACAGATTATGAAGAACAGCAAGCCGAAAAGGAACGTGAAAGGGAGAGAAGAGAAAAAGATAAAATGCCCGTATCTAAAACTCAAGCACCTAAAAAAATTGCCGGTAGAGTACAACTTAGCGAAGCTGTACAAGGACGTGTCTATGAATGTTGGAAAACGCTTGAACGAATGATTAATCAAAATTCTTACCAGGAAATAGCTAAAGGTATTTGAAAAGTTACAGCTTCGGAATATGATAAATAAAATATGTTATTTTAGATTTCAGATATTGGGAAGATCCGGCAGACGAATTTCGTGAAGAAGAAGGTACTTTATTGCCTTTGTGGAAATTTACTTACGATAAAACGAAAAAAAATACCATAACCGATTTTGTGTGGAATCCTCATTATTACGATTTATTTGCCGTTTGCTTTGGATATTGTAAGTTACTGGGAAACACGGATTGACTTTTCATTGCTTGTTTTTAGTGGATTTTATGAAACCGGTAAAAGGAGGAGCAGTGTGCCTGTTCACAATAAAAAATCCTTCATTTCCTGACTACATATGCTTCACGGAAGCTGGTGTGATGTGTGTAGATATTCATAAAAAATGTCCGTACATGGTACTGATTGGGTTAGATGATGGCAATGTGATGGTTTATAATATACAAGCTACTTGCAAAGTGCCAGCGTTTAGAAGTAATTCGGTAACGCAAAAGCATTCTGGAGCTGTGTGGGAAGTAAATTACATGAACTTAATTTTTTAATTTGTTGTAATTTTTTTGGTTAAATTTCTAGGTTAAATGGGCTCCGGATATGCCAGATGGAGAAATGAACTTTTTTTCTGTTTCGTCTGATGGCAAAGTTAACAATTGGATTTTAATGCAAAACGAATTTTCGGTTACCACAATTATAGACTTATATCTCGAGTTACCTCCAGTTCGTGGACCCGACGGAACACTTGTTAAGAAAAAAGGTTCATGAATTCTAAAACAGGACTATAGTAAACTTATACGAATAAATTTTTAGCATGTGCAACATGTATGATAATCCATCCAACGAACCCGAACGTTTATTTGGTAGGAACAGAAGAGGGACTTATTTATAAATGTAGTGCAGCTTACAGTTCGGCATATTTGCTCACATATAGAGCACATAATATGTCGGTTCATCGAATCGATTTCAATAAATTGAAACCAGACTTTTTCGCATCGTGTAGTGCTGACTGGAGAATAAAAATTTGGGAAGACAACAGATTGTAAATTTTAACAGAATTTCCAGATGTCTTAATTGATCTTCTCATTTCAGAGAACCTCTCTTCGTATTTGATTTAGGTGCAAGTGTAGGTGATGTTAACTGGGCTCCATACTCGTCGACCGTTCTTGGTGCTGTAACTTCGAAAGGAAAGGCGTACATTTTTGATTTAAACGTGAACAAGTACAAACCAATATGCGAACAAGCTGTGGTGTCTAAGAAAAAATACAAGTTAACTAGAATAGCGTTTAATGACAAACTACCAATAATCATTTGTGGAGATGACAAGTATGTGACAAAATTATTACAAATTGTGAATACGATATACCACATGTAACTATTTACTTTCAGAGGTTGTACAACGTTATTGAAACTTTCGCCAAATCTTCGAATTCCATGTAAACCACCTAAGAAACAGCAGCATTTAGATCAAATAACTTTGCAATTAATGAAATTAGATAAACTTGTATCGTTAGTACGAGAACCAAATACTTTGACCGTACCACCGGATCCTGCGGAAAGTTTAGAATCTTAGGTTTATCTTTAAACCTTCAAATTGTATGAAATGCTGTAGTATAATACGCATTACGAAAAATACAAAAATTTTAATGTAAAATTTATTAACGCTAAAATTACTAATCGCAACAATGTTAATTGCACATATTCAATTGTAACCACATTAAACTAGATGTAATTGTTATAACCCATTATACAAAAGATATAGTATATGATAATTCGCTAAAAGTTGGAATTATAGAAAAATATAAATTGTTATTATTAAAATGATGACAATAAATTAAACATTTTTCATTTGTGTTGTAAATAGTATAACAAGCGTGGAAAGTGACATATTTCCCATAAGTTTTTCTTGGGAATAGTTTCTTGCAATCATACAGCCATACACTATTTTTCCTACGACAATTAAGTATATTTTATTTAACAAAAACTAATTAACTCCCTAGCGCTATAACCCATTTTGGATTTTGGCTGCCTCTACAATTTGCCTCCACTTCTGACGGTCTTGTACAGATTCCTTCCATGTGTCCATGTGTACTTCCAACGTTCTAAGATATCTGTTGATGCCATCCTTCCATCTCAGTCTTGGTCTTCCAAGTGGTCTCTTTCCTTGTGGTGCTTCGTACCATACTATTTTAATCAGTCGCTCATTATCACTTCTAACTAGATGACCTGCCCTCGCAATCTCTGTAATTTAATTTCTTGTATTATGTCGGGGTAGTTATATAATAGCTGATGCAATTCGGCGTTTGTTCTTATTCTCCATTGATCTGTTTCTAGGTCTTTCAGTGGTTCGTAGATTTTCCGTAGTACTTTTCTTTCCCAGCGACTCAACACCACCGTATCCTGCACAATCAACGTCCATGTTTCGCCTGCGTACGTTAGTACTGGTCTTATGATGGTTTTGAAGATTTTTATTTTTGACAGTCTTGTAATTAATCTGAATTTTAATATGTATTGCAGCGCAAAACAGCATATGTTACCTTAGCTTATTCTTTGTTTGATTTCCTCACGTATATTGTTACAAGATGTTATCACCGATTCGAGATATTTAAAAGATTGTACATGTTCGAAGTTGTACTCGTCCATCATCGCTATGTTTTGCCTTATTTGGTCTTGCGCACTATTTCTGACAACGTGCATGTACTTTGTTTTTCTTTCGTTTATATGGAGTCCCATTTTTTTGGATTTTTTCTCCATACATCGACTATACTTCTTCCTAAGTCGTCAATATCGTCTGCATATGCAAGGAGTACATTGAGCCCTCTAGATCCAAACATTTGCTACTGTATATTCGTGGCTCTTACAACTTTCTCAAGCGCAATGTTAAGCCGGGATCCCACGAGTGGTGCATTTGGTCAATGTTGGTCATAGAAGTGCACTTACTGTCTCCTTCTAACTAATGCGATCCCGTAAGTGGTAAGCGTCCTTCTGTGGCCAACATTTGATCAATGCACCACTCGTGGGATCGTGCCTTTAAACAGCAGCGGTGACAACGCATCACCTTGCTTTAGTCCACTGTTTATTGAGATTTGAGAACATCTCGCCATATTCATTTTCAACCCTAACGCAACTTCGGGAACCCTCCACGCATATTCTTATAAGCCGGATCAGTTTGCCAGGAAGTGTCTCCAAAAGACGTATTCTGATATTACTATCATATGCCTGCTGGAAATCGACGAATAGGTTGTAGATATCTCTATTAATTTTATTTAACAAAGTTAGTAGTAATACAGTCAACTCTCTCTAAATCAACCTCCCCTAATTCAAATTTTTCTCTATATTGAATTATTTATTTGGCACGTGCAACTGAATTGTATTTTGGATGTAAAAATTATACTGTAAATCGAATTTTTTAATTCGAACTCTCTTGAAATTGAATCCATTGTTAAGCATTTGATGTCAATTTACCTGTAATTCGCCTCTTTATAAATCAAATTTTATTTTAATGGATTTTTAGTAAAGCTTTCAATTTCAAGTAGTAGTTGGTATTATTTAAACAAAGCTATACAGAATTTAAATAATATGAGCAAAAATTTCCGTTCAAAAAACGTACCTACAGAATAGGACATCTTATCGTGACCAAGGCGTACAATCAGAAGTTATTTCTTCAAGTTGGAAAATATCCAACTTTACATCAGTTCCTAAACAATACATACCGAAAGAGAGATTGTATAATATGTCGAACTATTGTGGAATCTCGATCCTTGGCGATTCCAATCAGAAAGAAGTACCTGATCTTCAAAAGTCCTCGAGTTTCAATTCACGCAGTAATTAAATAAATACTTCATTCAAGTCAAACGTTTCATTTATTTAAACTATTAGGTTGTAGTTAATACAAAATTTACAAATTTTTGGCATTATAAACGACATCACCTCTTATAGAATATACAGGGTGATTCTATCATAATTTGTATTAAAACGTAAGCATTCGCTAGATTTGGAATGTAAAAGTTTACCTTTGAATATAGATTTTAAATACCTACTGAGTATTTACCGTTTCAGAAAAAAATAAATTTTTACATCATATTATAATATTAAATATAATGTAATCTTTAGAAAGATCACCCTATATACTTCATAAAAAAATATATTAAAATATTTTCTAATAATACTATTAAGGGCTGGTTTTACAATAGTCGGCTAAAACTGAGTTCAGTGGTATACCTAATGTAATCATTAGTACCAATAATCGTTATACTGGGAATAATGTTATGCCAGATTTATCCGGCTATTGTAAAATCGACCCCTAGAGTGCTAACATCAGTGTCGTAAATCTAAAGTAGTGAAACAAAGCTGATCCTGAACTCAGGGGCGAATAGGCCCATAAAGAAATCGAGTCTTTCCCGGTAGGCCGCTGTTACTAAATCAACCTTTGTGGGGCCAGTAACAATATTTTAAGATATAAAATAACAAATATAGTTTTGTTATAATTTTGTTATATAATAACAGTATCGTTTATAATATCCCAGTCTCTTATTTTTTTTAAATCAAAAATTGGGAAACATCATCGGCGCAAATTACATAATACATTGGAATCTTCTAATGGTCTGCAAAGGAAATTTTGTTTATTGTTGAGCATAAACTTCTCTGGCACAAACTGTGTTATGGAGCAAAAAATGTAAGTTCAAAAAGTCCGTACTTCAACAAACCCCCACAAAATTAGTAGACTATAGTAAAAATTTGAATTGAAGTAACAAATTTACATATTTAAATTGTCTGCGGTGCTATTTTTGCTCGATTCGCTCGATTTTTAACTCCCCCCCTCGAAAAAAAACTTCAAAATAATAAGCCCATTTTTTTTCGATATAATTTTTGGCTGCCTATCCACCCCTGCCTGACGTCAATTGCCCCTAAGAAATATATATGGGGCAATTTTAAGCTCCTTTTAATTAAAATCATAAAAATTATGTTTATAATAAAACATTAATTAAAAATAAAGTAAAAAACAAGTTTTATAAAAAAAGCTTTATTGAATGAAGACAAATGAAAATTCTTTCTTCTATGTGTGCTCTTGCTTGGAACCGAATAGAGTATAAGTTTCTTGTAACATAATTTTCTTTTCAAACTTTAAAGCTTTGGTGGTGCTTCACATATTATACGATAACTTTCGCCGAAGTTGATATCTACTAAGTAGGTATACGTTTTTCTTCCTTATAGAAAAGTCTATGAAAGGCACCACCAAAGCTTTAAAGTTTGAAAAGAAAATTATGTTACAAGAAACTTATACTCTATTCGGTTCCAAGCAAGAGCACACATAGAAGAAAGAATTTTCATTTGTCTTCATTCAATAAAGCTTTTTTTATAAAACTTGTTTTTTACTTTATTTTTATTTTGTGGTTTTTAAGTTTTATTACAATCATTAATTAAAATTATTAACTCGTGAAACTCAGCGCCGAAATATTAAAGATTTATCTGACATTAACTTGACACTTGAACTAAGTCAATTAATTTTGACACATGCTTACTTGATTTCGCGGCAGATAGATTTGTGTCAAAATTTGTATAGAAAATGTGATAATTATGCGGTGGATGATCAGATCGGTTTCAAAATTTGATAGATTAAAATGTCTCGAGATACAAGTCGGTGTTTCAAATTTCAGCTTGTTTGGATGACTAGAAGTGAATTAAAAAGCAGCCGAAAGATTTTTACCTCCTATATATATATATATACCCGGGTAAGTTAATATAAAGCTTTTAAAAAAAAGGTATAAATGCAGAACACATTTTAAACTATATAATGTACTTTGCACAAACTAATAGTTATTTTTTATACAAGACGATAAAATTAAGCGAAACGTAGATTTATTCGCGAATCGATAATTAAATTTTATCGTCACATATAAAATTCAATTTTTCTATAACAAATGTTGAAGAAAAAGAATGTAAGAAATCCCAATTATAATACTTTGTAATTTCAATAGTAATTTCAGTAAAAATAAAATACTTGATCTACCCTTACTGTTACTACTGTTAGAATGTTTCTTTTACAATTTAAGTGTTACATGTTCTAGTATTTTTAGTCAAACAAACCATAATTTAACACTTGCTATAAAAAAATAATTTAAAACACACAATATGTACCAGACAAACTTTTCACTGGCAGGAAAAACCACAGAAGCTACAAAATAACTATAATTTTAAGGGGAGGTTACCGTTTCTAGGCATGAAAAATACGTGAATATCGAGAATTTTTTTTTTATATAAAATAATATATACTTTTAGAAATGGGTTTTAACGTATTGTACTCGTCCATCAATAGAGCGTAATTACCAATTTTATTAAAAAAATAAAATGTAAATTGGGGGCTCCAGCTCCCGTCAAATAATGCAGTGCACGACGTGTATTTTTCTGCGCGGGGCGCTCTACAGCCTTTTCAGTTTATCTAAGATAAAAATGTTTTAAAAATTATTAAACTAGACTAAATTTGGGGGGCCTTATCGTTTTTCGTTTTTGAAAAAACCCCTGAATAACGAAATGGCAACCTTTTGAAAAAAAAAATTCAATTGTTTTGCCCTGTTTTTTTTTTCAACGAACAAAAAACATATTTCTAAATCAGTTTTTGACAAAAATCGCTTCCTGATGGCCCCGCAAATTGAATTACCTTTCAATTGCGCAGAGATTCATTAAAATCGCGTCATCCGTTGAAGCTGTAGAGCGCCCCGCGCACTGAAAAATGCTGTTTCCGGAAAAAGCTCAGGTATCTATCGTCCAACCGTTAGACGGTTCCACTCTATGGGCTGTAAATTCTAAATTACTTTAGATATAGATAAATATTTTTATCCACGTGTTCTAAACACTTCAAGGTTGAACATTATGTAAAAGAAAAAAATGCTAAAAAATGCTGTCTCCAGAAAACCCTTAGCTACCTATTTTCCAGCCGGTGGTCGATTCCGCTTAACAGGCTGTAAATTCTAAAATACTTTTGATACGAAATTATTCTTTTACCCACATGTCCTAAACACTTTAAGGATGCATATTATGTCAGCAAAAAAAAATCGAAATTTTCAACGGCATGAACGGTAACCTCCCCTTAACCTAATTTGGTTTTTCGCTTTTCATGTATAATATTATTTTTAACAATTTCAATTAAACAATTACTTCTTGTTATAAAAGAGGGAATTCAAGTCTTATGGTGCAATTTTTTGTATTTTATATTCTATCATCAAAATTAATTTATTGGAGATATCTTTGGTAAAAGTAACAATAAAACGTTAATACATTGTATACAATCTAGCAATTAAATTACAAATAAAATGATAATATTTTAATACTTGGCAAATTTTAAGGAACATTATAATTCAACCTTGAACTGGTCAATACTTATCATGTGTAGGTATTTTTCTTTCATTAATAAATTAATTTTCTATGTTACAATGTATAGCATTTTAATTTTAAAATAATATTTATAAATTAATAAATTGTGATGTACTATTTAATAAATTAATTAAAAGACAACCAAATATTTGACTTCAATGACTAATGATTTAAATGTATTAAAAAAATAAGTAATCAAAATTTCACTTTGCGAGTTACTCTTTTTAAATAAATTTGAATCCCTTGTCTACAAAATCAATAAATATAACTTTATAATTTAAAAATCTACTTTAGAACCAAGGATTTACAACCAACTATTTTTATTGTAGTTGTAATAAATAGATAAAACTACACTTAACTTTTTAAGAGAGGTTTTTTCAACAACAAAACAACAATAAATCTAAATATTTTCTCATATGCAACAAACATTAAAGCTGCAGTTAAAACAGTTTGCCATAGTTTAGCTTCTAAACCTTGAAATAAAGCTTTAGGGCCACCTTTTTTCAAAATTGACAATAATAAAGCTGCTATCGGCATTTTACCTTCTTTTCCATATCGCTGCCTAGTTTGAGCTAACTGTAATGGATAAGTGGCAATAGTTGCTATTGCCTTTGCAGCTGCACCAATGAAGAACACAGTTGATGTAGATTTTGTTGATACACGTCGTTTAAAATATTCATATACGGCAAATTGTAGTGCAGGATTAATCACCAGCATTAATGATGGACTAACCCCCGACCATAAACCTTCAAGTCCTTCTGTCCTAGCTATATGCAATAATCCATCCAATAAACCTGTATATGGTACTTGTTTCTTCACCTACAGCAATTTTATTAAATTTTGTTTATTCCAAACTACCTGATAAAATGTACCTTGAGTCTGCTATTTACAACCCATAAAGGTGTAGTTAAAAGAACATTTGCAATGCCGGCTATGATACCAACACCCAAGTCACTTTGAGGAGATGTTTTCAAAAAACCTTTTAATCCATGAAAAGTGTAAAAGTATATAAAATTTGAAGTTCCTAAACTAATTAAATTTGGCTTCATACCAGCATATAGGGAGGATCTACAAAAAAAATTAAATGTTATCTAACTATTTAAGAATACGGATTTGGTTCAACTAGAATAATTTTTATTCTCAATAAAAAAAAAAAAACAATAAACTAAATTTATTTAATGAGATGATTCAGGAGTTTTCGGTAAAAAAAAACTGTTTTTAATGAGTTTTCAAACTTTTCTAATTGTAGTGGAAGCAAAAATATTCACTGACTTAAGCCGTATGTACATCATAAATATTATTTAGGAGAAGGCCATATTATGGGTTTAGCAGAATATAGCATATTCTGTATTGTTTTTGGGAAGATATAAAAATATCTGGAAAAATAACTATTCTTAGTGCACCTCACTTGCTGACGCATTATTGTTGCATAAACTAGCTGAAATATTGCAATTAACAACTTTTAAAAGCTATTTTCTAAGAACCGGTTGCTCATAGTACTTTTAGGCATGTTCGCCCCTAAAACCTACCCCCTTCAAGATTTAATCTTTTTAAGTGTTTTTCCATGATATGTTAATTCAAATTAAGGGCATCCCCAAACTATTAATGTAAGTCGTTCTGTTAAAAACTAGTAATGAAAAAATCCAATTGTGTAAATTTTACACGTACACAAACCGCTCGTGTTTAAAAATTGACGCAACCTGCCGACTGTTGAGACGTGGACATTATTTGGTTAAACTATCTCATAAAATATGATATCCCCGTTATATAATTCTCAAATTATAAACACAGGACTTGCGAACAATATAACATATAAACGAGACTCGACTGTATTACATATACCTAGTAAGTGCCTATTGCGTGTTTAAGGTAGTACTGTCGATACTGCAACGATGGAATGTTGAAATGAAATGTCAATGATAATAAATAAGTATTTCATTGGAAAAGTAAAAGAGTTACACAAAAAATGCCCAAGAAAAAACTGCAACAGGCTACATTAACAATATAAATTAAAGGACAGTTGTAGAAAGTTCGTGCCACCTTAAAACTGACGTAAATATTACTTAGAGGTTGCCACGTCTAATGAACTATTATATAAAAAGTACACTTTTGAGATTTATTTGCTAATTACCACTCTCACATGCTTTGAAGCTATACTTTTAAGTGTTTAAAATGTTTTACATATTATTTTCTCTTGTTTCCTCAATTTTTATTGAAATCTGAATGTTACTTTTTGTAAAATATCAGATTTCTCATAAGGTTCAATGTTAAAAGCATAAAATTTCAAATGTCAATGTTTTTACTGAGTCTCTGTGGCTCTTCAAAAATTTAATTGGACAATTATTTTACCATAATCTACTAATATGCTGAATTTCATTATATTGAATGTTAATTCTATGACCGACAGTACTACCTTACAATCGTAAAGCCCGTGTATCCCATTGGCCGTTGAAGCCAAAACGTCAACTACAGCTGATCTTGTTTTTATAAAACTTTGCACCGAATGTCTTACAGCGGGACATGGCTTAAAAATATTTTTATGTCACGTGACGTCACATCGTTTGTATGCAAATTTTTATAAAACGATTTTATACAAATTTTTATAGTGAGGCACGGGCTTTAATACATTTTTACATATTTAGGAATTATAAATTAATATAAATTTTAGAATTCGTAACTTGTGATAATAAATTATAATAATATTTTAAACTAAAACCAAGTTAAATAAACACTTAAGTATTTTTAATTTGGTTTTAGTTTAAAATATTATTATATAAATTAATAATGTATTTTTTCTGAAATAAATATTTATGATAAGTGCATAATAAAATATTTAAGCGTTTCTAGTTTTAAATCAAAAATTGTCAGTGGCATCAGTCGAGTGATCTATCTTTTAATTTTTAATAGATACTTCCTTCAATACCCCATCCAAAGCTTTTTCTTGGCACCAAACAGTAGCAGCAGCTTCCTGTTTAAGGTACAAAAGCAATAAATGTGCAATAAATAATATTAAAACAAAATTTTACATATAAACAGGTTGTTTTTGTTTGTTTATTAATAAAAACATCGTAAGTTAGCAAGATACCATTAACAAAAGCTTATGCTAAACAAAATGTATTGTTGTTAATTTAAACTGTTTATCTTAAAAATTTTGATTTAATACAAAAATTATATCATTAAAATAGTATGCTTCAATCCAAACCTTCACTAAAAATAAATTAAGTTATCCATTGATTTTTGGTACATTATTATAATGAAACCGTTATAAAGAAATAACCATATCTATTTTTTATATGTTAATGGCTACACGTTTCTTTCCGTCTCATTCCGTGAACTTAAAATTTAGCTCTAGTACAGATTTGCACAACATGGTAATCATAAATGGCATTTTCAGTAGATCTTCACCTCAAGTAATTCTTAAAATACGTAGGGCGGAAACAATTTTGTGAGTGTATTTTATTTTTGAAAATTTGTTATGAAAAATGTTTAATGGGTTTTCCATTTTCTGGTGGTTCTAATGCATTTCATATAATCTACTACATAAAAGGGCTCAATTTTAAATTTTGATATAAATTTTCTAGAAAATTACAATGTCAATTCAGATGTCAATCAATATATAAAAAGTGCAGGCATTTATTACTCTTTTTAGTTACTTTCAACAATGGCAGATTTTAACGCGATTATAAAAAACATTAATAATTTATGAATGCGTAATTAAAACTGAACATTGACAATCAACAATTGTGAATAAATAATAAAACTACTTACAATCCTTCGTCATTAAATATTTTACATATTGTTTCAAATGCACTACTGTGGTCTTCCTCTACTTGTTCTTTAACTACAAAAAATTATTATTAATCCTCGAACAATACCTAACTACGAAATTATAATTTCAACAACTTACTTTGCTTACGAAACTTTACTATATCAAGCGGATAAAAAACCGACATAGCAAATACGCTGCCCTAAAATTGAAAATAATGAATATACTTTTAAATTCCCAATAATGAATGTATTTCTTACTGTTGATCCTGCAAGTGCATGAACATAAGTTTCATAGCTAAATATTCCATTTCCTGCCATTTTGCACGATTGTTATACAGTGAGTTATTCAATGAAGTTTATCTACACTCTTTATATCGACATCGAAAAGATCATAAAAATGTAGCAATCACCACGCAGTTTTGTCAACTTGCAATAATTAATACGCGTAAAAATATTAGGTTAGGAGTTTGATTTCAAAAATCGATACGAAATAGTAGTTCAAAGTACGCGATAAACCCAAAACCATACTTTAAGAACAGTGGCGTTACACTACTTTTGTAGAAAATCAACGTTTAAAATATTAAAAACTAGTATAATATGTAACTAATTAGTAGTTACAGAAGCTGTAATGAATTAAAAAAATACAAATTGAGATAAACAAAATATCAGGTTCAAAGATCAAATTGCACTGTTAATGTTTACCTTGAAAATCGATTCGTAATAATATTTATTATTACACTACCATACACTACTGAACAAATAAGCTAACTTTTGTTTTAATTTTTTTATTCATGTTTAAATTTAAATTTTAAAGTATTTATTAATAATACTTGAAACAAGTATTTCTTCCGCAATTTTGTTTTATTGACAAAAGCGAATTTTTATTTCCTATGAAATTTATCGTCAAAATCAAATTTAATGTCTTAACACTTGTTTTCATAAACCACTTGCCCAAGTGCAAATCCAGGAGGGATAAAGAAGATAATTACACCCAAACCTCCCTAGAAGCTTGTAGAGTCACTTATTTAGAGTTTTTACATTAACTAATTTTTTTAGTTGTAGTATAGGATGTTAATGTAGACGTAACAGATATTTTTTATTATAGGACTTATTAAATAAAAAAAAGTTGAATAAAACAAATTTTTGATGCCACGTTCCAAGCCACACTTTGATCTAAGTAAGCGATAAGAAAAACAAAAACGTTCTTGAAGAGAAACAAAATAACAAAGTAGTTTTCTTTCTTCAAAAACGTCTTTGTCATTCTTATTGCTTAGATCGAAGTATGACTTGGAACGTGGCATCTCTCCGACTCTCTGACGCTATGTAGAATTAAAGATCACGTACTTGTACAGCAGATAAGTAGGTATTTTAAACATAAATTATTACATAATTTGAAATTTTCAATACACCGACAAAAACGAATCAGCATGTCCAAAATCAGACAGATTACTGTATAAGCCAACTAAGCCATAGCTTTAAGAACTTGGATTCTGGGGACCACACTGCAGTGGTTGAGCTCAACTTATTTAACAAGAAATATATAAAAGTATGGACATTTAAAAATCAGGGCATCTCGAGAACCGTTTGTCATAAAGTAGGCCCAATTACCATTGCTCTCAAATTAAGCAGAAATGGATTTTTAAAAGTTGTTGACAAATTTCGATAAATAAAATCCAGGAAAATTAATTTTTGATTTTTTTGAGCACAGAAAATAGACAGCCTTAGAAAAACGTTTTCTATCGCCAACTAAGAAGTATCTGTGACTTTCAGATCGACACTTGACAATCAAAATAATAATACATTTTGATTAACACTGATCCACTTCAAAATGGTGGCTCTATTAAATCATCGTTACCATTTTGAAGATCAAAAGGTGTCAGCCAGTGGCGCCGGAAGAGTCAAATATAGAGGGGGGCAAAGTATTCAATTCTGTTAGGCTTTATGATTTTAAAGAAAAATTCTAGTATTTTACGAGCGCTAGCTAGGTGGAAATAAATAATTCAAGTTTCTAGGAGGGGGCAAGTGCCCTGCTTTGTCCCCCTATTCCGGCGCCTATGGTGTCAACACTCTGCTTATACACACAGTGGTCCTAAATTGCCCCAAAGATTCAGGTTTTAAAAATAAAACCCTTGAGATATTATAACAAAAATGTAATTAATTATTACATAATTACAATTTAATTACTGAAAAAAAATCATACTACATTTTTCTGGCAATGTATGTACATTTCATATCCAACACAACAAAATTATATTTTCTGTACACCTAAAATTTTCACATTTCAACTGTAAACCTGACCTTAAAAATTCTTACAATTTATAATAAAATTTGGCAGTACACTAAAATCAATTAATTAACTTTAGATTTTCTGCTAGTTATGCTACAAGCCAATTGATAAAATCCTGAAAAGTTTTGTATCACTACGTACACGGTACCTAAATAAGCTACGATAATTAAGGTCAAGATGAGATCGAAAATGGCTGGTTTAACACTGAAAAAAAAAGAATATCAAGTATTTTTAAAAGCATGAAAAAATTCTTACCTATAAATATTTATATTCGACTTGGTGACATCATAAAACATAAAATCAGGATCCCGTTTATCGGGACTTGTATAGCTAATACGTACATCACGAAGATACTTTGTAAAGGAATCTTTCAAAAAATGAACAATTGCACTATCTTTATTGCTTAATAGCTGTGCCGAACGTGGATACGAACTCAAAATATTCATCCACGACTCCAAATGCTCTTGCTCCACTTTCTGTAAACATTGCATTTATTAATAATCCAAACCAACCGTAAGATTTTTAACACTTACCCAAGTCCCACCAAACATTTCATTTCCAGATACGTTATATACCTGACTAACTAAAGCTTCCGCTATAATTTGTGTATTTTTTACCAATTGCTCCATATCTAAATTTTTATTTACGTCAACAACAGTTGCCCTGCGAACATCTTTATGACTCTTCAAAGATGATAACGTGAAAGCAGGAAATCTAGCAATGCTAAATTTTTCGTGTTCCCATGCTAATAAATCGTCAGCCAAATTAATTTTTTTATGTATTCCATCGACACCTAAGCCAGAATAATGATTTGAAGAAGATTTTAATTCTTTAAAGAATACCGAGGTCGGGGAACCTTCTTTTGGTGGTTTTGACACATGCATGTACAGTGAATTGCTAGATGCTAATGTATCTAAGCACATTACATATGCTGCATCCTAAAAGTAATATTTTTAAATATTTCTACAAATCTTCAAAATTGTTTTAAACTAGGCACATACATTGAAGCAAAATAAGACAGTGTTAAAGACGAATCTCCTATATTGACAAGCAATTGCTCAAAAATAGTTTCTTTTATTGTGTATTACCTGTATAAGTGAGCCGTCTAAAGAATCCATTTGATCGTCCAACCATTTCTTACTGCCTTGATAATTAAATTTACCGCCACCACTCAACAAAAATATAATATTGTACTTTGCATGAGTTTTTGAATCGGAATATAAAAGTGAAAATAGTCTCATCAGTTCTAACAATACCACCACACCTGAACCATTAGAATCTGCTCCAAATGATAAGTCCTATAGGAACAACAAAATCTGTGAAATTTGAAATCAAACCATTTTGGTGAAACTTACAGGAGCAACTCCGAAACTATCGTAATGAGCAACAACAGCAATAGTGGGTGCTTTAGGATCGTGAGAAACTCCAACAAGATTGCCTTGAATGGTAGCGATTTGTATATCTTGTCGTGCAGTGGGATTGCGTGGATTTATTACAATTTGGTATCCGTTTGCAGCAACAGAACTAAACAAAGTTTCGGCAGCCGATTTAGCTTTGTCGTCGACTGAAACACTGTTCGAAATTTCTAACAAAATCTTCTCCATGTCGGGAGTTGCCATAATAAAATATACAGGAATAGTAACCTCCTGAGATAACATTTCATCTTCCAACAATATTAAATTCTAAAATGAATGTAAAGAATTAGTTTTTAAAAGTGTTGACTACATAAAGTTAGATAGGTACCTGTTTTTCTTCCAAAGATAATAATGATACGTCTTCTGGAAATACAATTAATAAAGCACCTGCTTTTGTACGAATATTTCTAAAGTGCTCGATTGTGAGATCTTTGACATCGACCATCACGCAATGCCTAGACGTTGTCCAACTTAACAACGACCTCGCTTCAAGATTTACAGAAGCACTTCGACATCCTTAAATAATCAAATTAAAAATAAAATTGCGTGCTGGAATAAATTATTGTAATGCATTACCGTGAGAATCCCCTTGTAAATCAAAATGTTGCATTCTATATACAGGAAACTCATATGAAGCTGATACGGGATTAATGGGGGACATTATAATGAACATAGGTAAAACAATTAGCACATAAAAAGGAAGGTAACCCTTAAAAAGTTCTTCTGCCTCTTCTAACCACATTTTTGCAGTTTTCAATAAGACGTAGTTATTTTATGAAAGTAATTTGACACGTGGCCAACACTTATTAACGAACTTCTTTCTTATCGCTAATTAAATTAATAAAGTTAATCCATTTTTTCTAAATAAATAATAAATTAATGCACATTCATTACATCACATGAAATAATAAAAGCCGGTATGATACTTGGCCTAGTTACATTTTTCGTCGCCGACGTTACATCGAATTCTAATATAATACACAGGGGGATAAACAATAAGTTAACATAAGATACAGTAAAATCTCGATTATTGGAACTGAATGAAATCAATGAAATGAAGTTTAAAAACCTGATAATGATTTAAAAAATGGATATAATCGAACAAATAATAAAGTAGGTAAATACGATAATTCAGACCCGGAAATTAAAATTTCCTGGAGAAATTATTGTGGTTGTAGTTGAAGGCATAAATTATAGGTAAACATAAAATTAAAAAAAAATGCGAATACTTTTTGGGCTGTTTTCATATTATGTTTAGCTCCGCCCACCAAATAAAGTTATATAAAATTTTGTATTTTATCTCAAATTTTTACAATTTGTATGTGAAAGTAGATCCTGACAGCAGGATTCTTTTTGTGAGGATTGCTTCAAATTGATGAAAAATCAAGTTCAATTTACAAATCAGAAATAACCCGTAAAAAATCCTCAATCTGCTGTTGTCAGGATCTACGTTTATCCTAATCTTTCTTGAGGCTAAAAATATTAATAAGAATTTCTATTAGGTTTGTAATGTATCCAAAATGTCAATATTAATCTAGTTAAATAACCTGATAACTCCTAAACGTAGCTAAAATCTTCCCACATTTTGCTTTGCTAACTTACCTTTTGTAATAAAACGAATCAAATCCAATAGTGATCCTTCATACAGAAAACAAACACAATGCAATTGTTGAGTCTAAGGAAAAAGAAACAAAATATACTTAAAATACAGCAATCAAACAGAAAATTATTGTAATTCATTTATTATTGTCAGTTTACAAATTATAATTAAGCTGGTATTTGTTTATTCTTCTTTTTCCTCGTAAAATCATACTGTCTCGTTATCATTTCTACATCTGCAGTGTACTTGTAAAGTATTTATACACATTGTATGAAGATATAGGGGACCTGCAGTTTAACGTAGGTAATTAAACCTTTAAAAAGCAATTGTAGCGATTTACTGCAGATATCATGTGCAACAACTTGAAAGCCTTTTAACTATAGGATGAGTGTGGACTTTTGCATATTGTCTTATATTGTTTTTTTATAGTTTTAGATAGTCCATAAATTTACCAGACCTGTGACAGACAAATGATTATTTTTCAATTTATCACAATGTAAATTTTGAAAACAAATAAAATATGCCGAGGTTGCTAGGATAAAATAAAACATTAAAATATTCAAAAATTAAATTTTGTAGTTTATTAAATATTTTACAAAATTTTACCAATTTTACATAGCAATTTGAAATACAGATTACCTTTAAAACTGTACAAATTAGATACATACGTGTAAGCCTAAAAAAATATATAATCTCATATTATTATAGTGACAACTGTTTCAATATATTGTACCTTATAGCAAATACTTTTAGAAAATTATTACTTCAATACAAGATTGTTTATTATTTATATTTTTAACAATTTACAGTATTTTTACAAATGAAAACAGATCAGTCAACTAAAATCTTGCTCACAATAAAAGCTTTTGATTCGATTGTTTTAAAAAATATATAAAAAATTAAAATTCATGAAGGCATAAATATAATTTTTAATTTAGATATTAGGTATTTCTTAGCCAAAAAAAAACAATAAGTTAGTATTTATAATATGAAAACTTTAATAATTTACTATAAAAGATTTCGGGAAGAAATGCACACTTCTCGCATAAATTCTTTATTTCAAGTGCTGACCGGTTTCGTGAATATAAATACACATCATCGGAGCCTTCCACAAGAATACTAATTAGTTGTTAACAGACTGCAACAACAATCTAAGCTACTTACACGTGAATTGAAAAGCTTAGATTGTTGTTGCAGTTGCAGGCCATGATGATGTGAATTTATATTCACGAAACCAGTCAGCACTTGAAATAAAAAATTTATGCGGGAAGTGTATATCGCTTTCCGAAATCTTTTATAGTATTTTATCACTCTCAGACACTGCCGATATATATTAATTTAATAATTTACATGCTAATTAATCGAATTAAAAGCATAATTTACATCTTCGTTTAGATTTTGCCACGTTTGTGTGATGAGATTCGAAAAATCGAAACATGGTGATTAATCAATGCGTCACAAATTATAACCATTTTAATTTTAAATTTTTGATTTTTAAGTAAACGTAAGTTATGTATAATAATATATTAATTTTCTGCCATTTGGTATACAAGGCTTAAGTCAGAAAGAGATAGTATACCATCTTCAATTGAAACCTAAATCTAATAACATAATATATTGCTGGAAATGAGTATAAATAATTGCCTGATTAACAATTTGCAATACAATATTCTCTTTTATTTTACCAAAAACTACGTTTTCTGACTAGCCTGACTTATATCTAACTTAAAATATTTAACGCTGATAAAGAATAGGATTATTCGAAACCGGTCTTAAAATATATTTTCAACTACCTTAAAATGGCAGAGAATTAAAATAATACTCATATCAATCCTTAAGTAGTACGAATAAAAATTTTCAAATCTATGTGTTTCTAAGAATAAATATTTGTTAATACTTTTGTTCATACTAACTTAAGTGTCGACGTATTTTGATTTAATTTACCATTTTCAAAACACAACGCCAAAACCACATGATCCAAATACTGACAATAAAAAAATTATACAAAAATATGGATATAGAATTGTTTGTTGCATATCCTTACAGTTTTAGGATTCTTCCTTGTGATGTGTAATAGTGTTAATTTCTATGTCAACTTTTTTGAGCTATTAGCCAGTATTTAAATTGCATTTTTATAAGTTTTGGAATTTTACATCATAGCCATCATTACCATAGATGGTAAATTAAATTCGACAAATAGATTGGCATTTTGGCGCAAAAAATCCAGATATCTAAATTAAAAATAAACCTTTTTCGACGTGTAAACTGAATGTGTGTAAAAAGTTCTTATATGTAATTCCGTTTTAATTTACATTTTTTTGATTAGGCCATTTTATATCACAGTTACTACAACAATTAAATTATTTCATAATAATTTATTAAACATTTCAATAGGTCAAACTAATAAAATTTAAATACCCATAGAATTTGAAAATTTAACGTGTTAAATAATTGAAGTAAAATTTATAAAACCGAAAGTTCAAAATTGACAAATCTGTATTGTCATATTCACTATATTGCTTGATTTGTTCACACTCCTATTTTGAATGAAAACAATATTAAAAATAATTTATATTAGAATTAAAACCTATTAACACTAAAGTTAAATAATTTTTTGTAATTACATACAAATTAACAACAAATTAAATATTGCAATATTAATAATTATAAGCATCTTATTAGATACATAGTTGTGAAATAAAATTATTTTGACCAAAGGTATTTACGTATGGCAGTAGTTTGTCGAATGCAATTTAAAGATTTCAATCAAATGTAATCTGTGGAAAAATGCCACTGATATACTATGTTGAAATCCATATCGAAATTGTTAACATCAAAATATATACAAGTGATTTAGGCGATCTTGGTTTGAAATTTTAACAAAAACATAATTAACAATAATGCACAAGAAGCACCTTTGCCATTCCATTAAATTTAATATTTAATTACAGTACTTATATAGCATAACAAAGCAGTCAAAATATTTTATTAATAGGTTTCTACCCTAATCCAGTTAAAACTTGTATGTACATTTCAAGCAGTGACAACAAAAACAGTAAATAATAAATAAAAACGCACATATTAATTCAGTCAAACTTCTCTAAGTCGAACCTCCATTATACAACAAAACAAAATTCGAGTTATAAAAAATTAGAATTACAGAGTTAGTGTATTCAGCTTCGTTTTACTATCAGCCATATTTATTATATCCGGATATGTCCTTTTAATAAAAATGTTTTATATTAAATGATAAAAAAATTTAATGTAGGCAGGCAGAATTTAAATTGCAAAACAGTAAAAAAAGTAGAATTGCAAAACTTTGTGGCGCCTAAAGCCGCATCTCCATTAAGACGGCGTGGCAAGCGGTACTTTGATCTAGCAACAAAGATCAATAGTACCAGAATAGCGCCGTTTGCCGGGCCGTCTTAACCCATTAGTGGCTATCGTATGATTTGTCATACGAAAATTGATTTTTGTATAATTATAAATTGATGTTTGTAAGACCTAGGCCCAGTTGTACAGTTACAGGTTAAACCAAAAAATTTGGGTTAACCAATGAAAAACGTTAAAAAGCTGATTTTTATGAAATATCATTGGTTAACCCAAATTCTTTAGTTTAACCTGGAACTGAACAATTGGGCTTAAAACGAACTAATTTCTAGAATTTTAAGAAATGTCTAAAAAAAAGTTACTCGGGTACTAATGGGTTTTAATGGGATGCAGCTTATATTTGCATATCAGTGCAAGGTGATATTAATTAAAACATATTATAATCTACTTACTTGCAGATAAAAAATATTAAATTGTAGTAGTTTGTTAAATTACATTTGTACATTATTAAAAAAGTTAATTTTACGTATGAAAAGTTCGAGTAAACGAAATTAACCGGTCGTGATAAGGATATAAATTTTAAAGTAAAATTCGATCTTGATGCAAATATTACTTTAAAAATTCAAGCTATAGAAAAAATTGACTTAAGGAAGTTCGACTGTAATGTTAATAATTAATTTAACTTTTTATAATGCAAAATAATTTATTCTAAAATTAAACAAAAATAAAACACCCCATTACATAATTGGAATGTATAAATAAAACTTTAAAATTGAAACTATCCACCTTCCTGTATTAACAACCTCTGCCTTATTATAATTACTTACAATCAAATAGCAGTTGATTAATGGTTTTACACTTTACTCGTAAAATATATTATAAAATGTGGGTATCTGAAGAGTTTTAGTGTTGTTCGTCAGATCTCTCGTTATCCCCATAGAACTTGGGCTACACAAAAATATACATACATTAGCAATTTAAATTTTTTGAATATTTGTTTTTATTAATTAAAAATAAGCAACAAAAATTAATGGAAATAAAAGTTTAATTTAAAATACAGATACACTTGAAACAGTCACAATATTAGACACAAGTGCATGGAAGGGTGAGAAAATCGGCAACACTATAATTAAACAAAAACAAAATTGTAAAATTCTCAATATTTTGCCAAAAAAAAACACTTCTCACGCTAAGCAAACTTACACGTTAACAAGCATAACCAAGACAATGACTCTGAAACTGAAAGTATTCCTAGATAAATGACAAAAACAGTCGAGACATTTTAATGGTTATTAAAATAGAAAGTACAAAAAGTACTGCTAAACCTCTTTAATGATTACTTCAAATTATTACAAAAATTTAGGTCATTCATTTTATAAATAAGTACACAATTCTCCCTATTCAAAAATAATAATTATTGTTCCCTTAAAGAATTATTATAAATTTCATTTGAGTATGTAGGTATTGAATTATTTATATGCTAAAAAATCCAGCTAACTGTTGGATGTCTAAGTGGAGAGTATGAATCATTTTCCGATGATTTACAAAATTCTTTAGATTAAGAGAAATATTTGAATGAGTCCCAGGTGTTTGTGATAATTTTGTTTAGTTCATGAAGTAAATAGTCTTCACATCGACCAAATTCCAAATAATTCGCATTTCAACAAGTTGTACTTTTGTTTTCAAACAATAATTAATTCGAAACGAATAAATGTACCATGCAACAACATAGTTTTAGTGTTAAGTAATTTGTAAACACATTAACTGATTTTTAAAGTTATTTGTTAATAGTGGTCCTTTCCTCAGTTTTTCAAATTCAAATTTAATTCCACGAAAACAGTAAAGGCATTAAAAATACGACGGAAAACGTTTTGTTACAATTACGGAATCGATGTTTACAAACTGAATTGAACAACAGTCAAATTTAGATACTGCAAATAAAATGAGGACCCAGAAAACCAATTACTCAAAAGTGAGAGATTGAATTGAGGGTTAAGACAAGCACTGAAATTAAAGAAAATATACGCGAGTTTTTTTAAAGATTGCAAAATAATACACAGTAGAACCTCGATTAACCATGTCTCGGTTATCCGTGTTCACGATTAACGTTGCCAGCTCTTGCGAAAATTTTAACATTTCTTTTACAAGTAGTTTTACTACTTGGAACTAAAGTTCCAAAAATAAAAGCATAAGGGTGTAAATAATAAGTTTTTTTTACGTTGATTCCGAGAAATTTAGAAATAAATGAGTCGCCAATTTCCAAAACCGTCTAAATCCATATTTTTCACAAAATGAGTTATCGATGCCATATTGTGTAGCATATCAATATCTTACAACTGCAAAAAAGATTTCAGTTCCAAAATGAATTGAAGGTCTCCAAATTAAAAGCCAAAAATCTTATTTACATCTAAAACCGACTAACTCTTGGCAGTTTTCTGCTCTCCTGAAAAAAATGTTAATATGGATTTAGCCGGTTTTGGAAATAGGCGACTCAAATATCCTCGGTACTTCTGAAAAAAAAATGCAGCTGCATTTAAAAAAACTGTTTGCGATGACATACAACTATGACAATGTATAATTATATGTATTGCTATGATACGAAATTTGGTAAAAAGAGTTGTTAAAAAAAATGTTTTGTTAGTCACTGGTTCGGTAGAGTCATATTTGGGTACTGATAAAACTTTCGCGCCGTGATTACAACTTTTGAATTTTGATAGTTGGTTTGTCTGATTCTATCTTAAAGAAATGTGAATAACAGGAAAATATTGTAACTAACAACACAACAACAAATACAAAATTGAAATAAATTATGGAGTCAGCACTGTTCAAAAATTAGTTAAAAGTTCAAACATAACAATTTAAAAATGTTGGTATGACGGTGAAGATAAGAAGAAAAATGGCCACTTCCGGACAGAAAACGAAAAGGGATAGTTGAGGTCGGAAGAGAATTATATCTAAAATTGAATAAGTAGATTTTTGAATTGTTTGGGCTTGGTTGCAAGTTTTTGTATATGGTGTCACCAAGATATGATCGATTGATATTGGAAAATTTTTGGAAAATAGAAAGAAATGGAATTTCGTTTTTTTTTGGTGATTTGGTTTGGACTACTTGAAATTAAATTGACTGGATGAATTCAGAAGAAGTGTTAAATTCGTTGATGTTAAATAACATCGGGAAGGCTGGTCATCATTTTATTGTCAACTATTATGGGAAGAGTGAACATAGACTTTGTATGTGAGTGGATTTAAATTGTATAATTTATTATTGAAGTTCAAACACAAATTAACATTATTATCTTTCTTAATGCGAATATTTTGTATAATAGTTGAGGATTTAAATGTTCATTATTCGCATTGGGAAAGATAAACACTTGACACCTTTTCCTGAACGTCGAAATTGTCGATATAAAATCGCATTTATTGAGATAGCGTCAGACAGACCGTTAGAGAATAATTATATTTGTTTATTTAATAAAAAGGAATTTTATTTGTGCCTACTTGTGTTAATTTGCCGACCCTGTGAAATTTAAAAATTTAAGAGCTAACCCGTGGTGTCGGGCGATTTAATTCGCCACCATACCATAGCAGTATGTAACAATATAGTAAACACATAATACATTAAATAAAATGTCTCGATTATCCATGATTTTTATTTATCCGTATGACCCCCTCCCCGTCATTACCCAGGATAAACGAGGTTGTACTGTAGTTGAAATTATATGTGAGGATATCGATTTTTAAAATAAATGTAAAATTTGTTCAAGAGAAATAAGAAATTATAGAAAATTACATCAGAAAATCATGGAAACAAGAAGCCGACGAAAGAAATAGTATGAAAATGCTATCAACAAAGAGGTCAAAAGTTAGTTTCAACTATTTATGAGAAAAATTCTATTTTTTAGTTTGATACATAGAAACAAGCATTCGATATCTTATCACCTCATTAAATCACAAGACGGGAAAAATAAAACTAAAATATTCCAAGTAATTGGTGAAATAATTCTAAACAATATTATGAATATATTTCTTATTCTAAGAAGATATTTGATTTATTTTGATACTTTAAATTGTTGAGAAAACTTCATAAGGTGATATCTTTAAGATCCATTATTATAATGCCATTTGTGACATAATTAAGTTAATTTTAAAAATCACATGAAATTTGAATTAGGTAATTATTTCTTATCGAATCATGACCAGTTTAAATTTTGTGATAAAACATGGATTTATTTCAAATAAGCGTTGATTATTTTTTCATCTCAACTTAAAAATTTAACTAAATTTAAATTACTTGAAAACTTGTGTAGGTTATCAAACAGGAAGTTTCATTCTCTGATAACTTCATTATGCATGCATAAATTTCAAAATAGACTAAATCTTCTTTGTGCAATTAATAATTTTTCTAGATGATTTCAACTAGAAATTTTCATACCTCATTTTATTAAAAAATTACAATTGAACTCACCAGATCATGTAAATCCGGTTGACCTTTAGCAGTGTCTTCATCGTCGTCAGAATCTTCCTCTCCCGAAGTGTCTGCATTTGCAGAACGATCCCTTTCTGTAAAAAATTATGTTGTTTAAAAACTGATCTAACCAACAACATTATTATAATTACAAACCTTTAAGTGAGCTGTCGTTATTTGAATGAGTCTTTGCCATCGTAAGAATATCGTAACAATGTAAACATACTCGTAAAGGTTTTGAACTTTGGTTAGGTAACAAAAAGCGTTTATTTGAACAAGGACCACACACAACTGCTCCACACTTACGGCAGTGATGCTGTAAAATAAAAATTTCAAATTAAACATCTTTAAAATAACTCATTCATAGTTACTCTTCTGTTGAGAAGTGTAAATTGTGTCTTTTTGCAGTGCATGCAGAATGGTGCTTCACCGTCAGGTACCCAAACAGCTGCATGAACTTCGGCAGCTTTCTTCCCACCTAAAAAGTAGCAAAATTATTTATTAATTAGCAAAATAAATTTTCAAGACAAACTTTTTCTTAATAAATCTTCGATGCATTTGTTAATGTGGGCCATCCACTCTTGTTTTTCTGTTGTGGTAGCTGCATAAACTGCAAAAGATTTGGTAGTTGTTCTTATTAACCAGCCATTGCGAAATTCTGTAAATTCAAAATTTTGCTTAGTCAATATAAGAGAAATAACAATAAATGACCAATGGCCAAAAAGTAGTATAGGATTTGGGAATCCCCGAAGTTTCTTTAGTACTAAAAAGACGGCAGCAGTATTTGACCGTTTCGCATTCTTATTTTGGTTATACTTTCAAACTAAGTTTTTTTAAATTATGCTGCTTTATGACTTTTCCTAATTTATTATGAGCTCTTATTTTATAAAACTTCCCAAGTTGTATATATTATTTTAATGTAATAATCGATTCTACCTAAACAAAATACGAGTGCGTAACGGTCAAATGACCGCTGCCAGTGTTAAAAGCAATTGAAAACTATACACCATCATGTACCACCAACAACATAAATGCTTATAAAATATGTGTATAAAGAACGAACTTATTAAGTAGGTACTTGAAATATCAAATATCTATGAAATACCGTTTACTAGATATTATATCATGTTATTTAGTATGATATATCTTTGCTAACTGTAGGAAGGATAAGCAGTAGAAATAAATTGCTTAATTAATCAATAGATTGGTGATTTAAGTAGTAAACTCAAATTAAAAGGTTATCCCCATTTTTTTTTTAAATAATATCATATCAGTTCAGTAGCCTAACTTAAAAAAATTTCAAGTAGGTACATTTCATTTAGCTATTCTTTATAACAAAAAGTTTACCTACAAAAGAGAACATGTTTTCTATAATACTGTTAAATACTAGTTTATGCAGTTTTGTTGGTGATTGCCCCGTGTGATTATCCTCAAATACATGGAAATTATAAGACGTATATTAAGTGAATTACCGGAAGTGTTTAGGAAGTATTAAAGATTCAGTTTTTTAGCCTGTCGTATGAAACAATTAAGATTGTCTTAAATTAATTAGTATTGTAAGTTGTATGGCGTTATTTGGAGAAAGCTAATGCACAGATATTTATATCTAACACTGTATCCTGATGACGATTTCAAAAATCAGATTGGCACTTCATTACCAAAATATGCCTTTTACTTAGTTTCTATATTTATTTAGCAAGTAGCTCAACAGTAGCTGGTGATGTCTGTGTACAAAATTTTTAATAGCAGTTAACCCCTCATGTAGGTCACGCAAAGAGCAAATGCAATGACAAAATTTGTGCACAAACTTCATACTTCGTGTAAATACTTAACTTACTTCCTCGGAACTTTGAGATTAATATAATATACTTATGAATAATTCACATATACTTCAATTAATTCATGGATGAATCACTAAAAAATAAAATGAATATGCTTTATACCCATTTTTTTTCTTATAATAACAGGATATTTAAATTCATTCATTTTCTGTACACTACATTTCATAATTTTTTATACATTATACAACAGCACCGCCTGTTCGCTTCAGGTACTTCAAGGATACTAGGTACTAGGTAGCACAAAAGTCATCATTCAATTTTGATTTTAAATAAAAAACCATAAAGTTCTTTGCGTTAAACTTTTATTGAGATTTATAAATTTTATGATATTGCATTTTAAAGATTATATCCAAAAAAATGATCGTCATTTGAATTGATACAAATTTGGGGTATTTTTATTGCATTTTCTATAGTACGAAGATTTCTGGCCACCTAGTATATCGCATTGTCTGTACACACATCTTACTTGAAGCTATGTTGATTCAGCAAACCAAAATTTTCATGTTATTTTATCAAAAATGTAAATATTTGAATACAAATTTTTGTAAATACGTAATAATATGTAATTCAATAAATTAAAATTAACATTACGTAATTTCATAAAGCCTAATCTGCAATTTATAAAAGCAAGCATGTGTGCATCAAAAAGCGAAAGTTGGTTGTCGTCAATTCAATTTATTTAAGAGAACGAAATAACTTTAATTAAGGTATTATTTGTATAGTGTTGACAAAATTGCTTCCATTCATGACAACATTAACATCAGTGAAAAGTTACAATTTTAAAAACATTATGACAATAAAAAATTAATTGGACTTACGCAAATCATCATCAAGGCTTTCTAATTTCACCTCTTCCAATGGAATGATATGTTGCTTATTATACTTTTTCTTATTAATAACAATATTTCCATACACTAATATATCATTAAATAAAAAAAATTGGCGAGCTTTAGGCTTTTTTCTACACATTTTTGTCAAAACACCTTCTCCAACCAAAACTCGACCGGGAACCCCCAATGGCTGTAAAAATATAAATCAAATCGATAACATAAAAGCACAGGTGTGCGAATTGGACTTACCTGTCCCGAACTGCCAAAGCAGCTTTCAACCATGGATATTCGTCGAGCATTTGCTTCACTATTTACTAAAACGGCCATAATTTATTAACACAATGTTTTTATTAACAATTTACGCAAACAATCATTTTAAAAATCACCACACATACAACTATGAATCATACCAAATCTGAATAATACTTTGATATCACCCCCACCACATTTACTCAAGAATGAAGACACTCAAACAAAAAAAAGAAAAAGCAGAGAGGAAAGCAAAGATCTTGTTAAAATAAACAGACCACAAAATAATTATTAAATAGACTATAAAATTTTGTTAGGTACTTGTGACGTACATTCTAACCTAAGTTGTCAAGCAATTAAAACAATAACACAATAACTTATTCAACATTAAATTAGTATAAAGTTGAAAAACCAATAAGAAATTTTAACGGAAAATATCAAAATTCTTACCTAATCTATCAACCATCGCGAAATTAAAATTACTCAAATTGACATTCCTACAACTTGAAGTACGTTTCTGTCATTCCCACAGCATAGACTACATGGACTACATTCATTAGTCAGTTTGATAGCTGTCAAGAACTCGAACTTGAAACTACAAATTCCCCAACAAGATTTTCAAGTCTTGTGAGTGTTTTAGAAATTTGTCACATGATAAATTAGGAGTTGTTCGTTTGGGATTCGCTTTTAAGTTTTAATATAAATTGAATCAGGTTAGCGATAAATTATGGCAGTGTGTGGTCCTAAATTATCCTTGTGCGGTTTGATAATCAGCGTTTGGGGCATAATTCAGCTGGTAAAAAATTGTTAAACAGTTTTGGTCATAAGTCTTGAATTATTTTAATTTTTAGACATTGATGGGCATATTTTATTACACCAAGTCCGTCGCCCTAGCCGAAGATTTACCTGAAATTGAAACTGAGTCGTTAGAGAAATTTTACATAGACGTGGACAACTTATACGTTCAGGTAATTGCAAAATAAGATATACCTACATAGGAAAACACTTGTAGAGTATAGGAACAAATCAAATTATGGCCATGAAACGGTGAAATATTAACAAGTTCCAATTTTTTTTCAGAATGCTTACAACTGTTGGATTGCTGCTTGCCTGTACATAATCACACTAGCGTTTTCTGGTCATCAGTTTTGGGTAAATAATCGTTCGTCGTTAAGAGTATAAGATATAAATGTTCATAAAGGAATGTCTAGTATTGTAATTAAGTTTCGCATTGCACTTGACCAACTTAACTGTCAAAAATCAATAAGGTGGTACATAAATATAAAATAATGTTCAATTTGGTATGTAACGTGTACTACAGTAAGCGCATTAAAAATGTGTATAATTATTAGTTTTGTCATTCAATGCTGAATTTATTTAATAAGTGTAGATATTGTGTAATAGTAAATATGCTGTTTTAATTAAGGATTCATTCCAATTTTATTAAATCATGTAAATACTTACCATGTAAAGTTTTTTTGTTTGTTTAAAATAAATAATTTATCGATGTAAAATTATTTATTGACTCAGTTTTCTTTAAGCATCACAACAACAAAATATATTTCTTAATCATCAAAACAAGTCTGGATGATTTATCGATGCCCAGCCGAAACTCCTGGACCTAGAAACATGAAATTTGCTAGTTCAAATAAAACGTGCAGAATTAATTCATTCCTTTCCAATCATTCCAAATTATTCAAGGTAACTCCCTAAAGGAAATTACAAGTTCATTCAAAGGCAATTCCAGATATCCTTCATGAATGATTCATAAATTCAAGTTGAGGATTACATCTTGTGGGGCACCTATAAGTCAATGCATGGAAGGTTTTTTATAAACCAAATGATATATCAAAATAGGGTTCTTAGAAAAATATTTTCCGACAGTAAACTTTGCTTATTACACAACTTAAAATTTAAGACACACGACAATAATTCTATGTGTCGGCTAACAATCAAGACACAGCGCTTTTAAATTGTTGGGCTATAATCGGAAAAACCTTGCGAATTCTTCAGTCAACACAATGTCAGTCGGTAACTTTGTTGATTATGGGAAATTGAGTGGAGAGTTGCCCAAAAAATTGAATGCCTAATTTCTTATTTGTACAGGTTTAACACTTTCAAAATATGTACATCCAACAAATTCTTTCTTAGCAGTAATATAATAATTTAAATTTAGTATACAACCTTAAGATGTTCTTAGAGTAGGTATTTTTATTTTAAAATAATAAAACTTGAATAGAAAACTTCGATATTGGCAATCATTAGTACAAATTGAATCAGCTGCAGTTTTACTAAAACTATTCAAAATAGCTCGTCTTAGGACGAAGTTATATGGAAGCGTGAATTTCAACTAAAAACTTTAATATGGGTAATTTTATATTCCTGTGAAGAGTGAATTCATTAGTACCATACCAAAATTATTTGGAATGATTTGGATTGGATAATAAAAATATGGAGCGCTATCAAAACCTACAGTACCAATAAATTACAAATAGATATGCAAATATCGAAACCTAAAAAACAGTTATTCGTACCAGATATTCAGTTCTCATAGGTCATATCAAGCTTATCAAACAAGCTGCAAAGGTGGGTAATTTGATTATTGTTACACGAGACTTTTAGTATTTGTGCATGCAAAAATGCTTGGATGTGTACAAAACTTTACATGGTGAACCTGATCATACATTGTACCAAAAACAGTGGGAAAACAACTATAATGAAAAAATATAGACTACCTCATCTATTGTGCATATTTTATAACTATTTTATTTACGTTAAAAAAGAGAAATAAAAATTATTAATATTTTTTTGTTTGAGATAATTGAATAAATACCACATTTCTTAGAAATTTCTGGAATTCCCTAAAATTATTTTGGAACTTTTTAGAAAACATTTGAATTTCTTGAAAACTTCCATAATAATTAACTAGAGGATAACTCCTGAAAATGTAAAAAATAGTACTTCCACATTTAAATTTTTATAATACCCACCGAACTCCTCATGTGTGTCTCTGCTTCTGAAAACAAACAAAAAACTTACTTTACAATATTAAAAATTCAAGAATTTATAAATAAATATATTAAAGAACAAAATTTAGAACAATCAAAAAATTACAATTTCTGTAAATTAAGTTCAATCGAACCATTACAAACATTAATCATAATATAAATATTATTTACTATAATTAAAATTATTCAGCACAAACCAATATTTTGTAGTTATTGCTATCCAAACACAACTAAAAAATTAATAATTACATGAAATTATAACAGTTTAAAATGCTCTTTTAGATCTAAAACTTTTTCATTTTAGCCAAAATTTTGTTTTAAAATTTCCAATAAAAAAATTTGTGCACAATAAACGATAGTAAACTATATTTTAAAAATAATACATCCGATACTGTAAACAATCGGTTTATTAATACCAAAACACTGTCATCACAAATATTCATTTTTTATTCCATAAAATAAAAAAATGGCCACTATATGCAATGGACTTTACTATAATCCATGGATGTATAATATAAGAGGTGAGCTGACGACCTAGATTGCTATCGCACATTAGTGGTTCACTCGGTTAGTCATTGTGAGAGACTACAGTAGTGACAGAGATGGACATGGAGGGAAAACCGAAGAATGCATTATGTTTTGTGTGAAAAACACATTTTTAAAGATGTGATACGTAAAGTAGTCACAGACACTTATTCAGTAAGTTATAATAAATTATAATATTTAGCTAAATTGTGCATTAACAATATTTATATAACTTGTTAACAGTTTAAATTGTAGTTTAACTAATAGATTTTATTGCTTCACAGTGGGTTACTTAAAAATTTGATTTGTTCTTTTTACGGGTCCATAAACACAAAATTGCAATCGACTCAGTGTATCCCCAAAACGGTGCAACAAAATAGAAAAATGTATATGAGTGTATTCATGAAGAGAAAGAAATTTTGAATAAAAAATGTCAAATAGGTATCGCTGTAAAAGCGATTTTTATATGAGAAAAAGGTTTATTTAGAATGCTAACTTAGTTATTATTGTTATTAAAATATTGGTTATTAGTTATTATTGTTTATAACTGTATCTAACAATAATTAAAATTTTATATTGTGTGAAATATGCCATTTATTATATAAAAATTAAATAATATTATTAAGTTGTTCATTTATACCCTACATCGTCTGTTCTCGTCTAGCATAGCAGGTGATGTTTGTGGTTCATGTGATACGCTGTCGTCAGCCCACCTCTTATATTATACATCCATGCTATAATCCAAGTTAATTCAAATATTACAAAAATGATAATTTGAATAACCAGCAACTATAATTCTTATTCGTACTATGAGATTGTCCTATAAATGGAAACATTAAACTTTGAAATTTACGAAAAAATTTATCTTTCTAGGGGCACTTGCCAAATTTTCAACTGATGGTTTTCAATTCAATAATATTATTAATTTCTGCACCATTAAAATATTTACATCCATCTGATTTCAATGGTAGTTAGCCCAACATTATTGTTTGCTTAAAAAAAGCAACTCCTTGTTACAGCTGATAGTAGTCTTCAAAATATTGTTGAATATTTAGAAATCTTCCTGCGCAGATGGACTACTTCCTCGTTTGCACTTTATCACAAGAAACTTGTTCAACATCAAGTGGTCAACTTTATGAAAACAGCATTTTAAAAAAATTTAAACCAAAACTAGTTGAGCACTTATTTTAAATCATATCAAGAATAATTATTTAACTATAATATACTATTTACAAAACATTTTAAGAAATACAGGTGGATCAACAGTTTTACCTGAGAAAAAATATAAGATCAATTAATTCAATTATCTGAACTGTCGGATAGTAAATAATCTTCCTTTTTCACAATTACACTTTGTAATCTCTTATTGTGACTATCAGAATGTGTAAAGTACGAAGATGACGCTGTATCCGTTTCGTGTGGCGTAATAGTAACACGTGATGGAACTTCTATCTTAGGTTGAACAAATCCGTCGGGGTGTTCATTTGTATAATTTGAACTATGCATTACAGGATACATTTCCCCTCGAATGCTATAATCACAATCGTAATAACGAGGACCAACACGAGGCGAATTATAAGGTGAGAAATTGGACAGTGTGGGCTCGTATTGTTGTGAATTGTTGTATAATTCTGTATTATTATTATTAGGTGTTGAATATTCTGGAAATAAATAATCATCGAAACTTAAATTTCTTTCTAATTCAGAAAGTCTACCACTACCATCTAGTAATGAGCTTGAAGCACAAAATTGTGGTGGAGTATCGATGCGATTATTTAAACCTGCAGGAGTATCCCACAATGAACAAGATGGTTTTACTTCATCGTCAATTTGTTGGGTTGAAGTACCAGCTTCCATATTTGAACTTTGTAAATTTTTAGTAGTAACAGTGTGTGTTCTAGATGGAGGTATTTGATAGCTTCTATTAGTTTCAGGACCTTTCCTTCTTCTTAATTTGCATGGTGGTAAATTATCTTCGGAATCGGAATTTGAAGCAGAAGAAGTTGATGAGGAATCATCATCAGATTGATCCATATACCTTGTAGGCTTTTTGTTTACTTTATGAGGCTTTGAGTTCCTACAAATTAAAAATTAAAAATCAATAATTACATTAGCGATACTTTAAATAAAGCAAATTTAAACTGCAATGTCAGAAATTACTTCAAAAGGGGTAAAATCAAGTTTTTAAATTTATTAACAGGATTTATGTGGTGCTACCAAAGTGACTAAAAGCAGAATATGAATCATTCTCTATTCACAAAGTTCCAAGTTGCAAGGAAATTGTTTGCCTTTACATCACACATTACTTAACCTTTTCAGAAGCCAAACTGACTATATGTACAAGTCTGCCTTTTTTAGCACATTGATAACTTAGGCAAAAGTTAACAGCGCGGTCAACTTGACAAGTTGTTCCGGAACTCGTATTCGTGTTTGTCCAGAACAGCTAGTCAAGTCATTAATAATTGTAATTCCGAATATTCCCTAAACAAAAAAAACGCCATACAAAAAAACATAGGCAACAAGCAGATATGAATTAGTTAAATTCATATCATTCTATGCCCATTAATAAAATTCGGAAATAGCAATTTTTACATTATTTATGCAATTATAATTTTTATAACCGTAAATAGAAAACTCGAGCTTGGTTGCACAGTTTTATACTCAAATTTGTATGTTTATTCGTCGTTTAATCATTTGAAACGTGCTAGTTAACCCATCTTGATGCCACATAATCCTGTGATACATAAAACAGCTCGCTAGGTGATTATATTGTCTCACGATATATCCACATGAGTGATTGATAACCAGTTTACGTCTTAGTAATATATTATACTATTTTATCTGCACTTGAATAATTGATCAAAAAATATGACAATACAGCCATGCTCAAAAGAAGTTGGCACCCTTGTAGTTTTTTGTTTTATGGATTTTTAGGCATTTTGAAGGGTTTTAAATAAAAGAAATTGGAAATATAGGTTGAAACTATGTGTTTATTAGCAAATTTTAATGTTTTGTGACACTACCTTTTGCCCTAATGACGCTTTTTAGGCGATCAGGAATGGTTTTTAATTCCGCTAATGGTAGCGAAATTTTATTTTCGATTATCCATTGCATTGTCTTTTTTTTAACGATGGCATGGAGCATTGTAGGAAAACGTATTCAGGGTGATCTTCCTCAAAGAGTTTAACAACAGAAGCCTCTAAATACCCTTGCAATATAGCTATCCAAATTCATTCTTCCTTCGGTTACTTTAATTTCTCCCAAGCCACTGGCTGACATAGAGCCCCAAACCATAATACTGCCGCCACCAAATTTAATGATTGGCACAATACATCAGGGTTAAACTCTCCTTCTCACGAATGTTGCACCAGGTTGACCGAAAAGCTAGAAAAAAGTGAAAACAAGTATTTTCAGGTGTAAATATAAAAATTATAAAAGTATGTTAAAATATGCTGTAAAATACGTACCTCTATGTTGCTTTCGTCTGACCAAATTACTTTTAACCCCACACTGCATTTCTAAGTCCCTTCGTAAATATTTTGATGTTTTTCTTCGATTTTTTAACGACATGGACCGAACCAGTATCGCTTTAAAGTGGTTGTCACAGTATACCACGAACACTTCAATTGTTTTGCAATTTTTTTTTACAACATAACCTGTGAATCCAAAAGAACGATATGGCTTTGTTGAAAGACACTTAAATGAAGTTTTTTAAGCATGATGTTGTTACTACCACTTTAGAACACCAACTAAAAGTTTCAGTGCTAGAAATTTTTATTTTTACAGACAAAGTAAAAATACTGTTACTGACAGGTAATAAATGAAACCGGTTCTAAAATATAATATAAAAAATTCAGGAAAGTGTATTTATTTTCAATTAAGAGGTCCCTGCGGTCTAGAATTTTTAAAATATCAATTTTTTTCTTTTGATAATTAGAAAGTATAGGCTTTCGAGAATATACTGTTAAATTTTTGTAAGGGTATTCAAAGTATTTCAAGTTCTACAACCTTTTTTAGAACATTCCATAATCATAATGCACACATAATCACATACATTGGGCCGTATGAATAAAAATGAAGCAAATGCTTTAAAGGAAAAGGTCGAAGTATAAGCAAATGCTTTAAATAAAACAAAAAAGTAAAAGCATTTCCTTTGTTTGTCATGAATAATGATTACCTTATACTTATAAGCAAATGCTTGAAATAATAAGTAAAAGGTACAGAATGTACAAGTTGAAACATGTTTAAATTTGCTGTGTTCTGTCATCTAATGTCAGTTTAAGTTGATCTTTCACTTGTCAAGATTGACTTTTTGCTTTTTAATAGGTTATCTTCAATATTCTACAGCATGAACAGAAATTATTGAACCAAATTTGTTATAAATTTATTTTCAAAATACGTTTTGAAGATATTTAACCGAAAGCAATTTAAATTCCTTATATTTGCTTTCACGAAATGCACTATTTTACCATTACAAAACGATAAAGTCAAAATTAAAACAAATTTCTAGTCGGTGAGTCTACTACTGACCAGATGCATATATTTTGAAGGATATGCTTATACTTTAAAGTATAAGCACTCTTTTATTCATACGAAATACTTGTAGTTTGAGCAAAACATTTGCTTTAAAAGCATTTGCTTCAATTTTTATCGCATACTTATAAGCATAAGGTTATACTTCTATTTTTATTCATACTGCTTGAAGGATTTGCTTCATATTTTGCAAGTATAAGGTTATGCTTTCTTTTATTCATACGGCCCATTAAATATCCATGCTTATAACTTGACACTCATTTATTTCAAAACTACATTTTTCTCCATGATCTGAATCATCTGAAATTTTAATGTTATTCAGAACACCAATGGTTATCGCTGGAACCAAAATCAATTTATTATTTCAAAAACTTTGTATTTTTTACATTTAAAAACTGGTTAAAAAATGCCTGATTTTAGAACTTAAACTTCAAAAGCGCGTCATTTTGTCAATTTTCACGATTTTTTTATCCCGGCCAAAAAAATTGAGATAAATAGAAGAGGCAAAATCTGCAAGTCGCACAGATTCATTTTTTTGAGAGAGTGTTATTTAGCGCTATTTTTGTCGCTAGACCGCAGGGACCCCTTAAATGAAAATAGTTTTAAATTTAAATTATTTCAAAGAATTTAGTTGCTGTAATTGTAATAATATAAAATTAAATTAAAATAAAAGGAGTTAAACAAACGATAATAGATTAAATTATTAAATCTTTAATATTTCGGCACTGATTGTGCCTTCATCAGAAATTATAATTTTTTGTTATGACATTATAATTTCTGCAATTATAATTTTTTGTTATGACATTATAATTTCTGATGAAGGCACAATCAGTGCCGAAATATTAAAGATTTAATAATTTAATCTATTTTAACTCGTTTTATTTTAATTTAATTTTATATATAATATGTTCAGGTACATTTTATTTAAAAATTCAAACCTAGCCAACTTACTATGGTGAAAACGTGGGGTGCCACTTCTTTTGAGCACAGCTGTAGAAGATTTAAACTTTAAGTTCATCATGGATACCCATTGATACCTGTTATGACCACAATTAGAATAAAATATAAAATAACATTAGAATAATGATATCAAGTGTATTAGCGTGGGAATTTTAAATCACCTAGAGAGAACCGTTATTATATTAACGTGGTAATTAAATTGTCACTTATACCGGCATCCAATGCAGGTAAAATACCTGTTTATCCAAAATGTATTACATTACACAATTTCGTGTACAATTTTATGCAAAAAGAACTTTAGAATGTGTGCACCTTGCGCACCGTTGTTCAAAGGCCATACGATAAAGGTAAATATTTATAATCTAGGTTATAACAGACCCACTTCTGTATTTGAAGTGAACTGTTTATCAGTTCTTACGGACTCAATTGATATAAAATTTTATAACAATTAAATAATGTTTAAAAATGAAGTTTTTAAATCTCTGATAACCCCTAACTGAAAGTTTATTTCAGAGGAATAACTTTTATAAGTACTGACCAAAAGTGGTCTTGCCTTAGTATGTTCCAGGTTACAGGTCAACATTAAAAAAAAAAAAAAATATTATTTATCACAATTTTTCTTCAATACAAGTTGATTTTATTTTTAGTAAATCGTAGCATAGATAAGAAAATTTTATCTTTGTTGAGTGTAAAATTTCTAAAATTATAATCAATTGTAAAGAAATAGTGTCACATTTTCTACATAAAAGTATCCCAATGATAAAAAACTGAATTATTCTCATTATTATAAAAAAAATAATAGTCAGTTTGTCTTCCGAAATTGTCTCCTAAACTAACAAGACCTGGTTATATTTCAATAATCTCTTTACCCACTTCACCAATGATATTTTTTAGTTAAAAGCTATCAAGAATTTTTTCAAAACAAAAACATGTAGATATGCTAACCACATTTGTAAAAAAAGCCACAAGAATCCTTTTCAAAACTAACGAGTGAATATGGCAAGAACATTTCAGTAAATATTTTAATCAATTTCTTAAAATTGTATACAATTAGGCATAATAGATAACTAAGAGTAAAGGTCAATCAAAAATTGAAAAGAACGTGTTAAAATCTTACCTTGTTTTAGATTTCTTGTATTTATATTTGTACTTCCTTTTATATTTATGTGGTTCTAATGAAATTGACACATCCGAACTATCCGAAGAACTGCTGCTAGTTGTGGTCGTGGTGATAGGAGATCTACTTCTTGACAAATTTGCTTGAATTTTTGTACAACATTGTCTATTTTGATATCGGCTTTCACGTGTTTGATGTTTACGTTTCAGTCTCACTTTTAAAGGTAAAATAGGCTTACGACTCTCTTCGCTAGTGCTATGTCTATGAGAATCAACTCTAGATGGTGATGGATCATTGGTATCAGAATCAATTAAGTTGACTATTTCCGGTTCAGGATTTTCGCCTATAATAATATCGGAATCATGACTACTATCTGAGTTTATTTCAATAACTTCTATCGTTGGACTTTGGAAAGGATTGTTATTTCTAGTCACCGGTTCAGACGTATTAACAATTGTCACGTCACTATCATCTTCGTGATCTGATACAATAAATAATGTAGGCGAAAGTGGTCTTTCGGTATATATAATGTGCCGATCGTAGGTAATCATATCATAAGGAGACTTCATAAAATTTGAAAATTCGTGAATAAAATGATCGGTTTTGGTATCTAAATGCGGTTGAAGTAATATTTTAAATGATCTACTTCGAATGTGCCATCGTGTTAAGTGATCCATGATGATGTCCACTAAAGTCATCACTTGTTGAGTATTTTCACGCAACAACGCGTTAAGTTCTCTATTTAACCAAGGAGCAAGTCGGTGTCTTGCAGTAGGATTTTCCCTAAATTATAATTTTTTGTTATTGTGTTTAGTTAATTTACAATCAATTAGAAAATTACTTCAAGTCAGTAATGTCAAAATGATTAAATCAAGTTTTATAATTTAATTTGTAAATAATATGAAAAATTCAGTTACACAAAATTTTTTTATTGTTATTAAACTAATTATTATTAAGAGCACTGTCCAATGATATGTCTATTAAAATTTATGTGTCACGAATTTTATTTTTTTGAAAATTAAAATAATTAACAGATGTTTCAAGATTGATATATCGACACCCCCAAGAAATGAAGTTGTAACTCATTTTACTTTCTCATTTACGTAGTAAAAGAAAGTATTGTAATTGAGTCAAAAAAAAAATTGAGTTAGCATTTCTTCCATGGTCTATGAGTATACAAATCTTTGAGACTAATTTTGGCCCGGTTCTTCTTTCCATTATTTAGATAGTAATGAAATTAGCCTCGATCAAAAGAAATTTTCTCTGCGCGTCTAACAATAACCAATATTTGACATTTTTCTTTTCGATTACTGTTGAAATAAAATTTTATTGAACTCAAAAGTATTTTGAAAATGGGAAAGTCATGTGATGTCACATGAGATTTTTTACCTTTCGGGAGAGTGATTTGAAAGTTAAAAAATTTCTGAAGATTGATCTTAACTGCAAATCGAAAATAATAATTTAAAGCAAATAATTCAAAGGTAAGTTAAACCTTTAGGAATTTTTAAGTTTCAAATAGCTCTTCCAAAAAAAAGTAAAAATGAGTTACGGCTTTCTGTCTTAGGAATGTCAATATTAATTCACATAGAATTCTTTAAATATGAGTTACTCACTGTAACATTGGACAACGCTCTAAGGGTTCCTTTAAATAATATAGATACTAGGCTATCTAAGTTTTATGAATTCTATTTTAAAATATAAATAATTAAATAATCTTTGTTTTGGCGCTATTCTTTAAACGAGTACTGGTCAATTCTCCCAGCCCAGAATATCATTTTGTACAGCCTGTGAAGTGATTCTTGTAACTACATTAGTGGAAATTATTTGGTAGGTAACTCTTGAATTTGAGTTAACTTACAATTGAACAAACTGTACCTTGTATTAAGAGCACAATCACGTCTTTTAATGTATAGAAGAAAAAACGAGAATAAAGAATTTGAATGAAAAGTAAATCTTGAACTTCAATAACACGAAAATCTTAAACATAAAATAAAATATATAATCACCAATAAGACATAAGATTTAAAATTAGCGATTAGTTGTGCGATCACTGATCAATTTACACAGCAGAAATTCCGTATTTGAATTAAGCAACATTTTAGCTCAGCTCTCCAAAAACAGCCACACTGATCAGCTGATTTCATTATGTATTTTAAAGCAGAGGTCCCCAACCTACTGGTCCGCAAGAAAATTTGGGTGGTTTGCGGAGAAATTTTGAATTTCACTTAAAAAATTATAAATTATAAAAAAATTTGTTTGTAATAAACGGCACTGTTAACTCGTAATCAGAAGAAGAAATTTTGTTAATAATAAAATTAATAAACTAATTTATGTTAGTGCTCCGCAGGCTTCGGAAGTGTGATTTTAGTGATCCGCAAAGTCAAAAAGGTTGGCGACCGCTGTTTTAAAGAAAGCTTTAAATTTAAAGCCAGCTGTAAGGCCAAACTGATAATTTTTATTGATATGTTTTGTCTCAATGTCGGTTTTAAAATTAAAGTTCTGTAATATTCGTTGAAATCGATTTTAAATTAAAAACTTGCTTTCGCATTTATAAAAAGTATGGTCAATTAACAAAGTCATACATTTTTCAACATTGATTTTTCAAAGTTCTATCAGACTAAACAACAATTCAATTGATTAATGGACAGAAGTAAAAATAAAAAACTTTTTTCTAACATTTCTTTGTTTAATATAACTCAAATATCTTTTTTTTTAGAGAATAAAAGATAATCTAGTTTATAGGTAACTTCTGTTTCTTTTAAAAGGCACTGATTAATCACTGTACAATTAATGAACCTAGTAACTTGGGTTACTAAAAACTGCTTTCATGTCGTTTTCTTAAAAAGTGTATTGGCGCTTGATTGTGTATTGTTCACAGTAAGGTATTTAATAGGTTCGTTATTTAAAAAAATTCAAGACTCAAAAACTAGAAAGCATACGACAGAACGACGTTCTGTTCTGTCAATTTAAAATCGACACTCAAGTCCTTAGGTATATAATATACTATTAGAATATTAGTTTTTGGATGTTTAGAGATTGTTATATGTATAGCCAGACAAAAAATTTGAGTCATCGAGGACTCATAGAACTATTTAAGATGACTAAGCCTGCTATAAAGCTGTTAACGTAAATGGGAAAAAATTTCGATTTCCACACAAAAAGGAAGTAAGAGGTATAAGATTATCAGAATCTCAAAATTGAAGATATATTCTAACGTTCCTTTTTAGACCATGTTCCCATAAATAGATCAGAATTTTTGCATAATTGAATATTAAATTTAGCGCTAAAATGTGATTATTTTAATATTTATACTTTAAAATTAATCATATAAAACATAAATCACGCGTCTAATGCCAGGTTTCTTCATAAAGTTAACATACATAAGTACGAGTTCTTTGATAAAAATGAAATATTTAGAATATTTAATTTTTACTCGTATTTGTGTTTGTCCGGAACAGCTTGTCAAGTTGACCGCGCTGTTAACTTTATGAAGAAACCGATCATAAGGAAGAGTTAAGTAGGTTTTCACATCGTAAGCAACTGACATGAGAGCCTACTAACACAACTCTACTGCAATAGTTGCTATTGTTCTGGTGTAAGCGCCTATTAGCGTCAGGGAGTTTATTCTGTAAATTTTTGACTGTTGCCTTAGCAGTACGCTATCACTTACGAATGTTGACATAAGGAATCTGTCAACTTAATTATACCAATTGAGCGGAATATTCTGTTTCCTTTTAAGGTTATATTAACCCTTCATTAGACGCACGGTCTACGATCGTAAACCACGCTTTTTTTAAACCATCTATTTCTTATGGACTAGTCTACATTTGGAAATAGCGCGCCTAACAAAGGGTTAACCCTATACATATTCTTTCGATAGAAATATAAAATTTCCAAGTAAGTTCAGAAAAGTATAAACAATAACATCACTGGCACACATCATAGTTTGATGAATTTATTAGGATTGCTTGCGAACAGTCTTTTAATAATTTCCTTTACCTGTGGCTTCCAGAAATTAATGCTCAAAAGAATGTTCTTGAGCAATCCTCTGTATTGCATCATCAAACTTCTAGTGTTATTATAGGCAATGACACACTGCAAAACACAGCTAAAAATTTTACAAAATATGTCCCCAAACATCTATAAAACTTAATCACACTTAAAAAATTTTTGCATAATCAAATAGGTAAATTATAGATAAGGTAGCTAGAAAAAAACATTATTGATCAATTTAGAATGTAAGAAAAACTTTAAATTAAAGCTGATAAAACTTCTGAAAAGATTGCAAAGTTTATGTTAAGTAGGAATTTGATATCAAATCATAATAAAGTGTTAAAGATAACAATTTGATTCAATTGTAAAAATTGTAGATATTGAATGAATCAGTGAAATATTCTAGCTAGTTAACAATGCCACCAAAACAGATATTAAAAAAATTTTTAAATCCATAAACCAAAAATAAATAATTAAGGAAAATTGACAGAATTCTTTAGATATTATATTCTACTTACCGAAAAAAGTTAGGATTAATATCACGAGTGCGTCCATTTGTTTCTCCCAAATCTCGAACCCACAAACCCAAATCATAGATCGATCTTCTGAAGCTAGTTGCAGAACTAGCTCTACGGGGATGTCGTAATCTGAATCTTCCATTGCTGAACATAAAATAAAATTATTGATATCATAAAAAGTTGCACCCTGACATTTAGATAAACTCAAGATAATTCATTTAATAAATAAAATATTTACCCATGTCTTGGCAAATAGTTTCCCGCATGCATATTGTACATGGTATTGGTAAGTGGATGTGAAAGTAACATTTGCTGTATTGCAAATTCACCACGAGGATCGACAGTAAATGTAGTCCTAAATTGAAAGTGTCGTGAAGGTGCAGGTGGTAAATACAAAAATTCTCCATTTCCAAGATTTGGCACTCCCAACTGTGGAGGAGGTTCGACAATATGTTCATCGTATTCATCGTTGGACTTAATATTATGTATAATGGATTTAAACGACTGTTTACACAAGGGACACTCCGGTTTTACCTTAATGAAATAAATAAAAAATTAATGATTAAGAAAGACAAATTAAAAAAATTATAAAGTACCTTTGACCATTCCAAAAGACATTTAAAACAGAACTGGTGCATGCATGAATTGGAGTAACACTTATTAGTAAATGTTCCTAAGCAAATGGCACATTTAGGCGGAGGACTGCTTGTAGCTGATCTCGGTGGTGGGCTGTTCGCCGGCGAATTTATCTCCATTTTAAACAAAATGCAAGCTTTTTCCTGTACAAATTTATTTGTGTAAACCAATAATCGACCTTGATAAAACGTCTTATTATTACCACAATCAGTTAATCACAGATATTAAATTGTCTAATATTCAACAAAATCACATTCAGTACTTTTCATATTTTAAAATATATCTTCCGAACAACTTCCTTATATATTCACATATTACAACCACTAATAACTTTGACAAATATTACGACCGAAACTAAAATGAGAAACATTTTTATGCAAATAAAATCGTTGCCAATATCAAAAAAACAAACACACCAATCGTTACAACGAACTATAAAATAATAATATTAGCATCTGTTATAAAGTAGCGTTCACATTCAAATCAATAGTATGTTACTAACATAGAATAGGTTACTAACCACTCAATTGAGAACATTACAAATAGAACCTGCTGTGCGGAGGCGGACTGGGCCACGGCGAGAAGCTGGATTTATAGTTTGACGCACTGGATACGTAACAAACGGGTATAGAATAGAATACAACGGGCTGTAATCTGTAAAATATTATTTTTATTTAAAAAATGAGTGAGGCACAAGAAGGGCGCATTAGTTAACCGTGCGCATAAGTAAGAAGTAATAGCTGACAGCCACGCTGATGTCACACAGAATTCTTTCTTTCGATTGGCCGGACGAAAGAAACGCACTGTAAAAGATGAAAGTTGGCCAACTCTTTCGTTCCAGTCCGTTTCGTCATGCATTTACCTTCATTTATAAACAAGAGTACTACATAAATTCTATAGTTGATTTTTTTGCAGTGCGTCTACGCTTACAATCCGTCAAACCATAAATCCAGCTTTTACGCTTCATGTTTCACGTGTGTTTCACAGACATGAATTTGTTCAAGTTTACCGATCAAAGTTAATTTATGCAGCACGCAGCCGTGTTGCAAGCTGGGACGTTTAGGTAGAAAAGGGGGGGGAAGCCAATTTCCACCTTCTGGATTCTATGATTCTATGATCTCAGTTTCCTATTCATCTACAAAAGAAAGATTTTATGTTTTTGGTTAATAATTTAAAAAATTAAAAATGCAGCGGATTATTTTATACTTTATACAGGATACAGAATGAATTTCATTTCTGGGTGCCGTGTTGCCTACTCTTTTAAATATCTCCTTCAAAATGTGTGCACGTCACAATAACCTCAAATTCTTTTATGTGCATGTTTCGTGACGGACGAACGTTGTGAAAGTTAAATAACAGATTTTTAGTGAAAATAATTAGTAAAGAATGGCAGACGAATCTTCAACCCTAAACGGCAGTTTGGAGCCACCAAAATCTGCAAAACAACTAGAAAAAGAGGCAAAGAAACAAGCCAAATTGGATAAATTCAAGCAAAAAGTGGACAAGAAAACTACGGCACCAGCCAAAAAAGAAACTTCTGAAGTACCTAAATATCCTACAGATTTAGTAGACCACTTTTTAAATTTCGTTTCTTTCAGAAAAAAGAAAAGAAGAAGGAAGTTAAAGAAGCTGCAATATACAACGATATTACATCACCTGGCGAAAAGAAGAATATTTCCAATGCATTACCAGATGCTTACAGTCCCAAGTATGTAGAAGCAGCTTGGTATAAATGGTGGGAAAAGCAAGGGTTTTTTAAACCCGAGTATGGAGTAAGAAGACTTTTTTCTAAATTATAACACAATAAATTTGCTTATTTCAGCGTAATTCAATCACGGCAGCGGATCCAAAAGATACTTATGTAATTATCATTCCTCCACCTAATGTCACCGGATCCCTTCATCTGGGGCATGCTTTAACCAATTCAATTCAGGATTGTCTAATAAGATGGTTACATTTTTCATAACTTAGAAGTTTTATTTTATTAAATTAAACACTTTCCAGGAATCGAATGAAAGGTAAAATGACTTTATGGAATCCCGGTTGTGACCACGCAGGCATTGCCACTCAAGTAGTGGTAGAAAAGAAATTATGGCAAACTGAAAGAAAAACTCGGCACGATTTAGGTCGTGAAAAGTTTATTGAAAAAGTATGGGAATGGAAATCTCAGTAAGTTAAGAGCAATTTAAAATATATTTAAATAATTTTATGTTGTTTGCAGGAAAGGTGATCGCATTTATGAGCAATTAAAAAGTTTAGGATCTTCATTTGATTGGGACAGAGCAGCTTTTACGATGGATCCTAAGCTTTGTAAAGCAGTAACGGAAGCGTTTGTACGTTTACATGATGAAGGCACTATTTATCGTTCCAACCGATTGGTAAACTGGTCGTGCACTTTGAAATCTGCTATTTCTGATATTGAAGTAAGTACATTATTTCTTATAGTTTAAAAAATTTAAATACATTGTTATTTAAATGTAACAGATTATTTATTTTTTATTGTTTAAATTTGGTTCTTGGGCTCGAGAATTACTAATACTGATTGTGATTACTATACTCGCATCATTGTTGTTCGTTAGCTGATCGTTAGAGTCATAAAATTGTTTTTGCTTTATAACTTATGAGTTATGACTTTGGATACTACCGGATTTGTGTTATCGAGCCCAATACTCCAAAGCAGTATTTAGATGTTTTTGTGGTCCTCTGTTATTTCCCTATATTCTTACATAAAATTGACAATTTATTCATATTATTTTTAGGTAGACAAAATTGAATTACCAGGCCGAAAATTTTTAAGTATACCAGGTTATACTGAAAAAGTTGAATTTGGTGTGTTGATATCCTTTGCATACAAGGTAATTGGTTCTGATGAATTTATAGTAGTGGCCACGACTCGTATTGAAACAATGTTGGGTGATACTGCAGTTGCTGTGCACCCCGAAGACGAACGCTACAAACATTTACACAATAAATTTGTATCGCATCCCTTCTGTGATAGAAAACTTCCGATAGTGACTGATGAATTTGTGGAAAGAGAATTTGGAACCGGTGCAGTTAAAATTACTCCCGCTCACGATCCAAACGATTATGAAGTTGGTGTTAGACATAAATTAAATTTCATTACAATTTTTGACGATTCTGGTAATATTCAAGGAGATTATGGCAGATTTACTGTAAGTTATCACTTTACGTCAAATTATGTTATTGACCGTGCTTTGTTTTAAAGGGTATGAAAAGGTTCGAAGCCAGAAAAGAAATTTTAAAGGACCTTAAGGCGTTGGGTTTATATATTGAAACAAAAGACAATCCCATGGTTGTACCAGTTTGTAGCCGCAGTAAAGATGTAGTTGAACCCATGGTTAAACCACAGTGGTATATGAATTGTGATGAAATGGCTAAAAATGCAGTGGAAGCTGTACGTTCTGGAGAATTAAAGTTGACACCTGATGTACACAAAAAGATCTGGTTTCACTGGTTGGAATCGATCAGGGATTGGTGCATTTCGAGACAATTATGGTGGGGTCATAGAATTCCAGCATATTTTGTTACCATTAACGATTCTAGTGTTCCTGCAGGAAATGTAAGTGACTTCTTTTAACTATGCTATAAATATACTGGTGGCTCTGATCACCCTGTATTATTATTAAAAATAATAACGATAATAAATTTAATAGGAAACAGCAAATGAGTACTGGGTATCAGGACGAACCGAAGAAGAAGCTTTACAAAAAGCAGCAACCAAATTTAATGTGCCCAAAAGTAAAATCACCCTCAGGCAAGATGAAGATGTGTTGGACACTTGGTTTTCTTCTGGATTATATCCATTCTCTATTTTTGGATGGCCCGATGCAACAGACGATCTTAAAGCATTTTATCCTGGAAGTCTACTAGAAACCGGCCACGATATTCTTTTCTTCTGGGTTGCCAGAATGGTATTTTTTGGACAAAAATTGCTCGGTCGTTTACCATTCAAGTAAATTTCTATAATTTATTGTAGTGCCTATATCATAAATTTCTTTTTTAGAGAAGTATATTTGCATCCTATAATCCGAGATGCACATGGTCGTAAAATGAGTAAATCTTTAGGAAATGTGGTAGATCCAATGGATGTAATTCGTGGAATTTCAATCGAAGGTTTACATGAGCAATTAAAAGATAGTAATCTTGATGAAAAGGAAATAGCTAAAGCTCAAGCCGGTCAAAAGAGCGATTTTCCTGATGGAATTCCTGAGTGTGGTACCGATGCATTAAGATTTGCACTTTGTTCCATGTGCCAAGGTCGCGATATCAATTTGGACATATCGAGAGTGCAAGGATATAGATTTTTCTGCAATAAAATTTGGAATGCTTTTAAATTTGCTTTAACATATTTAACTGATGATTTTGAGCCTTACATGAAAAATGATATTAGTAACGGGGAAAGTCTTGTCGATCTGTGGATGTTGAGTCGCCTTGCAACTGCTGTTGCAGATGTAAATAAAGGCTTTGAAAATTATGAATTTTCACTTATTACAAGTGCTATTTATAAAGTTTGGTTATATGAATTATGCGACGTTTATTTGGTAAGTTTTTGATTTTTTCTTTTTAATTTCTAAATTTTTATTTCTTTTTTTTTTTTTAGGAACACCTAAAGTCTGTTTTTGCTGCTGGTAACCCTGTTGAGGTTCGTGCTGCCCAAATAACCCTTTACAGGACTTTAGAAATAGGATTGAGACTTCTTTCTCCATTTATGCCATTTATAACGGAAGAATTGTACCAGCGATTACCTAGATCTGCTGCAGATAAAGAAAAAATTCCTAGTATTTGTGTGGCATCTTATCCGGAAGCAGAAATTTGTAACTGGAAAAATGAAACAGAAATAGAAGTAGAATTTGAATTCATTCAAAAAATTGGTAAAGCTATCAGATCTGCTAGAAGTGATTATAACTTACCAAATAAAACAAAAACTGAAGCTTATTTGAAATGCAGCGACAACAACACTGAAGAAATTGTAAAGAAGTACATTCCAGCTTTAAAAACATTGAGTTATTGTTTTATTGTTGAAGCAAATGTGCAAGCACCGCAAGGCTGCATTATTATTACCGTATCCGATAAGTGTGAAGTAAATCTCTTATTAAAGGGTTTGATAGATCCTGGTAAAGAGTTGGCTAAATTGCAAAAACAAATTGAATCTTTAGAAAGCACTAAAAATAAGCTCAGTTCTGCAATGGATAGTGAAGATTATTTAACAAAAGTTCCACTTGAAGTACAACAAACTAACAGCGAAAAGTTGTCCAAAACTGTTACCGAAATGGAAAGAATACATGTAGCAATGGAAGCTCTTAAATTGATAGAATAAACCAAGATATAATATAATTTAACATATTTCCTACTCTGAAATCAGCAGCTTGATGTGGAGAACATAGAATATCAAATCATAGCACCTAGAATAATTTCACGTTTTCTCTCCAAATAATTTTTTAAAAATTTAGTTTATTCTTTATATTACGAGATGATGTAGTACCTTAAGAGATTAGTTGATTAATTAAATGTACTTGACATGTTTAATTCAAAGCAAATGTTCAATATTAACATGCTGCCAACTTACAAACCAAAGTTAAATTATCATAATATCTTCTTACAGTCCATCAAAAAATGTTTGCACATTTTAATTATTTATTGTAGGCAATTGAATATAAATTATATAACAATATAACTAATTATTTTATCAATATTTAAGCACTTCTTAATTTTTTATCAAATAAATTTTTGAATTTGGCTATTATTTACCTGTGTTTTTTTTAACCACAATCTGTTAGGAGGTTTTAAAACAAAAATTAAAACTATTACAAAGCTATTACCTACAACGAAAAACATGAATGTGGGTATCTAAGTTTACATTGCAATTCTGCATATAGGATGTACTTTATTTACTTCTTATGATCAGCTTAAGTGATTTAATTAATAGCATGATAAAATATAATATTGCTCATTCTAATTATATAAAATGTCTACTTACCATGCCATTTAATATTATTCCTAGCTGTAAAGGCGCATTTCCGAGATCTTCAGGTCTTCTTTGCTACATTATTAATTATTATATAGCATTTCATGCGAAATCCTTTACCATCACAATTATTGTGATTTTTTCTTCGAGTATATTATAGTATTTCTAAAAAATTACCCACATCAATTTTAAAATTATTTTATTAACTTTAGTAACAATCAAAAACGCCAAAGGCCGACACAATTCTTTTAAAATTTGCGCAATTAATGATTTAATAAAAAACAAAATATGTGGGACATTGATCTCATTGTTGCTGTTTTTGAATGAAGTTATTACTACAAGTGGTTGACGTTAAATTTCATTTATATACACTAGGTCTGATAACGATCGCTTGTGATAGTAAAGCTTTACCCTAAGATAAAATATGTAAGAAGAGCAACCTTTTTTATTGTTAAAAAAATATTTATTTTAGTATATCAATAATTTTGTTCTATGGAGATACCTACTAGCTAAAACAAGTATGCTTTGCAGTCATACAACTCCAGTATTGTAAGTTTTTTTATTGTTCCTTTCATTTATTTAGCGGATTAATTTTTTTAAATTTGTTATTTAATATCTGGCTTTCAGCTTCTTTCTTTCTTCCTTTCGGATCACTAGTTCTCCGCTAATAAAGCATTTATTTTAATCTTCATTATTTTGAAAATAAACCACAGGAAGGTACCTATATTCAAAAAAAGAATGGAACACAATTTCAAATTACAATCGTAAATCCTGATGTCCTAGTGTTTTTCGGTTAGGCCACTTCTTGAAACTACTAATAAATGTTAACGGTGCATATGCCACCAAACTTTATTTCTACCATAGGATCAGTTAAAATTGAAACTCAGAAAATCTTTATTTATATATAATTTCAAATTTGAAATTAACACACATCTACTAAAAGCATTTAAATTGTGATCTTGTTAAAATTATCTAAGTAATTGAAATGCAGTCCATAATAACCTAATACTGAATAATTTAAATTAATCTATAATAAAACAGCCATACTCGTGCCACCGCAAATTGTGTTACAATCGGCAAAATATACAAAAAATTACAATTCATTAAAATTATTTTTAGATTTCATTTTTCGACTCTGAAGTAAACACGAGTGTACATAGTTTTACAAAACAAACAATACAAGTCAAAATTTAAAATGCAATTATTTCTTTAATTACAGGTAATATTACAAAAAGGTGCAACTCATATAAATTAAATATTTACAAGTAACATAGGTAGCAAATAAACATATAAAACAGTAACATTGTTTAATATAAATACTTAGTAATTTTACAAGATCTAAAATATAAATAATAAATTGGTATAATCGTTTTTAAACTACCAAACTGACTTACAAAAATAATTTAGCTTTGTTGCGGTGAAACACACCAATTTCATACTTGTACGCATTATAATAATCTACTATTTAAATATGGAGTTTTATAATATTTACAAAGTGTACAAAATTATGTTTAACATAAGTTAGCTACATGTAATACATTAGGAGGTGACTGTACAAGATAAAATTATATTAAGTTTTATGTAAAATTGTAATTAAGACTAGTAGTAGATAATTATTAATTATCTATCTAGATAATATTAATGTGACTGACACTACAATCATTGCCCATTGAAACATTTCCACAACTATCGGAAGACAAAATTTGAACCAAAGGCAATTTTTGTAGATTTTAACGAAACGACTGATTTCGATTCCATAGTATCAATGAAGGATAACAAAATTAATAAGTGATGTCGGAGTAGGTACTTATCTCTAAATTATTTATAACGAAACATTAATAGTTTTGCACTAAAAGATTTGTAAATTGAATCAAATACCTAGTGTTTACAACATTAGGATATTTGATACGCAATATAAATTATATACATGGGCGCTCTTTATAATTTAAAACTTTAGGGATCTCGGTTTAAGTCCACCTGCAACCTTAAGGTACCGACGTGCCTTTTCTGTTAACTCGAGTTGATCTTGAGTGCCCCCGCATGCAACCATCGTCCAATTTACATCAAGCTAAAAATAAAATTTCTATTGATATTTTATGAAATTGATTGTAGCTACGTTTTCTAAAAACTAAGTAGGTAACTGTTTGAATGAAATTGACTATAGAAATATGTACTCCTGACCAAGTTTAAATTATGAAAGTGTAGAAGTAAACAAGCCTTAAACCGAATTTACATTGGTAGTATAAATTTACAATCCACTGTTCATTCGTTTTCGACAACTTCTCAGTGTAAATAAAGCAATGGAATTATTATTCACTACCAATGTAAATTCAACTTAACTCTTTTGCTGCAATAAAAAAATTACAAATATCAAAATTTTGGAGAATTTCTTTAAAATCTGCAAAAAGAGATAACTTAGTTTTTATTATATTATTCAAAAGGAGAAATTAGGGGTAGCTCCAACTGGGTATTAACTAAACTCTGATGGTTAAATTTTCAAACTTAAAGTTGTTCTTGTTAAGATTACGTTTAAAACCATCAAAATTCAATTGTCCTAGATTAGTGCTTCTCAAACTGGAAGCCGTAACGCTTCTGCCAGAAAACGACAAAATATGAAGTTATTTGGGAAGCTGTAATAAAAATTTGACGTGATTTGATTCATAGGAAGATGGTAAACTGGGTCCAAACCCTAAGATTGCAAAGATAGGCGTTACAGACTCTTCTTAAAAAAGATTTTCTAGTTTTGGTCCTTTACAATGTGCATCATTATAAATTTTATATCCACAAGCTGTTTTTAAAAAAAGAGCGTGTAAACCAAGTTAGTGTGCAAATATTAACACAAAACATAATTTTGCTTCACACAGACACCAGTGCTCAGGAACATTCAGAATTATTCTTACAATAATTATTACCTATGTATATACAACCTTACACAAATATTCTGTTGCCTTCTTAGTTCAGTCAAATTATTAATAACTTAGGAAATGTGTCGAAACAGTTCTAATAAAGAAGAGTGCATAATCAAAACAAAAAAGATTAAATAAATTGTACACAAGATTCATTCTGAACAAAATAATTCTTAATCTGTATTGTGTTAGTGCGAGGTGTGTATATAAGGTAAATCAAACAATGCACTCTTCTTGAATATTTTATATATTTTAAGAAAAAAGAACGAGTTTTTCTTGTACACTGGGTCCGATGATGGCCGTCTGAGGTTGAAACGTGTTACCATATTATAATTTATATATGCAAGAAGAATGCATTGTTTGATTTACCTTATTATTTATTAAATTAATTTAAAAGTTTGACTGAACTAATAAAAAATGAAATTCAAAATTTAAATTTTTTTAAATTAGTTACAATAATTGGTATATTAAAGCAGTGCTCCGCAATCGGTGTGCCGTGAGCCGGATGTGTCACGGTCAAATACATATTGAAAAATTATTTAGTTATAATATTGTCTATTCTTCAAAATATAGTATAGAAGAATAGTATAACTAAATAATTTTTAGCTTTTGATGTGCCGCGTAATTCTAGGAAGAACTTTTTTGTGTCGTAGGTGAGAAAAGGTTGCGAAGCACTGTATTAAAGCACAAAATCTGCAATCACGTCATACAATAGACAAATAGTTTCAAAATTACAGTAAAGAATAGTTTACAAATAACATTTAAGGTTATTATTACTTCATCTCTGTTTCTTTGCTATATTGTAATTTAGTAGTGACATAAAAAATTGTTTATTATTAGGAACTTATCTCTTATCAAAAGGTTGTAACTCTCCATTTAAATTTTTACCCAATTTCCCGTCGAGACTAACCTACATCAAGTTTTTAAATTTAAATCAAATAGGTTATCAATAAACATACGTTCTTGTTTAAAGACCAATCGAATGCAATAACTTTAAATTTAAATTCAAAAAAACTTGGCAACACAATGAATAAAAAGTGGATAATATTTTTAATGGTAAACTGTTAGCATATCAAATATTGGATTGTTATAACTACAATGTAAAAAAATAAAATTTAATAAACTTACTGTCATCTAGCTAAGATTGTTAAACTAAATTATTTAAACAAAAATGAAGCAACGTAGAGCAGTTAATAAATTAAAATTCAAATATACCTACAGAACAATCGTGCAAAGGCTAGGCAGGGCTCACCTTAGGAGGCCGAGGTGGTTCAGGTTCGCCGAAGGTGATACGCTTGACAGCAGCACTGCGCTGGCCATGATCTCGGGATGAGGCAGTGTCTGGATGCAGTCGCTGCCAGGAAAAGGATACAAAGCTACATTACCCAAACAAACTCCCGCAAAACCCCCAAGCCTAGCTTTTAAGTTTACACTTTAATGAATTCAACATTTAGTGTATCATCAAAGAGCACCGTAATAAAATAAAAACAAAAGCTAATCCTACTTTTAAATATGAATAAAAAAACAATAAATTACTATTGAAGTGCAACAATAAAACTACAAATAACTTAAAAACAGTGCATTATCTACATAATAAAAGGATTAAAATTAAATAAAAAACAACAGCAATTTTTGGTAACATTTGACTCGATACGCTTCATATTTAATACTGGTAGTCAACCATTTAACAACACAAATAACAACATAACATGCACCGATGTGAAAGAACCAAGTAAGTGCACTTTTTTGAAAAATTGTTTTGTAACCTCCCTAACTTAATAAAAGAGCTAAACCTATAGATAATATAATAATAGTAAGAAATAATGCAAACAACATAATACTTGCGATTACAGCATGATGATAAAGCATTCATTGGTGACTGATAAATATTTGGAAAAGGATACTTTGGTAATAAGAAACTGTAACTTATAGTTAGCAAGACTAGAAGAGAAGCAATTTGTAGGAAAAAATAATAAACGTAATAAATAAATAAACAAAAATTAGAAAGTGCAATCATGCATTAAAGTTTTTCTTAAATTTTAAAAATTTAACAAAAAAATATCAAACAAAAAATGTTTGTTGTTAATAAATTATTAATATTGATTAGTAACATTTTCGTAAAATAAAAAAAACTTGTCCAATAAATTAAGATAATAAATACGTGCAAGCCCAAATAATTTCAAAATTTGAGTTTTAGAAGAAACTTTTGGAAAGTAATAAGAAGAAAAACAAAAAGATAGACCAACTTTTTTCATTACAAGGAAATTCTACCAGGTACGGATAGTTATGATTAGGGATGTTTATGTCAGGGTGGTAAAATATGATCGGCGAAATGATACCAATCCAGTACCTTGGTGGATCCTGACTGAGTCATTTCCATCAATCCTGCAACACCCGCCATCGAATCTTTCATTATGGATGATGGAGTAGAAAATAAAAGATCTTCACCCATCAAAGATTTACTCTACAAGAAAAATTTAATTCAGCACAACCAAGATAAAAAAAAATTACTAAAAACAATCTAATTAAAAAAAATCATTACCGGCGTTTCGATTGCAAACGATAAATCTGACGAATTTATTTGTGACGACGATGTATTACTCCACGAGGGCGCTAAAGCTTTACGAACTCTTTTATTTGGCAAGATGTTTTCTTTTCCTCCTGCTATTAACGGACCATTCTTTCTTTTAATAGTTTGATAGCCACTGTCGTTCTGTAAGGAAAACATGGAATCATCTCACTGATTATTATTACAACAGATAGTAGAGGGATTTTAAATGTCGCGTGAAAAAATGCTTTTTTGTTTTCTGGATATATTAAACAACACAGGCCAACCAGTAATTTTGGCACTCAAATACACTTCGGTGTCTCCATAGGTTTTGATACACTCAAAGCGAAAGAGTCGTTCAAGGTGAGATTTTTGAAGTAACTAAACCTAAAGGGAATTTAACAAAATGCCTTCGGCAATTTTTAGATTAGAATAACTTAAAATCCAAAGGCTACAGATGAATTTTATTAACAAAATTAGATTTAGAACCAACAAATCTTGGCTCTGTTAGCACTGTATGTCTAGTAGGGTGCTAACCTTGCTAGATGAATAGTCCACATAGGTGTAGTCAGTGCGAACAGTGCAACCGTGGTATCTCGTTGATTTAAGCTTTACACCATATTGCCAATTTAATAATATTATGACGATCTTTTTATTTCCATTAGCATACATGATATTAAGAGTGCTGTTACATTGCAAATATTTAAGAACAAACTTAAGAGAATGCTGTTAGAGCAATGCTTCTATGGAATTAATGACTTTTTGGCGTAGTGTTGGGTTTTGGTCGGCTCCCCGGGTTCTGGCTTTATGTTTGTGTGTTTTTCTGTTCTTTCTGTTAATTATTATTTTATGATGTATTTTTGACTTATTGTCAAATGATGTTCACATCTAGATTAGTTTGCTAATGTACCTATCTATACTTCACTTTGGTTGGTTCTAGGAAGCTTCAATCTTACAATGAAAAAACATGTGAATGAAACTCTACCATGACAATTTATAAAAACCAAAAAATCTCTTCAACTTTTGAAAATCTGCCCCCTGATCTATTTTTGAATTGGTATATTTTGGTATTTGGTAATGACTGAAGCCAAAATGGCTTATTTAATGAGTGGGTTTTCCATTGTCTTCTTCGTAGTCCACAGAGCACAGATTGGTTTTAAGCTTTAGATCACGGCAGTGTATCCGATTCGACTCGACAAACATAATATTCTAGAATCTAGACAATTACGTGACAAATCCACTAAAATTCAGGTATGAAAGCATACAATTTAACCGTGGAGCCATTGACTGTTTCACAATTTTTACAAATTATAATGTAACGTTGCATTTTTTGTTACAATAGTAAAACAAAACATAAACAAACTAGTATTCTTGGTAAATTTATTATCCAGTCATACTCACAGCAGAAATCTGGATCCACGCTTGTGTGAATCGCTTTTAAGACAATGATGGTTTCTATAGATTATTTTAATGCTAAACCTAATTGCGGCAATATAATTCATCTATCACTTTTTATTTTTAAGCTATTATAATACTGTAAAAATTTCAAAAATTACTCTTTTTGATCTTTTAGAAAAGGCTAACTCAAAATCTTGGAATCTGAGATATGGTTTTAACAAGCCAAAAATTAAGCTAAAATATGTCAGCCTGTGTAATTTAAAAATTGACTTATTTTATAATTTTACATTGATTTGATCAAACAAGAGGAAACTTTTTAGTAAAAATGGCATTATGAATATTAAATTTCCCATAAAGCATGTTAGGCACTACATTGCTAAGCAAATAATTTGGAGCAGTGCACGAATACACTTTGTTCAAGCAAAAAAGCACAATCCTTCATTCGCGCAATCATTTTAAACCATATTATACACAAGTTATTTGAACACAAAACTTACCGAAATCATCATACTACTATCAGTCTCGTATTGCATACTTAGATCTTGTTCTTTTTTTACAATCTCCGTAATATCTTCTAACCGAGTAGGAGTATCGGGAAGATTCTTTAAAGGACCAGACTTTTTCTCAAGATCAGCCAACGCTTTTTTAAATGGTGTAGGAGTACGGGTGACATCGTTTAGCAACGAACTTCGGTCGCCTTTATTTGGTGTCACAACATCGGAAGTAGAAGCTGTCGGTTCTGGATGTGGTAAACCATTAGGTGTACTCAAAGGACTGTAATTTCGCTCCTTAGAAAAGAAACAGAAAATCAAAACAAATCTAAGAACTAATTTTAATCTTAAAACTATTTTTATTACCCTTGCATATTCATCTTTGTTTGGCGTTGACAACTGATGTAACTGTTTGACAGGCGTCGACGATAAAGTAACATCAAACGACAAGTTTGGACTATTTAAGAATTGCGATGGACTGAACGGTAGCTGTTTAATTGGCGTATTTCCATCTTTACCCGGTGAATTTAATAAGGTTCGATGCCTATCCATAAGTATGTGAACCTGCTATAAAATTGGAACGATTAGTCGTACTAGAAGTAAAAACACAATAATTAAGTTTACCTCTCCACGAGACGACAAAAATTCTGCAATTGCCGAATTTTCATCGTCAGGTCTTCGCCGAACTTTGGAATTACGTCTTAAAATAGGCGGAGTTACGGCTCTGGTGGGCATATTTGTGACAGGTACTAAAGAGTTACTTTCGGTTGGAAACTCGGAAGGCACCAATCCTACAATTAAATATATTTCCGTCAAATTTCGTTAATAACAAATGATTAAAATGTAATACGTACTTGTTTTAGTGTACCGATTATTCAAATCTGATTTTTTAATTGGACTTAATCCACTTCCTAGTTCTAGACCTAAGTCGTCGTTTAAATGTACAAGTTTTACCGGACTCGGTTGAGAGGTATAAATATTGGTATTTATATATTGGAATGAAGGTATTTGATTTGTATTATTTGTTTCGGCGTTTTGAGGTGGAGATGGCTGAACTCTTTCAAACGAATTAAATATCACTTGTGCCGACGTTGGAGTAGGAGTTAACGGACTAGGACTAGGCGTCGTTCCATTTACTGAAAATCCACCTGCACTCGACTGACTACTTGTTTGATCATAAAAATCAAAACCGTAATCCTTAAAAACAAATAGTACAATTAAAAAAATGTACATCAGAAATAGGCTACGACTTACATCTGCAAATGTTACTGGAATACTTTCTTGTTTGAGACAATGATTGTCTGATGAGGTATCTGTATGGCATGAAGGTGGTTTTGGTATATTTTCGGAGTATCGATTTTGGCTTTTACGGTTCCTATTTCGACGTGACTCGCCATCAGGAATTCGACCATCGGAATCGTATTTTCGTCTCATCGTCGAATTCCAATGGTTTTTTATGGCGTTGTCGGTTCTATAAATTTAATTAAAATTTATAAATTTACTAATCTTAAATCAGTTTTTAATTCACTAAAAAATGTTAACTTTGAACTTTTATTTAAAATTTATAAGGAAACTTTTTATTGTGCAGAAAAGTAAACAGAAAGTTATCTTTTCCGGAAAATTTAAACAACGCTTTTTTATAATGCCAATGAATGAGATAACTCTTTAAAATTTCATGAATAAGTTGGACTTTTATGATGATAGTGTTATTTTATCTAAAATCCTTTCTGAATTATTAAATCAAGACCTAGTTATCCAAAAAAAAACGATACCCTAGTAAATTATTCAAGTCAGCCCTAAATGCCACCCAGAAAAGTGGGGCTTTTGTTTAGCAAAAATAACTCGCGCTATGGCGCATTATCCTATTTATAAATATCAAGTCAATAGCCTTTATCACAATGCAAAAGCTAAATGTGTAAATTAATCCAAGTTTTTCGCAAATTTGTGAAGCGTTAAAAATAGTTTTTCCAATATGCAATGTTGTGAAATTTTACCTTCCAGGTAACAATTTTGCAATTTTCGCCCACTGGTTTCCCCATTCTCGGTGTGCTTGGTAAATTATATTATCTTCAGTTTCGGTCCACGCAGTTTTCTTTATATTAGGATTTAAGTGATTGTGCCATCTTTCGCGGCATTGTTTGCCGATTCGGCCTTTTAAGTGACGGGCGATTAGTGTCCATTTCTTTGGTCCATATTTCTTCACCAACTCGATGACCTTTTCATCTTCCTATAAAAAAGAAGAAATTTTAATAAAGGGGAAAGTATGTGAAATTTAAAAATCGTTCAATAAGCCAATTTTCCCAGGGTACATCGCATAAGCAAACCGGAAGAATCAATTAAGAACGTTAATTCATAGGTCACTGGCGTCGACACTCAAAGAACATCTGTTAACTTCCACAAAATTTTACGGTGTCTTGAACCACATGACGGTATAGCACCATCGTCATCAAGCGTAAAACATTGTCCAAATTTTACTTAGATCATAATATATTAACTGTTTTTGTTGTATTTAAAGACACGAATTGAATAATAATTTAGCGTGGGAAATATATTTTAATTTTTAACTTTCCATATTCGGTCACAATTTTTATTAGGCACGCGTAAATTAACGAAGCTTTCGGATTGTCTTACTTTTGAAGCATTCGCAGTTGGATGATATTAAAAGTGAAAATAGAAAGAAAAATCGCATAGTAAACTTTCGATTTTCCGAAACTGAAAGTTAAACTAGATATTATTCGAAATTGAAATGTAACAATTTCTTTTCAGCAATTCTTTTAATAAAATCGGTATAATCTTATCTGAACAAACCAGTTTCAACCAACCATCTGCAACTTCTTCGTCCTTCTAAAAAAGCATTTGAACCAGTTACAATTACATAATAAAGCAAATTACATACACGTGTATACTTGCTATATGTATTAATGAAACTTGAAAAAGTTTCAATAAACTACATCCAACCAAGATGAAATCTGGGTATGGGGTGTATGCAGCTGAATAACAATAATTAAATTTTGAACTATTGATTGGCCATTTAAAAAATAATATGCAATGATTACTACCCTACATTTTACGTTAAATTAAAAAATAATGGATATTTAAGTAGGTTGGTATATTTTAAAGAAAAATAGGTTACTTTCTCCGAAGTGGCCACTAGCATTGATTAATTTTTGCGTAATCAAATTTAGCCCCGCGATTTAACTCGTTGGAAAAGTTGTGGTAACAAAGTGCGATATGTAATGAAAATTAATTCATCTCTGCTGTGTTTTAGAAATTATGCCGCCTATTTTCGTATCATATGTTCGTGGCAAAACAAAATTAAAAAAATTAGGGTCGCCGTGCATACATTAAACTAAATTAATTTTTTTTTTTTTCGAATAACAATTTTTCTAATTCTTGACGTGGTTTAAAACATTGGCAGTAGAAGGAACGTATCCCTCTGAAAAAACATTATTTATAATTTTGTTCAAATAGATTTGGATCTTCTTTATGAACCCCGTATTAGTTGGTTAATGGACGACGAACGACAGTCATTATCCTGCATTCAGGTTCAGATGATGTCATAATATGACGAAACGATAAGATACGTACATACATAATATATATGACACTAAGTTTTAATGAATATTAAACAACCATTAAAATATTATTGTATACTTCCCTTTGCTATATTTTAATTTTAAAGAAATTTGCACAACATAATTAGTGCTAATAATTATACTAATTTATTTATTCACCTGCTTAAATTATTCGAAGAAATTGAACTTGACAGTATTATATGTATAAGTAATAACATATCTAATAGAACATAAAAAGTATTTCATCAAAATTTTATGAAATTTTCTAAACGAATTCGATTAAGGCACCACCTATTCGTATTTAAGTGAAGAAAAACAACACTTCCGCTAATTAATTTCATTACACCTGTTCATATATGCCTTTTATAATCACATACAATTATTAACCATCACCTGTATATGTATATACCGAGCATATTATACAAATTCTTAAAACTGGAAAGAAGATGGCAAGTTTTGAATTATGCAAAATTGGTATATTACCTACTATTTTTTATTATACTGCGAAATATTCTCGCATATATTTCAAGGACAGTGAGTTAAAATTCTTGGCCAATACAATGTCATATGAAGATTTGGACGTTGAAATTTCATTAATAAATTCTACAAATAAAGATAGTGGATTCTGACCACTCGTACACGTTTTGTTTGGTCTATTGACGGGTAAATACCATTCAATTTATCAATCAATTATTCAAAGCGTTTTATCGAACATAGTCAATTATAAATAATATGTACCCACTATACCAAAAAGTAATTACGTGATGAATAAATTATTATTTATTATAAGCTTCGCGGTACAAAAGAAATTGTGAATCTGCTAAAGCGAATAAAAAATGAGCTTTAATAATTTTTAATTTGTTATTAAATAGCCCCCGAGAAATAAATCACATAATGAAAGAGTAAAATGAGTTTCTTCCTGTTCACAATTTTGCCCAAAAGCGTGAAATATAACAGTATTACATCCAAATCATATTATTAAATTCACATATTATACAATAATTTAAACCATCGCGAAATTACTGGATCTACTTTGATTAAAAAGCACACAAAATTCGTTCACGTCGAAAGTCCGGGCTGCTATAATTTATTGTAATATTGAAGAACAACGGTCAGGGTCGCAACAAACACGAAATGGCAGTCAAATCTCATTTTTTGTAACCTACCAAACCACCCTCGTTTACATTGCCGGTACCTAAATTAACTTCATATTTCATTCGACATCATACGCGAAAACAAGAAATGTATTTTAACATTAAAAAGTAATTTTGGAAAACTTCATGGTGGTTTAAATAAATTTATGGAACGGAATTTTAACTGCATCTTGCAAGCGAAGATGTGTGGAAAAGAACCGTTTCAAAAATGAAACGATCCATCCATCCAAAAATTACGCCGTGATATTTTTCAGAATTTGATACTTCGATCAAATTACATACTTCTATAAAGCTCGATTAAGTTTCAAAACTCGGCTCTCTATTTTTAAATTTATCGACGAGATTTATTTATTTTGATAATGAAGCATGATATAATAATTATAATGACGTAGCAAGTTTCCAAAATACAAAAATAAACAGCTGCTTATTTTTATTAACAATTTTTTTGCAATTTTAATTAATTAAACTTTATGAGGAAATAATCAAGGTATGGATACAACCAATCAAGGTATTCGAGTGTGCTGAAAACGCGGAAGACCTGTTCATCACCAAGAACTACACCATCAATGGTACAAATGGTTGAAGGGCAATGCACTATTGAGAAATGTGTATAGAAGAGCTCTGTGGGAACCGGTTCGTTCGGAAAGGGTTTCTTTGATATTTGGAACTAGAGTTACCATCTTCTTTCCATGCATCGACGCTTTTACGAAGGGGAAGAACAAAGCCATGACAGAACTACGTAGTAGTCATACAATGCCACTATAAATTATTGCATAAAATAAAAGGGTAAAAAGTAAATTATAGTTGCGTGAACAGTTATTCATTTGGCAACACGAAACTCAATTCGAATAAAATTGGAAAAACCCTTCGCATTGATCACGATAAAAAAAATTCTCACCTCCTTGGTCCAAGGACCTTTGACTAGTTCAGGATTAACAACTTTCGTCCATCTTTGTTGACACTGGACGTCAGATCTATCGGGAAAATGCTGTGCAATTGAATCCCACCTTTCGTTATATTCCTCAACCAATTGCTTCAGTCGAGAATCCTGAAACAAAACGAAACCCCAATCAGCCTCATTAAAAAAAAAAAAAAATGAAAACTACTATTAAATTATGGTATGTACATAGCGATGAATTTATAAATAAAATTTTAACTATACATAGAAAACAGGTATTTCCAGGTAAATAATGACCCTGTATAAAAAGCCATCCACTATATTTAGTTTAAAAAAAATATTTTTTTTAATACATATAAAATTTTGCTAATGTAAAGAAGCACATATTATTAATATGTATTACGTAAATACTTACTAGAATAATTTAATATTTATTGAACTTTTACATACCTCATCTTTACTCCATCTGCCCTTATTGATTTGTTTTTTTGTTCGAATTCTTACATCATCTGTTGTTTCTGAATCGTCGGAATCTTCAATTCCACTGGTTTCTGATAGCTGTTCTTGTTTAGTACTACTGAAATGAAAGAAAAAAGATTAATGAAAGATCTAAAATTTCACACAAAATTTTATGTGGAAGACATAAAAAGTGAGAAAATACATGTTTATATATTCCCACGTAAAATACCTAATTCTGGGCGACTGATTTTACGCAATTTTGAAATCGAGGGTTAAATACAATAAAACTTAAAAGCAAGACACAATAGCTATTGGGAAATGTATTGACCAGGTGTGGAAGACGGAAGGAAGTAACATATATTCCTAATAAATGTTTGAAGAGTCCGACATGTGTGGACACTTTGAAAATAAGTCTAAATGAATACCAAATTTGGCTATTATTTAAAGCTTAACAAAATTTGAATGGCATTCTTAATAAAATATTACGTATCTCGTAAAAAATGTTCCCTTAGCTATTGTCTGCTAATATTTAGATCAAAGAAGACTAGAACATGCATCAGGTAAATTCGTGTAAAGATATTTGCATTGTGAATCCTTTACGCTCGCCCTACATTAAATGAATAGAAAATAGGGCATTCCCATAGTGCTGCGTGGAACTTACCTATGGGAAAAGAGTCAGAAGGGTGTTCGTCTTTAGCTAGTGATATAGGGTGAAATTCTAGTTTAAAGAAGTACTTGTGACAGCTTTTACAAATTGCGGCTAACATCGAAAGGTCACCTTGTGTAATTGCTTTGCTTGCGTCAAAAAGTGGACGTGTTGTTCAATCCCTTCGTATATTAGAATATTAATTTAAAATAAAAATAATTTGTTGAATCACACATGTGCGTATCTAAAGTGCCAATTACGTAGCACGAAATAGAATATGAAGATGAAGTACTCCTCGTTCAAAAAAAATTAATGAATCCTGAATCAAATCATAATTCGTACTACCGATAAAACGTACATTACACAATCTGAATTCAAGTGGTTGTATTAATATTTCGAGAGTGCAGAGATATAAATTTAAAATTTTAATCGTAATTTGCTATACTCGAGACAAATTACTTCGAAATATATTGTCGAGCGTCACCCACCCCTAAGCCCTCATGCGAACGGAAACAAAACTCCGTGACAGGAAGTAAATTCTTAACCATGTAGGCCAAGCATATCTCCTCACAGGGGATGGCGCAACAATCTTGCACTATTCCGCATAAGAAACTCCTCAAGCAGATTGATTTTTGATAAAGGTTTTTGGGTATTTTTAATAAATATAGAAGACCGTTTCATACTCGTGCTGGTATAACAGCTATCTAAAAAAATTATAAGACAGGTAATCGAAAGTGCTTTAATCGGCTATCGGTAATGAATTAAAAACAAAGCTAAACGGAAACAATAAACGGAATATTAATGGTTTTAGAAAAGCAACCCGTAGCGATGTATATTATATTATTTTTTATTACGATGAAATTTATTCTTTTTCTCATAATAATAATTTTTGCATTTGAATGTGTAGTATGTTAACTGGTAGAAGATAAAACCGAAGATCATTGCAATAATTTTTACAATATAAGTATTCATTCCCAAAAATTTACAAGCAGAGTAAAAGTATAAAGCAAACGAGAGTGTTATTATTGTAATTTTTTTTTTTTTCAATTTAAGTTTTCTCACTTTGGAGTTAACGTTTCCGTTAAATATTATGCAAAAGTAAATAGTACTAATATTAGCAATGTCAATTATAAGAAATACAAATTTGCATACAACAAAATAAATTCTTACAGCTAGTTTATCATTGTCCAAATTTGGAGAGTTCAAAAACCGACTTTAAAAATTGAAAACACCCCCACAAATTCTTTAACATATTGGATGTTCAGGTAATCAATTCGCGTGTTCGTGATACGCGAATTCAATTAATATAAAAAACTAGATTTTCAAAATCAAAAATTCCTTTTGAATAAAATTGTAGATAGTTGAGTTTCCCCTCCTGCACTGTTTCCGCTGATTAGCTAAGAGATAAAATTGTGTTGTTGGTAAGCAAATATCGCATTTATAAGGAAAAAAGCACTGAATTTAAAATCTAGATAAAATGAAGTTTTACTTTCTAAATTTCCGTCATTCATAAATTTACTCACATGTCATTTCTTTGCTATAGATAAAAGTAATTATACCTTAAAGTTAGGGGTAAACTGACATAATCGCCAACTGTTGCTAGGTTGGAAAATAAAAACTTCTAGAAGATATTTTTATTAAATATAGTCAAAGCACGAAAGTTTAAGTGAACAGTGGCACGTGGCACAACATATGCCATAGGTACTTGCACCTGCCTATTGAAGGGTCGTGGGTGCAGAATTCATTCTTCCTTGGACGTTGAACTAGCTATTCTACAGTTAGCTTGGAGTGTTGAACTTACAAAGCTTCGCCCAAGGGTTGTATTATGCACCTGATGGTCTCTATTTAAAAAGTTATGCCTAGAATTAAACACTGTAACATTGTTTGCCTCTAATAAACTTCTATTGTATACACTTTGCAAGAACTATTAAATTGGCTTGTTTATCATGCTTTGCCAACAACTACACTATCTTCGGTGTCGCATACTTCAAGCTCGATAAACAAAATCCTTTTGTATAGATCGAAATAATATTTTATCGAGAATAAGTTGAAATTTGTAAGCTCAACAGTGACCTTGCGTTTCAAATAATAAAAGTACTGTAGGTTATCTAAGGAATAATTTGTTGATTATCTTAATAAAAAAAGTCGCTTGGATTATGGAAATTACATCAAAACATCACGAATTTTAAAGAAATATTTGACAAGTACTTCGTTAGTGAAATTCGGATAAATTAATAGTTACTACCCTAGTAATATAAAAAATTCAAATGAAAACAAATTACACTAAGAAAATTGTAGTGGTAAACTCTTGGGGCAATACGGCAATATCAAAACGAAACTATTTAATGCGTCTTATTACTTTGGGTAATTCCGAAACTGGTCACGCGCTAAGGGTTAGTATGATTTTTAATTGCCACCTGTATTTTGCCTATGCTGAAAGAGCTATTTGATAGACTCCAACTTTATGAACCCTTATCCGCTTATCAGCGTATCCGACGTGATAAGGATTTGAACTTCGGTCTTACGCTTCCCAATCGGTCAGTATAGGCCTTATGCCACACTACCGGTTAAAACCAAAAAACAATTTTGAAGAATTCTCTTGTACGTACATTATATGGTGTCAGTGCCAAGAATTGAAATATACCTACTTAAAGGACCTAACTGCTTGACGTGAGCTCCGAACCACGTAAGTAAGATTTTGAGAAGGTTTCTTTCCGACAAATTACCTCTCAGTGGTTTGCCTGCCTTCTGAATACATAATATAATTTTTAGATAAAAATCAATATTTGGGCTGCATTAAGAAAAACAACGGCAAACAAACCCAATTACGTTACCCCTGCTTTTTTCATTTTTACGTCTGCTAATTTGTTAATCGACAAGCCTACATACAGTCATATTTTATCAAATAAAAAATTAACAGGCTAAAAGATAACATTCTCGTAAATTCCAAGAATACTAAAATTAAACATTTTTATTTTGCTTTAGCTTTTTAAAGGAAAACTTAAAGCAATCCAGGGAAATCTTTCAAAAATCTCGTAAAAGGAAATTTAGTTTGCTTTTCTACAATTTACTGGTAAATTTGTTTTCTGATATTCGAATATCAGACACTTTACAATGCGTAGGCGATCAACTTAGACAAAGCCAAGATGATTGACTAGGAAATATAATTAATGGGGTAGTTTTCCGTTGCCTTCCCCATAGCCCACAGATTAATATGATGATCCCAGATCACAGCAGTGTATCCGACGCGACTAGGATTTGAACCGCGGTCTCCCGCTTCCCAATCGGTCAATGTATAGTAGGCTTTATACCATGCTGCTGGTCTACATTTTTACATAATTATACAACTTTTAGTTTAAGGGTGCGATAAACGCAAGTCAGATGCAAGTATATTTTGAGATGTGTAAGAGAGAGACAGATATGTTTCTAGTGTTTTACTGCAGTCACTGGCGTGGCCAGGACTAGTAATTAAAAAATGTGTATAGTATCAAACTATGCTATAGACTATAGAGTATAAATTACATCCTAACTTATTGGTTTTTTTATATTGTATTCCAATAGAGAATTTTGTAATTCTTGAGTGAAAAGGCCGATAGAAGGGTAAAGTTTGGTAAACTAAACTCAGTTGTTTTTCAAACATTTTGGAAAAAACAAAATAGCTTAGTATGTAGCTGGAGCTTTCTAGATTACATTTCCATCACCGTGTTTTCATAATAAGAATTTTTTTTTGAATGGCAGTAACTCCATTTTTATTCTGCACACGTCAACAAACAAACGGGATTATCGCCATCTTAAGGATCGACTGCAATATTTACAAGGTATTCTTAATTACCATTTTAAAAACATATTTTCAACCCTAGAATGCATATCTTGAGCCTAACAGATTCAAGTGATCAGTTAAAAAATGAAAGATTCACTTTTTTATATTTATCATTAACCGATTACTTGGGTCTGCCGGGCTCAAATTATTTACCGCTTCAACTTAAACTTGATCATGACCCCCCCCTCAAATTATTAATAATATAGTATGCGAATAAATTCCCCACACGGCATGAAAATATTGTAGAAAGTCTACTTGAGCGATGTGAAAATCCGACTGTAGAGGATTTATAAAGTCAACTTATCGAAATTCTAGTCTGCCTAATTCTTTTATATTATATCAACATAAGAGAATGAACTAATTAAAAATGAAAATGTCAGATATAAATTGGGTTTTTTAAATTTATTTTTTTAAATTATAATACAAAAGACAGGTCGAACGGGGGTTTTCAGTAAGGTTGTTTGATATCCGATTTTAATTGTGTGTATATAGCACAGATGTATAGGTACATGCGGCTTGGCCCCACGCATAGGGTAATTTACCTATTGTCAAGAAGCTTGCCAAAGCAGCTGCAAAACACCCCCGTGTCACGCGCATAATGTCATCAACAAATGGGGTGGTTTTACTTTTATTGTAAAATGCTTAACAAAATAAGGTGGCGTCTGATGCGAATAATAATAATATGAAACAATAATGAAAGGGTTAATGATTTAAACTTTTAGATAACCTAGCACCTGGTTAACACTGCGCTAAATGAAGAATTGGGAGCTTGATTATAAAATTGGTAAAATTTGTAATGGTTTGCGGAACGAACGAAATTTGTTACGAGTTTTCACAGGTATACATTAAAAAATTAATTTTAACCTTCATTAGAAAAATAAGAGTGGTTTGATCTGCAATTTATTATAAGTTACTCGATAAAACTTTTCTTTCTGCAAGTATTAAATATTTACTATTTAATGCGTAATAAACTGCCGGGAACGGAAATAAAATAGTTTTTAATTTGAAGTGGTAATAAAATGATTATGATCAAGACATAAATATATAAGTATAAAAGTGAACTTGATCAGTGGTCTGTAGTTCCTTGGCCGATTCCCTAATTAGAGCACAAAAATACAAAAGAAAAGCGAAGACAATAGAAAACAAATTCCAAAAGAGGAAGGAAGCATACCTAATAACCACAAATTTTAACCTTGTTTTTACTTGTTACATTTTGTCCGAGTAATATTTGACAACTGATGGAGCAGACAATAGAAATAGACAAAAAATTAATCACAAACTCGTAGTGATATCAAAAGTTATGGTATCGATCTAACCCAGGGTTACCATCTGCTAACTGAAGGGGCTATGGGACACCTGCCAAGCCCGCATGACCCCTCGTACGTGAATGTATTCGTACTCTTCTGTAGATTACCTCAATAAATTATATTATATGCTATCACTACACAGTGCACTATTAAAAATATGTAATTTTAATAATGCCTTATTAAAAATAAAATTTCTACATCTAATTAGACGAGTTTGATCCAATTTCTTAAGAGCAATATCAATATCATCGTCAAACCTTTGGTCCTTCAATAGAAGCGGTATTACATCTGTGAATAAAGGAAAAGACCATTTTTTTTTTATAAATATTAAACATATACAATTATTGGCAATATAGGGTCCATAGTATTTGAAGATACTATCGTTTATCCTAGTAAAATTAGAAGTAACTAAATCCTGAATCCCCTTCCCAAACGTAATAGCTCTTATAAAAAAAATACATTTTAGGAATAATTTTATGGGGAATCACCCAATCTGGCAAAAGTCGCTAGGTATTATTATAAATATTTTCGTTAAAGCTTTAGTAGTATAAATTATATTAATCATATAACACGTTAGTAGGTACCTATCGGATTTTATAACACAAAAGGAATTTTGATTATTAACTCTATAATGACATAAACGCAATTAAACCTACAAGTTCACATTCCATATCGATTGTTGTAATATTTTTATGAACTTTATGAGAATGAACTTGTATGTTGAACTTTTTGATTAAATATCCGGTTTGTTTTTATTTGACAATTACTATATAAGTTAAATCAAATGTTTACAATAGTTTTTATTTGGTAAATCAAATTTGCATAAATTGTATGCAACTTATTTTAGAACTAAAAAAATACGAAATTCGAAATTCTATATTCAAGGTTTGTGAAAAATGTTAAATTGTATATTAATGTTAGTAAAATAGTTTTACTAAATTATGACGCTTTGGGTAATTCAAAGGTGATTTGCTGAAGATTGATTAAAGTGCGAAACAATTAAATGTTATTTTACCAATTACATCAATTATTATACAAAACGACTACCAAGACGATGATGGATATAGCAAATATTGCGATATGTTGGTGGCACTAAAACCTGTTACATTAACCGATTATTACATAGTAGTAATTCATAATTGCAAGTTATAAAGCCTATTGAAAAACGATCAAGAAATACTACTTATATAAAATACAATGAAAGCAATTTTACTGCAAATAATTAATAATTTCATACGTGCTTGCGCAATCTAGTACTGTTATTGAATTTTACAACGTGTTCAACATTTTTCTAAATATTTAGTTTAATTTGCGACAAAATGAAAAATGTAATATTTTTATATTTTATTAATGAACTTGCATACCAATTTAGTGCAAAAAAAATTATTTGAATTGATATTTTTTTTTGTATTGTAGCTGAAAATCATGGAATACCTGCAGATCAGGCAATTTATAAAATACTATATAATACGATATAATATAGTTTTTCGGTGCACATTTATGATATTATAGTGTAGGATGTGGTTTATCACAATTGAATGTAATTAAAAATTTAACAAGGAAGTGGTATTTTGAATCCAACTACAGCAAGTCGCGCAATTCAATCATTATACGAAAATCAGGAATACGAATATGAGGGCGAATCGCGATTGGAAAAGAGGTGTTCAAAAAAGTGGAAATATTATGGAATTTTAGGCGTAGGTGTACACAATTTTTGGTGACGGTTTACCCCTCGTTACTAGTTGGTTGTAGAACCCGCTCTATTTACTTTTACAGTCTACGCCACTGAGGAAATTTACATGAAAATTATTTAAACAAACCTATAATGTGAAATGCTAACATTAAAATAAACATGAATCACGATTATGATCTTTGCCATTTGCCAAGGGAGAAAATGCCCCACACCCCAATCCGGTCCATTGCCCGATTAAAGAATTTCAACATTGAGCAGAGGGATTTTAATCTATTCTATATGAGATGCTGAATAAAACTCGTGGGAAAATGAATTCTTAGTTTAGTTGAAGTTGTGTCAAATAATATTCAGGTAATTTTATACCAAAATAAAACACAAAAATACTAAGAAGCCACAGCAAATATTTACGCCTTCTTACGTGAATAGAATTCAAATATTTTATGCAATATATCGCATTAAAACAACCTCCTTGGAGTTTTTCGGATCATTAAATTAAAACATACACATAAAAAAAACGCGTAGGCAAGACGTATGCAATTTGCATAAACTACAGATACAAAAAAATCATGAATGAATGGATGGATAGATATAAAACTATGTAAAATCGCAAGTGAAAAGAATGAATATTTCATGAGGAAATGTAGATTACGTAACCAAAATGTGTAAACTAAACCAATTAACTACATAAAAATGTGGACAATTCCAAAAATTTTAGGTCTAAGGGTGGAGTTGAGGGTAAAAGATCCTTCTAGGAACCACCTGAGACGTTCTCACACAGTCAAAAACAATTTCTCTAAACAGACCGACTTGTATAGAACCTTGCAAAATAAGAACTGTAAAATATACATAATTATAATTTAGTGAAAAACTGGATCTTCCAAAGGGAAGAAATTTCTAGAAACCCTTTGCATTATGAAATATTTTGGTGTTGCTGCAACCTATTATTACAAAAGTGATATATTAGATGATGCAGGTACCTTGTACCTATACAATAAATCTTTTAGTTTCGAGTTCAATTTCGGAAAATCTACCACGGGCCACGAGAACTTCAAATTTAAAAAATAAGAATTTATGAACACGCTATAATTTAGCTAAAATTATCGAAGGTACTGATTGTATGACAGAAGACACCTTGAATAGTACAGTTGCAAGATGTTGAGAAATAACTTCAATGAACACTTTTGATAGTAACTTTTCAAGGCTCGTGCCATAACGATACAGCTGTTCGAAACCAAAAGTCCCTTTCTATTGTATTCACCAGACATCGCGATTTGTACAAAGAAGTAGGCAATGAACTTGATTCAAACTTCTTGGTTCTCTATCCCCCGATAAAATACAAAAGGAGGGAAATCGACAAGACGTAGATTTGCACCCCTCTGCATCACCTTTGCCTTCCTGAAGAATAAATCAACTACTTTAAAGAAAACGTGTCGTAAGTTACAGCTGCCCCAATAATTAAAAATGCTAAACTTATCAATTTACGCAAACATGCACATACATATTATGTTATAGAGATATCGACATTGTAGCAAAGAAAATTTAAGAATTACCGACTGAAATATTTTGAAGAAATCAATGCAGAACATTATTTATGGATAATCAGTTATTAGCCAACATCTCCTTGACACGTGTGGCCTCTCATCTTATGTATTTTCATGTCGATATATGTATGCAAATTACAAACGACGCGACGGTTAGTGATCTCATAGCTTATCCCCCTAAAACTGGCCGGATCTCCTTTATTTCAAATTGACGAATCAGATTCAAGTAAATATATTGACAAATCAAGCCGTCGCAATTATTGGATTATTTTTCCGTCGCAAGTTAAGCAAGTAATGAGCATTTTATTATTAATTTTTGAATCGAAACGACCAGATATTTACATAAATATTTTGCAATATCCTGAAGACAGATTGCTAATATTCAAACAATGTGAATGGAGGTGCAATATCAATGAAAATACTAAAACCTACGTTCCATCGTAAAATTCTTATTTTTGTAACAATTTTTTTTTTACATATAACTACTACTAGTATTTAGATGAGATGAAGTATTATCACTACCGCACCAAAAAAAATTGACGCCCGGATGCAACTTTATTTAGCCGCCCCTAGTCAAGTACCCGCAAGCCGCAACGTACTGATGTGATTCTGAATCCAAGTATTCATTCGATTCGGGATGTAATATAAAATTACAAAAATAATAAACAAAAAAAGTATATTAGATATCAAGGAAATAAAGTAGGTCAGCAATCGCGAGCACAAAAAACGTTTAAATTGAGGAACTAAATTTCCAAGTTTATTCTCAAGTGACATATTAATTATTTTTTGATCAAGTAATTGATAATTAAAACAATTTTTAAAAAACAAGTTCGGACATATCGCGCCAATATATTTTAGTAATTCACAGCTGTTGACGGTGACGTTTTTTAAATACAACGTTCAGGAAAAATAGTTATTATGCAGACGAGTTTTCGGCTTTTCAGAGGAACACGAGTAACAAAGTACATTGAAATTTCTTTTTTAATCGGTGGACTTATTTTTTATAAAACTTGCATAACAGATTTTGTTTTCTTCATTAATAGTGAGTTTATGGCAGCATTTAATGGAACGTAAGAATTCTAACCAATTCTATTGGTGGTTCGGCAAGTCTTGCTTTAAACGCACCAATCATAGGCGCCGGATTAGCCCCCCCCCTAGAAACTTAAATTTTTTATATACCTAGCTAGCGCTCGTAAAATATTAGAATTTTTCTTTGAAATCATGAAGCCTAACAGAATCGAATACTTTGCCCCCCTCTATATTTGACTCTTCCGGCGCCACTGGCACCAATAGAATATAATCATAATTAAAATAATCATTTCTCTACACCAATAAACATTATATTAAATTTCGTTAAGCGCTCGTACAAACTCACCATAATATGGTAAAAGCTGGGATTATCCAGTAGCGAGGAAGGTAACTTTTAAATTGAGCGTTTTATTGCGTAATTTAATTTTTACTTTATTTTAAATTGACATAATATTGTTATTTATTGATATTTTTCATTGGTAAAGTAATAGAGGTTTTTTTTAATTTCTTCTACTAATTGAAATGTATTTTTTTACTTTAATTTCTTTAATCGTCTGTGTGTAGCTTTAAAGTTCTTTTTCTGAAAATGTGTAATTACAACGCCATCTACCAGTGGCGGCTTGTGACATTTTCGAGTTGGGGGGCACAAAATAAAAAAAAATAGTTTTTAAAATATTTATTTATAAAGAAAATCTATCCTTCTTTTGTTTTTGGTTTTGCGATGGGAGGGCACGTGTCCCTCTGCCCTTCATGACAAGGCGCCACTGCTATCTACCATTAACAATAAACATCCCATAGTGCGACTTGATCATCAATGTGTTAACATTATAATAAAATAGAAATTAATAGAATTTTGGTCGTTTCAGATTTTCCTATTATTATTTGTCGAGTACCCATACAAATATAGTTTGTAAGTTTTTTACGTGACCTGGAAGTGGGTTAACGTTTACAGTATATTTGCGTTCATCCGGCATCAAGATTCCACAAACGGCACGTAGAAATGGTTTCTGTAGTTAATGCGCGAACCACACGAAACTATGAAAAGTGTAAGGGCAACCAAGTGATGTTTAGACCCGTCCAAACGGAAAAACCAATATTAACGAACTGATGAACCCCGGAAAGACTACGTACGATCCGAATAAGTTGGAACTAGTTGGAACCATCAAATTCAATTGGTGAAAAAGTTCGGTATATACTATTTTGAAACCTTTTAAACCCGGCCAATTTTACTGGATGCTAATTGTTTTTGTAAATTTGTTTCACATATAAATAAAAATACTTGATCTGGTTGTTTAGTTTACAGAACAGATCAAAATTATTATCTTTTACACCTAATTAGCCGGAAAATTACGATCCAGCGGCACGTTTACCGGACCAGTTGAATGAGAATATTGATGACAAGAAGCGAGAATCTTTTCTAGTAATTTTTAGAATTAGTACTTAGACAACTCATCCTGTCAGAAGCGTAGCGAGTGTTGTTGGGGCCCCGGTGCTAAATATATGAGGAGGCCCCCTGCCTTAAAATAAAGGGGGGTCGGTCGAAGTTTTAAGAGTTCGAATTTCGCCGAAATTTTTGCACTGGGTGGTAGGTAATGGTCTATATAGTAGATATAAATAATAAAATTTGCGGATAGTCCAGTAGTTTATCCAAAATTTATAAAAATCCTGGATCCGAGATTTGCCGTGGTTGCGCTTGTGAAAACGGCTCGCAGCGCTCGAGCGAGATGGAACGTAGCCGTTTTGACAAGCGCTAGACTCTATAAAAAAATCCCCCGGGGCGCAACAGAACTCAAAAATGACGAAATTCTAATGCTGGGATCAATCCGAGATTTGTCGATGTCGGGGGTTGTGAAAACCGCCCGGAGCCATGCGGAAATGAAATTTTATTATTACAATTCTTGGATCGCAAATGCACTCGATAAATTAGGTCTCTCCCCACTTAGCGTATTGCAGCGTAATGGCAATTGTGAAGCAGTTAGGCACCTTAATCTTCTTCATCTGTTGTTTGAATTTTGTGGCAATGGGCCAAGAAGGAAGGAAAAAAGATTGCATACGCTTCGGTGTAAACACCAATCTCCCCACTTAAATCTTGTAAATTTTCATCAAAATGTCGATTTTCAAAATTAAATCGTGAAGTAATCGTTGGGCCGATTTTATTCATTCTCACCTCATAAGATAGCTTAAATTTTGCTCTTTCAGAATATTTAAAGAAATCCTTAAGAAGCAAGCAAAACTTTCTAGCATTTTGATTTATTTTTTGTTAGGGGCTCCTGCGGGGCACTGAAACCGTCTGGGCTTCTGTGCGCCGCACCGAACTGCCCTATATAGCTACGCCACTGCATCCTGTTCATTGGTTCTCGATTCCAAATCAGAATGGTCATACTTCATAAGCATAGTCCTCCTGATTACGCCACTGATGACAGAAATTGCTTATCTTTTCCAAATTTATAATGTACCATATTATGTCCGGTTCATACCGCAATACGCGACTTCCCGGTTCTCAAACACCATCTCTTTCTGTCAAGAGCATCTTCTTCCTTCACTCGGTAGGGTTCCATCTCTTCTCTTATGCTATCATTCCACAATTTTTGTGGTCTACTCTACCCCTTTCTCGTCTACCGGGGGGGGGTTTCCATTTTAGAATTCTCTTTGACGATCTCCGATCTTCCATTCCTAGTACGTTTTCAAACCATCTTAAACCCTTTATATCAAAACTATCCGTCGCTATATTTATAAGTAATCAAAATACATAATTAGTATGTCTGCGAAAAATTTCAGATATATTTCTATAAATCGGTGGAGTTCGGAAAAATAGATATATGCTCAGTTTGGTCAATTTGAATCAAATCGCGATAAGGAGACACGATGACAACTCATTTTAAATTAATTTGCCAGATTTACCTTTAATTTTCAAATATTATGAGATTATTTTGAAGAGATTTTCAATTTTAAGATCGGTCTCTGACTAGAGATAATTTAATATTAATCATAATTTATGCTTATACCCGGTAGTTAAAGGCACCGCTTCCTTTTTCCCGCAATAAACGGGATTACGGGGAGAACAGCGCCCCCCTGTACATGGAAATACGCTGCACCCACGTGTTTCTGTATATAAAAATCTTCAACTTGTTAGAAAAGATTTAAGAGCGCCCACATGGATACCTCTGACAGATTAAACAATTTTCAATTAATGATAAACCAGTTCCGCATTTCTGGTTTTTGAAAACAATTAGCCAAAAATCGACTTGATCTGGTTAAATTTGAAATCTTCCAAGATTATAATAACTACCAACATTTCTTTATAGAAAAAAAAACTTGAAATTAGTTTCCTGAAAGTTAAATTTACTGGAAATCGCCCAATATTATTCAGTTGCAAAATTGACTTGAATACATTTTATTTTTAACAATAGAACATAAGGAAGGATTATCACTTTAAAATGGTCAGACTTATTTTAATCTCTTCATAAAATTCGAAAATCTCTTTTTCGGGCTTGCCGATTTTTAAATCATTTAACGAGGGGTTGAGCGAGTCCGTTACAGCACACCACTGCTCAGCACAAAACTAGGTCGCGAATTTTACGATAAATATACATATTGTAGGTACCTGTACGAATCTTAATAAATTTGAAGGTCAAAATTATATTTTTATATGAGAAACAATAGAAGAGTCGAATGATAAATAAACAAAACAAACGATAATAACAAGACTGTCCTTAACCGAAGAAAACAAAATCGTGATTAATGACATCTTTAATAACACCCAAGATTTGCCGCCAATCCAGTGATTGACGTGGGAGGAATGCAGTCAGCGTGTTAATAGTTACGCATTATGTAACTTTAATACCTGAAAAAAGATCCATTTTCAAAATACAGAATAGTACTATCAACTCTACTATAATGTATTTAAATTTCATCGACTTGTACTGGCAAATGTAGATGTAAACCACCAGTTAATTAAATAATGAAATTCAATTTTACGGTTAAAATAAATTGAACGCAAGGGGCAGCATATGCAAGTAGTTTTGTTTTTACTGCGAGATTCCGGTTGATCTAAATATAATAATTCGTCATCTTAACTGTCAAAAACTTGAAGATTTAAAGTCAACTTAGTAATTTCGCAAGTTCGTTATCGAATCGTCAATAAATCTAACCAATCGCAGTAATTAATTTGCGTTTCAAGTTAATAGAATTTTAACGAAACCGCGTTTAAATTCTGTCGAAGGGAGTCCAAGCAGCCATTTTGTAAACAAAAAATTATGGGCCTTCGTATTTACAAATTGAACAAACGCGAGTTGGTAAAATTTGTAAATAAGTAATCATGTTTAGAAATCGTAGCCTACTAAAGCATGCGGTAGTTCCATCAACTGACTACTTAAATGACTGCGTCAAGGCCATGTAGCAATTTAAAACTTGAAAATCCGTTGCGAAAAACACTAGTACTTACACTTCAATAAATTCTATTCCTCGTGATTGATGATAATAATGAGACATATCCATACCGTGCCCGAATAGGCTTATACATTTGTACACAACACAAACACACACGAAAAAACGTTCAATACATTTATGTTTCTAAACACTTGACAATCGACCTTTACACGACAAACAACTACACCGTTCTGTTGGATTATGTCAGCTCCGTTCGTACACTACCGTGTATTTTCGGCAACTACCCTGCGCAGAGCAGGGTCGTATTTTCTTCAATTTAAATTATAAGTAGATAGATACTCAAATTTTTAATTAAATTTAAAATAAATTGAATTCATTTTTTTTTAATACAGTAACGGACTCAGAATTAGTGATACTATTAATTCTCCTTCCTTGTCTAATTTTAATTTAACTTTTAAAATATCGTATTACAAAATTAACTTTTTAATGCCGATTTCTTCAATGCGAGATACTTCTAGGATACGAATCAATTAGATAAATAAATCAAGTACCTATCAGACAACACTAATTTAAATTCATGGTAACAAAAATAAAAAATTGTTTTGGCAGTGGCGTAGCGTAGTCTGGAAGGTAGATGGGCAGCATGCACTAACAGACGGCTCGGCAAGCGGCGTTATTAGTATTTGTTGCGGTACTATTGATCTTTGTTGCAAGTTCAAAGTACCGCTTGCGATGCCTCGCTTCAGACTTGCAATATAAACATAGTAACTTAAACTTCATTGTAACCTAAGATTGTAACTAATCTAACAATAAGTGATTAAATATCAGCCGACACCAAGTCTAGGAATTTCGAAGATATTTCTTGTTATTATGATTTTGATTCTAATTTATTTTGTAACTTATGGTTAAGATTAAAATTTACAAACGCGTTGTTCAAAAATTCATTTAATTCGTATCAATCTATAATTAAATACATGTTTTCACATTTTGGTAAAATTTTAGGTAATTTTACGTTATAATTTTTATAATAATACTATTTTAAAACTATCAAGTTATAATTTTTATACAACGAATCTTCGTTGTTACGTCACAAGTTCTTGCATTTGTTTCACAAACTAAAACAATGCTATTTAAAAATTGTAATGTATGTTTACAAACAATGATAACGGCATATTAACATATCATATCAATGGCTGTTTAGTTTATAAAACAAGCATATTTTTATTTGTTCGGTTAAACGGGAATTTACTGTAATTGGACGAATATGATTTAAGGGGGGCGCGGGGTGGGCAAAGTGGTCGAATTCTATTAAAAGCGGGAGAAGAAAATCTGAACTCTAGACTACGTAAACTAAAGATTTGACTACGAAGAAAGTTCTATTTTCTATCAGTTCAGAACTAAGCAATATTTGGAAATATTACAATAGTACCCAGTGGCGCAGGAAGAGTTAAATATAGAGGGGGGCAAAGTATTCACTTTTGTTAGGATTTATGATTTTAAAGGAAAATTCTTATTATTTTACGAGCGCTAGCTAGGTAGAAACAAAAAATTTATTTTCTAAGAGGGGCAAGTGCCCTGCTTAGCTTTCCTTATCCGGCGCCTATGATAATACCTTCAATATTTTCTAATGTTTAAACGTATTATACGTCACTATTTTATTCTAATTAAAAATTAACCGAAAAGCTATTTGACATCATGCAGGTTTGACCAATGACGATCATTATTTGAAATGAAAATGATTTAATTTTTTTTTTACTCCTATTCTAGATCTATAGTAGATCTTTTACAAGATATTAAAAAAACTCGAGGCATCTACCGATATTTTACTTTAAAATTTATTCAGTACGTAGTGATAAGCCACATTTCATGGTTATTGAGATATCAAGCGCTAAAGGTTGTGAAGTATAATACCAAGCCATATAAATAAATATTTCAATAATATTTTATTAATATTTCCGTATATATTATTATAATAATATTTCGGTAGTGGCTAGTCATTATATTTCACAACCAGTTGCGCTTAAAATCTCAAAAACCATGAAATGTGGCTTATCACTTTATTGCAATAAGCCCTTCAATTCTACTTTTACCCACAATTTTTCCATTCAAAATAATTTTATTAGAAATTAATTATATCAAAACAATATATAATTTTCTAAACAAAATATTAAACTTCAAAGATATTATTTTATTAATTTTTAAGAGGTACCCTGAGGTAATAAAACATGTCTATATATTTTTTGCTTTTTTGTGCCAATTTACAATTTTTGTGCTTATTTGAAGCTTTTTTCTCTGAATTTCAACGCCGAGGCATATTTTAGAAGTATCTACTATATTATGTCATTGACAAGATTTATTCATTTATTACTCTAAATTTCCGTAACAGTAATGCTGATTTACAGTTCTTAAATACCTTTTTTGTCATATAAAAATCACTTTTACAGCATGGACATTTTTTGTTGCAAATTTCACTCTCTTGATTTTTGTTTATATACATTTTTTTATTTAGTCACACCTTTTCTAAGATACAGTGACTTAAAAAAGTCTCTGTAAAAATTTTAATAAAATCAGCATTACTAGGTCTCTACTCTAGGCATAACTATACTCTTACGGATATTTTATTACAATTTTTTACAGAGACTTTTTTAAGGTGCGACGAAATAAAAAAATGCATATAAACAAAAATAAAGGGAGTGAAATTTTCAACAAAAAATATTAATTAAGTACTGCTGTAAAAAGGATTTTTATATGACAAAAGAGGTCTTCAAAATGTACAGTTTTCATTGCTAACATAGGAGTGTACAGGGTGGTTCAAATTCGAATGTTCTTATGGGGAATTCGGTAACTATATGAGATATGGAAAAATGGATGGCGCATCTTCGATTTCTTTTTAAGGGAAAAGCTTAATGGTGAAAACCGGAATCCGATACTTTTTTTCGTTTTATAGAGTTATGGCCAAAAGTTCGCTTTTCGACTTTTCGTTAAATGCCGATATCTCGGTTGTTTGTAAAGTTATCGAAAAAAATTTTACACCTTATTCATACATATTTTTGAGAAAAATAAATTGGGATAAAGGGATTTTAAATATCTACATTTGTTTTCGAGTTATAATATAAAGTTGTGTTTTTTTAAATGAAAACCTTAGTAGTCTATGCCATATTTATATAGAGTTTTTTATTCTCTTTTCAATTATATATAACATGTGGGGTCTATTATTTCAGTTTCATCCCGTTATATTAAAAAATGTTAAATAAAAATAAAGGATCTGAAAATTAAACGTTGGCTTTGTCAAAACGAAACAAACAATCATTAGTGTGATCTAAACAATTGTCTCCAATTGTTTTTAATAGGTTTTTTTAGTACCTACTCTATTATTTACCTTTTATTTTATAATTAGTATTATAATTAAAAATTATAATATTCAAGAAGCTGAAGAAAATACACCCTGGTCAAGCTAGCACCCCCACCTCTTCAAAATAGAAAATTTTTTATACTATAATTATGGACTAATATTGGACAGCATTCGCGAATTTTGGACAACAACGGTTTCGCGATAAATGATAAATCTTTGGTGGGGGTGCTGAGTTGACGTCAAGCTAGCACCCCCACCAAAGATTTATCTATTATCGCGAAACCGTTGTTGTCCGAAATTCGCGAATGCTGTCCAAAATTAGTCCATAATTAGTCCATAAGTATGGCATACTTAATTTAAAAAAAAAGTCATTTTTTCGAGGTGGGGGTGCTAGCTTGACGTCAACTCAGCACCCCCACCAAAGATTTATCATTTATCGCGAAACCGTTGTTGTCCAAAATTCGCGAATGCTGTCCAAAATTAGTCCATAATTATAGTATAAAAATTTTTCTATTTTGAAGAGGTGGGGGTGCTAGCTTGACCAGGGTAGAAAATACTAGGAGCTGTGGATGCAAATCCTTCCATTTCAACCCGTCAAATTGAAGCTGAATCGCGAATTTCCAATAAATTTCACCTTGTGAAATAAAAGGTAAATAATAGAGGAGGTGCTAAAAAACCTATTAAAAACAATTGGAGACAATTTTTGATGGTGGATGATAGATCACTTTAGTGATGGTAAAGCTTCCAGCTTTACCTATTGTGTGGGTTCCCATTTGATTTTTTCTGAAGCTCGAGTTATATAAAGGTTAAACTTAACCGTAATATAACTGCAGATTTTGAGTTTCTATAACGAAAGATAATCTTAGATCTCTGGTCAAAGTTGACCGACGGAAAATCACGAGTTATATGTTGGTTAACTTTGAGAACATGCGCGAAACATTGCCATCAGAAAATAATAAAACTACAATATAATTGGTTAATTTGAAGTAACTACTGTATCCCCATCTACCGGCAATTCAATCAAGCGAGTTGACAAGAGGTTAGTTTCAGAAACCCATTTTACTTTAACCTAAGGTTAGCTTTAACCTTAGATTACTTATATAGAGGATAACCAGAGATCTTCAGAAACCGGGCATAAGTGAGCGAGCATCTTTAAAATTATTTTTGTAAATAAAGCATTCTACAATTTTCTTCAAGTAAATTTTCATTTTATAGTTTTTATCAAGAATCTCTGTTTAAAAGTAGTAGAAAAAATATCATAATTATTATTAATTAATTTTTTATGTAAACGAAGAAAATGAATTAATTTAGTAAAAATTGTTTTATTTTTTAAAATTAGTTGGTTATTATTGAAACTGCTAATTTTAATTATTGAGTAACAAAATTAAAGGCATAATAATATGCAACTTGCTGTACAAAGCACTCGCTGAAAGTAATTCAATTTGTCAATGTTGAAAGTGCTTGAAATACCAAATACTAAATATTCTTAAAAGTAATTGACATATAAATTACTAAATTTCTTTACCTCTTTAAGCTCCCCTCTAAATACGGCCTTAGCTACAGTGCTTCTGCACAATCTACTACTACACTTTCTACCTACCATTTTTGAATCAAAAAAATAATTTTTTAAAGACAAACAAATTTTTATTTGACCATATTAAACAAAAGTTAGTATTTAACTAAATTTAACTAGTTTAATAAAAAAAATTAAAACAATTTTTTTAAGTAATATATTTCAAAACGGGCAATTAGAATTAAAACTGGATCAATTCTTTATTTCAATTAACAAAAAAGTAATTCAACATCGAAAAAGTAATTCAATAACCGAAAAAGTAATTCGATATGGAAAATGTAATTCAAATCCTGAAAAAGTAATTCAATTACCGAAAAGTAATTCAATAACCGAAAAAGTAATTCGATACGGAAAATGTAATTCAATTCTCGAAAAAGTAATTCAATTACCAAAAAAGTAATTCAATAACCGAAAAAGAAATTCAATTACCGAAGAATGATTTAAAATCCAATTACCAAATACTCAAATACTTCATTGAAGTAATTCAAATACCAAACACTTTACGTTAATTTCAAAAGTAATTCAATCCAAGCTTTTTAATTTTAATTGAATTACTTTCAGTTCTGTATGCAATTAACAATTTTCTAGAAGGCCTCGAAAATTTAACTACCTAGGGCAGGCCGGATTAACCATAAGGCTGATTAGGCTATAGCTTGGGCCTTAAGTTCTTTGGGGGTCCTTAAATATGGTACCTACTTTTTTGCGTAACCCACGAAGAAGTAGCGCTTATATGCACAATGCTTCAAAATTCAATTCAGTTATAGCTTAGCTAGATGGTAGCTCAATTTGATGTTTTCAAGGTTTCAAACACTGATTATGCATTTTAAGGTCTCCACTCTTTAGGTCATTTTGATATTTCAAAGAGACGCATAAAAACGTTTTTGTTGATTAAAAAAAAATGTATTTATTTTTATTTTTAAATTTTTGGGTTTACTAAATTTCTCTAGTCGACTTTATGCTGGGTTTCATAAAGGTATCATAAAATTTAAACTACGATTAAAATTATAACCATAGTTACAACAATTAAAATGTATTGTAGTTATATTGTTTGAATATTATAATCCTAGATTGAATTTTAAACCTCTTTTGTGAAACCCAGCATAAGCGTCAAAATTCGCGTCGCTTCGCATCACCTAAGTGAGCGAGCACCTTTATTGAGTAGACAAGTCTTTTGATAATTATGATGTAAGATATTCCTGTTTATTTAGTTCTAATAACGTTTAAATTCAATTGACTACAGTCCCGCTAAAAGTTCTATTTCTTATACGAGTCTTTTACTGCGCTAATTTGAGACACCTACGTAGGCGTTCTTTTAAAAAAGATAGTACTTTTTTTAAATTTTTCTTTTGCTGTCAATGGCTATGAAAAAGAAAATTAATAAGCTTTAGTCCGCCACTTGAAAAATAAATTTTTTTTTTTTGCGATTTGTCAGATTTTCTATTAAAATATTACGCCCATAAAAAAAGATAAATATTTTTTTGATAAATAAAACTATTAAACTATTTAAATATTTAACTAGATAACTGCAACTACAAATACTATATTTGAAGCTATTCAAACAAAAATTTTAGATGGAAACGAAAGCCCAATCGAAAAGTGCAGTAACTTAACTTTTCGTGTGCCCTGTGCAAGAACTTATTTTTTAATGTTTTGCTTGTGTGTAATAGTATATTACTGGCCGAGCCTCGAAAATGATCCGTTATTGGGCGCGCAGCTATATTGAAAAGCGAGCGTAAGCGAGCTTTTTAAAGCTGTAAGCCCAATAACGGATAATGTTTCGAGTAGAGGTGAGTATATTTTTTTATCGGGAAACAAAAAAATTAAATGTTATGCTAAAATTATTAGCATTATGAAAAAAATATTTTTGAATTAGCTATAACTCAAGAACGGCGCTAGATATCGCAAAACTGAGCAAAAATATCTCCCCCCTCCGGCCCGTAACCACCCCTGGTGAATTATCGGTAGGAAGGCATATGCAAAAATTTAGATCGATCGCGCGCAAAAAATCTTATTCAAGTTCAATTTGTAACCAGGTTATGATATTTATTAATCAGATTGTTATTCAAGTGTGCTAAAGTCAAAAAAAAATATCGTAACAATTAGTTGCATTTTTATTTATATTTAGGTGTCAACTGCAAAATAATAAATTATTATCGACTCCAAGAAATTTTCACTTATTGTAAACTATGCTGAACCCATTCTTTTCTCTGCTACAATAAATGTAATTTGTTTTGTAATTAGAATTATTCGAGTTGCAGACTTTTTTGTGCAAATCGCTAGTAATTTGTTTTATTAAATTGGCAAAAGAAATTTTATTTTAAATTTTTATAAATTTATTTAATTAGAATAAAATATCATTTAAAAATTACAAAATAGGTGGAATGGCATTCCGTTACTAGCAATAGATAAGACAAATTAAAAGAATGTAATTAGAACAACCCTCTGTGGCGAAACGTGTTACTCATTATATCATTAGAGGATTGTGAGTTCGAACCTCACGCGGGTCAAACTTTTTTTTAATAGCATTTTATAATAAAACTGACATGACATGCAGAAGTGACAGAATCGACCAGTAATGAAAACACATTACTAGTCGATTTTACATTACTAGTCGATTTGTTAAGTGACTAGAGAATGCCTCGCTTTGTCACCCGAGAACACATTCGGAAAGCATCGTTTTGTCTATGTTTTCCGATAAAAATTATTAAATCGAATATTAGTAAAGTAGTACGGAAATTATATTGAAAAATAAAATTTCCCTGTGTGCTCCACCTGTCTATAATTACCACACTGCGGAGGGATTGGAAACTTTTTTGATCAATTATATCTACGCTTTGGTGTTTATATTTATATATCGAAACGAATGGATGCTACAAATATTTTGGTGAATTTCGCACATAATGTTTTTGTGTCAGTACCTCATTGTTTATAAATCCAATAAAATTATTGCAGTATCTCTTCCTAGTCTCTACCGTCTACCCCATTGGAAGTTGACGGAAACGGATGGAACCTTATGTTTAAATATAAAATACAGGTGCATATTTCATAAAATTTTTATTATTTTTTGCAGGAAGCAAAATTCAACAAGTGCAACAACTAAACTATCCTGTACAGCGTACATAGTTAATCAATAAAAAAAGAAGTTTTTTATTGTCAACTTTTCTAAGGGTTCTCACGATGACCGGATATGCACATGTCAATTATTATACATACCATTAGCATTCACTTTATAATTTGCATTAAATAATAATTACCTTTAAGGTTAAGGTGGTAAAATTAATTTCACTTATGTGTGGAAGATTCACATTTGCTATTGCGAGTTGTAAATTTTTTGTAGTCCCAATAATTTTTTTTGATTTTCCACTTATCAACAATCAGCGACTTTCGAGTTATGCATTAAATTAAGTAAAAAAAGTTAACAAACCCTGTAAGTTTTTTCTGATTGTAAACGCTGTATATTTTAAACCGAACGTTTAAAAAAAACAATTTTTCACAGAAAAAAAAAGAAAAGTGTAAAACAAAACATAAATTCCCAAATTATTACAATTTAGAATAAACCTCCATTTTATTTATAGTTTACTACTGATTTGAGTTACATAATGAGCCAATTTCACGCACTAGTGAGGAAAGTGATTTACTTTCAACAGGAAGGGGGTAAATAGGGCAAAAACGTGTATCAATTTACGCCTTTCACGGTGACAAATAAGACCTTCCCAAAAGAACAGTGCTAAATTTTTTAAGAAGTCTTTTTTAAGTAGCCGTATCTCGGAAACTATGGGACGAAATAAAAAAATGCATATAAACAAAAATGAAGGGAATGAAATTTGTAACTAAAATGTCTGATTAGTATTGATGTAAAAGCGATTTTTATATAACCAAAATGTCTTCGAAAGGTACAATTTACATTGCTAACATAATAATATTAGGATTGTCCTAACTTTTGCTATTAACTGTAATGTAAAAAATACAGCATTATTAGATATTTCCAGAGAAAATTACGTATTACATAAAATTATGGCGGACTTATATAAAAATAGAAAACCCTCGAATCAAAATTTTTCGTTTTGAAACTAAAACTTTCATAAAGACACTGAATAAAATCAGTGGCGCCGGAAGAGTCAAATATACACCGGCGCCTATGGGTGTAATAATCGCGAACATTCCTACATGTTTATAAACATTTAAAAAAATTGAATTTATTTACATCTCGAAATCAAAAGACAATAGCTAATTTTGGTTTCTGCCCTGAGTTTTTCATAAAAAAACATAAAAACTTTTAAATTTTATAAAAAAAATTTTTTTAATAATTTAAAATTTAATAGTTATTAATTTTTTGTCATAATAAACTTTTGCCTATTTCGATGCGTTTCATACAATTTCATTCATTTTCAATAGACTTCAAGTTTGGTATAAATATGGCCTATAACTATAGCCGAAACGCAAAATATATACAGTCAGTCACTCACAAAAATATTCGGCCACTCCTATGTTACCAATGTAAATTTTACTTTTTGAAGACCTTTTCTGTCATATAAAAATCGCTTTTAGAGCAAAACTTAATAGACATTTTTTGTTGAAAATTTTATGGGCATCAATTTTGTTCCTATACATTTTTCTAATTGGTCGCGCCGTTTCTGACTGACAGCGACTTAAACAAGACTCTGTAAAATGCAAAAAATATTGTCATCCATATCTCCGAAACGGTTCTATAAAATAAAAAAATGTATATGAACAAAAATGTAGAGAATGAAATTTACAAGAAAAATATGTTCATTCATTTTTTTATTTCGTTGCACCGCACCGTTTCGAAGATATAAACGACAATAATTTTTGCATTTTTCCAAGTCATGTTTAAGTCGTTGTCATTCAGAAACGGCGTGAGAAAATAGAAAAATGTATAGAAACAAAATTGAAGGCAATGAAATTTGCAACAAAAAATATCTGAAAATTTTTTTTGTAAAATCGATTTTTATATGACAAAAAATGGCTTCAAAATCTTCAATTTACATTGGTAACATAGGAGTAGCCGAATAATTTTGTGAGTGACTGTAAAAATACGAGTACAGTGCATTACTTCATTTGTTTAAAAATTAAATGAAAAAACTCGTAAGAAGAAAATTTCATTTAATAATTACCTTAATTACAATGCAAATTACTCAAGTTAGGAGCAAAAGAGTTCATTCACTATTAATTCGTATAGAAAAATTTTAAATATTTCTTACATCTAAGAAATTCCAGAAAGTATTATTTTTGATCTAACTGTGCTAATAGGGCGGTTATTAAAACGGCGTCTTATAATATTATAAAAGTAGCAAAATATAAAAAAATTTGTATTGTATTCTAGAAGATATGAATTAATAAAAACTATTACTGTGGGGAATCCAACCTCAATCTTCCAATCCACTTGTGGATGCTGGCCCTGTATGAGCTCAGCCAGCATTTTGCTTGCATAAACTAGTCGAAGTTTTCATTCAAACTTTTAAACGCTATTTTTTTAGAAAAACATATGTGTTTGCTTAATTTTAGTGCTCTTTCAGCTTATCAAAGCTTGCCCTGATCCTCGAGTTAAACCTGGGAGAAGTTCACCTCGTAAGTCGTGGCAGCAAATTAGGCTACATTATAGTCGTTATTATGAAAGAAACTTACGCAATTTTTGATAATATGTTTGTGTATGAAGTAAGACGAAAATTGTAAGTTTTCAATACTTATAATAATTTTTTAGTTTTAACCAACTAATGTTCTTACTAAGGTAAATTCTAACTGAAATTAAAACACTAATCAGCAATACGAAACAACCATGAACTTTTTCACGTTCAAAAATATTAACAGAAGTTGTCGCGCTTACCATTTTCAAGTTCTACCTTAAATTGACCTTAAACAATTTTTTTTTTTAACCCTGACGTTCTGTCAATTAGCCAGATTTATGTAAATATAAAACCCATTTTTAAATCCACAGTGTTGATGTATCCAGTAAGGCCAAGCTAAGAAATTCCGCCAAATCCGAGATTCGAAACCAGAATTTCCGCTCTGTAACCTCAGCGATCACATCAATCCACTGATGTGGTTTTAAATTGACATAATGAATAATTACAATAGCAGTCATAATACAAACTACTTTCATTATAATTATTCTGCATGCTAAGAACTATTGTAGCTATTTTTTATATCGCATATTTTAACTTTTTATTAATTTAAATGTAAGCGCCTCATAGCTGATGAAAGAAGTCTCAGGTATACACTCCCAAGCCCTTACATTAACACTCATGGCCCTCTTTGGAGACTACCTCTGATAAGCATTCCCTAACAAGTCTTGTTTGCCAGAGAAGAGAAGTGGGGCTGCCCCTAAAACCACCTTGTGTATTTCTTAGAGAAACTGAGCCAAAAATCCTATAGCTCCTCTACTATAAACTGAATATGTATTACAAAATATAAGAGGTCTTTTTCATTTTGATCAATTAATTCTCATAATTTTGCAAAAAATTCATATTTATTGTTTTAAAACTTGAATTAAAGTCAAATTTTTAGCTACTATTTGAACAAACATGAATTGGAGATATTCACTTCGTCACTAAGGTTAATTCTAATAGACAATAATTTTGTTTTCAAAATTTTATTTCTTTTTAGCATTAAATTTTTCAAATTAATGAATATTAATACTATACTTATGTTTTAAATTTACTTAATTAAATATTAAACAATAATTTATTCAAATATTAAAGCTTTAACCTTATTTATGACAACATTTAGTACATAATTCTTTAAAATTATTAAAAAATAAAATAAATAACTTTTAATTCCTTGCAAAAGTGCACACATATTTCAGCATACAATAATTTAAGATTCATTTTAAAAATAATAAAAATATTAAATTAAGACTTACAGTAATATAAAAAATATTGGGCTACATTGGATTATATTGCTACATTTAATTTAGTGCAGTGGATGTAAGTAAAGCAACACCACGTTCATAAAAGCTATGAGGATCTTGTCCTGGTGCAATGGTTAAATCAACAGTAAATAGTAATTCTGTACGAGTTGAATTCAAATAGACAGGCAAAGCTAATCGACTGCCAGATACTTTATTTTTTTCGCCAGACACATTAACCCATCTTAGCAGTGTTATAGGTAGTTCCAACATTATACTTGAAGTTAACAGTAATTGATTATTGCGACACTGTGCACCTTGCAATTTAATTCCTAAAAAAATTATAAAATTACTTTAAATGTTATTAAGGATCAGTAATTCTACAAACCTATCACGGCAAAGCAATCACTTGGTATAGAATTTCTATCATTAGAGTCTGTAATAGTCACGTCCAACTGTAATTCTTCCAAAGACCAACTGTTAGCTTGAGCTACACATTGTCTAGTTGCGGTAATATACGCTTCTGGATTTAATAAACCTCCAAGCCAAACTGGGAAACTCTGCAATTCCTTAGCACCCGCAGTAGAAACCAATTGAGATACTTGTTGTAATTGTTTAATTCTTTGACTGAAATCAGTGATCCATTGTATGACAGTACAACCATGAGGAACGGTATATCGCCTCCAATTGGCAGGTAGAATTCCCCTGACTAATTCCGACAACATGGTTCGGTGATAATTTGTTTGTTTTTTAATTCCCTACAATAAAAATTAATATCAAGATGACACAATTTCATGTAGAAAAAATTAGGTACCTGACAAATGAGCGATACGTCGTTTAAATCGTGAACAACGTCTTGCAATAATTTAGCTCCACAATTAACTTCTCGTTCAAAGTACCTGTACAGTGGATCTTTTATGTTTTCTATTGTACGTTTCAGTATGTTCAGTGATTTAGGCAAAAGCTGAAGCCAAGTGATGGCAGAATTGTGTAAAGTTTTCATCCACGAAGGCCTACCGTCGATTTGAGTAGGTCCTGATGGAGAAACTTCATCTGTATAAGCCAATTCGTCATCATCTTCCAACTGTTGCATTTTTAAAAGTTTTCCCACTAAATCAGTTCCTCTAGTAGTTAACAACACCTTTTCTGCATTGTTAGGCAAACCAAGCCATGCGGGTGTTTGTCGATCGGCGAGAGTTTCAACCCATTTCAAGAAATGGTCTCTTCTAGTGCCATCTGGCATAATAATATGTCGATTGCCTCCGGGACCACTATCGATGTTTGCAACTAAAGCAAAATCGGTTTCAAAACTGCGTGGAGTAAATAATTTTGTCAAAAACGAATGCAATAATCTCTGATCAAAATCGTTATCTATTTTACCACCATAAATTGATTGAGATAAAAGAGTAACTAAAGCATCCCATGGTACTTTCTCGGGTGGTAAATTTGTACGACCCTATAAAATTAAATAACACAATTAAGGTTTATCCTTCTTGTAAGCAAAATACAAAAACTCACCATAGCCGTTGCTTCAATCCATGTATCTAAAGTATCACATGCAACTCTTAAATCGGACTCATTAAATTCATAATGTTTGGCCCAGCCTAAAGGACAATAACGAAGACGTTCCTGTACAATGGCATGGAACCAGGCCAAAAGGAAATATAAACGAGCCCTTTCACTTGGAGCTCTCATCATTCTACCAGCGGTGACCTAAAATTAATTATTTAAAAAATATATTAATTGAATGAATTCAATGAAACGTACTGTGCTGAAAGTTCTTAATAAATTGGCTCTTATACCAGGTGGTGGCTCAAATACCAAGATGCGACCTGCTCTGAGTAAATTAACCGGTACTTTAGGATTGATTTCCATGGTTAAGAATAATCTGAATCCGGCATGTGGTTGTAATGAATGCAGCTTTTTCTCTAATTGCACCAACCATTGCGGGGCTAAGTGAACATTCTTCAGCATCACCCATTTACCAGTTTTACATGCCATGTTTATAACTCCATCGGCTTGGTTAAAACCTTCGGCCGATCCAATAGCGATGCTGGTAATTTTCTTATTTAGTTCACTGCCCAAATCGTCAACACGTCCTGAAGCATCAAATCCGGGAACAGAACATAACAAAGCAGGAACATTGGCACGTAACTCATTTTCAACACAATTAGCCAAGTCAAGCTCCTTTTCTGCATTTGGCATGAAATTTTCTCCCAAAACGTAAGAAACAAACAACTGAGCAGCCGCAATTACACGATCGGGTCTAAAAGCTTGTATCAGTAAAAGTTGATACATGGAGCTTGCAATGGGACTCAATGATTTTTCTTCCATCCACAATCTAGGCACATTTTGTTCCGGAGTTCCTTGTTGCAACCAAGCACCAAATTCAGGCATTTCTTTAATATTTTCAGGAAGTTTTCTGAACGGTGAAAGTCTACAAGAAAAAATATTAATTTATATTGCTTTCCGCTCAAGAAATAACTAAAAATAAAAGAGAAATTTTTTATATTTCGCCTTTCCAATATTGCATAAAAAGCACAATATGTCATATTATGACAATTTTCGCGAATAATATAGGTAATACTACTCATAAAATACAAACCTTGATGATAATCGAACTAAAGCTTCCATTTGTTCATAATTCAACATTTCCATGCTTTCAACATTTGCTATGCTAACAACACCTTCCTTGCCACGCAAAAAGAAATTAAATTCTTCATCTAAGTTGGGTTCAGTTGGTATGCCCTTCAAGTGAATGCGGCAAAGTAATAGAGCAAATGTTAACCTGTCGGTATGTAACATGCCTCTGGCAACTCTTTCGTAGCAAACCTAATACAAATAATATTATAAGTAAGTGCAATTTAAATGAAAAACTTGAAACTTACCGAAAATAGATCAGCAGTGATGAATTTAAGACGAGATTGATAATCGGTAATGTTATTCAAGTGTGGATTACTAAGCAGAACGCTACTGAACATATCCAAAAACATTTGTAATGAATATTGATACAAAAAGTGGACTTGATTTAAACTGTCCATGGTAAAGTACATATTACTGCAAGCCTGTAATAAAATTGTAGTATTTTTATACTTAAAGCATTCGGGTACAAATTTTACCTGTGATAAAGGCAAATATTGCTGTGATACCGTTTCAATCTCAGATATTACTTTATCTGTTTCTTCTACCTTCTTACCAATTTCGGCAGCTTCTTGTTTTAAAGTTTCTAGTGTTGTGATAACACTGTCATCATCCAAAATTTTTCCCTTTGCATCATTCAAAGCTTGCAAAAGCGATTTTTCCAATTGCCTCAACCTCAAATGGAATTCTCCTAAAAAATTAAATTTTTGCATATAAACAAGTTTTGAACAAACTACAACTTACCTTGTAATTTTAACAAATCTGATCTCTTCTCATCAATGTCGGGCCTTTCGGCTTTCAGTACTTGGTTTAAGCATTGACTTTGTAGAGAACTTCTGGTCACGGTAAAGTTAACAAACGTTACCCTCGAGCAAATATCAGGTGGAAATTCCACGGTAGGATCTCTCGTTGATAAGAAAATAACAAATGAAGGTGACAAATCGATATCTTGATCTCCTAAAGTAATAAGCACACGTCCACCAGTACGTCTCAATTCTCTGTTTAAAACTGGATTTAAGATGGGATCGTAGTTTTCTACATCTTGCACCAATAGTGGATTTCCAAAACGTAAAGCAGATTCCAAATTCTTACGGAAAGAGTCATCCAAAAAGCTAGTCTTTGTGATTTTCTTGTCTTTAAATTCGTTCATAATAAATTCTGTTGCCTGTCCAGATGGATCGATAATTAACGGGTAGCGATTGAAACGCTGAAACATTAAAAATTTATTTTTCTAGTTTTTCAACATTAACAATATGCATACCTTCAACATAATAGCATTTTCAGTACAAAGATCATCTGTTGGAAGAGCATTTGCTTGCCAGCGAAGTCTTTCATCTGGATTTGAGAGATATTCAGTGCGAGCAATATCTGGTCGATATTGAATATTTGCTTGAGTTAAGTGTTGACACCAAGTTGTAAACAAATTTTGGCGATACTAAATAGAAAACATTTTAAAGCTGTTTTAATTAAAAATCTAGTGTTACTTACGTGCTGATCGAAATAACCACCATATGCAATAAAAGCAGCAGACAAAAGAACGTCACCAATAATTGTCGACATTTGTGACCTAAACGTTTCACTTGTAGCTTCCCACCGTTCACGTTCAATATTTAAAGATTTCAATAATGCAATTGAACGATCAACCTTTGCCTGCACATTTTCCAAATCGGTTTTAATTGCTTGAGCTTGTGCAATTAATTGGGCATATTCTTCCTTGTAGGCTGCTATACTGTGTTCCAATTGAGTAATCAAATTCTTCACTTCTTCACCATGTTTCTTATTTTCATCGGCTTGATATTCTAATGAGTTTAATTCTTCTCGAAGTGGTTCTACCTTTTTCAACATATCTGCATATTGAATTTGAGCAATAGCCCATTTCACTAGTGGACCACAAGCATTACTAGCATGATTAACTTTCTCAAAGTTGTAATCGGGATTATTCATGTATTTATTCTTCATTCGTTCTCGGACTTCGTCTCTATAAGAATTTAGTATAAAAATTATAATTTTATTATCAAATTAAATGGTAAGATATGTTAATAAAAAAAAAAGGGAACATAAATATGTATATACCCTACCCTTAAATAAGTGATTATCAAAATTTAAGAAAGAAGGTTCTTAAAATAACTTAATCAACAAGCCTTTTTGACTTCAACTAAAATTATTTTAAAACTTACGTAATGTCATCAGTGCTGAAGTTATTAACCACAGTATTGATGAAGTTATCTCGCATAATTACAGCCCGAATTGATTTCCAATCACTTGCACTTTCTCCAAGGAGTAAACAGATCGATTCCAATGCAAGTTTCACAACAGCAGGAGGATTACCCATGGTACGAATTTCAACCAGTTGTTGTTTCTTGATTGATTTAACAGCTAAAAATGATGTTTTATAATATCAAATGGTTTGAACTGAAAACACTGCTTACCATTTTGTGCATCAATAACAGCGGGTTCGACTAATGCTAAATCTGCCATAACTTCTTTACGTTTTTGATCAATGTGAACGGTTTGTTCAGACAACTGCAGTTGAATTTCTTGGCTTTGTACCTTTTTCTTTTCGGCTTCTTGTTGATCTTTCACCATCTGACGTAATTTGGCATTGGCTGCATCATTTTTAGCTTCTAATTCCTAATTAAAAAACACTTATTGATGTTTATTTTGCTGTATTATAAACATACCCTCGATTTAACCGCAAGACTCTTTTGCATTTCTTCAACTTGTTCGACAGTTTCGGCAATTTTATTAAGACCAACATTTAAATGCAGCTGTTGTTCTTCTAGATCAGATCGTTTTTCGTTGTGTAATTTTACAAAATGATGAATAAAGTCTAAATAATGTCGAGGCGTGATTGCCATTGTTCTGCTACCTCTTTTTACTAAACGAGCATTGGCTTTATGTAAAGTTTGATGTACATAGACACACGAATTAATAACGGCTTCACGATGGGTTGGACTTGCCGATATGAAATTACATACAGCTGGGAAGAAATCAGGTGCTTTCCATAATGGTTTATCCAAATCAACTTTATTTGTAAATTCTTTGCCCACCTAAAACAATTTAAACGTTGAGTTATGATATTTTTAAATTTTAATTAAAGTTATTACTTGGAATAAAGCTCCATCTGACCAATCTCCAAACCAATTGAGAACACATCTGTTGAACAAAGCAGGTGAAGTAGCAGCTCGATCTTTAAGTCCATCGGTAGATGGATTCATGGTAAATACTACGTGCAAGTTACGCATAACTTGTCCGGTGAACCACTTGTAAAGCTCGTCGCTCGAATCTAACATTAAACCTGCACACCAAAATTATAAATAACTTTTTCAAATGTTTATCAAAACCACTTACCTTCACGTTGAGCACCTTCTTTACATTGAGTCATAAGTGTTGTATACTCGTCACCTTCAAATAATCCAGGTACTTCTCCGTTGGCTAGCAGCGTATTCATTCGTTCAAGGAAACTAGAATCTAACATATTGGATTCATCTAAAATAAAGGTAATCTTTTCGTCTTTGCAACCACTTCGTCTTAAAACAGATCTCAAATCTTCATCAAAATCTTCGGCTGTGTATTTGTTATGCACCTAAACACACATAATTAACATCAAATTTTAGAAACAAACCAAACAAGCAAACCTTTATTTGGAAGATCGATAATCCGTTCATCCATGCAACAAACCTTGACAAAGTTGTTTTGCCAGCTCCAGAAACACCAATAAGTAAGAGATGGCCTTGTGGTTGTCTGAAGATACGATCAATCCTTAATACATGATCTAAAACTTCATCGAAAAGAACCAATGGTACATCCAATTCTTCTTCATAAAACACTTTTAGTCTTGCTTTAACGTATTCTCTTAATTCCTCTCGTTCGACTGGAATGTAATGCTTTGAAAGCCAATTGCTGTACAAAATAGGTCTCACGAGTGCTTTATCACAGTTGGCAGATGGGAAATGCTTCATAGCAACAGCGTCAATATTTTCGTTTGTCCATCGACGTTCACTTTCTTCGACCAACCGATCTTGGAATAAACGAAGCGCTTCGTGTGCCCATAAACGCACTAAACCTTCAACCGAAAGAGAATCCAGTGGCCTATAAAATACAATTGGTGTAAAACATTTAAAAATAATTCGACAACTAATTATTTACCTCATCGCTTCACAAATACCACGAACCCATCTAGTCATTTCACGAGGCGAATAAACATAATGTGGTTGCATATCTTGTGTAAATTTGTCTTGAGACACTAAATAAAATTCTACCATAGCATTTGTTAATGGTTCTGCAAAACCACGCAAATTTGATGCCAACCTGAGCATAGCTCTGCTAAACGTTCCATAAATCTACCAAAGACAAAGTTATTGTTTTAAATATTTAATAGATAATTTACAAAAATACCTGTTTTAATGATGTTTCCCCAGGATAATCAACATAAATAACAGGAACGTGTCTAAGGAATCGATGTGATAATGGTTTACGACCAGGATCGGTGGGTGGATTACAAGCACCAACAAACTGAATTCGTTCTAAAGAAACCCATGCTTGATCTGAAGCACGATAGAAACCTTTCTGTTCTACAATTTGTCGCAAAAACATTATTACTCGTTGTGTTCCGTACTGATCCATATCCGGCAAATTAATTTCGTCGCAAAATATGACCAACCATTTCCCAAGCTAAAAATTAACAATGTATTGAAAATATTTTGTTTTATGGTTTCTAGCAATTCACTAACCTGAACGGGAGACAAAATTACACCATTGGGTGTTTTACGATATTCGCAGTAGTGATCAAATGTTTTGAGTAGTAATTCGGGTGTTGTGGCCGAAGAAAAGTTAAGACCAACAACTTCCATATCAGGTAAAGCTCTTAAAGCTGAGAATAATGTCATGGTTTTACCAGAACCAGGCGGACCACATAATACTGAAATAACATTATTAAAAAAATTTTCATACATGAAATTTGGAAAAATTTACCAAGTGGTTTGTGTTCAGCCAACCAAGTATACAATAAAGCCTCATGTCTGACAGTATCGAGAGTAGGTACAACAACATCTGGTGCTGCTACTTTATGTGTTTCTACTTCTATTTGTGGTACTTTATTGGACCAAGGAGCCCATTCTCCACTAAAATTAAATAAAATCAATTAATTTGAAAATGAAAAAAAAATAAAGCTAACTGTATAAATGGATTATATAAACTTAAATGTATTACTAACCTTATACTGATTTCATAATCAATAATGGAAGTGTTATTTGGTGGTAGAGGAACCGTAGTTACCGATCGAATGAAATCGCCCAAATCAGAGCGAACTTTGAGTTTTGAATCACCAGCAAAACACCATAATAATCCATTAATTAAACACTTTGGAATGTACCGCTCCAATTGTTCACTTGGTATTGGAAAATCAGGGTGAATGTGATTGTATTGCAGAACATTTCTGAAGTTAAAATAAAATTTATTTAAAAATGTCTAAAATAATTCTATAAAATTAAATTAAAAATTAAAACAAGTTAAAGTAAACGATAATGAATTAATAAATCTTATTCTTATTTCTGATGAAGGCACAATCAGCGACGAAATATTAAAGATCTTATTAATTCAGTATCGTTTACTTTAACTCGTTTTAATTTTTAATTTAATTTTATATTACGTTTCAGGAGTTAATAATTCCAATTAATTATTAAAATAATTAACTAAAAATTTATAATAAATTGTACCTGACACTCTGATTTAACATTGAAAATAATGAACTTAGTGCTCTTAATCGTGTGAAATCCATTATATGCTCTTGTTCCATTGCATATTCCAAACAACGTACAACTAAACCATCGGGAGCCAAAAATGGTTGCAAAATGCTAATAACTTCACCTTGAATCTAACAAATTTTTGTTATAAATTGATCAAAATCATTTTTTTAAATGTTGACATACTTGCAAAGTAGGAGACAAATTATCTTCCTTAGAATCGCCAACTTTTTTTCCAAAACCTTCATCGTCACCTTCTTCCAATGGAATATGTCTTAGTCTTAATAAGAAATTTTCAAATATCATATCGGTTGATAAGACATCTTCAGAAAACCACACCATACCGCAACGAGATACTGTAGCTAAGGTGGCATATTTCAAGTCTTGTACCTAAATAAACAAATAACAAATTGATATTTTTTAAATACAGAATTCAAAAATATTATTTACCTCAAACATAACTCGAACATTAGGCGGCAACGATAGTCTTTCACCATTAGGTAAGGTAAGTAGTTTATTATCATCAAGAACCGAATTTAAATTTTCGACCCATTCTGGATCCACGTCACCATCAAATATAATCCATTGTCTTTTATTAATTTCACCGCGCACATTATCGATAATCTTCCTAAAATGGTGTTAAACATGTTGTTACAAATTCAGATTAGAAAATCACCTATTTACCTAAGAATATGAGTGAAGAGACCATCAGTCCATTCACGTGTGTTTGGATCTAAAACACCATAAAGTGCTTCCTTACTGATTGCTTTAGGATCGATAACGTGAGCTACACCCTCTATGCCTTCAAAACGTTCAAGAGCTTTAAGTAAGACCCTCCAAGCCGTACTTTTCCCAGAACCACTAGGTCCAACCATCATTAGACCATGATTTAAGTTAGATATTTGATATAGTTGTAATACCTAGTTAGCAGAAAAAGTATTTCAGATTAATACTTAAGTTAAAAATTGAATTACCACCACCTTTCATCAAGATTCAGAAAGCCAACTGCTTAAACTATTCAATAATAAAAATATGAAATATGTGCAAATTTTAATTTATTATTAATTCATGCAATTTTCAATAACACGCTTTTGATAAATAATTTTTATCAAATAGTCAGCGATTGAATAATAAATCAATTATCCCATGCTTAAGAGAATTACATATTTATTGTAAAACCCTTTATTTGAAATAAATAAATCTTAATGATAATTGGATAATAGTGATTGTACGATCTTCTGCGCACTTAAATAAATTTTCCCATAAATAAGCAATGAACATATCAATTGATTTTTTCTTAAAGTTAAATGCGAAGAGATGTGTTGATATGAATATGAAAGAAAAAATTCTTTGCATATTTAAATTGTCATTCACAACGTAAGCAACACATAATAAAACATTCGTTACATTAAAACACTCATTGAAGAATCAATACCTTTTCAACCCAAGTTTCTCCAACTAGAGACTTCTGTAGAGCATGAAAAATGAATTTTGCTTAAGATAATTGATAATTTTTAGTCAACATTTTAAAAATATTTAATTGCACGAATTTATAGTTATAACTTCAGTGTAAAACTCAAAAAATATGAATTTTTAAAAATCATATAATTTATAACAATTTTACATTAAAATAAATCATAAATTGTACTCAAACTTTAGTATTTTAAAATTTTCTTGAAACGCTTTCAATCCAAGAATTAAGAAAAAAATTTATAATACAAAAATTTGTATGAAAATAAGTATAATAACAATTAAACAAGTTATAGAAAAAATCGCCTTAAGATTTCCTTAATTCAAATTTACCTTTTCCATCCAGGGTGATCCTTGTTCCTCACCTTCGCCACAAACTAAGTATTCTTCCTGACATACCTTCTTAATTTGATCTTTCAATTCTGAAATGGAAAAAAGTTAAAAAGCAGGTTTCAACAACCAACAAATTTTACCTTTCATTTCAGCCCTTGTGTATTGAACATTGGGAAAAACATCATTTAATAATGAAAACAGTAAAGGTATATCTTCGGCTACAAGTTTTGGAACCATTGTTTCACATACAGATTGAATTAGAATTTCTTGTTCGGGTAAATTTTCTGCAATACTTGCCTCGTCGATACTTGTTTCACCTCTCTGCGTTTTGCCATCTTTTATACGCATAATACGATCACGTTTCACATTACCGGCAGAAATTAAAACAGATTTTAATGCACGCAAACCAAAATCATAATGAGATTGATTAGAAAGTTGTTCGTCACACAATCTATTAGTTACAAAAGAAATGATTATGAAATGTAAATTTGAATTTAAATATAAACTTACTTGAAGAAAGGTACAATTTTGCATGCCAATTTTTCAGCCGTTCTAAAACCTTGTGAAAACAGCATAACCTCTGCAATTAGTTGTCTATCTGGTGTGGTCATTGCCAAAGAACGGAAAAGTTTTTTCAAGTTATCTGGTAAATTAGAGCGACCTGCATATCCTGGATTCATGGTAATGAAAATAGCCATATCGGGTGATACTCGTACTCTTTTGTTGACCAATTCCACAATGATATCTTGAATCAAACTCAGTATTATAGTAAAAACACATACAACAATTTTACCAACCAACCAACCTTTATCGGCACCTCCTTCCGCAATGGTTTCTTTCTTTTCCTTAAGAGCCTCTTGAATAGTTTGAATTTGTTGAGATACAGCAGACAACATTCTTTCTTCTAATCTATTAAATTCATCAAAACAACCCCACGCACCAACTTGACACAAACCTACAAAAATTCTACCCATTGCTTGGAAATCAAATGTTTCATCGCAGTTAAAAACTAAAACAAAACGACCCAACTGATGTCCCAGAGCTTTAACAGATTCAGTTTTTCCAGTTCCAGCTGGTCCAAATGGAGAACCACCTAGACGTGCTTCTAAAGCTTGCGTCATGGTAAGATAGCATCTATCAGTGAGTGGAGTTTGTACGAGACGATCCTGTACTCCTAAATATTCAAAACCGTAATAAAACCGTGCATTAGCCATATGAATTGTCAACTGTTTCAACACTTCAGTTTGTCGAGGATCAAAGTAAAACCTCATTTCGCACAGCCATTCAAAAGCTTTGTTGCTGTACACTTTATTTGTAAGTAACCGACGGGTTACAGTTCGTTTATGCACAAATTCATTAATCTACGAAAAATTTAAATTAGCAATTTTGCTTAGCAAGATAATGATGAATAATTTCCCTTACCAAATGTTCCAATTTTTTCCTACGCAGAGGTGGTTGTTCTTGTAGAACTGAATCTGCCAGAACATTGAGGGTATTTTCAACACTAGTCAGAACCACTTCCAAGGGTCCTTTTTGTGGTTCGTTATTAGTTTTCTGCAATGCCGCTTCAACATCTTCACTCCATAAAATTTGAGCAGCCAACACTACAATTTGAGCTTGATATTTATCGACCCATTGTAAGAACAATTTAGGATCAATGTTATCTTTAAATTGTTTAATATCTTGAACAGCTTGGGCTAAACTTGAAGCCAAAGTAACACGCATTTCTTTTTCAACCATTGTAAGCCATTCGTTAATTTTGGGATGATCGATAGTTGAAACAGGAGAAATAAAACGTACTTCTTCTCCTTCTCTTGATGAAATTCCAATAACAATAGTGTTATCTTCGTTCAATAAAAGGGCTGCGACACCAGCAAACATTTTCTTGAAGTGCTTTTGCAGACGCGCAACGTTTTTGCTGTTACCAATTATTTCAAGTAAATCTTCGTCGCCAACAAAATAAAACCTAGGGAAGGATGTACGCTCCCTTTCGAGATATTCTCCTAAAGCCTTCTGTATTTTACCCAATAAATCAGCCAATCTTTCCAAAGCACGCTGCACTCCAGGAATATTCAAAACGTCCATCACCATAGGAGATTTGCTAACTTTTTTCATTAGGCCCAAAAATTCCGAACTGAAATTAAATTTAAAAACTTAATGTTTTGTCCAGTCATTACAAGACTTGTTTGGAAATAACTCACAAATGTAATTTTTTTACAGGAACTCTTTAGTTAAATATTAGAAATTAGCATCTAACATTTCTAAATCAGGCTTGGACTACAACATCAAAAAATTTGTAATATTAGCAAAACTAGATGAAATACTGATAAATGTTATGCAAAGAAAATGTCTAATTCAATTCAAAATCTAAAAAACCTTAGAATATTTTTTTCAATGCCAAATTGAAAGGTTGAAGATAAAAAAATTGCATTTTTGAATTATTTCCTTATATGAGACTCTATTATTTTTTTACCAACCTAATGCTTTGAAATCTTGACGTTTCGACAGGTAACAGGGTTTTGATATCTGCACTTCCAGAAAATATTCCTTCTAGATAAACCCAACGTCGTTGTACATCTATCCAAACATCAAAAAGTGCGTTAATTCGGTTCAATTTTTCTTCCCATGTTAGAGCTTCTTCTTCAAAAACTTTATAATAGGGTGATAATTTCATCGCAGCTACTGAATTAATGTGTTCTTTAACTTTGTTAAACAAATCGTCCCAGCCACGGATTAATCTACATTTGCTTTGGTAATTAATCAAGTCAAGCTCATAAGTTTGCCAAGATTCGCGAACTTGTTTTAAAAATTCTTCAAGTGCCATTTCACCTTGTGCTACCAAAATGATATCTTTAACTATAGATTCGTTCTTTTGTAAATTAACATCCCAAACTTGACCTAAAGTTAAATCAGACAATACCCAATTAACGCGAAGCTGTTTTGTTAGTTGTTTCCAATGCCTTTCTTTTAAAGCATCTGATTTGAGTTCAACAATCATCATGTTTACTTTTGTATAATTTTGTAAAAGTTTCTTTACATATTCGTAAGAAGCATATTGTCTTAATCTAGCTGGAAGTTCTTTAAGTTGAGTCGACAATGTGTCTAATTGCTGCCTTAATTTTCTAGGCTGTACAGATAACCATGGTTTTTCTCTTGTTTCATCTATTTGTGTCCAAATTCGAGATAATTCTGACCAAACGCCACGTAAATCTTGCAGTTCTTCAAACACTACTTGCATACGATCCTCGCTGGTGCTAATACCACCTATTCAAATAAAAAATCATTAACAATGATTAAATATTTATACAAAAAATTTAACCTGGTTCTTGTAATTCTAATGCTTCTTTTGCTTTGGCAACGTTATCACGTTCTTCTTTTAACCTTGCAAATTTACTTTCGAAAAGCTGTAGTTTCGTAAGGGCTTCGTCTGGTCTGAGTGATCCTTCCACAGGCTTACTGCGCTCCCAATCGCCTAAAAAGTCATTTGTGCGCATTTCCACGGCTTTATCTTCAGAAACAATTTTTTGTTGAAGACTTGCAACCTAAAGAAGTTAGAATTTAATTTGACAAAAATATACACTTGTTTAGAATGAAACCTGTGTTTGAATAGACGAGTCTTTCCTTTTGATAATTTCGTTAAACGCACCCCACTCGCCTTCTAAATTTTCTACATGAAGCCACGAAGTTGGAAATTGAAAACGTTGACGTTCCAAAATTCGTTGACCTTCTTTGTAGGTATCAACTTGACTTTCCCAAGCCTAAAACAAAACCAATCATATGTATAATAAAATCTTAGAGATCCTATCACAAACCTTCATGCTCCTCTTTAATGATTGAACATAAGTGATAAAGCTAACTGCATCTGATGTACTAGCTGCTTCTATACTTTGCATTTCTAATTCGGAACGAGATTTGGAAACTTGCGTATGGAATGTGGACATTTCGTTTCCTAAAAGTGTTCCAAACTTGCTTAAAACTTCTTTATGCCAAGAATCGTATTTTAACGAAACTTTGCTTTGAACTTTTGCAAAATCTATCACGATAGGTCCAAATTGACGTCTGGTATCAGAGGTGTCAAAAGTCGTACGTGTTTTCCTGCAATATTTATTTTTTACAATTCTAAAAATGAATTGCTAGAAAATTTCTTACTTAATATCATTTAAACAGACCATCCATTTGCCAATGTTTTCACCTAAGCATCCATATAAGTTATCAGCTTGAAGATCCCACAACGATTGATAATTTAACCACTCCTTAACATATTTTTGAACCTAAAATGACCGTGAGTAATTAATTTGAAATAATAAAAAAAGTTCAGTAAACACACCTCTTTTATTTTTTCATCGATTGCCTTGTACGCACTTTCAAGTGGAGTGCCCCCAGCAGGAAACTTTGTTAAAATATTACGGTAAGTTTCGGTAATGGGCTTATCCACTCCAACTTGGTATCGACTGCTTTGTAAACGTTGCTGAGACATGACAATAGCTTGCCAAGCAAACAATTGCTGCATAATTTGAAAACGAGCTTCTTCAATACTCGGATATAGATACATGGTTTGATTTGTAATTCGAAACTCATGAACAAGAGTCTGAATGTGTGGATCACCTCCTGGTTTGTGGGTAGGCTGAGCAGGAGCATCGGTATCCATACTATGATCAACTTCATTTTTGATGCCATTTAATGAATCAGTCCACGCCTGAACTCCTGCTTGCAAACGACGTGCAAGATTTTTTTCAACTTCCTCATCTAGACGACTGACCCATATGTGCAAATTAGAGTACTGTTTTAGAGATAAATCGTCGACTGCATGTTGAATTTTTGATAAAATGTCTGCAAAAGTGTTGGCGGAATAAGGACAAGTTTCCAGGGAACGAACGTCGACTTCTAGTTGTTCACCAATAACAACAAGTTCTTCGACGCGTTCTTGAAAGCTGACCACGGTGTCAGAAAGACGCTGAACGTATGGATCAAGTTTGTAACTTTCCCATACAAGTTGAATACCCTCTGCTATTAATAGTTGAACTTCTTTTCGCATACCAGCAACTAATGGAATTATGCTGGCTTTGTCTTCAATCTAGATGAGATTTAAGGAATTAAAAATAATACAGAGGCATATTGCAGTAGATATGCGATTATGAAGTGAAATTATAAACAAATATCGATAAGCTAAATAAATTAATGTAAAAGTTTCATGCTGCATTAATTTATTAAATATTGTAAAAATCTGTTCACTACAAAAAGTTTATCCAAAATTTAACCTTTTCAAAAATGAGCCATGCATACTTGAAAAAAAAAGAAAATAAAATATTTTTCTAGGATCTCTTAACCTTTTAAGGACGGGGAATTTTACGTTGAAATTGACCTTTTTTTTACATAAAGTGTATACATGAAAAATCAATTTCTTGCGTAGCGTGCCAACCAAACTCGCTGTCCTAGTCCCGTCCTTAATGGAAAGTACTGTATAAAAATTGTAAAAGATTTTAGTTAGACGATTTAAGGGTTTTTTATGTAATTTGATCCACTGAATACGAAAAAAATCTTGGAGGCATATTTGACCTTGAAAATCGTATTTCATAATGCTAACTTGCTGGTAGGAATTAACGATAATTTCAATTTACGCCCTTACATTCACTTTGAAGATAATTTTTGCGAGACGTAATACTTTTCGTGTTTACTATTCAGCATATAAAATTACATAGGAAAACATAAAAAATTTGGTGTTAAAAGGTAAAAATACAGGTGGAATATATATATCCCAGTCCCGTCCTTAAAAGGTTAAGAAGCAGATACCTATGAAGATTGACGAAAAATAACTCGTCAAGAAACTGGAGTTCAATGTGCTTAGTTGTCAAACTCACTGTGCATCTACGCATAAACATTTCCAAAAGAAACTCAAGTTTTCTAATTATAAAGGGTGTCTCAATAAGAGTGCACTCTGAAATTTGCCAGCTGTCACCTATGATTGTTCCAATTATTAAAAATGGAGCGCTACACAAAAGAATAACGCGTTATCATGTAGAAAATGAGGTCAGAATCGCAGTGACTGTGAATGGCATTCGTTACAGGAACATGATAAGGGAGTTCTTGTGGCCCCAACTAGACAGCATGGATCTGGACAACAGGTGCTTTCAGCAGAACGGCGCCACCTGCCACACCGCGTATGAAACAATCGATTTATTGCACTCATTGCACTCAATGAAATTCTGATGTCAACTGGCCACCAATATCAAGAAATTTTACGACGTGCGATTCTTTTCTTTGGGGTTTTGTGAAATCTTGGGCTTATGAGAAGAAACCAGAAACAATTCCTGAGCTCAAGGCCGAGATCCAATGCGTCATCGGTAAGATACAGCCACATCTTTGTGAAAAAGTTATCGAAAATTTCAAGAACAGAGCAATCTCATGATGCGATATTATATTATGTTGAATCTGTCATGCGGCTTTGAAGAATTTGATGTTTTATAGTTTTTACTACTCACAAATTGCTATTTTTGTTATTTTCAATTTTAGATGCTTAATTAGCAATATTAAGATAATAAAGACACAATAAGCTCAAGCTTCAGTGCAGTGGGGGCTATATGCAACCACAACCCGTTAAATAATAAATAAGATAATAAAACAAGTTAACGTCTTTTTTTTTAAATTATAAACGCTAAATATGTTTTGGCTTATCAAGTCATCTTTTGGTACAAAGAAATATTAATATATTATAGGTACCATAAAGTATGTATAATGTCTTAAAAGTTTTGTTTGTATTTTACCGCTGTCTATTAAATTAACGCAGGTCAAGTTGTTGCTTTAAAAGAAGACGCTAACTTGTTATTTTATTATTTTAATAATGAATGCTTTTTACGATATCACGGCCAAACAAATTGATTCAATTAGAAATAGTTGCTTGTAAAAATATCGGAAATTATATATTCTGAAGGTTGAAGCAGATTAAAAGACAAATGGTTAACAAATCAGATTTTAGTTTGTAAGAATGAATAGGATTACCGATGATATATTTTGTTGTAAAATGAGAGATATATAACGTTACAAAGTCTTCTTATTACGTGGTAACTGCGGTTTCTACCAGAGTTGGGTAAGTACATACAAAAAATACTTAAGTACAAAGTACAAGTACTTCCACAAAAATTTACTTAAGTACAAGTACAAAGTATTTGCTCTTTAAAATGTATTTAAGTACAAATTTGGTCAAATACATTTAAGAAGTACTTGTAAGTACTTTTTATAAGTACTTTTACAAATACTTCTTAAATTAATTTCAAATTTAGTTATTTAGGCTACTAATAAAGCTGGTAAGTTGTTGGAAAGCGCTAATCTCAAGGAATACTAATCCGATTTGAAAAATTCTTTTTGCATTACTTACATAACCCATTTATTCGAGAAGGCCATATAATTTTATAGTATGTACCAGATATGTACGGTATAACAAACAATTAAATATTGCTTAAAAAATAATTTGAACTACTATGTATTCTTGAGGGATGATTAAACTTATGTTCTATTTCTCATTTTGTGATTATTACTTACTGTTTAATTAATTCTTAAAGATTACCATATAATTTTAGGTGATGCATTTCTAAATAATTCAACTTTTACATACATTTTATTGTAAGCAGTATGATAATAATTATTGTCCAACCCAACAGACGTCAAAGCGGCATGTCATAACAATAGAAACATCATAAAAATATTTTTAACAGGTTGTAAATTATTATCCGAACGTCTTGTCCCACGGTTTTTAACAAATTTGTTATTATTGTGTATTTTAAAAATTTTACAAATTGTTTTTATAGGTAGATATATTTCACTATTTGCGAAAATATTTATATATTTGTACTAATTTGTACTTGGTCTTGAAATGTAATTTGTACTTTCAACAAAATTGTACTTTAAGTACAAATTACAAATACTTCGTTTTCGAGGACGTCCAAGTACAAATACAAATACAACTACACAAATGTACTTAAGTACAAAGTACAAATACTAGAAAAAAAGTATTTGATTCTAATTTCAAGTACATTTCTTCAAGTACATACCCAACTCTGGTTTCTACAACTGCAATTTTTAGAACTACAATTTTAGAAAATATATAAATAAATTTGGAATTACTGTGGTAGTATTTCATTAGCAAAAAAAATTCCCTACCATTATAGATTAAAAAAATAACAACATTCGTTTGGGAATTAGGACAACCTTTGAATTATTGTAAGTTATAAGGTGCACGCTATGGCTCACTTTTTGGTTGCATGCTTTAGGTTATATTATATCATGCAAAATATCAAATTGGATAGTACATGGGAATATAACAACTTTATCGAGCTACCTTTCCAGAAGTTTGAATACTATTTCCTTTCGTGAGCTAATATGGTTAATGATATATTAATAAAATTAGATATTATGTTTATGTTGTTTTGATAGACATTAAAAGAATGTTAGAGATTATATTGATTGTTTTAGTCTGATTTTGTATTATAAAAATTAAGCTAGTGCCCAATAATGCTAATGTAGTGCCTAAAATGTCTATTGCTATTGTAAATATTATGTGATAGTAAATTATTAATCTATACAAATAGTTTCCAACTTCCACAAAACTTATGACCAGAATATAATGTAAAGTTTCAACAATACCAAAATACAAATTTAAAACTACATAAGACAATCCAAAAACTGATTGAATCGATAGCATCCATACCATATAGGTAAGTAAGATGGAAAACATTTACGTCTATTCTCAATTACTAAAATTCTACCCAATTTCAGGATATAAGAGCTGTAACAATACATTTTTTTAAACAGAACGCTAGGGCCTGATTCTCAAACTCACATGCTTTGATTCGCATAAGCAAATACGTGAATTTTGCATATAAATGAAGTATTTGCACCTCTGATTGGTCGAAACATAATAGTTAATAATCATAACATTGGTGATGACCGGTAAGCTCCATAAGTAATTATTACTAATAAAATTGGTAATCACACTATTAATGCAATAATAATTTTCAATTTAGTTGTCTTTTCCTTTGTTATCACTATTCTTTTAAATTTAAGTTGGAAACCATTTGTCTAAATAAAATCTATCTTCTTTGCTAACTTGCTATTATTATCATAATAAAAATAAACACTCACCTTTTCTAATGTCATTTCATAAGTACGAACACTTTCAATTAGTGATATTGCAAATGGATATAATTGATTGGCTTGATGAGCTTTATTCACAATAGCAAGTGGTACCCGAAATCCTAAACATTTCAAGTTCCGCACTTCTTTGGCTAGAGTTATAATCTCAGGAAGAAAATTAACCCTCAGTTTAAATACATTTCCACGTCCACTTCTTGAGCGTACTGCTTCGATGGTAAAAATTCGACCAGACACGCCTAACTGACGTTGCTGAACAGTTCTTGCCCATTCATCAAATATTTCTTGAGTATTCAGTTTTAATCGGAAACTGTCACCATCTGCCTTTAATTTTTGACCTTCAATATGATTTTCCCAACCTTTCCCTAAAACATCTTCCACACGACGAAGATAAGTAGTCAACTGATGATCAATCTGACGAGCCCAAATAATTGAACCAGAAACTGGTGGAAGATCACGTACTTTACTGATTCGTGCACTATTACTTTGAGGATATTGCACCTACATAAAAAAAATTATTCCTACAATTAAAAAGTAGTATTTTCTAAACTCACCTTAAACTTTTCATGTAAAGCTTCGATATCATCCTTAACTCGTTGAATTAGATGAGTTTGATATTCCCTAATAGCACCTCTAATGTGTGGTCGAACAAAGAGAGCATTAAAACGAGAAAAAATCCTAAACATTTCATTTGCATTTTTGGCTGTTCCTAATTGATCACGTAAATGAGCCGTAATGCGAGTTTCAACACGATCGATTCGTTCCTCGTAACGCTGTACAGCTGCATCCCAAGCATCTTGACCATCTTTTGATATATCCAAGCAATCAACTTCTTTAACATTTTCATACGCTATGTTGACTTCCTAAAATCAATTATAAAACTAGTTGATAAAATAAAAACAATAATTTTTTGTACTACCTCAATTGCATTTGCATCGGCTGCATCGAAAGTAAAAGCATCTTGTTTGGAACTTTCGTTATCTTCAGCTTCCATAATAGCTGCCGCTTGACGTGCAGAAGGTCTCAAAACACGCACAATAACAGTTCTTAATTGTTCGTGTTGTCTACGGAATTTACGCATGTGCTCCATACGTGTTTGAAGTTTTTTATGTTGTGCAGAAATTCGCCAAACCATTTTCATGTGTTCATCACGTTTCTTCTTTAAAATATCTCTATAAAATTTTTTTAGTGAAAAACATGCATTTTATATAAAATTATTATAGTAAACCTAAGTAGAGCTTGAAGTTTTTCGTATTCATCTTCCCATGTTAAAAATACTTCCGAGCATAGGATCATGACCTTATCAAATTCTTCATATGGGATATGCATGAGCCTTCGTGTTCCCAAAACTTTCAGTAACTGAGAACCCAAATCTCTTGATATCGCCTCAACCAAGCGTAAACATCTTTGAATTGGATATTTTGTGCTTCGAATTTTTCTCAAATGAGAAAATATTAATTGTACTGCTGCACGAATACGTTCTAATTCCGTTGCCGAAAGTAAATGATTAATTGGAAAGTCTTTCATAAGGGGATTATAATCGTTAACTGTTGCAATGGCTTGTTTTAAACCTGTATCAGTATCAAACGATACAGTAGCCAAAAACCGTTTGCCGTGTTTTAAAATATCTAATGTTAACGATACTTCCACACTTTCCCTTTTTTCTTGAATTCTATGCAGAGCTCGCTCTAAATTTAGCCAAAAACTAATTTCTTGAAGTGCTGTTCCCGAAGAAGGATCACGATCTAATTTTGTGACCTTGAATAAAATTTGTTTAGATTATTTGTAATGTACAGCAAAAAGTAATTTGTACCTTTTGAATTTCCTTTATCCATCTGTTAACTCCATTTTGCAATTGATTTAAAAAAGAAGAGTCGTCAACTTTGTCGCCAAAGTCCACAACTTTAGCTTTACGATTTTCATCGGCACAACGTTTAATAACTGACGCCACATTAGGATGAACAACTAAAGTTATTTCAGGAATATCAATGTTTTGTTGTAGGTGTAACAATCCCATTTCTAATTCAGCTATTGTTTTTTCTACAGTTGGTGCCATTTTATCGCCATCTCTATAATATGTATAATTCATGGTACTAAATATACGCACGAAAATAATTTAATTTGTTAAAAAAACCCAATACAAAATATTTTGACGTTCGTCAAAAGGGCGATATTTAATTTCATATACTCCGAATATTTTTTTGCATTCTTTCTCCAACATAATTCAACTCGTACTAGAGCGACTCATAATAAGCAAGACAAATATTAATATAATAATCGATTTATTCATAGCTTATGTAGTAAAATATATGGTAACCATTTTGGTGTAACAAAAAATCTAACGTTTTTCTCATTTTCTTTGATAAATATCTCGAAAAGCGCTATCTTGAAGAGGTACTTTCTCTTCTTTATAAGTAAATAACAAAGTACGAATAAATATATTTTATTTATTATCAACTTTATGAATGATGGCCATATACTTTTGAGATGAATAACTGTAAATAACTTGTTGAATATATTATTCAAAAGAACCCTGAATGAACAGTTAAAGCAATTTAATCAATATGGTAACCAATATTTTTGCAAAGTAATAATAATTGTTTTCAAATTTTAATATTATTTCATTCTAAAAATTCAAAAACATTTTATTACAAAAATATTAATAACTTTGCTAAACTTCATTAAATGTAAACCTGATATTATCACACATATTATTATCAATCTTTTAGAATACAAAAAAAAATTCTCAGAAGTATTTGTAGATAAAATAATGCAGGTGTCAACTGATGATGATGTCATATCATGTCAAAATCATTTACAAAGAAATATAATTTATTGTAATTTAGATTTAAAAGAAAATTCAATTACCTGTCCGCTCTGCCAGATTCTTTCACATAAGATTTAAAATAAGGAGCAACAGTTTTGCTAATATAGGAATGGAGTGTCTCGTATGGAGAGCCATCGCTAAAATTGATAATTCGAACTTGAGCTCGAATGCTTTTGTCGGCCTCGATTACAGATCCGCGTTTTAAAATTACCAAGCTGGCCATTTTGCCGCTGGTGTAATGTACTTCATTACTAATATAATACGCGATAGGTTCCTTCTCCTCTTCACCTTCTGGTGGTTGATCGCTTTCATCTTCTAAATAAACATACAATTTTACAAAAAGTTTAACTCAATTTGATCTTAAATTACCTTTTGAAGAGCTACGCTGTACATATAAAATAGAAACTTGAGAGTCGCTCAAAAACTTTCGTATGCATTCTTGATTATTCTTGTCCTCTAAAACCGCGTTAAGAGCAGGAGGTTCTAAATGCACATCATCTTCGGGTAATAAAAGTGTAGCGGCTTTGCGTAAATAATTTGCAAAAGCCGTAAAATCTGCAATTGGTACGTTTTGCGGTTCGGGAGTGTTTTCCGTTCCCTCTAACGAATCACCCATAATTATAAGCACAAAATGTAAAACTACATCAGTATATTAAAATGTTTTATTTTATTTAAGCACTTATTCACAAACGAGCAGGAAAAGACAAATAATGATTATACTGCAAAGGACAAAATTGATTGAATCATCGACAAAATTTGACTGTGTTTGACATTTCTGTCAAAACTTCTCGACAGATCACTGGGGATCACTATACAATGCTGCCAAATTATTCTACAGGGTGAGAGCAAAGTAGTAATAAATCTGTAAATGAAAATTTTTTAATTTGAAAAAAATTGCTTTTTGAAGGGTCTAAGGCCTAATTTCATAATAAATTTTAAAGGAAGCATTAAATTTAAAACCGTTTTTAAGACAAAATAAACCAATCAAAATGATCAATTTGGCTTTAAAAGTGGTTTTAAATTTGACGCTTCCTTTAAAATTCATTATGAAATTGGGAGCGCAGCACGCTATTAAAAGCTAGTAGCTAATCATAATTATAGCTTCCTGCTGAACAGCGCGCGTCCGCTTCCGCTCCATGTGAAAGAGCCCTAAGGCTGTTCTTGTAGTATGTAGTGTTATTTACCTTAAATAAGGTGAAGAAAATGCACAAAATGTTAAATAAACATAAAATCTAACTTTCCTCGAAATGTTAAATTGTACATTGACCGCATTTTTTAGTAAATAGGTAAATAGAACTAATCTTTGCTACGCCACTGGAATAATCCCGCAGTTATTTACCGCTGATTACAATTTTATAAGTTAAATTAGAGGTTATCCGGAAAGTTAAAATTTTTTAGCACATATTACTTTAATTTGAGAATATCATAATAGTTTAACTGACTTTTTAATTTAACAATCGTTCTAGTATTATCTGTAATAAAAATGGAAGATACAATTTGTCCGAGATGCAGGACAACAAAATTTCAAAATCCATCTCTAAAAATGATGGTGAATGTTTGTGGACATGCTTTATGTGAGAGTTGTGTCGATTTGCTATTTCTAAAAGGTTCGGGATCATGTCCAGATTGCCAAATACCATTGCGTCGGAACAACTTCCGAGTTCAGTTGTTTGAAGATCCTGCAGTGGAAAAGGAAGTTGACATACGTAAAAGAGTGTTGAAAGATTATAATAAAAAGGAAGAAGATTTTGCAACGTTAAGAGAGTTCAATGATTATTTGGAAGAGATCGAAACTATTGTTTATAATTTAACACACAATATTGATATTATTAACACAAATAAGCGTATCGAAGATTATAAAAGGTCTAACAAAGAACAAATTCAGAAAGGTAGAAATAAAGTAAGCAGAGAGGAATATGAATTAGAAGAACTTTTGGAAATTGAAAAGCTACAAGAGGTAGCTAGACGGACTGATATAAAGCAAGAAGAAATACAAATGAAAACTAAAAAGTTGCGACAAAAGGAAGCGTTAATAGATGAACTCATGTTTTCTAATGCCAGTGCCACAAACATAGTTAATTCGTTTGAACAAGTTAAAGAAGTAGAATTAAAAGCCACCGTAAATAAAGTTACCCAATTTTCTACCGGTGTTAGATTTGGTTCTCAAAGTTTACACAGCTTACCGTCGATTGTTGAAGGACCACTTTATAGTTACAAACCTCAACCTCAAGTCGTCCAAGGTCCTCATCCGCCCACCGATAACGATTACATACAAATGGGTTATTACAGACACATAAGGAAAGAAACTCTTCAAGAAAGAGCCGGTGGTTTTACTTCCAATATCTCTTGTATTAGAGCTGTTCAGGATGCTTTGGCAGGTCTCTATCATATCAAAGCACCAGATGTTGAATATTGCTAAGAATTTGTTTATATTATTTAGTTATTAAATAAATAATGTAAGTTAAATATTGTTAATTCGTAATTTTTGTATTATTTTATAGTCTACTTGAAATTGCAATTGTTTTTGGATGAATTTCCCTGTTTTGCATGATATAGTTAATTTCAGTTGTGTCCGGCTACAATGAGCTTTTGCTTAGAGCTAACTGATTTAGAAGTCCTATGAAAACAATCCACCTATTTGACGAAGGTAAATATTTACCAAATGAACATAATTATTTTCAAATTAGTCAGTCTCTTGAGGTACGCTATAACTGGATATCACTGTATTTATATTTCAAATCTAATATACTTTTAAATAAATATCCTAGATTGTGTCAATTTTGCCATAAAAGTGTTGATTTACCTTTTGTATTTCTTAATCTCGGGTGCAATTTGAATTCTGTTTTGCATAATATTTTATAACAATATATGATCCATATGGTAGGTAATAGAAAGTTAGCAACCTGATGAGGATGGCTACTCTAAATACTGATGGTGAGCAATAATCGACTTCCGCTCATCTAAGAGAGCAGAAATTAATAAAGGAACTAGACCAGACTCGGACCATTTTTTAGCAAAACTTTCCAAGTTAAAATTTGATTTAATTAATCTACTGAAAATAGAAGAGTTATCCAAGGTTCCGAAATTTGCGATCTCAAAAGCTTTGATGGTTCCATCATCTGTAGCCATCATTCTAATGTGGAGACTTCCTTAGCAGAAGAGCTCTTCTCAGGTTTGAAGTTGTAGCCATGTGTACTTGGGTTTCAGTTTTTAAAATTTTTCTTTACAATTGCTAGAAAAAACTACGCCTAAAGTTAATATATGAATCAAACATAGAAGCATTTTGTTAACTTTCTATTATCATCGAACATCATTTCATATATCACAAGAAATACCTACCTATTCACCTATAGAAAAAATAAAAACACCGCTATAATAGGAAATATTTTCTGTGGTTGATATGAAACTACAAAAAGTATATTGAAAGTAAATTAACTTTATTAATATTTAAAAATTTAATGTTAAACAATGATAAAATGCACACAGTAGACACATTTAACATTCATAATACAAATAGCACCACCAGATTAAAATGTTTACTAATTAAAATCGGTTTTAGCTTGTTAACACTCATTAAGCCGTGTATTATCACACCAATTTTGTCATTAATTATTATTACAAGTAAATTTATTTTATAAAAAAAGTGAATTTAGTATAACAAAAGGAAGACAATTACTAAACACAGGGCACTGAAAAAATACGCGTCGTTGTTCCTGACACATAATGATTTGAATTTTTTTATGCTCATTTCAAAAACATCTCAGACTTTTGAAATTATGTTGATAACATAGTAGCTAAAAGCATGGAAGAAAAATTACTCATAGTTTTTCTTCGTTTATTTGGTTTTATAACATTTTCTTTGGATAGAAGAACTACCCTTAATATGAAGAAACCATCTCCAAATTGAAAACGCTTCTATTTCAGCACCCCATATAATTATTATATTATGCACATTAAAAAAAAATATTATTACGCGTTATGTAGTTTGCTGTAGCTTGCAAGGCTTAACTGATATTTCAAGTAACTTTTAAACCCTTAAATTAACAACAGCCACAGAGATCTTACAAAATTTTGCGTTAAATTATTGTACATTAATAAAAACCACTAATATTGTCAATTATTTTTTTTGCAATAAAACTGCCGCCACTTGTAAATCAAGAAATATTTTCTACAACAGGTGTTGATTTAAATACAACTCAACGTGGTGATTTTACAAAGATGAGTATTTTGTGTTTATTGTAAATATTTAAGCATTGCTAGACTATCACATTCGTACAATAAAAATTTAATTGACAATTAGTATTTTCTAATAGTACCTATGGCACGAAAAGCTTAAGAAGCTTTTCTGGCAGTGTACTAACTTTTACACCTAACAATCAAATAATACAAAAATCAGCAAGTTTATAAAAGAATAAATTGTCTGTTATAAATTTGCTGTTTTTAAATTAAAATTGTAGTAACAAGGTATTTAGAGTTTTATTTGGAAATATACTTAAAAAATACCTTATACTACGTCATCGAAATGAACAATTTTACAAAATACTTATTTTTTTCTATAAACAATCAGATTTATATTGATTATATTGTTTAAATGTGGCAAATATTTAAAAAATATAATTTATATATAAAAATAAAATTGGTGTTTGTCCACTCTTTAAGTTTTCAATATCTAAGAAGTATTTGCGGCACCAGTATTGTTAAAAACACTGAAGCAGGTACCTCGACTTTATATGCTACCATTCATAGTGTGCATTCAATTACTGGGATTTATCAATAAACAGAAGATTCAGAATTACTCTCTCATTTCAATTGTATAATACAAATTGGTCAGATAATTTTGGTTACCAAGAGTAGCAGCCTGGCAATATCGTCAAGTCAAACTGACCTTCACACATTGTAGGAACATATTTAGCGATGAAATTTTTTTCAAACGATTTCTGCTGCTTACTCTAAAAACTTGTTATTAATAAACATTATTGTCTCTGGTACTAACATAATTACTTTCTGATCATTTTATAAAAATCCCATATTTAAATCAATCAATATTATTGTAGCTGGCATTGCGATATGTTGTTTGCGGTGCATCACAAAAAGGTGCGATTGCATCAGAATCGATATAACTAAGTTCTACAGAGATCGTTTGTTTATACCTAATCCATTGTAAATGAAGTTCTCACATTTGATTTTCAACCACCAATTTTTTTTACAATTATTTTATATTAAACATCCTAGTACATGTACAAAATTAGTAAAAAGTATTTTTTAAAACTATAAATTTTTAATTATTTACAAAAGCGATAAAATAAATCGCCAACATACTTTTTACCATTTTTGATAGACGAACATAAAAACACAGATATGTAGTAAACACCGAGGCATTTTAAATGATCTAAACAATAATAAATTACTGTTGTATAAAAATAACTATTTTTTTGTAAAAATAAACAAAGATATGTAATAATAAAGTGGGCTTGTGTGATGTAAAAGGTTTACTAAACAATACCTTACAGAATACAACATTTTTTCTTATTCTTCTTATTATAACTTGGTTTAAGTGGCGGCCTTTCTGACAGCTGAAATTTGCGTACCACGCGAACCAATTCGTAAAAAGCATTATCCACATTCATTCTCATTTTCGCACTACATTCCATGTAAGGTATTTTCAACTGTCTTGCCAAAGCTTGTGCTTCTTCTTGCCAAACTGCTCTTTGATTTTCCAAATCAACCTTAAAACGGTCCACTTTTAAATAAATTCAATAAAAATTAAACGTCACCTTACTTTATTTCCAACCATGAGCATGGGAAATTCGTCCCTATCTTTAACTCGCAATATTTGTCTATGGAATTTAAATATTTCTTCAAAACTTGGTCTCTCCGTTACAGAAAATACTAATAGAAAACCTTCTCCCGATCGCATGTACTGCTCTCTCATTGCACTGAATTCTTCTTGACCTGCTGTGTCTAAAACTAAAAGAAGTAACAATTAAAGAAAAGGTCATTGAAAATTGTTGAGCAACTATGGTTTGCATGTATGTGGGATTGACACAAATCAATTGACCTAACAAAGACATTTCTCGTGAAGAGAAAATAATGTGAGGTCAGAATAAATAAAACTGGGAAGAAAATCACCGTTTCTACTCGTACAAAAATGTATCTGTGTACTAAAGTATGCTATGGTTTATGACTAATAATGTACTTACTATCCAATTTTGCAGGTATATCGTCTATAACACATTGTTTGGTGTAAGAATCTTCAATCGTAGGATCATAGTCGGTAACAAAATAACTCTAAAAATAACAGGAAACGATTAGGAAAGTACCTATCTAATTGTAATTATTAAATTATTAGAATTAAAATTGGTTTGTGTGGGTATTAAAACAAGGTTATTATTTTCACTCCTTATAAAGACCTATAAATTTCAGTGTTCTATAAATAAAACTTTGACATAATTTTTTTAATATAACTTAAAATTAAATAACAAGTTGGCCTGATTTGAGAAAAATTTGAAAACATTAATTTTGCTATTTACCTGTATAAATTGTAAAGTTATTGCAGATTTTCCTACACCTCCACCGCCCACTATTACCAATTTGTAGGTTTGCGAATAACTTGTCCTATCGTTCAATTTCGCCATGTCGCCGTATTGTGGTGGTGTTTTGGTTAAATTTTTAATTGAAAAGAATTTAATTTATTTTAGAAAAAAATCTACGAGTAAATTAACATTTAATTACTAGGACTCGCATTTGTAGCCACCACCACTACCTAACTGACGCAAGGTTCAAAATTTAACCACTTGATGCGCATATTTTCATTTGTCAAGCATTGCCCTTCCCCAAATATTTAAAATATCCGCGAAGGTTACATTTAAATTTTTGAAAAATTGAGTTAAATTAGCGTCACTGTAAATATCAATGTAAATCTTTTATTGGATGACATTTTAACCAACAAGTTTGCCTTCTCGCAATTTAAAATAATTGATATTAATTTTAGTGTTTCAGTTTGCTCGAATGAATTAATTAATTAAATAAAAAATTTATGCCGCATTTGAATTTCATTTATTAATATGAAGGTAAGGTAGAGGATTTATAAATGTTTATTGAAAGATGATAATGTAATTTAAAAGGGCGGTTTTACAACCTTTAAAACCAATTTAATTATTTCACACAATATTTGATCAAGCCATAATCTACTCCAATAAATTTTAATATTGGAGTAAATTTTAAGGTTTGGCACTTGGCAAGTTTTATCTATGTTTACTCGTCGATTAAAGTACATAACAAATTTACGATATACTTATTATTATTATGCATAATAGCATGTTAAAAATAAGTCGGTTATAAAATAATTTTTGAATATCCAAAAATTGAATCGTAGAAATACAAAAAAAATTGAAAATGCACAGAAAAATCAAATTATTTTCAAATAATTAAAATTACCAAAGCTATCCTATTACAGGACCGCAGCTAGGAACATATTTTTAGAGGGCTTAAGTTTTATGTATTTATTTTTCAATGGATCTCTTTCAAATTATAGCCGGGTGAGATGGTAAAAAGAATCCTTGGACCAAATTAAACTCGTAATACGTCATTCGATAGAGCTTCAAAAAATACCATTTCCTATGAGCCTATGACCTACTTCTATTATTGCGGTAATAGTAAACAATGAAAGAATTTTTGGTTTCCAAGCTTCCCCTATATTGAAAACAATTAAAAAATTATGGAAAAAGTTTTCTACAAAATTGTATTCAAAATTCTAATTCAGCTTGGTCGTCACCAGTTTCATAGACTACAGAAAATTAAATCAAAAGATAGTAAATGACAAACATCCCTACTTAGGATCAAGGACATTTTGGACAAATTAGGAAAATGTTAATTCTTAAGGGGTTACACGCAGTCAGGGTTTTCAAAAATTAATTTTTTAAAGTTTTTTTTTCGTAATACATATATTTTAGTATTTGCTCAGAAAATTTCATATTAATTTAAATACTATTCTCGAAGGCAGTGTTCCGTGTGCTCCGGGAACACGGGCCCGGACGAAGTTTGAAAGATTTCCCACAAATATTGTGAAAAAAAATAATAAGAGTTAGTAAGAGCCCGGTCCAAATCATGCACAGAAGAAAAATAAAAAAACTAAATCTGAAAAAAAGTGTACGGTTTAGGGGAGATTCTTCTTTTTACCTGCCTCTTCGTGTATCTTACGTTTTTGCGCACCAGATTTTTATTTATATGTACTCGTTCTTTTAAGGACTCGTTCGATAAGAGAACAAGGTCATATTTTAAAAATGGTAAGATAATTCTTTTTTTAACCCTCTGGAGGGCGCGCATGCGGCAAAAAGCTGCAATAAAAATTCTAAAAAGCGCGCCCTCCAAAGTGTTAAAAACCATCAAGTAAAGTTGTAATAGTAATGGTAGCAGTTATTAACGCATGAAATCAATTTGAATATTTATTTGCACTAATTATTACTTTTTAAGCTTTTAACTGGATAATTGCTGAAAATTTGGTTTTTGCCCGTTTTTTGCGAAATTTTGTTCGTTTAGTTTTAAATACATAAATATAAATATAAATCTGATGCACAAAAACGTAAGGCACAAGAAGAGGCAACGGTAAAAAGAAGAAGCTTCCAAATGTTACAAAGGGGACCGTCGATATTTTCTGGTTTCGAATTTTTCTGAAATTTTTGCACTGGGCGGTAGGTCAGTACTGTGGTAGGTAATGGTCTAAATGGTAAATTCGTATAAAAAAAAATTACGAAATATCCAGTAGTTTTTTTAAAATATCGCAGAATGGGGTAGTCCCGTGTAGGCGCAAATTTAGCTTTTACTTATGAAAATGGATTGCCTACAATAAAATACTTATAAGGGCTACAAAGATATAATTTAAAAATATTGGACTAATTATATAAATTGATAATTTTAAAAGTATACATTTGAAAAGTCGCCATTTAGTGACGTAGCAGTGATGGGCTCAATCGCATTAAACCATTTAAACTTCATGTACTATGTTGTCACTTTTATATTAACACAAAAATTCAATTTTTTAAGTTTTCCATTGCCATGTATTTTAGTATAATATGTTATAAATATGTAAATTCAAATACATTTTCTTATTTGACAGCACTGTGCTATTATTGCTATGAAATGTCAAACTTGCTAACAAAGGGTAATAATCAGTGCTATTCACGATGGTCTTGATAATTGTCAATTTTTGACAGTTAACAATCGTTGTCAATATTTTGTTGTCAATGTTTTGAATTTATCTTATTCACGTACTCACCTTAACAACGCTGTCAAGTTGTTTTTCTTAGTTGATAATAGTCAATAATGAAGACACGGCAACATTGCATTTTGTACGAAAACGACGATAACCTGCAATGTCACTGTCAAGAAAGTGGATGTGTAACATCAAAAAATTTTACGTTTATTATGATTTTCTTGAAAAATTTCTAGTGAAACTACCAAAATAAGTAATGTCATGTATTTAATTATTCCAAACTTGAAATATGTAAGAAACTAATAGTACTACACTTTTTTGATAATTTTAGAATAATTAATGTTTTAAAACAGGAGAAATCCCTTCGTACCAATGAATCATTTGGCTTTTAAAAGGATGTACTTAAGCCTGTTCTCCGGAAGGGTAAAACTCAACTATAACTGAACTTCAGTCTTCATCGAGAAAATCTAGTTTCAATTTGAATTTCTTACGAGATAAAGCAACATCATTTTAAAATTATCAGAGCATTCCAGGTATGTTTATTTTGTAAGTTTTTTATAATAATTTTGTAAACTTACACATTTTTAGAACTTACATTTACAATATTGGAGAAATTCAACGCAATAGATACCTACGTTAACTTTTATAAGAGCATTTAAATAAATTGCCGAAGCTTTGAATAATGTAAGAAGGTTTTAAGAAAGTGTTTGGAATTTGGTTTGATGTTTATTTTTAAAAATGCAAAATTTGGGAAGATTTGTGAATTTGAATTCAAGTTACCGATAATTGTAAAGATGATTTGTGAAAATGGCAAAATAATTGTTATAAAGTTTTGTTTTCAAGTTACCGATAAGTTGTAAAGATGATTTGTAAAAATAATTTGGATTAATATAATAAAAAACTGTTTTCAAGTGTAAATTAGTTTTATTATTAGAACAAGTGAATTAACGATAAACGAAAAGCAAGTATTTTAAGGTAGGTATTTCTTAACAGAAGTAAAATATAAAAAACCAGAATTTTTTTGATATAAATTGTTTACAAATGTTTTGAAAAATATTAAATCGATCTTTATTTGTGGGTCTAAATTTTTTTAAATGCAAATTTTAATTAAATACTGAGTAATAACACAAATTTCTAAACGTTTTTGGAAATTTAGGTCTGTTGTCAAGTGATGTCAATCTTCAGCAAGTAGTATAACCCACTTGCCTGATGTCAATTAATAACTGTCAAGTTCTTGCTTCAAAAATGTCGTCGTGAATAAGAACATATGTTAAGATTGACCATTATCAAGGCTGCTTGACAATGATCAAGTTTAGTCAAGCTTGATATGTTATCAACCCTTACAGAATAGCGAAACTTGACTAGGACTTGATAATGCTGTCAAATGTCATTTATACGTCAAATTGTCAATGTTGATAATTATCAAGACCGTCGTGAATAGCACTGAATATGTTTGAAGTATTATTTTACAAATTTTACAATGGTTACCAACCTACAAATAAGAAAATTTCAAATTTGAAATAACAAAATAACCTCATTCGACCTAATTTCAAAAACTGACATTTCAAAAGTTAATAAGGGAAGTGGCGAAAACCTATCATTTTTGTTATTGGCTAAGACACTACTACGTCACAATTTACCACGTTTTAAACTTTTAAAAATATTTCACTTTTTGACTTTCAATATGATGACTACAAATTAATCAAAAAAATTTTTTTTAAGAAGGGGGCCGTTATTTACACCTAAATATTCGATTTCAATAATAAAAAAAATTTATGGGACTACCCCATTCGAAAATTACCATTTCAAAGGTGATATATCCGAAATTTGGTATGGTCAGAGGTTGGAAAAATCGCCCAGAGGCTCCCGCAGCGAAGCGAATTAAATTTTTTTGTAATTGGTTTTTTCTGTTGTAATTTATTTTTTATCTTCTTATATTTGGATGTTTTTCTTTTCCCTTTTGTTACCTTATGATTGGATTTTAATTAATTATCAATGTTTTATTTTTAGTTAATTTGGTATTTTATTTCTTTATGTATGTGTTCAACGTTCATCTTAGTTTTTTATTAATAATAGATTAGGTAAATTTAAAATTTGATAGTTTTCGGAAAGATTTCTCGAAAACAGCTGAACCCAGGGCCGTAGTTAGAAATTGGCCATGGAGGAGGTTTTATGGAATTAAAAAAGAGGTTGATATGCCCGTATTTTAATTTAATTTTTGTAATCAGGAAATACTAAGAAGAAATTATAGCTTCTTGGTTACAAATGACCTGCAGCTTTTATTTCTATTTGTATTTATATTCTACATTTTTTCAGTTGTTACTCAACCCATGGGGGGTTTGAACCCCAAAACCACCCCCTTATATACGGCCCTGGCTGAACCAATCAGTCTCAAATTTGTACACCAGCTCAATAAATATATTATTTTGAAGTATCGAAGGATATTTCTCGCAGATAAATAATTTCCATTTTATTAACAATTTAAGGCCAAAATTTTTATCAAAAATCAAATTATTTTTTTGAAACGCCGCCATTCTGTTAAATATTAATGTATCGCTTATTCCTTCGATTAACCTCTAGATAAGACCTTATATTATGGAAAACTTTTTTGATTTCTCATTTTGGATGATCCAATCCAGAGACATCTTGCTCACCGCAAGACGCCTTTTTTTAGGAAAGCTCTCGGAGATCGGCTATAGTGGCTTTAATAATCACTAGTTTTACAAATAAAAAATATCACAATAAATTTAAAAGTTACCATAATATGTGTATACATTTTTACGTACATAAATTGATATGTCTTTCCAGGAAAAATTCTTGAAAAATCGCTTTTTTTTGGCCTCCTGACTTCGTATAACCCCTTAACAACTTTTGACATAGCTTCTGGTTACCATCAAATTGAGATAAACATATAAATAATTCTAAGTTTTTTAGGTTTATTTTGATTATTACTTATAGTACCCATGTTTTAAAACAGATTTACCTAAATTAAGTAAATCACTAGAAATAGTAGAAAATTCAAACATTTCTTCAGAATATATTGACATGTTGTTAATGAAAACACTGTAAGATGTTGTCACGTTGTTAAAAAAAATAATACTAGAAATCGCACAGAAAAAAAACAATAAAACCAAGTTGAGATAATTAATCTTAAAACCAATAAACAATCAAAATGGCCAAATTTTTTCAGATGCTTCTGCTGCAGACGAACCGACATACAGAAAACTGACAGACAACCCTGGATTTATACGGTTGGGAAACGCCCAAAACAAAATTTCATTTTGGACATTTGTTCAAATATTGTCTCCAGAGAGACAATCCAGTTTTATAAATTCTACACTTTATCATCCTTCTATTGATGATGAATACAAAAAATCTGATGAAAAATGTACCATCAATTTTTCTGTCCTTACCTCTTCTATAATTTAAATAAAATCAAAAAAAAAAATAATAGGAAATTTGATAGTGATAATTTTTAGTCTTAATAAACTTTTACCGTTGCTTTTACCCATTTCGTTGTGTTTTGAAGTTATGATGGATTATGTTTTATCCCTTCAAGTATTTCATCTTCAATAGGCTTCGTGCCACAACAGATTAAACATAAAATTTGGAATGATTTTGTTGCTTCGTTTGGATGCTATCGTGTTCACAGACACACATACGCACACAATGACATTTTGCAAATATAGTTTCAGGGGATCGCAAAACATAAAAATTTGAAAAAAAAAAAAATGGGTGGTCAATTTTTCAGATAACAATATTTTCCTTACTAGTGTATTCGGTAAGTAAAAATGTGAATGAACTAATAAGCGTCTGAGTTATTTCTCAAGTACATTCTGTTGTAAAAGTTCAAATCATTGCATGTGTTTACATTTTGTTGTGGTCGTTTGTCTTATTCAGTTTCGTGATATTTATATTTGAACTTGATCACAAGTTTTAGAACAAATCTACATAAATTGACAAATTTTTTTATGGATTTTAAATATTGGCCGAGAAACTTCTTCATCTGAGTGTACATTTCAAATTTTACTATAGATATAATATGCAGGTAAACGTGGTGAAGAAATACAAATCAAAATTTAGAAATTTTATTTCCATAATATAAAAACTTTTTTTTTATTTAAATTTTTTTCTCACTAATTGTCACAACTAAAACCTAAATTAATTATTAAAATCAGATTTTAATTAATTATATCTAATCATGCATATAAAATTGACATACAATACATTTTACATTCATCAAATAATTCAAATCTAGTTTATCACGTTTCTAAATTTGAACAATGTTTTCTTAATGGAAATAATAGAAATTAACAAAAATTGTACTCTCACATCACTGAGAAATCAATTTGGTAGCTAGTTTACCAATTTAATTTTATGAACTTTTGTTCAATTTATGATGCTATCGTTGAGAGATTACTTTCGTATCACCACCATAATATATCATTATTTTATCAAGTATACAAAAAATTTCTCAAAAACTTTATTACTTATATTATTTTACTTATGATGTGGTCATTTGGACAGATTTACTACCTTATCACGATTTCCTAAACAATATTGTTACATCTATATAATATTTACATGTAATGACACCTGAAAATCATTCCAATATTTCAAGTTCAGTTTTTGCCAAGATAAAATATAGATAAAAAGAACTTAAATAATATTTAAAACTATAATACTTTACAACACTTTAAGAACTATCCAGAACAGTAATTTGTATAAATTTTATGCTTCCCACATCCTTCAATGCAATTTTATTTAATCAATTGAGACATTTTCATTCGTAAGCAAGAGTGTACAATCACCTTTACGTTTTTCAATTTACTAACTAAAATTAATTACTAATGCACAAAAAAAATAATATATATATATATTCTCAAAGATTACTTCAAATATAAAAGTTATTCTGAAACTATCAGTTAAAATTTAAATAAAAAAATAAAATAAAAAAAGAGGGGTTTTTTATAAATGTTTCCCTCATTAAAAATTAAACTTACACATATTCTTAATAATCTTTGAGTACTTCTTATTGTTATTAATATTATTAAATACAAATTACGATTCCAACATTATAAAGTGCTGACATGAGATCGATAACTTAACTTAATAGTTGTTATTATTGCTGTCATTAGAACTTTTTTGATGGAGTTCATCTTGACTAAATTCACGAGCCTTATTAGGTTTACCTAAGTTTAATAAACAAGAGACTGTTGGTGACGATGCCTATTAAAAGTATAAAAATTATTAATTAAAAAAATTGGAGTAATTTAAAATTTTACCTCTTGTGATTTTATTGTAATAGATTCATTTTCTTTTTTGTGTGGTGGAATGCCAGGATTCACTTGACTATGTGCAACATCCTTTGACTTCAACGTAGATTTGATATTAGCCACCCTCTTCTTCAGAACAACTGATCCTAGTGAAATATTAGGATATTCAATTAAAAGGTTTTCTAATGAAGATGTTTCCATAAGGATCGGTTCCTTGAAAGGAAAGCACGATGGAGGTGTTATATACCACGATTCTTCTAGAGTATAATTGGGTGTTTTATTCATTTTTTCAATTAAAACCCAATCATCTTCCGTTGCTATTGAAGTCAGACTTAAGCTTATGTCTTCTACCTTCTGTGGGATCTCTTCATTATGGGTACCAAATAAATAATTGAACAAGCTATTGAACATCATCTGAAAAAGAAATTTGCTTTAATTCTTTGTATTAAAAAAACGACCAACAAAAAATGCGAGCAATGCAATCAATGCATCTTGGAAGCATCGATGTAGAATAATTATTAACAGTGATTAGTTAAATATAAACGAACAAACCAATGTTCAGATGAAAAAACGTTGAAATAGTGGTATCTGTAAGTAAAAGAAATGGGGTTTCAAGTTCTTGATTTTGTAGAATCCGAACATTTTGATAAAACCGCTAACCATCCATTCCAGTATAAAACATAAGCAAAGATCATACACGTGGTAATTGATGAAAACAAAAGAATTACTCACTGATGATTAATTCAAATAATTAAACAGTACGAGATGAAATAATTTCGTACGGAAACGGTTTCAAAATTGATAATATTGTTAGATTTAAAAGTTACTTAAAAATAGAACCTACAAAAGAGAAGACGGAATAAAACCAAACTGCTAATTAATTATTGTTTTTCAAACAAGTCAGTGACATTAGCTTCATAATAGAATAGAATAATAGGCAGGCGGCACTTTAGGTACTTAAAATTTAGTAAATGATATACAGGGTCTCCACACCAAATAAAATGATTTCGACCAGAATTTCAATTAACCACAAAAAATTTAAAAAAAATTGTGGTATTTAATGCAATTATTTATAAACCTATATGGAATGTCATAAAGCAATAATTACTTGCAAAGGGATAGAAATTGTTTGTATCTTTTGGCCCTGGACTTGGCCACAATATCAAAATTAATTAAATTAATATGTATGCTTTTAATTTTTTTTAATTCTATATTCCGTATTATGCAGTATTATGTAGAAATTTGATTTTAGATTACTTCCTCTATAATTATAATATATTAATATAATTTATTATAATATACTACAACATACCACATCAATAAAAATGTTATTTGGTGCTCAATTTAAACATTTTAATTAGATATGTAAATGTTATTGTTGTTATTTCAATTATTTGAACTACAGACGCGTAATAATTATAAATAATAATTTGCCCAGATTATATTTGTCGGTAAATTGTGTTTAAATCATTGTATTATGTTTTAATAATTTTCAACCAACAAATAATAAAAACTACAATTTAAAATAATATATGAGAAAGCAATGTAAATTTCTACAGCTTTCATAAAATTATTTTTATTAAATGCAGTGATAGTTTAATTGGGTGTATTATGCATATAACAATAAGTTAGAAATTGAAATTGTGAGAAACAGTTTCGTGGTACCTACATAATGGAGATTCGTGTACCCAAATTACGATGAACTCAACAAGTCATCTTTTCTGATATTAATTGATAAAATAATATATAATAATAAATAATATAGGTACATAATAATGAAAAATCTAATTGATTACATGTTAAAATAAAATGCAAAAAATATATAAAATTGAAACTTACGTAATTATTATAAAATACTGTGAATTAATAGTTTATGTGATAATAATGTGTGAGTGTCGACAGAACTTCGATTTCGATAGTCGCAAAACACAGAAACCAAGAGTCTTACCGCAAAATTATAGACTTAATATTTTCACATGGTGACTTTAGTCAAACAATTCATACAACCTGAGAGAGAATGTGACTGGACAACCCATTTCTAGATTATACAAAATATGCTGCCATTCTTCCATGCTAGTGGCCACTATCTTTACGCTAAGACATGTCATCTCTACCTTCAACATATGTTGCATTTGGAAACCCATATTTTTTCTTTTTGTTTCACCATTAGAAGAACTGACAAATTTTGAACGTTGATTCAAAAGAGTTCGCGAGTGGAACGAGACAACAAAGACGTAAATCGAATATAACATTGGCTGTCTTGTCATGATCCTGATGAATTTTTTTCAACAGTACCGAAGTTGTTGGCGATGGTACCATAGATTTCTACAACGCATTGAAAATTGGAGTGCAAGGAATTAAAAAAATTATTAGCAATAATTTCAACGATGATTCAAGCGTGGTGATCAAGTTCATCCTCTAGCTACAGTCAATTCTGCTATCAAAAACCATGACACAATAGTACCAATTGCTCCTCGGTTACTCTTTCAAAGAAATATTACTGCGAAGAAAGATGACGAATAGTTAGTCGATTACCTCAACTACTAATTGGCACCGTATCCGCTTTCTCTATTCAGTGATGTAGGTATGCAAGGTATTGTTTTATTAACTGTTCTAGTTCCAAAACAACGGAGTATTTATTTTATAACACCAGGAAAAGCCGAACGGAAGATCTATTATGTTCTCGTACCTTACTGACACATGGATCACCATAAAATTCTATTCGCACACGCTTTTAGTGGTTGTGACACAACATCATATCTCTTTCAAAAGGGCAAGCTTAAATGTTTAAAATTATTGAGAAGATTTACTTAGAATCGTTGCAACATATTTAATGAGGACAACGCTTCTCATGATGACATTAATCGGGCTGGAGAACGTTTCGTCGTGGCTATTTACGGTGTGCCTGCAAGTGAGATATCTTTAAATCGACATCTGTACAATCTTATCACGAAGTCAGGTTATAAGAGTAAATCGAATTTAGCTTCGTTATCCCCTACAGCTGAGAAATGCCCTGAACTTTTGGGTTGGAGAAATATTAATAACCGTCTTGAACCAGTACTGACACTCAACCTGAGGGTGTTGGAAAGTGAGACTAAAATGCACGACCTTATGTGCCTACTGCCATGGTACATCATATCTGAACTCAAATTCTACTTTGGAAAATGGAGAGCTCCTTTGAGAGGGAGCTTGACGAGAAGGACTTTTTTGTAATCGATCATGTAGACAGAGATGATGATCATAGCCCCGAAAATTCACAACCTGCAGAAACGGCTCAGTAAAACCTCATAGAAAACGCTTCTAACTCCCAGTACTGGCCGTGTCCAACGATATTAAAAATAGTTAAGTGTGCATTCACAATGTACATAATCATAAACATAATCATCAGGAATATAAATACAAATAAAGGTTTAATCAAGAATAAGCACCCTACTAGAGTGTGTGCAAGTGCTCAGAGAACCAAAGGGGTGCCAAGTGTAGATTTGGTACACCACTTGGTAATAACAGGATGTGGTCCTATATTAAGAGGAAGAAGAAGAAATAGTAATGCGATCTAAGCTCATTTCGCGATTATTTTTGATCTTCAGTAACTTGAAAAAAATTGAGAAACAAGAAATTATATTTCATTTTCCAAAACATAAAAATTTGTATTTTAACATTTGAATGGTAAAATTCTATTATTCAATAGCGGCTCGTGACATTTTCCAATGGGAGGGTACAAGATAAAAAAAATTGTTTTTAAAATATTTATTTATAATGAAAATCTATCCTTCTATTTTTATTGTTACACAACATTTCAATTACTTTTTCGTCATAATCTGGTATTCCTCGAAGTTTTTTTCAATCGACAGCACTGCCAGAGCATTTAATCTTACTTATCGCGTTATACTCTTTTAAACAGCTGTGCTGCACTTTCGTGCCGCTCTGTGAGCGGCCCTCTGTCACGGTTGTTAGTTCCGATAATTATTTTAAGATAGTGCTTGTTTTTTGTTTTGGGATGGGAGAGCACGTGCCCCTGTGCCCTTTATGACAAGCCGCCACTGCTATTGTTATGATGTTCTGTTGAGTTTTGTTAAATATTATCTATAATTAAATCGAAATACTTTTTTTTAATTCATTTCTATTGTATTTGTTTTAGGCCCAGTTTTTCACTTTCAGGTTAAACCAAAAAAGTTGGGTTAACCAATGATATTGCATAAAAAACGGCTTTTGAACGTATTTCATTGGTTAACCCAAATTTTTTGGTTTAACCTGCAACTGAAAAACTGGGCCTAAATCTGTTATAAAAAATCTGTCACATATGATTTTGTTTAAAATTCGCATTTGAGCAATTATTTATTTGGACTTATTGACATTTGAATCTCGACTTTTATTATATTAAAAAAATTGTATGTGTATTTGGAAGAAGGATATTTTTTTTGTTCCTTGAGCATTCTTACTTTTATTTAAAACATGTTTTTTTTATTAAAACATGATTTTTAAATTCTAATATAACACTTGTTATAAATAAGAAGAAAACAGTTTGAAAGACAAATTTGACAATTTTTTTTTTACAAAATCACGGGTACTACTGCAAAAACTTCAGAAAACTTTCCAAGTAACCCCCATTTTCTAAATGAGCTACATTTTAAAATCTAATTTGTTGCAAATATTAATTTACAGTTAATTACGTTGTATCAGCCAAGTTCTTGTTTGAAATTGAAATGATATCAAAATGTTTAGCTTGAACTTTATTGTTAGATAATGAAATACTTATGATTTTCACAAAAAAATCGAAGTCCATTATTTTTAAACAGCAGATACATAATTATTATTAACTTATACAAATTTTTTACCGTATTAGTAATCTTAAGTTAATGTGATGAAATAAACGTAAGCCGTATGAAACAATGGAATCTGATGAAACTGCGTGGAGTGGGTTTCAAATTAGATGATACGGTAATAAAAATAACTTATATCGAATTAAATGAAATTATAAGTTAATTTTTCAAAAGATTATTCAAATATTAACAAAATAAATATAAATTTGTTTACCGTTTTACCACAAGCAATCACAACACACAAAAATATCACCACAAAATTGACAGTTGGCGTTGTACCAGCTGATCCTTGTTTATAGAACAAGATTGGATTGACACTATACAGCTGTTGGTGGTGTCGCATGCGCAAGACAATAAATTATAAGATGCCGGGTGAAAATAGAAATATAAAAAAATTCATGCGAATAATGTTAATGTATTAATTAAAAATGCTTAACAAATTTGTTGTAATAATTAACTTTCCGACTGTTCAGCTGCGGTGAAGCGATAATAAATGGCTTTGTACGAAAATCAAACAATCCACTGATGAGCATTTAGCATTAACGAGATTCAATATTTCAAATTTTAGAAAAGATATTTATGTGATCACTGATCAGTGTAGAAAGTAAATCATTAGCAAAACGAGGCGTTGACCAGTAATGAATGTAAGCCACGTCAATGGTTAACTCTCCAGTCCACGGGTAGACTAAAAATTACACGAGTCCACGGGTGAAGCCTGTCAGGCTTATTTATTTATTTGGTTTAGACACACTCCTGACAGTAAAAACTAATTAAAAGGAGTGTGTATAAAACGATAAAGCACATAATCTTGGAACCAGAATCATCCAATACGCCCGTAACATAACTCCACAATTTTCTTGAGACTCGAATGGTTGGGGTCGGCAACATCAGCGATGATATTAAAGTTGCGGCAGCAGGTGGAGACAGGAGAAGAAGCCAAGATGGTCGTGGGGCTGTTCCTACAATAAAAGAAGTTACGCTGCCTTGAACAACCTCTGGGTACCAAGAAGGTGATCTCAGCTAATAGAGATGGACAGTCGATGACATTTCTCAAAAGACCACAGAGAAACAAAACAGACGAGACGAAGCGCCTGCTCTCAAGAGATGTAAACTCAAACCTATTGAGAAGCATGCGATGATCGAAGCCCTGCGTCGGGTAGACACCATCCTGAAGGAATACCAGGTATTTCAAAAATCGGCGCTGAACCGACTCAAGTCTTCTGATGTGGCAAGCATGTATCGAGTACCAGATCAGCCAGCATATTGCAACCTTGAACGAACAAAGCTATAAGAAAAGAAGCCTTAGACAAAGAAAGTTACGAAGGTCATGTGCGTTATGATAAATAAAACCGTACATGCGGGCGGCACAAACCAAGGTATCCCCAATGTGTTCGGTGAAGGCTAGTCGCGAATCGAAGGTGAGAGGTGACATCTAGGTTCCTGAAAGAATTGCATCTCTTCAAAAAAGTGCCTTCAAAAAGAATATTGAAAATTAATCAAGGTCTTTTTGTTGGTGAAAGAAACTACCTTACATTTTGATACCTGTAACTGCAGCCAATTACATCTACATCAGGCAACAACAGCATCAAGATCGACTTGCAGGCGATGGCAGTCCTCAAGTGAGGAGATACTTGAATAAATTTTCGAGTCGTCAGCATATAGTAATTTGTGTGATGTTATGAGACCAGGTAAATCGTTTACAAATAATAAAAAAGTAGAGGACCAAGGTTGGATCCTTGAGGAACGCCTGAGCTTACTGAGAAGACCGAAGACTTATGACCACGGTATTCCACAAATTGCTTACGTTCAAATAGATAGGACCAGAAGAAATTAATCAGCTGATTAGAGAAGCCAAACGATAACAACTTCCCGATCAGCCTATAAAGATCGAGTTGGTCAAATGTCTTCTGGAAGTCGGTGTAAATTGTATGGACCTGCCCCCGGCAGTCCAAAGTTTCAGAAACAAACTGCTTAAAGGCCGCCAGATTAGTGACTGTTGAGCGGCCGCTCATAAAGCCGTGTTGAGAAAGAGATAATGAACTCTTCACATGAGCATAAATATGGTCATACAAAATCCGCTCAAATGCTTTGGACAGGTTAAACAAAATCGAGATCGATCATGAGCTGTACATGGTGTACCCTTTTTTTGTCATATTAAAATCAATTTTACAGCAAAACTTTTTAGACATTTTTTGTTGAAAATTCCATTGACTTCAATTTTGTTTCTATACATTTTTCTATTTTGTCGCGCCGTTTCTGAGTAAGAGCGACTTAAACATGACTCTACATAATGCAAAAAATATTTTCGTCTATATCTCGAAAACGGTTCGATAAAATAGAAAAATGTATATGAACAAAAACGTAAAGAATGAAATTTACAAGAAAAAGATGCTTATTCATTTTTTTATTTCGTTGCAGTGTTTCCGAGATATAGATGACAATAACTTTTGTAATTGCAATAACTAAAAATTAAAATAAAACGAATAAAATTGCAATTTTCGCCTAGCTAATTATTATAATAAATGAACTGACAAGCATTGAAACTTTATAATTATGTTTAAAATTTTATACTAGAAATAATTTTTCATTAGACAAATAAAGTTACATGAATCAACGGATGAAGCCTGTCAGAACAAAATGTGTCCTAACGCACATATTTTCACAAAAAAATTTGAAATTTATATGATGACATTTTAACTTATCGTAAGTTAGAAAGGTATATAAAATTTAACAGTATTAAATAATTTAATTTTTTAAATACAGAGAATTTTTACTTTTGCCTACACTCACAGGCTTCACCCGTGAATTTCACATAAAATTTTATCCAGTGGCGCATTTTTTGAATAATCGTGAGTATATTAGTTAATAAAATAACCTGATCAAGCTACCTATTTAAATATTAAAATAGATATTAATTTTTCTATTGGTTTAGGTTTCTATTGTTGACAAACGTCAACAAACGTTAGTTGAAAGTAAATCATTTTCCGCACTAGTGTGTGAAAGTGGCTCATTATGTAACTCAAATCAATGCAGAGGTGAGCTATTACACGTAACGGTAGCAGATAAACGATTTTTCCAATTTTAACACCAAGAAGTATATTTGGTAAAAATGTAATTTCCTAAAAAAAAATAGTAAAGAATGAGGGTCAAAACCAGGTCAAATAAAGTGAAATGCCTCGTAATGTATCTACCTAACTTTTTAATTATTTTTGAAATAGACCATATTATAAATGTGACTTACTTGTCGAGGTTTTGTAAGTCCTGAAGTCCCAAGAAGCTGGGTAGTCTCGGGAAGTTTGCCAAGACTACCAAAAACCGATAGGCCACCTAATTATAATGTAGAACATAGTTGGAGTCAAATGCAAAAAATGTATTTTACTTCAGAGGGAAAATTGCCAAATGTGTTTCAATAAAAGTAAAATTTATTAAAATACTGCATTACATTTAAAAAACAAACAATAAAAATAATGCTCTACTTATAACATTAAAAAAATAAAACGTAATTTTGCACTTGCCTAATAAGTTAGCACTAGTTTATTATGGAAAGCAATAAATATAAACTAATTAAGTAATTAATTACCAAAACAACTTACTAAATATCACATAATAATAAATTATAATAGAGTGAATTACATAAATTACAGTTATAAACTGATTATTTTTTGTTAATTTAAGTCTTCCCAGAATTTATGGTAACCAATAATTATAAAAAAAATCGGATGAAGGTAAGTGAATCACACGTATTTTTCTTGCTAGTTATTTCATACTTTACAACCATTTAAAAATATAATGTAAAATAAAATAAAATTGAATGTCTTATACAATAATTTACTGTGGGCGTCTCTATTAGTTAATACAATTTTATTGTTAAAGCTAGCTTCTTTAAACTTACATCTACTTACATTTAAAATTAAAATCTGTGGAATATGGAGTGGTATGTTGTCTAATATCACAATACCAACAGCCTTTAAACAAATGAAAAAATACCTAACAATTTCAAAACTAAATAACTAAAATCACATTATGCAATATTATTAAACTTGAAAGCGTACATAGAAAGCTTTTCATTTATATTATATAATATTTGATGCAACACTATTATAATGGATAGCGTACACAAAATTGGTTAATTAGGTAACTAGATATTACTGTAAAGCAGTAGGTTCTACATCCAACAAGATGCCATAACATTATCAATTCTTAAGGCGAAGCAACAATTAATTCTGTGCCATTAATTAATATGTATTTTATAAGTCCAAAATATCTTTTAACAAATAAATAACCCTTTAACAATTTAGAGTCGACTCGTTACACAAAAAATATAAAAGCTATCTGGTTTAGAACCAAAATGTAAGCTCGCATCTTAATTTATTTAATCTCGTCCAAATTAATATCTAATTGAGGTAAAGGGGCCCTCCAATAAGCAAACTGAGAATAATCGTTGGCGGGTTCTATCAGAGGCGGAAACATTTGATCCACAAAATTAGTCATATTGTCATAGCTGAAACAGAAGAAAAGTTTTATAGGATGGGGAAAAAGAATAATTAAATATACATTTTTTAAAATTAGAAGCCCCCGTTAAGTGTTATTTGCATTTTATAATAATAAAAATTATAACCTAAGTACCATAACATTTAAAGCAATTTTTCTTACGACTAATGTAGTCCTTACCATGATTATTAACGCCTCTGAAGAGTGCACAGAATAATTTTTAACAGATTTTGTAAGATTGTAAAGTACAATTCTTTGCAACATTTGCATTCTATTTCCAATAATTCCCACACAAAGACATGCAAAAATACATCAACTTGCATACTTAGAACACAACTTGAAGATTACGTACGTTTTCATGCATGAATTCCATACAAAACCAAACAAATCACAATAAATAAAATGCATATGTTGCACATTCATAATGCAATAAATTAACTGTACAAATTGAACTAGAAAAATATAATTCTTTAAAAACGTAATCACAGTTTCATGCAAGTACGTTTATACAAAAGTTAAACATACGTTTGCAGCATTATATTGAAATCTGAATCCAAATTTATGGAGTCTATCACAAAGTCATTATTATCGTCTTTACAATCTACATCATTTTTTTTTATTTTATCAAGTAAAGGTGGAAATACATCATTGACAACCAAAGACTGGCCAGAGTAACTGTAAACATGAAAGTAAGCTACTTAAAAAAACATTAAAATACTCAAAACCTAAAACTACAAAACTAAGCACAAAAATTAATAACTTGATAACTAAGTTACCCACTCATTCCAAACAAATTTATAAACAGAAACATGCAAATAAAAAAAATTAAAAGTTAAAAATGTCTAAAATCAAAAAGTTTCCAGTTTGCAGAAAAAGTTTAGGTTAATTTTATTAATTTTAAAAGATTTATTTGAAGATAAAAGATATTTGGAAATTGAACAATTTTACAAAAAATAATTTGTTTTAGTTTTTTTTCACTAACTACTCTAGATACTTATATTAACTTTTTAAATTAATCATGCAAAGTTCTTTATTTATCCAAAACCAAATTTTTATTAGAAAATCTAAGTGTAGAAGAAAATGCTCAACTTACCTAGATTGGAAAGTCTGAGTGAGTTCGTGTTTGAGTTCTCCTTTAGGATTTATAGTGAAAATTCTAACAATTGGAATACCAACAGCTGTGTAAGCCCACACATCCTAAAATAATAACAATATTAAAAAAATTTTACTTTACTTTGAAACAAAGCATCAACTTACGTTAATTCGATTTCCATACCCAGCGTAAAATGGATTTGGATCTAAAGGAAACAGAGCTCTAATATCACTCATACAGGAGATTTTGAATTGTTCAGGTTTCTTCTCAATTACTTCTCTATAAAAGAACACTATTGAATAAATTTATAAACTAAATACAGAGAGCGATGTTTAAAGTGACCCAAAATGAGGATTTTGTTTATATTATAATAAAGATGACTTAACTAGTCAAGAAATTAAAACAAATCCTCTGGTTCAGAAACTAAAAGTTTGAAATCAGCATATTTTACAGTAAAAGTGTTTGGTTTGTGCAGTTTATAATCAATTGCCAGAATTGTTAAATAAAAGTGAGGATTATTATTATATGAAAAGAAAAATTGGTTTGTAATGAACCTAAACCAGACTGAATATCTTGTAAACAAGATGCCCATATTGGGCCACTTTAAACGATACCCTGTATATGGCATTTTTACCTATGGAAAGCAGTAATTAAAGAAGTGGGATTTAAAAGTATAGGTCCATCAGGTAAATGTAAATCCCCTTGTTTGATTGATCTAAGATACTCCCGTGTGGTTTGTGCTTGACCAATTGCTCTTGCACTAAGATATAATAGTTTGTAACCATTATCTTCTATCTTGTTAAACAACTGAGCAACACCCGACTGTGCCCAATCTCTTCCAACAATGGGTAGAATGTGACCCAAAACGTCTGATCTAAACAATTTGAATGAAATTTAATTTTTTTAACATTCAATAAATATACAAACATACTTTGTGATTGTTCCATCAATATCGGATATAACAATTTTATCATCCCATTTCCACTTATAGATGTGACACTTGCAACGACTCGTTCCTTGGTAAGCAGTAGTCACACTAAATTCTACTTCGTTCAAACCATCACGCAAATTTAGTTCTTTCTAAATAATAGAAGGATAATGTTAGTTTTTGAAATAACTTAAGGTCATCAACTTACAATTTGATCGGAACTAAGTCTTAGAGTTTTGCGGCATTTATCAGACTTGTCAGATTTTTGGGAATTGTTAGATGCTAATGGACGTTTGTCTTCCACCGATGAAACATCTTTACCATGATCACTACCAGAACTTTGTGAACCAAAATAACCATCTTCTGTTGCTACATTACAAAATTAGCATATTAAATTTTAAAACAAAAATGGTAGGTAATAAAAAAATTTAAAATTTTATTGCTTCTTATGTTTTTTAAGATAACTTAAATGTGGATTCTGAACTACAGCAAAGTAATTCAAACAAATCAAAAGTTACAAATACCTTCTAGTTTTGGACTGGGAATTTCTTCAGGCACCGACACAATCGATTCTTTGAGATCAGAGTCTTCCAGTTTCAAGGAATCCAGATTTGTTTCGGCTCCCAATGCGGGTGTGCCCTCTCGAGAGCTACGGCTACGACGCCAACCAAACCAAGAATACCGTGACTCGGCTTTGGGTCGTTTTTCTGAGGATTCTGCCATGTAAAGGCTACACAATTGATCGATAGTTGACTAAACAAAACAAATCATTTAAAACAATTCTGGTCAAATTTAAAATGTATCTTACTTGAGGCAAAGGTCTCTGATAAATCATTAGAGAGAAGATCATTGGGCCAGCAACTTTATAATTGTAATATTTATCCATAAATTTAACTACAAGTTTATTTGATTCCAAAAGAGAAGGATTGTTACATAGTTCAGAAAATTCCACAGAATGCTTTATGAATCGTTCTTCGGTTGGTTCAGGCTCCCAACCACACAAAGATAAAGTGACATCGTACAAATAAGATTGAGTTCTGGTATGCAATAAAAAAAAGGGTAAATATTTTTAGTTCAAAATAATTTTTAATAATCTACTTACGCCTTGTTATGTTCGTCAAAGTCAGATGCAATTGATTTACATTCATCTGCACTATTTGGACTCTGAGTTAATGATGGGCCATTTCCTGATTCACAATCCATGTCGGCATCTGAATTTAATATTAAAATAACACCAAATACAACAAAAAAAAAGCAAAGTTCGGAAAAAAAAAATCACGGCACGTCACAATTTGATGCAAAAAAAAGAAAAGATCAAGCAAAGTTAAATTTTTAATTACCTGCACTCTTTCTTTCGGCATTTGTAAAATACAGCTTGGCAACTTCGGGATCAACTGAATTGAGGTCTGCCAAGTAAAGACCGTCGTTGTTACTATTTTGACGGCGCTGTTTCATGAAGGAAAAAACGGTACTAAGCATAGAAATTTGTTCTGCCTCAGATGTACTCGTTCCTATGCTTGGATCCGTTTTTGAAGAAGCAAGTTGTTGATTGGAACTAGGAAACTCGCCCCAAGCCCAACTCTGTGCATCCAAACTTTTGTCACCCTCTAAATATGAAATTTCTTTTTCAAGATATTATTAAGTCGATCTTACAATTTAAAAAGCAGCAATAAAAATTAAAAAAGAAGTGACTAATTATCCTTCAAGCAGGTTTTAAATAACTCACTTCGATTTTAACTTGGGTATAAATAAAAATATCCTACCTCTACGACTTTTAACTTCAAATTCTGTGTCAGACAGCACGCCTTCAATTGCGGTAGGAGAAATAGGACGAGAATCTCCAGGCCCACTTGTCAATTCGGTATCACTAAAGAAATGGAATTCTGGATCTAAAACTTTGCGGTTATTGCTCGACGAAATTTCAGTTTCAGACTTTCTATAAAATAAATTTTATGTAGTACAACTATGTTTACAAAAATTAAACTTTTTAAGCTTACTTTATCTCTTTCAGTTCCACTTCCGATACAGCACTCGATAAGCTGCTACGATCAGTTCCAGAATCATTTGTTTTACATATTACATCAGTCGAAAATTCAGTCGGTTCAGGAGCAGCAACAGGTTCGGCAACGGAAGGCTTTCGCTGCGCATTTTTCTTTTTCATCATAGACTTTTTCCGTCTTCTCTTTTTGCCATTTTTAGAATCAAGCAAAACTTCATCACTTTTCACAGCCAAATTTGCACTTTCGAGTTTACTTTCAACTTTAATATCGGGTTCCAAAGAATTCGTTTGAACAGGTGGTTCAAAGATTACGCTTTTTTTAATTATATCATCTCCACTAACTTTATTAGAATTTATAGAAGTTAAAGATAAACTTAAATCTTCAGTGATATTCTCGCCCAACTCAATATTTCCTAATGCCACCTCTCGCTTGATGAAATCTTGAGCGGTGAATTTGTTTTCATTACTAGCTGTGTGCCTGCGTTTAGTGTAATCATTTACTTCGTTTTCAAAATTTGGTAGTTTGAGTTTAGTGCCTAAATCTAAACTATTTCTACGACGACCCTAAAAAAAATTTTCGTTACGTTTTTCAAATTCGTATTTTTGCGGTTAATTAATTACCTGCGAATTATATAATTCTTCAAATTCGATGGGTATGGGTGAAGTGGCCAAATGCTCGGGAATTTCATCAACGTCTGAATCTTGCACCTCTTCCACAAAGAATGCCTCTCCACTTTCACCCAATTTCATGTGAATATTTAACGGTTCTCCATTGATTTCAATGTCCACCTGATTAAACAAGAATTTTCGTAAACAAATTGAAATTCCAGAAACAAATTTCGTTTTAGTTAATTTGACATAAAGAGTAATATATTTAAAGGAGACGTTAAAGGGGAGGAGTGGCTGTAAATTTTAACAACGGGCTTTTAGGGAATTTCTTCTCATTTTTAAAACCACATCTTCCATATTCCATATCAGGTCCTCGAGAATCTCTCTTCTGGTTCGAGAAGATCGAACCACATAAATTCAATAAATACAAAACTGTATTGTATAGGTAATGAGTTTTAATTTATATTGCTTAATTATTGTGAAAAACAAAAGTGTTATTCTGACATAGACAGGAAACTTACTAGAGATAACATGTTGTTAAAATTTATTATTGTAGTTACAGATTGCTTAGTTATCTTTGCAATGACGGACCTTTTGATAATACTATTGGGCATAGGGTATTATTTTTTGTGCTGATTGGAATTCATGTCTGCTCGTGCGAGGAACACTGATGTAGAGCAAATCATATATTATGTACTATGGACTGTAAATTTTTTATGATCTTGCATTTATTGTCATAATATCTGAACATGTTTATACTAATAAAAAACTAAGTTTACTGATTAAAAAACATTTATAGTAAAATTATTATACTGTATGCGATCAAAAATTAAATATATATTCGATTAATTTTTACGACCTATCCTTGACGGAGGGAAACCTATGCCACACAACAAATTAAAAAAATTAAATTTTAAACCATCTGTCCATAAGAAATGTAAGCAAGTTACTTCAGCTGTTAGCCGGCTCAACTAATTAACGAACAAATTAAAGAACGTTGCACAACACAATACAAATTCAAAGCGAATTTCAATTTGATTGTATTGTTTATGATTTTATAATCTGTGATAACAGCAAAGTTAAAAATAGCTATTTGGTTAAAACCCCGCATTTTACTTTAATAATTTACATCGGTATTCCAAACAAATATGAATTGAAATATCAAGTGAAGTAATAAAACGGTCAATATTTCGAAATCAAGGTTCGAAATGAACGGATCGATTATGCAACAATCAATCACGATATTGTACAACATTACCTTTGTCAATTTTAAAACATAAAAGTTAATAACCGCAAAAAACCTAAAATATAATATGATTTACTTTTAACTATACAAAGAAAAACCTTCGTAAAAAAAACCTTCAAAGGAAGTGACATTGATGGGGTGTTATTGGCATCGCATATCTCTGAACAAGTTTGCATTGAAATTTTCGAGTATAATATTTACTTAAGATACTTTTATTCGAGATAGAATTTGACTGAAACGATTATGAGCTAGTCAATAGCTTAATCAGTTGTGACGATTCAATCAACTCACTTTTCCTATTTTCAAAGGTCAACCGATTGCCGCTCATCTACACCCTGCATAATAAGGATGCAATTATTGGTATATTGCAAAATATAATGTTGATTGATTAAATCACAAAGGAATTTGGGTTTGAAGGTTTAGACACATACATTATTCCGTTTCGAAAAGAAACCAAGAACTGAAATTGGATGGAAAATAAAAAGTCAACTTACCACTTTTTCTCGACTCCTTAAAACACCGATTTTACCAAATCTAACGTGAAATGGTGAACAATTATAAGAACCATCTTGTTGCTCAACAACAATAACATCTATTGCACCGGTTAAAGTAGCACCATTGATGTCATTATAAAAATCCTTAAAATTTGCTACAAGTTTGCCAATACCAAGTCCAATTCCTTGCATGGTTATACGTTTTTTATCCTTTTTCGTTAAAAAATTGTTAAATCTCATTTCCCTACTCCCATATTTATGGGTTTAACACTATTTTTATTATTTCAAGATTTATCGTCTATTGTTAAACAAGAAAAAACAAATTGAAGTATTGTTATCACAATTTAATCACTGTTCTCGTCACTGCCAATGTAGACTGAATAAAACGGCTCTTACGAAACTATTAATAAACAAACCATCCCACTCCAAATTGTAGATATGAAATCTGTAACAAATAAAAAACATTTTAGCAAAGATTATCATCGAATCTCGAAATCATACGTTTATGAACGTACGATGATCTACTACACGGGGTTCAATTATATAAAACAATAGCATGATGCATGATTGATGTTTATAATAATTTTGTTTACGTTATATTTTTATCTAAATTTATTAATAACTAATTGTATTGAAAAAAATAGATGTAATTAAAAGGTTGTAATACAATAAGTAAACGTTTAGGTTACATAAAAATATAAAATTTGACGTATTACCTACAATAACAAAAAAAAATTGACAAAAAAACAATTACGTAAGAGATAAGGCTTCAATCAAAAAATATATTGACGCAAATATTTTTATTTAATCTTGAATGGCCGAATTGTATTGTAAAATTTACCACTAAATAGGACGATTCTAAAATAATTCCTATAATAGAAAAAATTTCCTAAGCTCGATTAATTTTTAAATCTTATAATAAATTGTAAAATACGACCTTGAAAATTTGTTATTTGTTTTTATATTGTAAAGTTATTAATTTTTACTATAATTTCGTATTTTTGCAAATCATTTGGAAAATTACGCAAAATTTTGATAAAACACTTTGTTGCTTAGGTATATTTAAAGTAACGAGTATGAAATGTAGTGAACATAATAATAATTAGTAAGATTTCAGGATTTCATTTTAAATATTGAAGATAACTTCTTGTTAGGTTCTAGTGAACGGCAATATATTTAATAAATATAATATGTAGAATGTACATAATATAATGTACATACAAATAATATAATATTAATAATGCATTAACATACAAAATAATGATAAAAATAATGAAATTTTAAGAAAACAAAATTTTGGATTACATCCAAATTATAAATATTATTTATTGCACGTGTTCAAGTACCAATAACTATTAAAGCATACAACAATAACAATATATATATTATAATTATAACGGTATATTAATACAAGTACCTATATAAATGCTCGTAGATTTTTAGATTTATAGATGAGATTTCTTGTAGATAGTAAAAATTGTAATTCCAGATTGCACTAATAGTATATTATACACCGAGGGACTGAATACATTGAATCTGTTAGTCGTCTCAAGGTATGTTATTTTTCAAAATTAAAATAGCTATTAGACTTCTTAAGGTTAAGGTGGTGGTAAACGCAAGCGAGATGAAAGATAATTTTGATGGGTAAGAGGGAGAGAGAGAGAGAGAGAGACAAGTAAGTTTTCAGTGTTTTACTGCAGTCACTGACATGGCTAGGATTAGTAATTAAAAAATGCGTATGCATGTAGCATGTAATACAAAACAATGCTAAAAAGTACAAATTACATCCTAACTATGTAAAAGTTTAGGATGTACTTTGGGCTTAGTAGATTACTTTTTCACCATCGGTGTTTTCCTAAACAGTTTTTTCTTTGAATTGAAGTGACTCCAGTTTTACTCCGTATACGTCAACAAACAAGTTGAAACCTTAAGGTTATTCGGGAGCATGCGTATTATTAAGATGCTAGGAAACAAAAAATAAATAAAATAAGTCAATAGTTTTATTTAACGTTAATTTGTGTACATTTTGCCCTTATAATCCGCCCTGCACATACTAGGGATCATGGCCATGATAAACACGTTTCTACGCTCCGCTCAGAGACCAAAATAAAGCAAGTAAAGTTTGCGGGAATAAATTTCAGTAATTGCCATTGCATAAATTCGTCAAGTGAGTATCTACAAATAATTATACTATTTTTGAACTTCTAGTTGAAACAAAAATTTTAAAATACATTTTAATTTACAAATAGGGAGATTTAACGAGAATATTATGGAAATTTGTAAGCAATTAAGGTAAAAGTAACGTATTTATGCATATCTACTTATATGCTCGATTTTCAATTTTTACTTTGTTACCGTCAGATAAAAAGTTTTTAAATCCCTCAAGATTAGAAGTAATCATTTGTAGAACTTTTACGCACGGAAGTTCAAAAAATTAATTTAATTTGCATTGTTATTTTAATGGCAAGGAAATTGTACAATGTCAACTATGTTTATTTATTCCTTTTTGTAAACAATATAAATTACAATGCATTAAACAAAGAACGTGTATGCTATAAAATGCTATGCTATATTAGAAAATAACTACTCAAATTTTATTAATGATTATTCAGTACCCAATGAGATTGAATACTAATTTATTATTAACCTTTGACGCAATATTCGCTAAACTGTTCAATTTATTTGCAATTTTAATATACCTAGATATAGTAATGTACTATTTGATACCTTTTTTCAAGTATTTAAAATAAAACTCCAATTTGTTTTAAGAACTATACAACAAGATTAACGTTGCTGAATTGTTGCCTAATTCTTAAGTAACATAATTCATATTTGGATTTAACTGTTTACATAAATTTTAAGCAATTATTCGCAAGGTCCATTGGCGGAAATAGATCGTAGCTTTTGGAGGAACTTTGGGGGACTAACGCCCCAATTTCCGCCTATGGCAAGGTCCCGATTCTCAATCTTTTGTAGCATTTTTCATATAACCTTTTATAACAAAGAACAGGGAAAGAAGCTATGTTCAACACTGGTATATTATAAAGCAGAATAATAATAAAATAAAAATTAAAGAAACAGTTATAGCCTTCCGGTTAAATGAGAGTTTTAGCGTTAAGACCGTCTCTCTTTAGAATGGAATGACAAATTTTCTTGAAGATTTTTCTTTTGTGGTATAAACCGCCTATAATAACATCTTCTCCAAATTAAATATATTATAAGGAGGAAAAAAATAGAAATGCAAAATCAAACCACCTTCAAAAATTTCATCAATGAATATTGCTACTTCCCAATTAATGGACAAAAGAGTCGATTTCATTCTGGGTTGTAGAGCTACGGCAATAGAGCGATGTTGAATTTTGCAAATAGTTTTAACTCTCTAAGAGTCAATTTTACATTAGAAGCTATTTGAATTGCAATTATTTAGTAAATACTGGTTACGACACTGCTAGATACATATGTTTGATAACACTTAAATGTGATTGCACATAATAAAAATATGAATATCCATCAATGTCAGAAAGACCGGACAAGGTACTTGAAAGAAGATATGGAAAGTAGAATAACAAAATTATTCAAATCCTCTCCCCAATAAATACCGCATATTTAAATTAAAGTAAACAGACCATTTAATGCTCCCCCGCAAATACGCAAGCAAGGCTAAATTAATGCATCATTTGCACTATTAAATGTATAATATTTAATGTAATATGTACGTCATATAGATCAAAGTTAATGATAAATCTGGGACCTATATTGTTCAATGATTATTAGAATTATTAAAGCAATAATATTACGAATATTCAAAAAGTTAAATTATTTTTTTATATTAGATATTGTTTTATTTTAGGCATATAATGCAATTTTGCTAATATAATAAAAAGTAATATTAAGTAAAGTAGATAATATAAATAATATTAGGTTTGCAATTTGTAACTTGTAAAAAGCTGTTGTATAATAATTATGTTGTCCAATTATTATTTAAATTAACAAATTATAAAATAGGAAATATTAGTAATACCTGTTACTATAGAATATATTGTATTATATACATATAATTAAGTATATATTATCCATATACAGTTACTAACAAAATTATTTGGAAGATCCTAATATTTTATTACAATAATGTTTGCCAATCTTAAAACAATCACGTCATGAACATTGACAACGTCACTGTGGAACATTAGTTCAATGTACTGAACTGTCATCAGAACATGCAATGCTGTAAACACAAATTTCACGTGAACAACCATATTATAAAAATAAAAATCACTATACAAACGTAGTTATTTCGCATAATAATATGTGATAATTTACTGATATGTGACAAAAAAAATTTCGAAGACTTTTTTGTCATATAAAAATTGCAATATTTTTTGTTACAAATTATATTCCCTTAATTTTTGTTTATATGCGTACATTTTTTTTACTTTGTCGTATCGTTTCTAAGATACAGTGATTTAAAGAAGATTCTGTGAAGATGTAATAAGATTTTCAAAACAATAATAGCAATAAACAATGTTTATTAACAGTAATAAAAGGAATGTAATTTGCAACTAAAAATGTTTCATAAGTATTGCTGTAAAAGCAATTTTTATATGACAAAAAAGTTTTCGTACTTTTCGCCTATTTTTGTGAATAGGTACATACCTAAATAACCTATATATAGAAATAATATTAGTAATAAATGCTATCCCCGATTTTAATATTATTTATCTTTTGCAAGAGTAGTATGGGCATACGAGGCATTATACCCCAAATCATAATAATAATGGTTCTTACCATTACCTTCTTTGTTTATGTTTTGCAACAATAGTATGAAGTACATAAAAATTTTAAATTTTGTAAAAACAAAAGAAAAAATTTGGTTAATCAAATAAATTATTTTATTTCTTCAGTAAATTATGGAAAGCATAATTCACTTTCTGTAAATTTAAATTTACTGCAGAGCATTGTTTAGTGTACATATCCCATATAACAGCGGTCGCCAACCTTTTGTACTCTGCGGACCACTACACTTCTGAAACCCGCGGGTTGCACCAACATAATTTATTTTAACAAATAGTGTCGGATTTCATAGTGAGTTGCAAATTTTAACACTAGTAGTTCTGTGAACTGTAGACCTCACTCAGAAGGGAGAAAAAGGACAAGTACGCGATTAACCAAAGATTTCTATTATATAGTTAGAAATCTGTGCGATTAACTTACAATAGGGTGAAATTTACACAATCAGACCTGTTGTACATAGTAGTTAGTAACATTATCGTTTTTAAAAGGTAGGAAAATACATAGAATATTATAAGATCATCTAAATTTCTAAATAACAAAAAATACTATTTTGATTGTGACCTGGCATAAAGGAGATATTTTATTATTATTATTTACTAGCTGGATACCCGGCTTCGCCCGGGGTCTCTTTAAAAATAAAATACTTTGCATTAGTCTACGTACTCGAACGTTTTCCAATCTTGCTTTCCGTTACTCGTTTGTTTCATACGAACGGACTTCAGCAATGCGTACACACAACAAAACAGTAATTTTGGTTTTTCTTTTGTCTATCTATATATAGTTATGGATACCCGGCTTCAGTCGGGGTGTTATTAAAAATAAAACGCTTTTTTTATGCCTGAAGTATTTTGATGTAGGCTCTTGGACTTCGTGCAGCAACATTCTGAAAAAGAATTAAAACGGGTAGAATGGATGATAAAATTTATATATTTATTTAAACCAAAGTAACAATATTTAGGTACACTCTGTAGATTTATTTATCATAGCTGACCCAACGGACGTTGTCTATTATTATTTTATCGTAATGCTAAAGGATACACAATATTTTTGGTAGTTCCATTCGGTGAATAAATGTACAAATTTTTTGGTGTGCCAACTCGGGAGCAAGCAACATACAATTGGCCGTGTGAAAAACACGAATTCTCCAAATTCAAGCCCGCAATAGTTAATGATTGCCCTTGTGCTTTGTTGATTGTAATCGCGAAGGCAAGACGCAAGGGGAATTGAAGCCGCTTGAACTGGAATGGTAAATCGTTGGTAATCATCGGTATGCGGGGAATCAACACATCTTCCCCTTTGAATTTGCCACTGATAATTGTTGCCTCGATCAAATTTGGTGTCAATTTTTTTATGGCCAGTCTGGTTCCGTTGCACAGTTTTGGCGCGTTCAAGTTTCTAATGAGTATAACCGGTGACCCAACTTTCAATCCCAATGTGTGTGGTGGCATTCCAGGTGGCTCTAGTGAATTTAGAAATTCGGTAGGATAATTGACTGCTTGTTCTTGCTCCATCAGTGTATCTATTGATTTGCATTTGACTGATTGTCCGGGCAATTTCAATTAAATTTGTTCATTCAGCTTGTTCACATCGTCATTTTTGGGGGCTAAAATTGCACGTTTGCACAGCCAATCAGGATTTTTGTAGTTGCTCGTTAAATCTTGGAAAACCTTGTTTACAACAGCTTGAATGTTCGGCTGCATTTGACAAAAATTGGGCGGAAACGAAATCTCATTTGTAGTGCGATCAATTGGAATTTTGCCATTTCCGATATCCAAAAGTTGTTTCGAAAACGTTTGGGCAGTCGCATCTTGTAGTAAATGCACACGCATGTTTGTCGAGAGCGTAATTTTTTCAACTCGGTTCCATAAATACGATTGTTTTAAGCAAGCGTTCAGTTCATCAGCAGGCGTTGATCGAGGTATAACGGGCAAAGTTTGGCGAAAATCACCCGCAAGAAGTATCAGAGCGCCTCCCATAGCTTGGTTTTTTCCTCGGAAATCGCGCAGAGTCCGGTCCAGCGCTTCGAGCGATTTTTTATGGGCCATAGTGCATTCGTCCCAAATGATAATTTTGCACGTTTTAAGGATTGTGGCCATACCAGAATTTTTGCTGATGTTACATGTTGGTGTTTCGGTCTGGTTGAAATTCAACGGAAGCTTGAGTGCTGAATGTGCTGTACGTCCACCGTGGAGTAGCGTTGATGCAATTCCAGATGATGCCACTGCGAGTGCGATTCCATTCTGCATTCGAACCGACGCCAATATCAAATTGATAAGAAATGTTTTGCCTGTACCTCCCGGAGCATCAAGAAAAAAAATTCCGCCATTTGCGTCGGTTAGACCTTGCATGATTTTGTCGTAGGCATTTTTTTGATCAGAAACTAAAAGTCTTGTTTGCGTTTCCACAAAATGTTGTTGCTGGGCTACGTCGAAGTGCTGTTCTCGCACCAGGTTTCTGTCTTGCACATCATTTCTGTCTCGTATGAATACATACATCCATTTTTATATATATAGATTTGGAGTTGCATTTAATATGTCGTCCGAATGCTCCTGATTTGGATCAATAAATTTTGAAAAATACAAATACAGGGTTTGCTACAATTTCGGTTTTTGAAATTTTGCTATTGTCGAGCAACCTGCGGACGCGACGGTACTGTTTGTGTTAGAATCTCGTTAATCTATTCATGGGCGTCAGGTAATCCCACATATTTTATTAAAGTTTGTTGAAAGCCGTTCTAAAGTAGCCTATCTTCTTCGCAGCATCGTAATTAGCTTATACACCAAATTTCATAAAGATTGGTCAAGCGGTCTAGGAGTCTATAAGGAACATACATACCTACATACATACATACATACATCCATTTTTATATATATAGATAGATAATATTATAAATATGAGGATTGTCATTTCATTATATTGAAGAGTAGGTACTACCTATTTCTTTTTTCGCAATATGTAGTAATTTTGTGAAATGCAGTTTGCTACTATAATAACGATGTAGGCCAATGTATAAATTGACATAATTATCAAAGAACAAAATTTCTAATGTCCTGGATATTGACAACAAATAATAATGATAAAATTATCTGTACACAAAAACTTCAAATTGAAAATGTGACAACCAATTATTTTATTATTAAAAACAAACCTACTAATCATTTCGAACAGTGTAAATTACAATGGAGGAAGTTCCAGGTTAACTCTCACTTGTGAGTTTTCTCTCATAAGTAAAATAAGTTTGAAGAAGAATTGTGCAGCGTGCACCCGAGGATATCGTAGATCTAAATTTATTATTATATGAGTATTATGTATCCGATTCAAATTCAATATCATAATAAAAAGTAAACATTTTAAAATTGCATAATGTTTATAGTAAGTTATAGTCAGAAGAATTTGGTTATTAATAAAAGTATAACGATTCGGGTTCAATAAACTGAAATATAATACATACCCGATTCGAATTCGTATTATAATCTATTGATATTATTTGACCCAGAGAGTAAGTAAGTTCCTTACTTTTTCTTTACTAAACGAGAATCACGTTGCAAACTTGATGCCCGTCTGTCAGGATACAAATACAAAGTTACATTGTTTATTACATCGAAGAGTAAGTAGCATGGATATTATGGTAAGGTTTTTATTTATTGATTATAGCTAGAAATAGAGGTATCTACCTATAGTAAAATTAGTCTCTAAACTGATTTTATTTATAATAGCAATGTAAATAAATAAAGCTGAACATATGCATGTTTTACGACGTTAATAGTAATTTTTTTAGCAATCCAGTCCTAAAAGAAGATTTCAATGCAATTTTCCCAAAAATTTGATGTACGGTTGGTTCAAAAATGATTTTTTTATTAGTTAAACTCGAAAATTATCGAATAACAAATACAAGAGAAAATGTTTACTTTCCAAAAACGAATAAAAATTAAGGTGGACTTTGTAGGTATGTTGGATATCATGACTGCTGGATATCGTGATTTAGGTAGTGAAACTTGATATTTTAGAAAATCCAAAAAAAAACAATTTAAATGGATGCTCTCTACTTTTCCTTTCTAGTTAATCGTCTGATGATGCCATAGTATGGTAAAAACGTTGGCAATAATTACATTTAAACAGTGTACTCTATTTGTGAAAACTTAAAAACATTAGTTCTTTTTTTGGGTTTTTCAATATATTAAACTAAAGTTTAGATTCAATATAAAAGCTCATATACTTAGTGCAAAATCATGTTATAAGGAGGTAAGAACAATTACCAAAGCGGACACACGATAACAACGCTTCCAAAAGCTAACAAAAACGCACTATATATTTTTATATTATTTGTAACTAAAAACAATTTCTTTAAAAAAAATAGAGAAAAAAATTTCCGTAACTGCATAATAAAATAAAAAGCTTTAGCGACAAATTGTAAATACAGTGCGAGTAAGATGCAGTGTAGTTGTGGCGCGATCGGGAAGCAATCGGCTATTCCATTGAATGGAATACGTGATCGAAGGCGATATTAATTCTTGTAAAATACATTCATAATGAAACTATTCTAACCAATTAGTTCTTTGTCACAGTATGAATTCCATATTCCATATTCATACTGATCTGTTCATTCCAATCACAAAATGTAGGTTATAGTATAATAGTGAGTTATCGTAATTCAAATTGTCTTGCATAATATAAAACTAATAGTAACCTACAAAATAGATACTTTCACTGTCTATAAAATGCATTATACAACAGTAAATAACAATTTATTTAAAAGTGAAAAATGGAAATCGCTAAAGAGGTTACGTTCAAAGATATTAAAATAAAATTGAAACTAGATGAACCTATATCCAAGAAGTAAATATAATAGATAAAATGTATGCCAATAATACATAGTTTATTTTTACTAGTCGACATTGAAATACGGTGAAGGTTTTTAGTTCAATAATCAAAACGACGTCGTATATTTGTAGGGCAGACCGGGGCGTCACGAAATGCCTAACGTTCGGGTAGTTTTTCCAAGATGTATACTATGTAGAATGAAAAAATATTACAAAAGTTATGCAGTAAAACACACAATTTCAGAACTTCCTGTTTCTGAATTTTTATTTCATACCTTTTCTTTTTTAAATTCTCTATGCTTCTGCGCCAATTTTCCTTTCTTATCTGACCCATCTTGTGATATATAAGAGATATACGAAGCGGACTGGTGACCGACAATCTTGGTTTGCCCAAACCACAAAGTCTAGCAAAGTGGCTGCATTTAATGTCATTTTGCGGAGCCCTACTTTTATACTTTTTTTCTATTTTTGCAACAACTTCTTCGTGTTGACCGAGCATTCGGAAACAATTCTAAATATATTAACCTATTGAAGCAATTTTTATAGTAGAAAAATGACCTCTTGTCCCGGTAATTTGTTCCATCCCGGTGTCCCCTACACTTTTAAAATTGTCTTTGTGATACAATTTTGGCATCAAATGAAAGGATATTGCAAAACCTGGAAAAGTACTAATGGAAAAGTCTAGACTTGCATGTTGTGCTAATCTGTAATATCAATCGATATTATATTTCGATATGCTTAAAATATTAAAATATAATAATATGTGTGTATGCACCTTAGAATATAAAATAGGAAGGAAGTAGCAAATGGACTATAACACATGCATCGAGTACGAGTCAAAAGTCGTGGGTAGAAACTCCGCCCATTGCTCCACGTTTGTAATCGGTGACCTATATTTTTAAATTTTAAAGTTGAATTATGGTGAGTTGCAGTGTTTGTGGGACCTCTAGGATTAAAAAAACTATTAATTGTGGTATAACTTGGCACAAGTAAGTACTTAGAGTTATTTAACTAATTTTATAACAAAAACATTAATTTGTGAGGTTACTGACCATAATCTGTTTGAATCATTGGCGTACATATTACGAAGTAATCCTATATAATTATTTACATTAAACGCCGCTTTTATAATTTATATTTCCAAAAATTTAGATGAGAAAGGCTATTTAGTTGAAAAATATCAAAATTCCGGAATATTGGTCTCCAACTCGATCGTCATGCATGTGTTCAAAACACTTTAGTGACTATGCTACGCCCCTGGCAATTATATTAACCGGCCGCCATAGGATACCACGTTGACTCGGACTTGATATTCATACATTCCTTCCTCCCTATTTTATATTCTAAGGTATGCACCTACACATATTATTGAATTTAAATATCATAAGCACAGGTTAAGCAAAATATAAAAGCAGTTTTCCATATAGCGCGTGAGAAAAACATTGGCGCTCGTTCAAATAAGAAACAAGGTAAACATATTTTTGTTTAATTCAAAAGAGTTTTTGTATGAAACCTACCAACAAAATGTATTTCCGATAAATATTTCACAGTCTGATAAATTTAGATGACTTGAAATAAGTTATTGATAAAAGTTGCCAATTTTTTTTTTAGTATTCTTTACTTAGGTACCGATTGTGCCAAAAATTAAGATTATTAATTTTTTAACCCAAGTTAAGTGAAAATCGACCATGTCATTTATAGTAACGGCAACACATTTATTTTTAAACGCGTTAGCGTGCAATTTAACAACTTAATAAAAAAATAAAAAGTACATTTTGGCGAAACGCGACAAGTTCAGTGACACCGATCCTATATTTATATAAAATGTCAGAAAAATATTATATTATTAATATTGTAGAGTGTTCAGTGCTGGAACTTAAAAAAATCACCAATTCTTAAATTTTTTAAATACTGTCAGCCCTAACAAATTAGACCACACGATAATCTTATGAAAACAAATATGGTGTCGCTGCCCCCCCCCTCCGGGGGTTACGAAATTCTCTTACCTAAATGGAACGAAGTACTTCTTTTTATTGGCACAAATTAGCACCAGAAAATAATCCTTTCGGTCACATTTGATTCAGCCGATTTAGTTCTATAGGTTTAAAGGAGCTGAATAAATCTATTTTTGAAACTATTACCGAAAAATGGAACCTATTGCTTAACGTAAATTCCGAAAAGGGACAAATGATTCAGGAGAGACCGGGGTTTAAACTCACGATCAAACTCAACTGCCCCACTAAGTCAAACAACGTACTATTTGAATCTATAAAAAAATATAAAAATATCTATACATTACCCCATGCGCAGGGTTAGTTACCTGTACAATTAGAGTATGCTGCCATAAAAATAGGCGTCCACATGTTACTTCCAGCCAATTTTACAATATTTATTTTAAAGTCACTTTAGTTAAAGAGAACATGTATTAGCTCAAACTAAATAATCAATAGTGAAAATTTGATTGATGAAATTAAATGACTAGTCACCTCACCAAATGTTTTGTTAAATTTGTGGCAGGCGACCGCTGCGACGGCATAAATCCAATATGACTGATTTTTATAGATAATTATGGTTATTATGTGTGTTTTACTATCTCTTACCGTTTAGGTATTTTGTGGTAAAAATACACAAGAGCATTAAAACAGTTTTTAGAGTAGGTTGGTGTTAAAAATAATTTGACTGTTAATTGTTAACCCTCGTAGCCAACTGGCCCCGATTTCTCTAATAGTTACGGTAATTGCACAAATTTACAAAACAACGTTTTGTAATATTTGTTGTTAAATATCGAGACATTAAAGTAGGTCACTAATTAGTATAATAATTATTTTTGCATGTGAACATCTTAAAATCAGTGAAGAGTTGCTACTTACTATAATATACATAATGTAGGTTATCATGCAAATTAATTTTAAACTACATGGTACAATATTTTCCAGCGATATTTTCTTTTTTATTGTTTTCTATTTCACACAATGAAAGTGTAATAAAATAGAATTAGCAGCTATAACAATGAAGCATTCCATTGATTATAAACTAAACATTGTTTCCCCATTGTCACTCTAAATTATTTTTCAAAAAACAATCTTAAAGATTTAAAAAATTATATCTCCCAAAGAAAAGCAGCAGGATTTTAGACCCTACAATATTGTCACCCTTTGACAAATCACTGCACCAAAGTCAGGAAATCGACTAGCTCTGGGCAGGAGAGCATCAACGGAACAAGTTTTCGATGGAAGTTGTGGTATCATTTGAAACTTATAATTACTGAATAGATTACTTTGTCCTAATATCAAAACAAAATTCCAAATTATTTAATAGCAATTTTGTTATGTAATTGAGTATGTGGTTCCTAAATTTATATTTTAGTACGGCACGTGTAAAAATTATTGCTGTCAACAACGGAGTAAACGTGCACAACAAAATAGTTATTATGCACTTGTTTTTAAACCTTGAATTTATACATTATTTGTTGATCAAAACACTGCAAATGCGTAAGTTCCTGAAAATATTTGAGATAAACAATATAAGAGGCACGTGCATGGTGTGTCATGTATCAACCAATGAACAGCAGGAATACATATACGTCATCGTACGACCAATGCACTACAACTTTCGAAAATCGTGCGTTTTCGACTAGGGAACCGCATTGCTAGAAGATCAGACGATATTTAAATTTTATGGTCACGTCACTTCTGTGCTACATCAGGTGATGAAGTTTTTAGTTCCGAAAATTATTTCATTTTGTGTTATAATTATGTGGGTACCTATTACCTCCTAAATTAAAAAGAAAACGTAAATTACCTTATAGTTAAAAGCAGTTGTTTTTATTTAAGTCGTTCGTTATACAATTTTTTTAACTGATTGATTTTATGAGAATAAACACATTACGTCAACGTTTTCATTATACTTTTCAAGTTCAATTCCTAGAGGTTATCTATCAATCCACCCACTCGAGCTTTCAATAAAAAAATCTGAAATAATCCTATCGAACTTTCATTTTAACATAAACAACCTGCCTTAATCAATGCTTTGGTACATAATAGAATTTCTTGTAAAGTTTTGTAATCATTTGTTGTATAATCTTAAAATAACAAAGATAATAAGTACATTATATTGAATATATTAGAATATAATATTATATTCTATATTATTCTCAATACTATTAGTAATAAAAATAATGCAAAATTTTATGCAAAATTTAACGTGAAGTCGTGAACTCTTAACCACGGGAAGGACCATACACTTCATTTTTAGAAGAGCCAATAAGATTACATCTGGTTGGCAATGGCCTTTTTAGCGAAAAAGGTTCGAATAAACTTTCCTTCGTTTTGCTCAGAATTAAACTAATTAGGTACATAATATAGTTATGTCTTTAATATTTTTTTTCTACAAAATGTTCGACTAGAGACTAGATGATAAAAAAAAATTGAAAGATAAACAAGCACACGAATGCCGAATATTTTTCGATAAATAGTTTATGAGATATTAAAAATAATGGGAAAAAAGTTTTTGTTTACTCGTGCGCCTAAAATTCAGTGTTTTACAAAAAAATGTTTTAAGGGTCGGAATAATTTCTTAGGGGGCGGGAGTCATATTTTAATTAAATTGTTAATGAACAGGGCTCGGAAGTTTATGCGCTGAAAAACAATGAAATATGCTATGTGCATACGTATGCGTTAAAAAACAGAAAAATATGCGGTATAATATGCAGTAAAAATTAGGATAATTTTGCAGTAAAAATTACGATAATATGCAAAAATATACAAGTTTTTGTTTAATCATAAAATAACAAATGAAGAAAGTTGTAGCTGTGCTAACATTTATGGAAAAAATAAAAAATATTTAAAATAAAAAATAAACATTTGAAAATCATTGAAAAATATTTAATTTGCATAATGTACTTATGTATTCGTCTTCATTTCTCCTTCCTTCATGTGCATTGAGTTTAATTTTCAGTAGAGCACAAAAGCCTCTACGACGGGTGAGAGACTGACTAGTAGCCCAATATTAGTTTTATTTTCAATTTTTTTTTTAATATGTTCTTTTTGTTGCATATTGTGAATACTGTTAGTTTATGCCTGCTTTTAAAATTTCTCGGCAAATGTTATAAAACTACCATGTGTTTACACAATTCCGATCCTTGTTAATGAGTAATAATTACTTAGGATAGGGTGCTTGAGCAAATGCAATGCAGTATGACTCATTTTCGAACACCCCTCAAGGTTTCTTAACTGTATATTCAGAAATATAAACATTTTTCGTCATTTTTGTCAAATAGAAAATCCCTCTTAAGAGGATTTTTTCCATTCTTCCGAGATATCTGTATAGGTATTTTTTTTAATTAATCAAAACGCGAGAGAATGACACGGAGAAGATATAATGTACAGGAGGCAGAAAATAATGTTGAGAAGATGTAAAAAAATGTTTGAAAAATGTGGGTGTGAGTGATCTGGTACTGATATTGGTATACTATTTACTAGCTACAATTTAGTTTTCGTTTGACTATGTATCTTCATTATTTATTACGTACATAGATACATTGTTCACAAAATAATAATTACATTAAAATGTGAAAATGCGAATAGATAAAAAAAGTGTTAATTTAACATAAATAAAAATCCATAAATTACCGTTTGTTGCGTAATATTTCCCTTTTTGCTGCCTAAATTGCTATGTAAAGCAAACGTGTGTATACCTTCGCCAATTATATAACTCAAAATTAAGTAACTTAATTTCCAGTCCCCTCATAAAACTTTTAACTAGGTGTTAAATTTGGCAAACTGATAGAAAATGTCTGTTAGTACCAAGAAGCCAATAGAAATCATCGGTTAGTTTTAATCGCTCATGAAACTAGACATATGTAAGATCGACATTGAGTTTTGTTGTTATTGAACCATTTTTAAAATGTCATTTGGCCATATCGATTCTGTCAGGGCGTATTTCAACAATAATATTATAATACAGTGGTACCCGATTATACAGTAATAAATAATCCGGTTATAATGAACTAATTTAAAGTAGTTCGCCTATTGCGCACCAAATCAGTCTCTGTCCATTGGGTTCGTTTCAGCAATAACTATAAAAGCTTCATCGCCCTGATGTATAAGTACACTTAAGCAGATATTTAGTCTAGTTGCTGCTTATAGATACATATCCCGTGTCCAATATATTCGCATACACTTTCATGAGCGCGTATTTTAAGTTCAATACCAACTTGTATGAACATGATTTTTTACAGTATGACATCGCAATGTTTAGGCAAACAAATAAGGGTCATATCAAATTTCTGTCAATTGTCATTACTTACTTACAAACATTTTTAAAGACCTGAAAAACCTCGGGATCAAGTGCGATTTTGTTTACAAAACCATGAAACGATTCATTGAGACTTCCTCTTCGGAAGACAGGAAAAAATTTGGTAGGCCGAGGTCGGTGAGGATAGCACGAGTAGTGAAAATTGTGAGCGAGCGGATTCGACGAAAACACCATCGTGCAATACGAAAATTGGCAGCCGATCTGAATATGTCCAAGGGATATGCGCACAACATTTTGAAAATTGCTCTTGGGTGTCGCGCTTACAAAAAACGAAAGTTACACGGCGTTTCGAGAGCTTCTGAGCAAAAGAGGCTTGAAAGAGCAAAAGCGAAACTTTTTTGGCACGCAGGTGATGACTTTCTGTTTTCTAACGAAAAACTTTTTGTTTTGGAACATCCGCACAATGTTTAAAATGATCGGTTGTGGGCAGTAAAGATACAGTATATTCCCGCTAACCAGAAAAACGTCCCTATATTTCAGAATCCGCCCTCAGTGATGGTTTGCGCAGCAGTTTGTAAAACTTCCATTCGAATTCATCGACAAAGATGTTAAAATCAACTCCAAATATTATCAAAATGGAAGTTATGGAGAAAAATGTTTTCCTAAACTTACGACGCATCTTTGGAGACGATTATTACGTTTTCCAACAAGATGGAGTACCATCCCATACAGCAAATAAGGTTCAAGCGTGGTGTCATGCCAGTTTGACCGATTTTCTACCCAAGAATGAGTGGCCTCCCAGCTCTCCAGATTTGAACCTTTTAGATTTTTTTGTATAGTCAAACATGCTTTCGAAGATTAACGACAATAAAATTGTAAATCTGGACCAGTTCAAGAAAGTTATCCAGCGCGTTTGGTAAGAAATGTCAATTGAAGCTCTGCGTGTCGCTTGTGACGGATTTGAGAAGCGTTTGAAGCTGGTTAAAAAGGTAGAAGGTGTAGTCATTCCAAAACATTTATTGTGACCTTTCGTTATAAATGTACTTTTAATGCAATGCACTTTTTGACTAGCTAAACATTATCTAATTTTATTTATTTGATTTTGAAAGTGTATTCGAATTTATTGGACACGGTGTACATAACGCAATTTAGAAAAAAATATATTCCTGGAAATGTTCATTTTTGAATAATAAATTAATGTGCATAAGTTCGTTTCGTATTAATAAATTAATGCGTCAACAAAACTTTGAGTTTTGATCCTGAAGTTATATTCGCGATGCCGAAGGCTGAGCGGTGTCTAGACGGCTAAAGGATTTTCTGTTTGTAAAATACATTCTTAAAAATTCAATCCTTTATAATATTATATGATGAGTATAATATAAAGAACATGAAGATTATAGTAAAATTTGATGATCATAAATTATATTATTTTATTTCCTTTTAATAATTGGTTTCTATGTAGTAGAGAAGGAAGATTTTATCGACCCGGCTGAAAAGGTCTGGAAAATCCCCTGCGTGTATACCGAATATACCTCAGCCCTCAAATAAAAACATGCTATTTAAAATACTAAATTTACTGTTAACAATTACAAATAAAAATTACGAAAGATTGACGTAATAAAGAATAACTTTGTAGAAATGTCCATAGTTCAAGTTAACTTATGGCGTTGTTGGCAAAGGCAGTTTATATTAGTTATTCCTTTCCGACATTCCAAAAAGAACGTTCAAAATGATTTAAAAAAATTCAAATACCAAGAGATATGTAATAATATATTTTCGACCCACATACCGCACATCGAATTAAAACACCATAGGTATTTTTAATAATGTATGTTCGGTCATCGGTCACCCTTTGACAATGCATTCTCTATTGCAATCAAGTTTTGGTCAATATGTTGGTTGTTTTTAAATCCATTGCTAAACAAATTCAGGGTAGAGCTGAAAATTGATGTAGAGGGCGAAAGTAAGTTCCATTGATGGGTCGAATCTTTTTTAATCTTACAATGTTTCCTTCAAAAATACGATAGAAAACCATTAAATATTCTGAAAGAGCAAAGTTTAAGCTTTATTGTCAAATCTCGGATCCCAGCTATCGAGTTTTGTAATTTTCGAGTTTAGTAACCCTAGGGGGATGTTTTTAAATCTAAGATCCAGACACTCTAAAATCCATCATTTGTGAGTAGTACTACAATCCAGTAGTACCTTAAGTTACCAACGCTGGAACTTACATGTTTACCATCGGCAGCTTAGCAAAAAAAAGGAATAAAAACTGACCATTGTTTCAGTTTAATTTTTTTTCAGACAAATTATTTTTTCAGAAATAATAATATTTGTATTATAATAATGTAAATGTAATATTAGTAACTTTTGATATGTTATAACTTTATTATAATAATGATTAGAATACGGATTTTTAAGCATACAAAATCGTGAAAATAGCGCTTAAAATAGCACAAAAAATTGCCATTATAATTATGCATAAAAATATGCATTAAACTTAAAAATAATAACTAATAAGCATTAAAATAGTATTTTGATGTAAAATTTATTTGAAAAGTAACCCAGTAAAATATGCAATTACACTAATTACTGTACATCATTTCAAAAAATGCAATTATTAAATGTTTTTCAAAATTTTCCATTATAAAGATATGATTCCACGTCAAAACACTGAAAACAAAACACCGAAAACAAAAACATCCAAAGTCAAAATTGCCGAAAACAAAAAACATCCGAAGTCAAAAAACCGAAAACAAAAACACCGAAAGTCAAAATCGTCGAAAACATAAACACCGAAAATGTTTTTCTACCAACTCAACCAAGAACCAACTTTAGAAAAGGTTTTAGAGGCGTGGATGGCGCTGACAAAATTTAAAATGTACACTCAGATGACGAATTTCTCGGCGCAAATATTTAAAATCCATAAATTATTTTGCAAATTGCAGTCGATTTATGAAACTTGTTCTAAAATGAATCACGACAAAAAAAATAAACAAACGCAATAATTTGTAATTTTTACAACAGCTGAATCTACTTGAGAAATAACTCGACGTTCATTGGTTCATTAAAATTTTTTTCAATTCAGTTGCCATATTTTCGTGTCCTTTCTAAGTTTGGTGAAGCTGTATCTACTGCAATTTTTATTTAATTTATCGATAATATGCTAAGGTAAGTACTAAAAATGCTTAAAAATAAAAATATGGATGTGCCCCCCCCCCAAATGAAACTGGCTACGACAGTGACACCCGGCTTTAATTATTGTAGCTACATAAGGATACAGTATACTCTTTATGGTTTATGTAAATTTTTCAATTTCGTTGCAGCGTTTCCGAGATATATTGACTGAAAAAAGATTTTGTAGATATTTTAAAAAAATTAACATTATTCTTATCGGGTATTTTTACAGAAACTTTTTTAAGTTACTGTATCTCAGAAACGGTGAGACGAAATATAAAATTGTATATTAATATCTGATAAGTATGTCTGTAAAATCTATTTTTTAAATATGGCACAAAAGGTCTTCGTTAGATACACTTGATGTTACTAACATAGGAGTGTAACGAATACCTTCTTGTTTCTTGAGTCACCGATTCAATACGCATTGATTTAGTAAACTGGTAATAGTAACTGATCGCCTATAAGTTAAAACTATTTCTTTATTTCCACATTATACAAAAAAGAGTTCCGTCCATTTAAGTTGATCTTTTAAGAATTCAATGTTAATTATTCGCGCCAAAACATCCCATTCCGGATTTAACCAATGCAATGGCTATGAATAATAATTATTGTGTATCTAAATGTATTTGAAATTTCCATGGTAACGGCCTATTAAAATAGTAATCGAGAGAAGACCTCCACCGAAAGGAAGGCAAGCAATATGTTACATAATATTATGGGCCTGCCGAAACAAATAAACATTTCATAGTGTCGCATGTCTTTATAAACATTCTAATTTTGAAGCTACCTTGCTATTTACACCTGTTTTTAGATTACAGAGACCTCTGTGAAAAGTATTGTTTTTCTTTTACTCAATACCTACACCAAATAATAATAAGCAATCATTTTTGTTTGAAATTTATAGTAATTGGTAAAAAAATTAGTAATATCTTAATCAGTTCATATTGATAAACTCGGGAAAATTGAAATTAAATCTCTAATAAGTTAGTATAAGTAGGAACGAACAAATTATAAAATGTTCCTTATTTGAATCAACCTTGTACACTGCTTGTCATAATAAGCAGGTATTGTAAAAAATCATTTCGTTATTAAAAAAATTAAGGTAATAATAATTAATTACTTCGACAAAATTATCGATAATACAATAAATACAACATAATTTAAAATCGTTCAATTTAATTTAACATTTTTTTAAATTTAATTATATCATGCTGCGAAAACAAATTTACTCAAATTTAATTATCCACCCACCCGCACCCTAAAGAAAAATCCATAAACATATACTTGTGGTGGTTAGATAGCCAAATTAATCAAGACTAATAATATAATAATAAATGATTGAAAAATAAGAATAAACTAATTTTACACAATGAACTTGAAATGTTGTAACTAGGGTGTACTGACTGGCCATCAAGAACAAAGATCAAGTTTAATAGCAATTAATCACCTGCACCGAATAAACCGGTCTACGAGACGAACAATAACGTAATATAAAATAAAAATTTATGTAAACCCTTTTTAATTAAATTATCGATTAAACAATTTTGAAATCCGGCAATTTTTAACATCGAACCAATAATATACAAACATTTGATTTTTTATAATAATCTCGTATATAAATTAAAATAGTTACTCACCAAAAAATATGAATTGCAACAAACTAATTAATTAATGTTGCAGTTATTGTACTAAAAAATTTTAATTTTCTATACACACTAACCACTCATAAAATACAACTGACAGTCAAGTCTGACAACTTTTCTGTAAACTATCGACTTGACGTTTATGAAAATCGATGTAATACGAACTCGTCCGACTTCGAAATATTTTGTACGTCGACTTTAAATTTAAACGTCGATTTTTTTAACTCCAATGTTATATTACTTTCCCATTTACGTAGTAAAGGAAAGTATTGTAACCGAGTAAAAAAAATTTTGTGTTAGCATTTTTTCCATGGTCCATGAGTCCCTCCAAATTGATTCCATTTTTTCAAAGAATGAAAATTGTTAAAGCCCGGTTCTTTTTCCCATTATCGAGTTCGATGGATGCCACGGACGGATGAATCATATAAACTTCGTCACGAAATTTTAAGCAGTTTTTTACCCCTTCTCTCACCGTTACAAAGAAAACCATCTTAAACCCCCTTACAAATAATATGACGATGGGCTACGGTTGGTAGAGTCATAGATAAAGTAGAGTTACTAACCGTGACGATAGGCATCCTTCCACCCCTTCTTTTAGTATTTGTTAGTAATTTGCTCAAAAAAAAAAAAGAAAAAACATAAAACAAAATACCAACTACAAAATAATAGATACATATTCAAAACATTACTTTCAAAAATTCGTTCAAAATATTTTTCATTTCCCAAAATTTTTAAATTCTAAAAATAAATAAAATTTAAAAAATTTGCAATGCGTCATGTCACAATTTAACAAACCTCTCACCTATTGTCAACATTACATTATCTTTATCAGAAACCGTCATGCAGGTCTGACCCCCCCTCTCAGTGCGTAATGAAATTTATCAGGGCCGTATATAAGGGGGTGGTTTTGGGGTTCCGTACCCCCACCCTCAGTCCCCCTGGATCAACACCAACGATTGCATTTTTAAAGTCTACCTTAGTTTTCTGTTAAATTTTAATATTTTTTTATTTCCAAAATTGTGAAATTATATATTTTGAAAAATACATTTTTAATGATAAGTTGGGCTGTTTGGGATTTGGAACCCCCCCCCCCATGGGTTGAGTAACAACTGAAAATTGAAAAAATGTACAAAGGAAGAAATAAAAGCTGCAGGTCATTTTGTAACCAAGAAGCTATAATTTCTTCTTAGTATATCCTGATTACAAGAATTAAATTAAAATTCGGGCATATTAACCTCTTTTTTAATTCTATAACCCCCCCCCCCCCATGGACAATGTCTAACTACGGGCCTGTAATTTATGAATGCACTCGTAGAACCTCGATAACTGCTCTTATGCAATATATGTTATGCAGTGGCGGCTTGTGACATTTTCGAGTGGGAGGGCACAAAATAAAAAAATAGTTTTTAAAATAATTATATACGTAGAATGAAAATCTATCCTATTTATTGTTTTTGGGATGGGAGGGTACGTGCCCCTGTGCCCTTTATGATAAGCCGCCACTGCTGTTATGTGATTTCATAAATGCAAGTGAGGTACAGCTCAATAGGTATTGTACTAGTCGCTGACGCCGCGCCAGCACTAACTGTTTCGCTGCGGCCGGGCTCTTGGAGTTTACCGAATAGTCGTGTTTTTTATATGTTTATTAAGATAAAATAATAAAAGTTCTATTTGAAATCAAATACAAATCTATCATCAGCTTCATAATTATTCAATTCGTTATGCCTAAAATTTGGCAATTCAATGTAATCTTTGGTTTCCCAATCTTCTTCATTTGGAGGTTTGATTTGATTTGGTTTTAAAACTGTTTGCATAGGTTTTCCATTCGGAAAGAGCGAAAGATATTGTTTCAATAATTGGTCAATTTCTCCTCGAGGATGAGCATTTTGAGAAAATGGTATTTCATCTCCAATTTCATGAATTGCCAATTTATTTCCAGAATTAAATGTATAGCTCTAAAATAACGGAATTTTTTAAATATTTATTTTAAAATGCAATTTGAAAATATTTACTTCTGGTAAACAGCGGTGTCGACGGCAATAATAGTTTTCTCCATTATTATCTCTATGACACCAGGTACCGTCAGGAAAATATGGGGGAATTCCTAAATCGTTTAATTCTATTCGAGGAGTATAGAAAATTCCCGAATCCTTTTTTTGACAAAAAATAGCACAAGCCATCCATATTCGATCTAAAAATGATAAACTTGGCATTGCAGTTTTTAATTAATTTTATTTGTAACCGTTTTCGTGCGGTGCTTGTAAACCGGTTCCATTTACGTCCAATTCGGATAATAATTTTGAAAACTCCTTACATTTTTCCGTCGCATATTTAATTGCAGATTTTTTATTAAGTTTATTACAAACCTTCAATTATTGTACAATAAATAGATAATTCTCTCGAAATTAGCTCAATATTTTAAAGAAACTTACCATATTATCATCTTTACAAACAATAACGTCGTAACCAGAACCTTGACAACCACGATCTGTATTAACAGGAGTCGGATTATTACATAATCTGTACCTAATTTGATACCCATATGAATTTTCAATACATCCAAATGTGCAAGACTTTGTTTTCCAAGGCCCCCAACCTCCAAAAGTTAATGGTGCTACCGTAGGAATTATTTTAAAAATACATTCTCCACCAACGCAAACCTGAAATTATTAAATATGTAATCTTTTACACCTTAAAAATTTTATGCCTACAGCCTACCATATCTCTTCCACATTCGGTGCCTTCCAAAGCAGGTCCGGAATAGTAATAGCCACTGCGGTTTGGAGTTTTACATTTTAAACTATAACAAATCTTGGATAACACTTGATCTGGCGATACAACAGCATATTTGTCTTGCAAAAAAATTTCACATTGTTGTTTGGCAGTGAAAATGTGTCCCGGAATGTCACGAAACCTTGAATGATCTAGTAATGATGTTGGTGGAACGTTTGACGAATCGTGCAAACACTTGGCTTTACTAAAAATATTTATTCTTAATCTAAACTTTTGAATTTCGGTAATTATATTTACTGTAATTTTTTCATAACTTCAGCACTACAAGTTGACCATCGGGTTTCGCCGTGAAGACCTCTGGATGGAGACATAATATACCCGTCTTTAGGACAAGAATTACCGATACTGTCGTGATGCATCCCTAAACTGGTATAAAGTGCTTAGTAAAATTAAATAACAAATATAGTTTTTTTATAGCTACTTGTGGCCAATTTCATGGGCTAAAATGTAAACACTTGTGAAACCAGCACTTGGAAAAGGCTTCCCAAATATGTTTGTTGTTCCCAGTTCTGCAATAACGCAATTATATTCTGGAAAGCATACGCCACCCACTGTAGCTAAACCCATTGTGACATCACTTTTACGACCATTTTCGTATGCAAAGAAATCCAGACTAAGAGCACTTTAATATAAAGTACATGATAGATTTAAAAAGTGATAATTTACCCTGAAACATAAAGTCCCATATCCCAGTGATCAGGATTGTCATCATCGTCCACGTTTAAATTTTTTTGGTAGTCGCAAAACGAATTCAATAGTTGAGAACGTTCTCCATCGTAATGAGGCATATCGTATGGTTGATTTTTCATAATATCCAATCTTACCAAGACTAGTTCTAAATTAGTACCAAGGCTATTGTGATGATATAACGCTTGAATCTTATGAAAAGAAAATTTATGAATATAAAAGTATGCTAGAAGCAAGTACCGAAGCAAGAAGCTAAGTTGGTTTGTATATTTGATAAAAAAGAAAAAACAACTCAAAAAGATAAAGCAAGCAAAAATATTAGAAAGAAACAGTAGAAAATAACTCTAAACAAAAATAGAATGATAATGTACCTGCATTATTATAGGTAGGTAGTTTTGGAAAAATTGAAAAAGCTCATGGAATGAACCGAAAGAAATGGCTAATAGCACAGAAAGGAATTACATATACGAATTCTGTATGTATAGGAAAAATAATTAATACCTTACCCCATTCATGTAAGCCAACAGCATATTTCTTAATTTAGCGTCATCGTAATTAAAATACGGAGAAAATATCGCATAAGCAGCTGTATCAAAGAATAGAGCTACTTCAGCAGTTAATGTATCTGCTGCCTTGTGGTTTGAATTCTCTATACTATTATTATCATTATCGTTAGTATTTTTTAATGACTTCTTTATTAAAAAATCTTTTTTCATTAATAAATTCTCATCGCTGTTATCGAAAGTAAACTGTGGAATTTTTCTTATAATGTGAGCAATTCTCTTTTCTTTGGAAGATGACGATAGTATAGGTTCTTGCAATTTTAAGATTGATTGTAGTTCTGATGTCAAAGGATGTATTTCAAATGTTAAGTTGTCTATCAATAATAATCCTTGCTGAAACAAGTTTAAAATATACTGTTGTGTAATTTTTACAAATATTTTTTTTTGTTAATTTTCGAAGTTTAAAATTTTAAATTCAAATATTAAAAGAGAGGGAGGACGAAAAAGATAAGAAGAGGTCGAGTGCGCAATGAAGCGAGCGGACGGAGGTCCTAGAGGTTTTGAGTCCGGATTCGGACCAATTTTTGTTGTAATTTTAAGTTAAATTTGGTGCTTTGTTGCAAAATAAAAGTGTTTAAATATTTTGAATGTTGAATTTGAATTGTGAAGTTTAAAGCTGGAACGGATGCAGTTTGAAAGGTTTTGGTGTTGGAGAAAGGAAGATATTTTGGAAGATTTTGGATGATATTTTGATTCAAAACGGTTAAAATAACAAAAAATTGAATTTCCTAAAAGTAGATAATTTTGTTTAAAATTGAAAATAGGACGCATTTGCTACGATAGATAAGTGACAATCGGCGAGCAGAGCCAGATAAAAATAAAATTTAGAGGAGGTATTAAAAATAAAAATTAAATGGTTAGCCGGGCATTTTGTGATTTGTAATTTTCTCCAAAACCGCGACCATTTAAAAAAATTGAAGAGCGGGGAAAATTCATTTCAATACATACAGATGTTTAAAGTAACAAAAATTATAATTTTAATATAATGGGACCTTAAACTCTACCTATTAATATTATACTATATTATTATTTATTATTATATAATAATAGTTACCTAATATCTATTATAGTTTTATTTATTTATATATAAGTATATAATATTATATATGATCGCGGTCATGGGCTAGCTGCTGGTATGCTCGATTGCTATTTCGCAGTTGTGGGTTCGATTCCCGACCAAGTACACCAGGTTATTTCGGCCGTGTTCCCGATCATAAGATGCTGGCAAAATCTTTGGGGTATTAAATGCCTAAATACCTTTCCAATCCCAAACGAGTGGAGAGGTATCGGAAGACGGCGTAGAACGTTATAAGGTTATAAGTTATAACTGATTAATATAATAGCATATTTCAATAATATAGGTACAATATAGGTAATATAGGTACAAAAAAAAGTTTTTTGTGTCTTTGGCCGGAAATATTTTACTTATAGACTACAAGCCCATGGAAAATTTTATGGGGTCAAATGACCCACCATGAATCTTGTTTAGAACGATGCTGGTATATGAAAGAATAACTTTAAGCACTATGCCGTCAGTTTTGAACGGTACAGGTGAGTACACGGGAAAATTGAATTTTCCACCTAAAGATGGGAAATTACTACCAACTATTTTTGTACGGCTTTTTCAAGATGAGAAATCATAAAAAAATAATAACGAAGAACCTAGTGCCGTACAAAAATAATGGCACCGGGAGCGAGGATATTTATTTAATTTCCCGAAGATTTTCTAATCGGTATAGGCGATTTATTACTGTACGGCATTTGTGTCATTCGCTTTGTATGCTTATGCAGATTCATTATTCAGAAACGCCGCACATGTTTGTTGGTACAGGGTGAGAAATCCGGGCCCGCAACTCTTACCCTAGACCGTGTACTCACCTGTACCGTTCAAAACTGACGGCATAGTGCTTAAAGTTATTCTTTCATATACCAGCATCGTTCTAAACAAGATTCATGGTGGGTCATTTGACCCCATAAAATTTTCCATGGGCTTGTAGTCTATTAGGATTCTACAAAAATTATATAATTATATAATACGTATTTATAAGTAGGTAACTTATTAGAAAACTTAAATTAAAAAAAGATCAGAATTGTAAAATCTCTCTAGAAGCAGTTATATAACAAGAGATCGTACTCAGGTCAGTCAAGTTAACTATGTCTTTAATCAATCGTAGACCATAACTCTCCTAGTTAATTCCAATCAAAGAATATGATCTTCTGTTATAAACTGCCTCTTAAGAAAAATAATAAACTACCCAATAGAAATAAAACTTGATCAAAATAATATGTCTTACCACGGCATCTGGCTCGCAAATACTTATTGACGCTACGGATTCTTCATCGCGGTGTAAATAATGACAATTTTCTGTAATGTCTGGTAATAACTTGGTTCGATTATATCCATACTGCACATAAGTTTTAAAAGCTGATGATATTAATTTATGATTCGCTTTAAGCCTTAATGAAATTGTTCTAAAAAGATATTAACCGTTTTAACGTACTTCTTAATTTTTTGATAACTGTTCCATGATAATATAATTACCTTCCAAATGCTTGAAAGTTAAATTCACTTTCTGATGTCAACCCAACTTCTCCAACTGCTTCACGAATTGGAATCACAACCGGTAAGTAAACCACTTCGTATGTTGATGCTATATCTTCGTGGTCAGTATCCAAAACATGTAACAAGTCTGCTTCGGTCATATAATTAGTATGAATAAACTCAAGAGGCAGAGTATCAATGCATTTTGATAAATTGATAACAATCAAAATTAGAATATATAGCATGGTCGTACGAACGAAAGAAATCTACTGAATTAGGAAGGAAAATTTACTCCTTTATAGTTGAATATTCGGGTTGATATCTTATTTTATAAGTGTTTACACCAATATTTTTCTTAATCATACTGGTACCTACACGGTAGAAAGGGCAATACCGTTAAGGATTATTGGAAAAATTAAATGATTTGAATAATAATCTATGCATAGTAAATTCAACAATTTTTAAGTGTGTATTATGCAATCATGTCTTTCAATACAAACAAAAATATTTTTAAGTTCGATGCCATTAAATATTAAATAACTTTAATGCCGCCAATTCGGCGCCGCACAGTGATCTAGATTTAAAAAAAGAGGGACATTTATTCTAATTAAAATTTTTTTTATTAATTTGCCTGTTCAAAAGGGTTTTGGGGTCGTGGGTTAACAAATTACGTAATCTGAAATAACTTTACGGTGTACACAGTAAAAATTAATTTATTAAAATGCACAAAAAAAATACAAATATAACAATTGAAACCGGGACACTTTAATCATCTTCTGAGAGACTTAAATAATTACCGTCACTTTCAGAATTATCTCCTTGAATGTTTAGAGAAGGTGCAAGCACTTCCTTGTGCGAAATTCTCGGAACTTTTTTACATCTTAGTTGAGTGATTCTTGAGCTTCTTCTGAGAGCATAGCGATAGGGACCTTGAAATAAGCTAGAATATCAGCTCCATGGAGTAATAGTTTGTGCACTGAAGAAGGCATGTAAAACCAGGACCTGTACAAAGAGACAAAAAAATCTAGCTGTCTCTAGGGAATATGTTCTAAAGGCATTTACATCTACAGTAAATCCACAAGCCAATACTGATAAAATTACAGCAAACCGAGTTACAAGCTCTGAATCCAATTCCAAAATCTGAGCTGTGATGGAAGGGTTCTCAAAAAAGCGTCTGGCGGTATTTCCATCATTGGTTGTGCCTAAACCTTGTTTGGGTACTTATATCTATGAGCAATCCAAACTGGGATTTAAACTTTTCTTGGACCTGAGCTTTTCGTGCTGCTACACTTGCTTTCTGTGTGGGAGTGCGAGCCATCCATCACTTTACATCTTTTCTATAGGACTCACTCATGTATGTATAGGCATAGACTAGAACTAGGCATAGTTCTTGTTTTTTACGATGAAAATATCATAATACCTACCTAAATTCAATTAAATGTAATGCTGCGTTGATCCCGCTTGAAGGAACATTGACAACACGCTCACTGTCAACATCAAAATGCATACTCTTTAACAAATATCGCGATTAAAAAAATGTTCGCAGATTTTTGCACCTAATTTAAATTGATATTCCGTCTGTATAAACAGATGAAACTTCTGATTGCATTTTTAAGACCCGAAGTAACTCGAATCGATTTGTAGATCTAATTTAACAACAAGCATGGGTGTGCAATGTAATTCAGCATGTATTTACAACTAACGTCTTACGAAGCATATTGATGTTTTAAGAATGAAAAAAATTCTTGCTCAAGAACAGGCATGCTTGATAGAATGCGATTAAATTAAAATTTTTATGTTTTGAAGGAAAATTCAGCCTTCATTCACTGATATCTAAAGCGCGTTTTTGTTGTCTTGTTTCGCTACTGAGTGACGATCGAAGTAGGCTTGGTTTAAATGGTCAAAACTTGCCTTCATTTGTTATAGAAAGGAGCAAAAATGTGGATTTCTGTCACTATAGACCTTCTTTTCTGCTTCTTCATCATTAATAATGTTATATTCGAAGATTCAATAAATTGTAAATGTCCCTCTTTTTTCAAATCTAGATCACTGTGCGCCGGTCCGGTGTAGCCAGTCCGGCGCAAAGACTATTCGGCGCCAAACCAACTGGAAGTGTGGAACGATACAAGAGGATGATTCGACGTAACCTATTTTGGCGTTTTACTTAAAACTACAAAATTGTATTTCCTGTCTTCTTCCTTGCGAGGGAATCAGAGTAGGTGTAAAACAGCATATTATAATTATAAAGTATACCATATATAATATTCCATGAAATAATTTATTTAAATTAAAATTAGTTTTTATTAATTATTATATTATATAAATATTTATATACTACATAAAAAAAATTTAGCCTTGCATTTCAAAATTATGTGCTAGTCCACGCAAATAATCAATAATATCTCTGTTTTGAAAATCTTGAACACTCATGAAAGCAGACATAACAGAGTGTAGCATAAGCAGAACACAAGTACCAAGGGATTGAAGCCAAAATACGGGAAATACTATGGATGATCCGATAATAATGGAAACATCAAATTGCTATGCGACGAAAGAGTGAAAGGTCCTTACAAACGAAAATCAACATTGCAAATGCACCATTTTTGAATTCTTATGCAAGTTTTATTGACTGTTTTTTTAATAGTAACACCATCTGTCGTGACATTATGTTGGTATATATTAAGCCAATGAGATGCGTTTAATTTGCTAAACGCATATTTATCTTTAGAAAATAATGAAATAAAAATTTTATATTCTGACAAAATAAAATTTATTTTGCACCGAATCGTCCCTGCGCCGAAAATGCGGCGCCGAATCGGGTGTGCCGAAAAATCCTAGACCCGGCAGCTGTACCACCGTCCACGGTATGAAACAATTATCTAAATGTATACCACGAGAATAACTGCATTATCTAATCAAAGAATATTCCTTATAAGATGCAAACAAAATAATCTTATCTATATCTAATATTATAAAACTAAATAATAAAGAAATCCAAACCTATTCATCTAATAGACCAATCAAAATTAATTTTATTGTAATTTGTCTTGAAAATGGGTCAATACAACGACCAGAATTCATATTCAGAATAATAATAATTTATATTAAATTATTTTATAGATTTATGCTATTGCAATAAATTACATATATTCAAAACTCAAAAATGAATCAAATATTTTTTTTCCAAATTTTTTAATTTAGAACTTTTAATGATGAAAACATCCAAACATTACCTAAACGAGAGGTTTTTGAATTGTCACCTAAATATCAGCTAACACTAGTTCACAAAGTCAATCAAAATATCTTCCTCCCACTGATTACAATACAGGTGCGCAGGAAGCTTTTAAAGTTATCCGATGGGTTTCCATTGTGTGAAACTCAAGCAGTTAGCCTCGTAACTTTGTTTGTGTATGTCCTTCATAAGTTACGTCATACAATTTTAAGAATAATTCTACCCCCTCTCCCCATCGCCAAAAAAACGTAGATCTTCTCCAAATATTACGTGACGCATCCTCGATCTTTCTTTTATTATTTTTCATTAAGCAAAACAACCCAACCAATCATTAAAAATTAATTTTTCAAAATTGTAGAAATCTACAATACATGATGTCCCAATTTCAGAAGTCCTCCTACACCAGGGTCGCAAATCATCACATAGGTTCGACCCCCCCCCCCAACGGGAGTGACTTAATTTATGAACGATCCCAATGTGTGCATTGCTGTATTAATTTTAGTTTCTTATTTTGTGATTAGTGCGTGAAACTTGATTAAAAATTGATTAGTTTTGAATATAAATTCCGGACTTTAACTCTACAAAATTCTTAAAAAGATACATTTTTCTCCTGAAACTACATAAAACTTTAATAAATTTTATGACATTATACTAAGTGTTTGTAACCTTCCAAGCAGGCATTTTGTAGTGAATTTTTATATTTAAACGGCCAACTAGTGGAAGCTGTACTTAAAAATTTCAGGTCTCTGCTAGAATGTTGGGATGCTTGCAGTTAAAATTCTATTATTTTAATGCCGTGTTTAAAATTATATTTTACGTACATACTAAATACCATATAATTTACTTGACATTTATTTCTTCATGAAAGTACTCATTCAGAGCGAAGAGAAACCATTCATTTAAAGATTTTATATCTTGTTTCATTATAATTTGGATGATTTAAAAATGCACAGCTATGTACATACAATATAATATGGCCTAATACCAGTTAGATCACAAATTTTAAATAAATTATATCAAACCGCGATCTAATTAAGGTAGTTCCTGCATAAAACCACTTTTCGAATGATTTTTTTTAAATATTTTTTCATAGGCTAAAAATAACGTTTAAAAATACATTAAAAGTTTCAGAATTTTTGGCCTTTTAGAATCCGAGAAAATTTATAACAAAATTAGCAATTATCAGGCTCACCTCCCATTTAAAAAGAAAAATGTTTTATAAATAAATTTAAAAAATATATATATAACACTTCGACGTATAATAATTTTAATGAGCGAAAAGTGCTTGAAAATACTACCTAATATTATTATGTGAGTCCGAGGTTATATTCTTTTATAAATATACGGTAATTATTTTAATAATTGAATTAAAACTAAAACAAGTTAATTAAACAATTTCAGAATTAAATATTTATTTTTAAGCTTTCGATAACGCTTGTTATCATTATCAAAAATGTATAAATATATACAGCGTTATCGAAAGCTTAAAAATAAATATTTAATTCTCGTATTGTTTAATTAACTTGTTTTAGTTTTAATTCAATTATATTATTTTAATAATATAAATAATAGAGAATGTACGTATGGATGGTAGTATTAAATATTATGTTTAATTTTTATTTGTAACATATTTTGAACGAAAGTTCAGTGTATGTGGGTATTCCTGAGCCTATGGCACGTAATTTCACGCTGGAACTATATATCTTTATCAATAAAACATTCGATAAGAAAAAATCCATGGGAAAACATCTTTGTTGAAAAGTGCATCGGGTAGTCTGTAGCCCCACTCTTAAAAGTGAAAGTTTTTCAATGTTTACTTATGCTGTATGAATTTTATTTGTTCTTAATAAAATACATATTACAATGTAATGTGTAATCCTCTAGTATTTATAAAACTTTAAGTATTGATAAAAAAAATAGTAAAATATTGTTTAATTACAAAGGTGAAGTAGGTTTATTACGTTCATCCCAAATAGATATACCATCACAAGCACATATAGTTTTAGGATTTTGAAATAAACCTGATGAACGAGCAATAATTCCGCACACTAATCTCTTTCCAATATCACCATTTGAATCGCCCGGTCGTTCTGTAACAACAAGCGATCTTCCTATAACATCTTGTAGCTTAATTACATCATCTTGCATTTTAAAGGTTGCTCTGCCATCACTTCCAGCCGTAACAGCCCCTAAGTTTCCGTATTGTCTTACATTAGGTCCACTGCGTAAATATTCTTTAATGTAACAATCACCCAAACTTTCACAACCTTTCGACATGTCACCACTTTCGTGTACAAATAATCCATATTTACCAGGACTTAATCCATCGATAGTCCCATCAATTACGCAAGTATTTGAATCAACCTGCACAAATCTAACAACACCTTGAATATTGGGGTTACCAGTATCAAGTATAACTACACCGGCCAAACTACCGGCAAGACCCTTTACTACAGCTTTTCGTCCACTCGTTTCTAATTGTTTTAAAACATCAGAGGTAGAAAGAGTGGTTTGCACCACTACACTACCTGCTTTTAAATTTATATCTACATTTTCAATTCCCGCAACGCCTTGCAAACTTTTTTCCACAGACTTCACACACGAATCGCATGTCATTTGAACTGCAAATTCAATTTTAGTAGACATCTTATAACGTAAAGAAAACAAAATTCTTCAAAATATATTATTTCTTTTAATTAATCTCGTCAAAAACGACCTTTGAATTTTCAAGGTTTTGTCTTAGTTGATTTTCATCACGGTGTAACAAATGTAAGGTTAATTTATTCAAAACTTCAAAATTTAGAAAGTAGTTCGTTTGAACTGTTACTTATAAATTTTAAATAATCGTTTGAAAAATTTTTGTTTTATTTTAAATAATTTTTTAATTCAATTTAAATTATTACCACAGTCGCAGGAATACTACTTTTTCGACATAATATTCGTTGTAGTCTGGTTACGGTCCTGACAGTAATTTGTAAAATTTTGCGTAGCATCCTGTACAAAGAAGCTTAAAACGGTAATTTTGACAGAGGTTATCGTAAAAATTATAAAAATCTATTATAAATTTTATTTGCGTACGAATATATAACTTCAATGTTTAATTACGAGTGTTGACTTAAATTAAGTTGATTTTCAAGTGAAGCAAAAGTTACAATGGATCCTGACATTTCTTTAGAAGACGGAGAGGTAAGTTATAATAGCGAGGTTAAATTTACCTGGAATAGTATAATTAGCTACAAATGTTTTCAGATAATTGATAACGATGTCACGAACAGCTATGTGGTTCTAGAAAGGCCTGCAAACTATTCTGCACTGTCAAACCCTCGATTTCCAGCACTTATTGATGATGAAAGTGAATACGAAACCAGTAGTGGTTCTGATTCGGATAGTGATACAGGTTTACGTGTAGGTCCAAAGACAAAACGTTTGAAATGCAAACTGAAACCTAAAGTTAAAAGTAGTGTGGCGAAAAAGAAGTATGATATATGGAGTACACGCATACAAGAAGATGTCTTATTAGAAAATTTAGTTAATTGTGATGTTAGTCAAGTAGATCGTTCACGAAGTGTGGAAACTTATCCTGTAAACAATAAATTAAGAACTATTAGTAAAAACAAGCGAACGTTTGATCAGAGACACGATACCAATTTACATACAAATCGTATAAACTCATCCGAAGAAACAAAACCATTAACAATTCTTGATCTTACTGTTACAGTTGATGATTCCGAAACAGATGTTGCAAATGACATTGCTAATAAATTGTACGAAACAAATGACGAATTAATTTGTAAGTGATTTGTTAGTAGAGCATTATCGGTACAAGTAATAATTGTGGGTAAATGTTTTAGCAAATATTGTAAGGGTTATTGGAAATGCAGCTGCTTTGGAACTCTTTAAGAAAACCAAGTCGATTGAAGAAAATGGTGGCATGCTTATTTTTGTAAGTTATCCTAATTTTTTTTAAATGTTGCTTTTGCTCATCGTCAATAGACGACGAAACGAAATTCTTGCGAGGTATGGCTGTCGTCAACAAGGAATTTGATATATTAAGAGTACGGGTGACGCTATTGACAATTCTTTATTTAATTATTGCTATAAAGCATTTTTTGCATTATTATTTTTGCGTTCCAACGAACTGTTTTGTGAATATAATATACCAGTAGTTAAAGGGTTAAATTTGTTTTCGTAAAAATATGTATGGATTGTCTCTAAATTGCTAATAATCTTATTGCTACCTAAGAATTTTTTACCACTTACAAAATCAAAGGGAGATTCATAAAAACTTGTATTGATTATTGAAATCATCAAGATTTTTAATACTCCAGAAATAAATTAAAAACTAATAGTGTGTTTAGCTGATAAGTAAAATGCGTTTTAAGTAAATGTGAAACATTAAAAAAATGTGAGGTGGACGTGTACTTAACTTACCAGTTAAAAACAATATAAGATTCTTTTTCTCCAGGTCCTTTATTTATTCAAAATGTTATCAGAACAAAACATGGCAGTGGAGGATGAAAAATCTGCCCATTATTTACTTAAATCAAAACTTTTATTCGCTAAAATTCAAAATTTCAACTTTTTAATTTTCAGCTTTGGGCGTAGCCACTCTACCATTTAATAGTAAATAAAATTTGGTTGAAATCCCTAAATTTACTTGTTCATTCTTATTCTGCTTTTTGTTTTTTTCCCAAGATATGATAATAGAAATAACCTTTTCCACTTGAATTTCTCTTGGAAAAGCTGTTGAAAATTTTTGAAAAATGTTTAAAACAATCTATTTCTATGACTTACTATTTAGTTTTATTTTATATCTAATTTCTGCCATTACCAAGCATGCTAAATTGTACTACAGAATGCAGCCAGTTTATTAAATTTTGGTTGTTGCTGGGAGGCCTATTTCTATATTTCGTAAGATTTTAATTAATTTATTTTTAGAATCAGTCAAGACGTAGAACTCCAGGTGGTGTGTATCTACAACTGGTAAAGCTTGATGGAAACCTTACCGAAGAACAACAAAAAGAAATATTTAACGAGAGCAAAATCAAATTTAAAAACATTATGAAAAATAAACGTAAAATTAAACAGAGGGAAATGAAAAAGAAAATTAAAATCGGTAAGTATCATAATATTTCATTATTTAATCAACATTTATAAATTTTGTTATGCAGCTGGGTCGAATTCTGTAAATAAACATAATCTACCAGAACTTTTGAATCGGAGTGAATTGTGTGCTAATTTAGCAAGTCACAGAAGTTTACGTAAAACTGAAGTGCAAGACTTAGTTACAAATCCACCACCATCACCGGTAACTGATGTACATGAAAGTTCAGACGATACAGATAACATTAAGCACGAATCTGCTGTTTTTACCAAGTCTGTTAGTGACCAACCTGTTCGAAATTTGTTAAGTTATGACGATGACGATTTTATCACTGGCGATTGTGATATGGAATTGTTTTAGTAATTTACAGTTTAATTATTCCTAAATTAAGTTCTAAAGAACTAGTAATTTGAATATGTACAGATATGATTTTTTTTTTAAATATGCTTAATTACCTTAACATTTGTTTGAGCTAATCTTAAGAAGTTGAACCATTGCTTCTTTGAAGTATTGGCAGTTTTTGAATAGATAAATTAATTAAAACAAATATTTGATCGAATTTTAAGTTTTTAAGATAAAATAAAATGCAGGGATAAAATTTAACTTACTTGTAAAATTAAGAATTTTATAAACTAAAAAATGTGTTAGGTATCTATTTATAAAACACAACTTTTTAATAAAGAGTTAATAAAATGCATATAAAGTAACTTTTGTGTGTGTATACATAATTTAGGTAGATTAAAAAGTTAATTTTAAAGTTAAAATTGATCAACTTGTATATTTACTTGGCAAACACTTGACTGTAAAATATTTATTATAAGAAATTTGCCAAATTTTAATTGTAACATTTATTTATTTTCAAATACACTTGCAGCATTTATTATGAATAATATGTAATTAAATAAAAACTTGAACCGATTGCAATAAGTATATAGGTAGGTAACGGCAATCTCTGTAAACCAAATACGTTTTAAACTGCGGTAGCAAAAAATAAAAGAGGTGATCAAATAAATTTAAAAATTTTAAGTTCAATATTTTTTAAACACAAAGCACATGTTAAAAACATAAAAAAACAGAATGTTGAAATTCGTATACTGAACAGAAACGTGTTTTACATTCTTGAATACAAAAATAACTTCAATAATTTAAAAATTAATTATTACAACTTCAACTTGCTTACATAATTTAGAACAATTTTGTAAACTTTCAAACTTAAGGAAAATCCAAAATCTGAAATAATAAAAATATTAAATTAAAAAGTTAAAGAAAAGCTAATTTTTAATTCACCAATTGAGGTAAAATAGTTTCAATGTGGTTGATACTGACAATCGATTTATTTTCAAGAGAAGCTTGTTTAGCAGATCGTATAGCAGCTTCCACGACCATGGCTTTTGTTATTTCTTTTACCATTTCAACTGCTTCTTCTGAAATTTTTGTTTTAGAATCAGCGTATTTTAATTTTAGTGTTCCTTTTATCGAGTCCTATAAAATAATGAACTTTATGAAATAATTTCTAGAAGTTAGAATAATGGTACCAATGTTAGAAAATTAAATCTTACTCGAGTTAAAGTATGCTCTAATTTCTTTGGTTTACTTATTATTTAATATTTATGTAGTTATTTTCATACACATTAGGATTTTTCGGCTTGACTCAGCTAGCACAATGCTTTGTAAATGCAATAATTGCGTGTCAAATAAAGTTTCACGTTTAATCCGAATAAGACAATATACTATTTTAGAATTTGTAACTTGTAAAATTTATTGTAATATTTTAAAACTAAAACCAAGTTAAACAAACGACTAAAAAATGAATTAAAAGTTTTTTATTACCACAATATTTCAAAAGAGTATTCTTTCGTTTTCAAGTGTAATATCCTTTTTAGCATGTTTTGAATTTAATCCACAAAACAAATTTAACCTAACTAATGAAACCTTCCAAAAATTGTATTTTAATTATCAGAAATAATAGGTACCTTACATTTTTAAAATTAGAAGATACTTGCGAAAAAACACTATCTGCATTGGATTCATTAGAAGTATTAGGTTCCATTGTATTTGTCCGAAAATTTCAAACCAAAGAGAACTATTTGTTTATATACACAGTGGCGTACATGATCTATTTTATACGAATACGACCGTATTTTTATAACGCAATTTATATTTTCTCAAATTTAAGATTTAAAATTTATATAAAAAAATAAAGTTTTCAACTTAAATTTAAAAACATTTATGGTTTACTAATATTTCGAGGATAAAAACCCTGAGATACTTATAAAAAATACTAACTGACGGTACTCCTTGTCAGTGCTTTCATTATTTTGTCAAATTCTTGTAGCAAACGAGAGGGAAAAACTAGTCGTATTGGTGAAAATATTCACAATTTATTACGACCAACAACTGACATTGGCATGTCTGACCATTGGCCTATTTAATGGCTGACTACTAGCAAATTTGGGTTGTCTTACGTTTTCTTAAGCAATAATTAAACATAATATATGTAACTCTATAGTAAGACAGAATAAGTGTTTTACATAATTAGAAAATTCCGTGTTGTTTAAAAGAGCGGATCAATTCATAGTGGGGTAATAAAATATTTCACAATAACGATAGTCTTTCTTGAATGTAAATGAGTCAATTTGTGGTTCAGTCTTATAAATTAAAATTATCAAAATTTTATGAAAATCATTCATGGTTTGAATATCCATATCTCTAACAATAAGTGTTCTATTAATTGCAAGATGTTGTTCCTAGACAACATTCTCTCAACAAACACCGCCCTGACTTACAATCGACAATTTCAGAATTGATTGTTCTGATCCACCATAAACAACAGAAATAAATATCTCTGTCACAGAAGATCAAGATTTTATCCCATATTAAACTCATTTCAGAATGGCAATGGGGTATAGATGGTTTGCGGCTAAGATTTGCTTACCAATACTGCAGGAGAGGCAATAAAGTCAAAACTTTTCTTTTGTTAATTATTGTTGGTAGCACCACATTGTCAATTGCATATAGTACACACACGTTGACAATAAAAAACTAGATGAAAATAAATGTTCATATGCACAATACTACATAATATTATAAAGCTTGTCTTATTGCGCTCAAACAGGAAAAGAATAAATTCATCCAAAGTTATGTTTCATAATAACTATAACATGTTTCACAAAGTTATAGTTCCAAAGTTATGCCCAAAGATATTTCTGAGTTCAAAGTTGTTTTAGAGGTTCATGTAGAAATAATTTTTATTCACAATCAGTTAGTAATTGTTTCATTACTAAATTTAAATAAGTTGGGAAACAGTTTATTATTTACTGTCACTTTCCAACCAGTCGGAAAGTTTTTTGTTTTACTTTTTGATCTATTGGTCGGAAAGTGTAGTAATACCTTGTTTTATTATTGGATATTTAAATCTAGGCTTAGTAATATCAGGTTAAATTATTTAGTATAGTTAATTACTCTTTATCGTCAATATACTATGTAGTTTCATTTTTAATATAAAAAGCACTTGATTTGCTGTTTAATTAAAATTAAAATTATAATTTAATATGTACTTTAATTCAAAAATTTATGAGTACAATAAATTATGTACAATATAATATTATATTACATAATATGAATATGAATAATTTTTATTTCAACAGAAAATATCTAAAAATGTAACAAAAAATTTCAAATAATGTATCTAGATGCATGCGTAAATTATTTCATCATTTTCGATACTGATAAATATTCCATATTTTTGGAACATGTATATAAATTCGATATAAATAAAATGCTATGCTTTTATAATTAAAAACAAGTAAGACTGAAAAACTTAAATCGCTAATTGTTGCATTTGCAAAAAAGATATCCAAAAATAAAAACACTAGTCCTCAAAAGAAGAAATAGCTATAATAATATGCAAGTTTGACTATCGTTTGTTCATTATTTCATTTAAGCGTTCTTTCAGTTGTAAATTTCTTTCCTTCAAAGTTTGTACTTCCTCTACATTTTGTAATACTTCTTTTTCAAGTGACTTGATGTAATATTCAGTTCTATTTAGTGCAGCAATTCTTGATCGCCTTACGTTCTGCATATTAGAAGGTAAAACATCAATTAAATCATTAAGAAAAGTACGTAGTGTAGTCCTTCTGTTTCGTTCCTTCATACATTTGATTGCATTTTCATCGATATACTTAATTTCTTCGTCTTCACTAACTCCTTCCACATCTATAATACAGAAATATTATTTGATACATTTATTAAATAAAGAAATTCCAGTTTATTTTTATGCAATTTAATAATTCCTAAATTTTACTCTAAATCTTAATAAGAACATAAACTCACCAATTTCATCAGAACTTGAAGAAGAACAGTCAATAGTAGGACCTGCTGTCACTTTGAACCTTTTTTGATTTGGCAAATAAATTTGACCTGAATTATTAAGAATGATTTAATTTTGATAAAATTATAAAATTTACATAAAAATTTATTGTACGATTATCAACTAGCTTAGTAGGTAGGTACATATTATATTGGGTGTTCATTAAAAAACTTCCAGCAATAAATATCACGAAAATCACACTCCACATTAAATAGTGTTCCAGACAAAAATTATGTAATGGCGAGAGGCAAAGAACACGGTGTAATTTGTTGTACAATTAGTGAACCTGGATACTGATAAAAAGAAATCCAACAAAAGTTGGTTCTTCTTTCATGCAGAATAAAAAAATATAAGGTGCTACTTAAAAAACCAAAGTTGACTTTGAAAAAGTTCACTAACTGCTAGAAAACGAATTACACCATTTTCTATTTCCCTCGCCATTATATAACCTTTGTTCGAAACATTTTTTCATATGGCGTTTGGTTTTCAAGATATTTCTTACTAGAAGTTCTTAAAGGAAATCAATATCCCGCCTAAATTTCAGCTTTCTAAGTTTTACTAGGAGTAAAGAAACATTTTCAAACAATTAGTCAGTTTAATCGGTCAGACTATAGTTCAAGCCTAGGGAAACACTCAAGTTGTCTATGGCCGTCTCCGTGCTAAAGAAATAAGGGGTATATTGTTAAAGGGTAAATAAAACTCTGCACTACTCTCGCTATTCAAATTTATTCATAGCGTGACGCGTTTTATAATCCTTAGGGAAGTATTTCTTTAAATAATATAATATTCTGAAAGAGCAAAATTTAAGCTTTCTTATGAGGTGAGGATAATTAAATCGGCCCAACTTCACATTTTAACTTTGAAAATCGACTTTTTGATGAAAATTTTACAAGTTTACGTTCATGTTTGCATTACTAAAGTTTTCTATTCACGGTACGTGTGCGCTACGGTAGTCTTAAAACCGATTCTAAGTGGGGAGAGCTTCTGGTTACAATGCCAAAACCTCAATCATCATGATGGAGATTATGGTGCCTACGTACCGACATGCTCTGCGTGTCATTCATGCTATGCTAAGTGGGGAGAGAGCGTGGTTCATTCTCTGGCAAGCGGTACCCGTGGAAACATCGTTTGAGTTCCTGCATTATAGAGTGCGTTTGCGATCCGATGATTGTAATAATCAGTGGCGGATTTACCAGCAGGCCGAGTAGGCTGAAGCCTAGGGCGGCAAATATTTTTGAAGTAATACTTCTAATGCCTAGGATAATATCAAGGACACAAAGAAAATTAATAAAAACAATCCAGAAGATAAGAGATGCAGCGGAACCAATGGGATTGAAAATAAATTAATCAAAAACAAAGTACATACGTCACCAAAGGAGAAATGGAGGAGAAGCCCAGACTGAGGGTGGTAAATGAAACATACGAGGAGGTTCAGGATTTTGTCTATCTGGGAGTCCAGATAAGTAACAGAGCCGGAAGACAGGAAGAGGTTAAAAGAAGGATCCAACAGGGGAACAGGGCATATTATGCGAACAGAAACCTACTAGAAGACGGAAATTTGTCGAGAACATTTAAGACAAAAATATATAAGACACTTAAAAGACCGGTACTGACCTACGCAACAGAAACGATGAGTTTCAGCCGAAAAGAATAGGATAACATGAAGGTGTTTGAGAGAAAGGCGACGAGAAAGATATTGGGCCCAAAAATAGAGAACGAACAGGAAAGAAGACCAATGATGAACGGTGAGATTCAGAAAGCAATGAACAAAGAAGACATAGTGAAGGTGATCAAATCTGGTAGGGACATGTGTGGAGAAGAGAGGAGGGTACGATGATGAGGAAAATCACGGAGTGGAGGCCGATGGAGGACCGTGCTAGAGGGAGGCCGATGGCAAGACCATGTTATGGAGGACTTGAGGAAACCGGAAATTTTTAATTGGAGAGAGAAAACCAAGAATAGACAGTACTGGCGAGAAGTTGTAATGAAAGCAAGAACGGATAATATATTATGATTGAAATGTAAAGTTATGAGGACTAATCCACCTCAAAAACGGATATGTTGTAAAATCTCGAAAGAGACTGTCAAAATTCCTACAGGAATAAACGACTTTATTATTATTACTTCTAATACCGAGGTAGAGTGAATTCAAAGTACCTACATGTAAAAGAGAGATTTATTAGCTCATAAATATATCCCAAAACTATTATTTGTGCAATCTTAACTAAATCGTTGGATTGCAAAAATAATTTAGAAACTGACACTTGTAGAGGTCGGTAGGGGTGGCAAAATTTGAATAGCCTACTGGCGACAAATGTGTAAATCCGCCATATGGCAATAACTCACACGCGTGCGGAGGGTAGGTTTTCACTGCCCCTGACATTGGCAAATCTCGGATCCAAGCATTCGAATTTTGTCATTTTCGGGTTCTCTTGAACCCCGGGGGATTTTTCTAATGAGTTTATCGCTAGTTTTTACAAGTGCAACTACGGCAAATCTCAGATCCATTACCTTTGAAATTGTAATTTCCTCGGCGAAATTCGAAGTCTTAATACATCGACAGACCCCCAAGAATCAAATTTGCAAAATTTGTGAGTTAAAACTAATACAATGATATCTAAAAAGAATTATCCGACGACCTCGAATAATGTTGCAAATATAAGATTCGTTTGTTGATTAATAAGTAATTTTATGTTAATTTTGCTTTCAGTAACTCGTTTTCCTAGTTTCTTAATTTCCAGCAGTTCTAACTACCATAGCCTAGGGCCCTTATTACATTTACGTAAAGGCTGTCTCGTTTTCGTCGATCTCATGCTTGTTAAAATTAATATGATGAAAATCCTTCGATTTGGGGTCAGTTTTATGCTCTGTAATTCTAATGCCAACCAGCCTGCCGGTCTGTCCGATGGAAGTAGACAGAGCAGGTTTTGCAAACTAATTGGTACACGCCACTTTCTTTTTTAATTACCAATTCCCTATTGCTTTTTATATAATTAATTGCTCTTTGGAAGGTCATATTGCAAAGGACTAAGTCATATTCACCAAACAACTTACTAATATTTTCACAAGCCGGTCCCTGATAAGTGACCAAACGATATTTAAGTTGCTTGTTTTCTTCATTTATATTTTCCAGATGTGTGATTCTTTTAGGTTTTTCTTTCTTGCTGATCAATTTAGGTATAGTATTGGCTGGAAAACCGTTCTTTCTAGCACTTTGTTCGATGACTTTCATCTTGTGTTGTCTCTTTATTGCTGTAAAGGCAGTTTAAGGGCTCTCTCAACGAAATACTCCAGTGCGGCCATTCTGTTCTTATGGGAGTGGAAGGGCCCATATGGAATTATAATATCTGACTGGGTAGGTTTAGGATATATTATGTTGTATTCAAATTGGTTAGAATCTATATCAATCTGTAGGTCCAAAATGTAAATTTTTGTTTGTGAAAGGTGTTTAATTCTTCTTCGCTTCCTCTCCACAAAGCGCGGTCGTAGGCGAACTGTTTGAATGCTCGATTACTATGCCGCAGTTGAAAGTTCGACCCCCGACCAAGTACACCAGGATATATCGGCCGTACTCCCTCACAAGATGCTGGCAACATCTTTGTGGTATTAAATCCTTAAATACATTTCCAATACCTATATTCCTCTCCACAAACACAGAATGTCATCAACGTACCTCATCCTCCATCCTATCTTGGCCGCCAGCTGTAGCTCGTGGATCTTATTCTCTATATCGTTCATAAAGATATTAGCCGAGATGGATGTACCCATCGGTATTTCAACCTGGGCTTCGTAAAACTTATCATTAAATTCAAAATAGTTTTAATTAAGTACGTGTATTATTACCTCAACGATACCTTCAATTTTTTCAGAACTCTTCATATTATAACCATTTATAACCATATTATACAATGCAGTTCCTAGTTATATTTTAAAGACACGTGAGTCTCGTCATGTTGTTTTTTACAATTTTGATAATGTTCATTTATTTTTCCTGTACAGAGAGTCCGATGATGACCGCATGAGGTCGAAACACGTCACCCTATGAATAAATTTGAATAGTGAGAGTAGTGCAGAGTTTTATTTACCCTTTAATAAAATTTTTATTTACTGGCAGCTCTACGGGGTATGTTCATTCAAGAATTCCACAGAATAGTTATCTCTATCGTTAGCATCGCTGTCGTCAATGGAATCACTACTTAGGTAAGTGAACACCTTCTTGTCTAAAAGTTCCAAAATTTGTTCATTTATATGGTCAAGCAAAACCACTTCTCATCCAATGATAATGATATAATAAAAAAGGATATCAGGTTGATTGGAATACTAAATCAAGCAAATATAATTTGCTTTGCCGACGTTTCATAGAATATATTTCTCCATTTTCAAGACAAAAAATCAAGACTGAAAATGGAACCTGATATCATTTCATATGTATTTTTATAAGTTTAAGACTTCCGAATTGGACATACAACTCTGATTGGTTGTAGTTCCATCATGTGGAACCTCTGATAGGTCCTGGTTCCACCATGTGCAGTGAGTAATTCCCCGAATTCCATTGGTGAGTAATTTGATTGAAATTTAATTCGATTTCTAACTAACTAAGTTTGTGAGATATCATGATGAATCAGAAACGTCCAGCCAGTTTGTCACAGATCAAGACAAACGATTTGTAGTTGGTCTGACATGAGCATTTTATCTTCATATTGTCTCAAGTTTTTTGATTCCATTCAGTTATAGCAATTTTGGCTGTCTTTTTCTATTTATTCAATGTCATTTGTCGATTGGACTTCTTTGCATTTTAATTATTTGATTTGCTACCGCATATTATTTAAAATTTAAAAATATGCTGTTTTATTTTCTGATATAATCTTCTGTCCTTAAAATCTCACTATTATAATACGTAGTAAAAAGCCAGTTTTATTGCGTCGTTACCTGGGGTCTTATTTATTGCATTCTATCAATCTGCACTCAACTTAAAAATTAACGACTTGCCCATATTTTAATAGTTAAAAATCTATTAATTTGTTTGTTTACATCTACATTATAAGATTTTACTATTATGAGTAGAAGTATTTTTTAGTGGGTAATAACTAATTAAACGATTATTGTCACGAGATAAAGAATCGGCAGCACTTTTAGCTTTGAGTACCTTGTGATGTTTCACACATTATAAGATTTCCACAAGATGAAGGATTTTCTCTTCAAATTATGAGCAACTATTCTGTATATTTTTGTAAAATCAATACATTCGTTAAAAAATCATCTGAAATTATTTCTTGAAAAATACCGGCCAACTTGGACCCTAATGGTGTTTGAAGTTAGAAATTCTTTAAAAATTATTGTTTATGGTACTACGAATAAATGAGCAAAGTGGCAACATTCTTTCACAATTAGCTGTGCTCTGATAACATTTGAACTGATTTTTATACTTTACTAACCCTTTGTTTTGTTAGGTAAAAGTAAATAACTAGAATTTGAAATAACGTAAAAAATAGTTTACATTATATGCCGAGTGGGCTCATCTTACTTAATGTGTACACTGTAGAAATGAAAAATTCGAAAAATGTATTGATAAAAATATACCAGAAAAAAAAAGTTATATAACTGCAATATAAAATTGTTTACCTGAATAGTTATGTTCCATGACTGAAATATGGTTATTGCTAGTTAGTTGGGGGGTAAATTCTTTTCTTTTTGATTGTAATGGAATTTTGAGTGCAGGTAAGCGTGATTTTATTCGAGATGGTCCTGTACTAAGTAAAGACTCTAACAACATCATACGATTTATTTCATCAGGAGGATCATCGTCTTTGTCGTTGATTTCATAAACTGGAGGCTCTTTATTGATTACAGTGATATTGTCGTTCATGTTAGATTCTACATTTTCATTCAAGCTGACTGGTACTTCTTTACAATGTATTTGATCTCGATTTAAAGTAACTGGTACTTCTTGGGAACATGTTTGATTTTGATCTAAGTTTACTGATAATTTATTGCAATCTTCTTGTAAAATATTCAAAATTAAACTATTTGGTTGATTTGATAATTTACGATTCAGATTAACACTTAACAAAAGAGGTTCTTTTAATTGATTGTTTGAATTGACAGATGATTGTAAGTACCAAGTTTGATCTTGCAAAGTCGTCTGCGCACCAGGCAAGTGAGTATAAGTTTTAAACGATTCATCCACGATAGAACTAACAGCACTACCATTGTTTCCTGCCAATACAGGTATGAGGAGTGCCAGATTTAACCCTGAATTGATTGCTACATTTTCTCGTGGTAGTAGAGTTTTGTTATGTTCAGTTGTGTTCACATCAACATTTTGATTCACTTGTTGTACTGCATGTACTGGAATATTATCAATTTCATTTAGATTATTACTTTTGTTAGCACAAGATGTATTTTCTTTAATTTCAATACTTGGTGTTTTCTTTGCTCGATAGCGCTTCCTTAATTTCACACGTTCCGTAATATCGGTATGCACTTCATCACATTTTGAATCTTCTAAATCAGTTTTATTCATATTTGTACACATGCTTGAATCAGCTAACAAAGTAGAACGAGGTAGTTTTACATTGCTTGGAAATTTGGTAGGCGAGTAATTCTTTGCTAATTTAACCTGTAATTTAGATCTGAGCTGAGAATTTTTATTACCACCAACCAATCTTTCAACATAATTATTTATGATAAATTCTGATCGTAAACATTTGTTTCTGAATTCGTAGTAAAGATCCAGTTGTTCTAAGCATTTATCGCATATCACTGATGGTACATGGTCTTCAAATTCCTGCAAAATTACTTAAATTAGAAATTTACAAGTCGATAAGTTTAGGATAAATTTATATTTCCAAATTATTTATCTAGCAGAATTTTACAAGAATCTTAATTCGCACATTTAAATTGCATGAGAAAGATAATCTAAATATTTACCAAATCTGAAATACACGCAACCAGTTTTTCCATGATATCGTCACTACACAAATCGTAAAATTCATTTTTGTACGAAAGGCATAATCTACAAACATCCAGCAAAAAATACATTTTTGTGATTTTTCTTGTAATAATATCAGACCATAAATGAACTACGAACACGACAATAGAACTACTTTTAAAAAGAAATGGTGAAGCCACGTTTTTAGGCTAACACGTGATAACTAACAAAGCTTCAACAACCTAGCACGTGGACATCTGCCATGGCGTATATGTGATTATAGATGGCACGTGTACACCACTAATTTTGGACACTAACGAGGGAAATTGGAAAAACGACACTATTACTATAGTGTTAATAAAGTAATTTCTAAGCAAATAAAAAGGAACGAATCTTATCTTTTGTACAGTACCAGGTTTTTGATGTTAAAACATTGCTTGTCGCTTAGGAAGGAATCCCGAAAGTTGCGCTGAGCAGATATACAAACAGTAGCGGATCCAATCCAGTAGCACAGATTTTTAATATCAATATTTGGAAATATTTTATTGGAATCTTATTCGTTATCTTTTTACCACTGACGCGCATGAATAAATTAATGAAATTTCCTCTACCAACCGTTTTTAAGCGAGTTGATTATTTATTTTGAATAGAATTTTATTGTTTGATGCAGGGCCATATTAAGGTGGCAAATTTGTATGTTATTTGGCCATAAGAACAAACATTCGTCCAATAGAAATAACACGTAATCTACAGCAATGAAAATTTTACAGGTTGTTACTCAAAGCTTTATGAAGACAATATTAGAAAAACAGCAAATAGAAATAATGATTATCTGAATAATAAAATAAATAAAGCGACGATAAATTTGACATAAATCAAATACATAAATGATCTGACGATTATAGAATTAATAATACATAAAGGGTGAAACAGAATGCAACGCCGTCGTACGGCGCTGAACGCAACGCTACGCCGTGAAAAACTTTTTGAACACAATGTACGCCGTCAAATGTCACTTTCGAATTTTATTTAACATTTTATAAGAAGTGTTTTACCTCCTCTTCAACGTTTTTTATTTATTATTTGCATTCACGAATTAACTGAAGTAATTTCCCTTCAAAATATTCAAATTTTGATTCGCAGTTTACAGAAAACTTTAAATGTGAGGTTAGAATAGCAGCGTTTACGGCGTAAAAGTTGAAAGTTGACCAACTTTTACGTAACGTAACGCTCGACGCCGTCCATTGTGTGCAGTCAAACCTGTTTACACGCTTTTCAACTTGGACGTGACATTTGACGCCGTACGACGGCGCTGCATTCTGTTTCACCCTTAATTGTTGCTGAGGTTGCAATATGTTATTAAAATAATAATTTCAATTATATATAATCTGAAAGTGTAATTATAAACAAGAAAGACGAATGCTTATGATTTTCCATAAGATGCAATGTTAATTTAATTTAAAAAAATTGTCACTAGATGGCAAATTAATCGGAAATTTTTAGATTTTATAAAATTTTCAATTGCTTTTGATAGTGCTGTACCGTTGGACTGCTTAAATGAAAGTAAAATATTGATGCTTCGAGTTTTTCAATTTAAGCAATTCTACATATTATATTTATAATAGTATTAATATTTTTTATATTTATAATAATTCGGCACCAGACTACACTGAGGTATGCGGCAAATGAGCCGCCTCCTTTTTATGGACTTAAAACATTGCTAGAGACATCTAATGAAAATAATTCAAAACTTTTGAAAAATTTCACACCTTAAGACTAAATTTTTGGAGAGGGTGTTAATTTGTTTGTTTTTAAGTTTTTTGTTTTTTTTTATTTTTTTTTACGATTGCCGTCGGACTTCCTGAACGTTAGTAATTATAAATAATTTAAGGGAGGGTGGTGATTCTAATGCCCCCCCCCCCTAAATACAGGCTTTGGTTTGATGATAAATTTGGAAATTTAAAATTGAGTTTGAATTGTAAAGTAAGAATTTTAAACAGAAGCTTAAAAAGAATGTTAGATTATAGACATTCGAATTTGGATGACAAATTAAAATTGAAAATAAAAGTAGAATGGTGAGATTATAAAAATTTTATTAAAATCGACCCTCAAGTTGTACAAATATTTGGAATTTAATCGGAATTACTGGTATTGATTTGCAATTACTGGAATTAAAATGGAATTATTAGAATTACTGTGGAATTATATGGAACTAGCTGACCCGGCAGACGTTGTCCTGCCCAAATTTATTAAAATTAATTAAGTATCGTAACTTGTGAAAATTAATAATAAGTTCAACTATAAAACTAAAACAAGTTAATAAAACAGCAAAATAAATTCTTGTTAGCTTTCGAACACGTTAGTGTTCTTCGTTAGACAAACGTTTATTGAAAACAAAAATACATAGCAACCGAATTTAAACCATTACCATTTGGATTGGCCTACTGTGCAAGAAAAACTTTCTTGTGCAGTAAGTCAACAAAGCAAGGAAAACCCTATTGCAAAATAATAGGGAAGAACTTGATTCTAATAGTTGGCTATATTAGTAAAGAGGTGTAAATGTTGCTTAATCCTTCGATATCTGTTTTACGATTCATGGCGTGTTTTTCTTTCTTTATGTTAATCATCTCATGTAGCAACCGATCCTTGTAGTTGGTGAAGGATTTTATAATTTCAGCGTTCCTAATGTCTGCAACATGTCCATCAATAAGAATATGTCTAGCTAAGGCAGTGGACTCAGGTTTATTGCAATTTATGCTAGAAATATGTCCACTTATCCTTTTCTTTAGCCACTGGCTACTTTGGCCAATGTAGACCAAATTGCATGCGTTGCAAGGAATTCTATATATGATGTCCGACTTTTTTTCTTTAGGTATGCTATCTTTGAGATTGGTAAATAATTTACCCATATTATTGGTAGATTTAAAAGTGACATTAATGTTGTGTTTCTTCAAGCATCTCTTAATCTTGTCTGAAAGTCCTCGAATGTATGGCAACGTGTTCGAAAGCTAACAAGAATTTATTTTGCTGTTTTATTAACTTGTTTTAGTTTTATAGTTGAACTTATTACAAATTTATTAAATATTTTTTACAACTTCAAGAGCTTTAGGGTATACAATATTTTGTGTTTTTAGTCTTCAGTAAAAACAAATAAATTTCGTGGCTGTCCGACTTGTGAGCATCCAACATACAACTGTCCATGTGAAAAACATGGATTTTCTAGGTTCAATCCGCATACTTGCAGTGAATGACCCTGTGCCTTGTTGATGGTCATCGAGAATGCAAGTCGAATGGGGAATTGCAGTCGATTGAAATCAAAAGGCATGTCGGTGGGAATAATGGGAATGCGTGGAATGAGCACATCTTCTCCATTTGACTTTCCGTTAAGAATAGTAGCTTCGATGACATTCGGCATCAGTTTTTTTACATCGAGTCTTGTTCCATTACACAATCGGGGTGGATTAATGTTCCACAAAAGAATAATTGGCACTCCGATTTTAAGTGACAATTTGTGCGGTGGCACACCAGGAAGATCCAACGAATTTATGCGCGTCACCATATTTTGTGATTTTGTGAGATCTGGCTCTCCTCTCAACTTTTTTAACATTTTCTTGCACTATGACCTTTTCGAAGTCCTACTGAGTATGTACGCTAAGTTTGGTTCAAATCGGTTATAGGGCCTAAGAGTGCATAGCATACGAACAAACAAATATTCATTTTTATATAATACTAGCTGACCCGGCAGACTTTGTCCTGTCTATTCGGATAGGTGGCGCGATGAGTTTATATTATAAACAAAATAAATAATGCGAATGACTCTGCAATCGTTCATATCGAATTGTCATGTTTTCTGTTTTTCTTATCTAATTCTGTTTCGATTATCCTCCAAACGCTGTGTACGCTCTTCGTCTATATGACTAACTCGACGATTATATAATCGGTTTGCGTTACGCGTACGCCGACCGATATTTGGACGCCTAAGTGGTGGCATCTTTTCTAAAAACTTATTATTGGAAGACGGTTCTTCTTCACTTAACAGACCTTAATTTTGAAGTTTTGAATTTAAGTTTGAAAGTCAAGCATATAGATTTTTAATGAATAAATACAGGAGCGGAGTAAAGTCAAACAGAGCGGAGGGAGGTCAAACATTTATAGTGTTTAATAAATTAATCTGTAGGAGTTTAGAATCCATTTACAAAAGGTGTTGTTCACGTCCCAAGACATCTACGCCACTGGTACGTTTTTAAAAGACCCGCGAAGGTTTCTGTTATCTGAGGGGGGGTGTAAAGTCAAACATAGATTTTTAATAAATAAATACAGGGGCGGAGCAAAGTCAAATATAATAATTTCTTAGGTAGTATCAGGGCGGGTGGGGTCAAATATATAGATTTTTAATAAATTAATCGGTAGAAGTTTAAAACCAATGCACAAAATAAGTGGTGTACGTCAATGGTACCTACATACAGTCCGAGGCCGAGCTAAGAAACTCTGTCAGGTCCGAGATTCGAACCCAGAATTCTATAGGGCGATAATCGAATAAACTGTTAGAATACACTAACAAACATTTAAAAAAAATTAGCCAAATCGGTCCAGCCGTTCTCAAGTTATGAGCTTAGCAACGAACAGCATTTCTTTTTTATTTATATAGAAGATTTTTTTGTCGCCTTGAGAATGGGTCAATAAAAAACCCGAAACGTCGCGTCGGACAGCTGACTCAACTATTTTTCCAATATTTTATTAATAGAAGGTGAACAATCACTACACTATAGAAAGATATTAGTATAGAAGCCTAAAAGCTGCGGTACTAATCCGAGTTCCACCTTGATTAAATTTTGTATTGCAAAAGAATGTGTAGGGTGAAAGCGTGTTTATGCTTATTATCTCCAATTAGGTTTCTAGGTACCCTCTCTCTTAATTTCGAATTAACCAATTTTAATCTTAAAGAACAGATACTGCACTTTGATCTTAGCTGATGAGCCGAAAAGCGATACTTTTGGAGAATCGGAATCATGAAATGACATTGTGGAATACCGGCTGAGCCCACACTTCCTTAAAATGACTGGCGAGAACCGCATGGTTTGGCATCGGGTTGAGGAAAAAGCATACAACCGTCCGCCGGGGATCTGCCGACTTTAGATCCAATTAGAGCCGTATCAAGATACTGTCGGCAGATTGGCTGAGATGTGATGAGGTTACGTGAGTCCCATCGCGAAGGTCGCTGACAATGCGAATCGTGGCGTGCGAAATGGGTCTAAAAACATGGCTGGACCCAGCGGCAGAAGGATAGAATTTGCCTATGAGGATAGAGGTTGGCCGTAAAGCTTATCGGCTGTCTTCAGAGGCGGGAGGCTGGTAAGGGCGAGGCGAGGTCAGTCTCCCGTCGGAGGAGAATCAGTCTCTCCGAGAAAATTTAAAATTGATATTCGGGTAAAATACAGGGCATGCCAGGATAAATGCAGTTAACAGATGATGGCTTTTTAACACGCGTCATACAGTTGTCCATGCGTAAAACACGGAAACTTCAAATTAATTCCGCAAACTTCCAACGACTGTCCTTGTGAATTGCTGACGGTCATCGCGAAGGCCAGACTTACGGGGAATTGCAGCCGTTTGAACTCGAATGGCAAGTCAGGTCCGTTGGAATCAACGGGATACACAGAATCAAAACATCTTTTCCTTGATAATTTTCGCTTCGATCACGTTGTTCATAAGCTTTTGTAGAGCCAGCTTTGTTTGGCTTTGTTCCATAACATAGTTCTCCTTCGATTCGGTAAACTGACATAAATTAGTAGGTTAATGTGATGAATCCGGTCGAGATGTCAACTGCGATCTTCCCATTATCAATGCCCAACAATTGCTTTGAAAACACATCTACATTTCGATCTTGTTGCAAAACCACTCGCAGGTTAGTCGTCAATCGGAGTGCCTTGATATGGCGCCACAAATTTATTATTAACAAAGGATATTTTTATTGTTGCGCCATCTGCCGACGAAGAATTTTTGTTTTTATTTTGTCATAAACGATAGGTCCGCTACTAGCGCCATCTACTGATAGTAAAAAATAGCTATCGAATACATCTTTCCCGAATTTCCTGTTTTCCGGGCAACTTTTCTAATTTTTCTTTGCGTAAAAACATTCATTGGACTATTACAAACATTTCAAAACAAAAATTAACAGAATCGGTTCAGCCGTTCTCGCGTGATGCCGTGACAAAGGTTTTCCACATTCATTTTTATTATATAGATAAGATTATCGGATTTATACTTTGGAATTATTGGAATTACTTTGGAATTAATTTGTAGGTAATTATCTGGATTAATTTGGATTGTGGAATTGGACGGGAGTAAGTTCCACCGTTGGTCAGTTTTTAGTTTTTTTTTGCTAAGCTGTCGACGATAAACATGTAAGTTCCTCTGCTGGTCAAAAAGGTATCCGGGCAAACCATGTAAGTTCCACCGTTGGTAAAAGTATTATTGGATTGCAGTACTCACAAATGGTGGTGATACAGCGAGGGTTGTAGGGTGTAAACTCGCTGAAAACATCCCCCTAGCCATTGACAACTTGTTTAAATCGATATAAAACAGAAATGGCACGACGAAATAAAAAAATGTATATAAACAAAATTGAAGGCAATGAAATTTGCAACAAAAAATGTCTAACGTAAAGTTTTGCTCTAAAATCGATTTTTATATGACAAAAAATGACTTCAAAATGTTCAATTTACATTGCCAACCAGGATATGTGAAGCCTGCGGCTAATTTCTTTGGAGGCCCCTTGGCTTTGATTCTAGGACATTTCGCTACTGGGCATCTCGCACCCGGACACTTCGCTCCCGGAAATTTCGCTACCGGGACATTTCGCTACCGGGACATTTTGCTACCGGGGACATTTCGCTACTAGGATATTTCGCTACCGGGGACATTTTGCTACTACTTTTAGAATATTATTCATTATCAGAGATATTTTTTAATTTTCTCAGATTTACCCTAAGAGATGCCCCATATCTTGCTAGTAGCATCTTTTCGAATTCTGGGTTAACATTCATTAAAAAATAATTCTAAAAAAGTGTGCTAAAGATGATATCAAAATCAACAGGTGCCAGGTCCGTATTCAGTACCATTTGGTTACTAATTATTAATACTATATAATATCATAATTAATAAAAACTTAAGGGGCCGGTCCAAGTTCTACGCTTCCGAATTTCGCCAAAATTTTTGCACTGGCTGGTAGGTAATGGTCCATATAGTAAATGTAAATAATAAAATTTGCGGAATATCTAGTAGTTTTTCGAAAATAACAAAATTCGGAAATTGCAATTTCAAAGGTAATGGATCCGAGATTTGCCGTGGTTGCGGTTGTCAAAACTGAATTTCTTCCAACTCTCGCTCGGCTCCGCCTCGCTTCGAGCGCTCCGAGCCGTTTTGACAGGCGCTAAACTCATTAAAAACATCCCCCGGAGGGCACGGACCTCGAAAAATGATGAAATTCGAAGGTTGGGATCCGAGATGAGCAATGTCTCCGCACGCCCTACGGGCGGCTTCGGACGGTTTTCACAACCCCTGTAGTGTAAATTAAGAAAATAAAATAAAATAAGGAATAATATGCTAAAACTGATAGCGAAATGTCCCCGGTAGCGAAATGTTCTAGTAGTGAAATGTCCCTATAGCAAAATGTCCTGGTAGCGAAATGTCCTGGTACGAAATGTCCGGGTGCGAAATGTCCGGGTGCGAAATGTCCGGGTGCGAAATGTCCAGTAGCGCTTGGCTTTGCATGTTTGGACAAAATGCAAGGCCCGAGGCTGCAGCCCCCTTAGCCTCCCCCCTTAATCCGGCTCTGTTACCCACCCTTGCCAATATATTTGGAGTGGACGATTTTAACCGACAGTCAGAGACGGATTAAGATACCTCTGCGCTCCAAGGCACACATTATTTTATGATGCACCCCCTTGATAAAAAATATGAAACTTTATTTTGTGCTGTTATACTACCCCTGTTCGGTTTTTAACTTTTTCGCTTCTTTTTAAGAAATGCTTGCTGTTCATTATTTGTGAAAAAATATGAAAAATTAATGTAAAATTGCGCCCCTAGCCACGCTAGCTAACCTATACGGTAATCTATCCTTGCTGACGCTGACAGATAAAAATATATATTTCGTAATCATTATCATTCAATCTTAAATTATTGATAATCTGCGTCATTCACGGCAGACTGCGGTTTTCATCACAATTATCATCAAAATATTTATAAAAATCCTGACCATAGGAGCATGAGACATTTGGCAATGTAAAATTTTGATATTTTTAAGTCACGCCGATTGAATTAGATAAGAAATCGCTTACCAATTGTAGGTGATTCCCGTCTTTACGGATTTTTGACTCGAGATCTTCTTAATTTTCCGTAACTACTGGGCAAGCTAGATATTTTAATGCCTTAACGAATCTCGTGTTATAGTCTTAGCTAACAGAAAACTCCTAAAATGTAGCAAAGTTTTAATATTACGTTATTATTTATAGAATGAGCATTCACCAATGGCGATTAACTCAGAGCAGAGCATCCATGAACAATCCAAACGTCATCTCTGTTCTTCGTTACAAATTGGTAATAGTTCAAATAATCATACTACTATATAGTAGTTAATATACACTATAACCTCTAATTTTATATGACGGTTTACACTTATAAATTTGTACGCACTACACGTGTTTTATATTTACGATAATTTTATATTATATTGTATGTAATTAATGAGCACTTAAATTTTGAATTAATTTAACAAATATGCCTTTCTTTATTAAAAAGAAAAAAAACGCAAATCCTAGAGCTAAAGTAAGTTTAACATTTTGAATTTTGTATGCTTGTATTAACTACCAAATTTTTAGTATAATCAAAACAAGGAAGTCAAAAAGAAGGGAACAAAACGAAAATTGGAATCTCGAGATGAAGAGATAACTAGTGACGAAGAAGACTTGGGTGTATCTTCAGCCGAAGAAGAAGCACCATCCGAGGATGAATACGAAACTGTACAAGAGAAGAAAGTGCGATTGGCTAAAGTGTATTTGGAAGAAATTGAAAAACAAGGTTTTTGCTTTTTTAGCTTGTTTGTTTCCAGGTTTATAATTAAAAGGATTAATTTTTAGAACGCGAACGGCTGGAAGATAAAGCAGATGAAAATGCAGTATCAAAACGTCTCAAGGTGGACTATTTGAAACAAGTTGGAAAGCTACGTCTCTCAGTTGCTGATCAATTTACTGGTGTAGATGTGAATAATATTGAGGTTTTAAAGTGTAAAGAACATCATGTTGTGACTAGTGTTTGTGTGTCATCTGATGGCTACATTTATTCAGGTTGTAAGAAAGGCAGCATTGTGAAATGTAAGGTTTAGTTAATCCTTTTTCTATAATATCATTATTATTTAAATTTACTTTATTTAGGGTCCATTTCGTCAAAGAAAAAAGTAGGTTGTATACCGTATGTTAAGAAAAGTGGCACGGGTAACAAAATATTAGGACACGATTCTTCGATTTTATGTATCGCATTGTCATCTGATAACAAGTATATGGTAAATATATAAACAATCTGCTTATTAAAATTTAAAAAGTAACGGATCAACTTAAGTGCTAACAAATTTTGTGATTTATAGGCAATTGGTGACTGTGGTAAAGATATTCAAATATGGGATCCGAAAACTTTGAAACATATTGGTGCATTAATAGGCCATAGGAAAAGCGTAACTGGTTTAGTTTTTCGACGAGAAACTCACACTTTATACTCTTGCAGTAAAGATAAAGCTGTTAAAGTTTGGTCAGTAGATGTCATGTCCTATGTGGAAACTTTATACGGACATCAAAATGAAATTACTTCTATCGATGCTTTGTCACGGGAACGTGCTATAACTAGTGGTACAGATACCAGTATTAGGATATGGAAAATTGTTGAAGAATCACAATTACTCTTCAATGGTCACTCTAAAAGTATCGATATTGTCAAGTTAATTAATGAAGAAAATTTTATTTCTGGAGGTGATGATGGGTAAGTCACGAAAAACTCGACTGAGCATCCATAATGTTAAACATATAAATTTTTAGGCAACTTTGTGTTTGGTCGGTTCTAAAAAAGAAACCTGTGTGTACAGTGCAAGAAGCTCATGGCTTTGATACACCTAATTCGGAACCTTATTGGATAACTGCTGTTGCATCTCTGCTTAATACTGATTTAATAGCATCGGGTTCGTATGACGGAACAGTTAAATTGTGGAAAGCAAGTGAAAATTTTCGCAAGCTAACTCAAATTCACACCATTTCATTAACCGGTTTTGTGAATGACTTAAAATTTACAAGTGATGGTAAACATTTAATAGCAGGTGTTGGACCAGAACATAAATTTGGAAGATGGACAGTTATCAAGTCTGCAAAGTCCAGTGTAGTTTTAATACCCCTGATCGGGAATTTGTGTTAATTATTATTAATAGATTTTTAAATTATTTTCTTTTAAAAATAAAAGAATTTATTGTAATTGTATATAATGTACATTTTAATACCATATAAATTTATAAATAACAATTTTGTTAATGAAAGTTTTAAATTATTTTAAAAAATGTCGTACAGAATTTGCATTTATTTGCTTTAGGTTAAATTTAGTTTAGACTAAAAAAACATTAGAAAATGTACATGTTTCGGCTTCTTCTACCATCATTTGGTATAAAAGTTTAAATTAAAATGAAAAGTAAAGGTTGTAGAAAGTGATCTTTGCACGATGTTCATGTTGTATTAGGTGGTCCGAGAAATTTGATTTTCCTTCAGTGTGAAATGTGTTCTTTTAATCTTGTTTTAAATGCGCGGCCCCCCGTCTGTCCTAACAATGATGGCACCACATTGAAATCTAAATTAATAGCAATCATATAGCAATCAGCTATATAACTACCCCGACATAGTACAAGAAATTAAATCACAGAGATTGCGATGGGCAGGTCATTTCGTGATAACGAAAGACTGATTAGAATAGTATGGGATGAAGCACCTCAAGGAAAGAGAGCACTTGGAAGACCAAGACTGAGATGGAGGGACGGCATCAACAGAGATCTTAGGATGCTGGAAGTAGACATGGACACAGGGAAGGAATCTGCACAAGACCTTCAGAAGTGGAGGCAAATTGTCGAGGCAGCCAAGACCCACAATGGGTTATAGCGTTATGGAGATAGTTAGTTAGTTTTGTGATTACTTGTTTTTTATTAGTAAAAATAGACATCGATCTGTGTTTTAATCATATTATAAGTTACTGAATTTCTGAAAATATAATCCTAAGGATGTTCTTGCTATTGAATAAAGATGGTGAAAATTGCTATTTCAACCATACAAAATTTGCAATTAATTGGCGGTATCTTACCTGAAAATGATTTCATTCCAGAACTTGAGAATTTATAAACGTATCAGGTCATATTTTTTTCTGGATTTTATGAGCATATTTTCACTTTCAAAATCATATTTACATAATAAAATTGCTTACAACAACTGTAAGTTTTTATTATCGTATAATTTAGCAAAATCTCATTCAAGTACAGTTAAACTTCAATTATCCAAATTGCTGATTATCCGAAAAAAAATTAAGACGGAAACGTACTGCGATTCACAAATAGTAATTCTGTCTACGCACGCTATTGTCCTTCCCTCCACAAAGCTAGTGTAGGCGTAGCACGAATACCTGTCACTGTTCGTTTTGATAAGTCGATAAAGCTGTTTTTCTGTAAAAATAGTTTTTTCTCCCAATTTCAACATACATACAGTAATTATAAAATAGACTGAATTTAAAACTCTGATTCTGATAATTGGAGTTCTACTGTACTTCAAAATGGTTTTAATTATTACGAAGCCTGTAGGATAACTGGAACTGGAGATATAATCAATTTTCGTCCCTTTTTGCCAAACTTTAAAAAAAAATTATTCGATTAGTTAAATGTTGCACACAAACTGTCACAAACATGATGTCTTATTTGATGTGGAATGACTGATATCAAATACTCGTACAGTACAATAACGAGAGTACATTTGGTACAATCAAAACATTTAAAATGTCGAGACAAATTCAAAAAATTTAATGTGTCGAGTTAACAGTCAAAATTGCATAAACAGCTTAAATTGAGGAAAGAAGTACATTTCTGTTTCTATTTTCAATGACATACAAAAATAACAGACAATAATAATTATGTTATAAGAAAGATCTTTATTTTCTAATCGTAATTGAATACAGTGGACCGATATGCGAAACATTTGTATCAATTTCTTTTTACATGTTACAACATATTATTATTATACAATTATGAATTAATTAATTTATGATTGTTTTGCTAACCCCACCTTTCTAGACTTGATCTAAAATATACAAAACTAAAATAACAATACTTTCGTTCCACCATAAAATAAAACAAAAATAGATCCTCGAAAAAAAGTGAGTAGTTTGTTTGCTAATATAACACTTTAAATGGAATAAAATAATCTAATTAACATTTTTTTACAATTATGATAAAAATAAATTTTCGTGATAACTGCACCGCAGCAAAAATTAACACAAAAATTTCTTATACATAAAATCTACGTACATATTATTCATATCACAGTAGTAATCTGCAGTTACTGCTTCATAGAAGTTAAGTGCAGTAACTTATTAATTCAGAAAGCACATTATTAATGGAATCATAAGAATAGACTTTCGATGTTCACAATATTCTTCCGCGCAAAGGTTTTATATATTGAAAACTATCTTCAGATTCCTTACGAAACAGCTGTAAAAATAAATACATATAAAATATAACAGAATTGTGGGTGCCTGCAAATAGATGGTTACCTTAGTTTCCCAATCGGCATTGTTAACTTTTCGGTCTCGGGCCTCATCTCTCTGTTTTTGTTCCACCTGAAACTTGGCATTTGTGGCTTTATCGATGTCATTAAATTTAAGTGCTCTTGTAACTTCTTTCCAGAGTCTTCTGGATTCATTCACATCTTGTTCACTAATTGGCTTAATTTGTTTTTGAATAATTGATAAAGCATTGACATTTATAAATTCTTCCGGTTTTTCCTAAAATTATTCAAGTTGCACGCATGAAATTGTCAACACCTTGAATACAAATTACCCTATCAGACCACTTTGCTTCCATAATACCATTCCATTCACCAGAAATACTAACAAATGGCTTCTTGTCATCGGGAGCAAAAACTTCCGCAGTAATTTTGTGCTTTTTATTTCCATAAAAAGGCTTCGTTATGAATTCTACGTTACTATAATATCCAGTTTTAGGACACGTAATAGTTACACTACCACCTAATTCAATCCAAGGAATTGTTAAAATTGATCTACCATAACCATTAGGAAAAGTTACTATATATTCTTCGTCATGATCTAATACTGAAACTACACCTCTTCCAATATTGTAAACGCACACAGATAAACCCAAAAATTTCGATTTCGTATAAATATGTGCATTAAAACTAATTCGTTTATTATAATGTTCTGCATAAAATGCTGAAACTAAAATAAACAGGTCAAAATTTATTAAACGATTTTTTTTTATATTAATCTTACTAGGAGGGTGATGAGACACTTGTTCTGCTATGAAGGTAAGCTGATCACGGCTTGCCCATGGTATAGGACCATCAGCAACTAATTCGTTATCGATAGTAACACCATCCGCAGGTTTTGGTATTTGCCAATGACATTTGAACACTTCACCCAGAACAGGATTATAAGGTTTTTTGGCTACGGCACTTTTTCTACCAGCATGATACGAAGAAAGGTACCATTTCACCACTTGCAGTATTCGTTCACGAGGACTTTTTAATTCTGCTATGCTAAAATTAAACAGTAAAAATCTTTTTTTCGGAATTAAATTTAAGTTCCTTCCAGAATTGTTCAAAAATGTAAGTTGCTAGTCTCCTCATATCTTGCAACATCTATTTTATTAAATTTATTTATTAGATTATCACGTAAAACGATAATTAAAATTTGGAAATCCCCAAATATTCTCATACTTCCCCTGAGCAAATAAAAATTTTCACGCATAAACGTTTCAAGATTGGGAGAATCTAGCGCTTCTTTTAATTTTTTCAACATTTTGAAAATAAATTATATTAAGCACTGGATGGTGTTCTTTACCATACCTAATAAATAGGTCCGGATGTGCAAAATAATCGGCGTACATTTCCAGCAAAGATCTTCGTTCGAGTATAAAAGTGGGTAAAACCACTTTTGTAAGATCCATTCCAATTTTAACTTGCGACAATAAATGTCTTATAACGGAACCTTGACTCTCCATTTCTACATCACCTTCGTCGTCACTATCATATAATGCTGTAAATTTAAAGAAATCCAAGAATATAGTCGTTAAAACAAAAAATTAAAATGTATTTACAGTCATAATCGATATCTTCTAAATGTGTGCCAGCCGATGTTCTGGGATTAATGATGGTAGCTGTTATAGGAACAGGTGTGTGCAAAATTTCTTCATTGGAAAAATGTCGGACACCACTGAAAAATATTGTATGAATAATTAGCCAAACCAGACGGGTTAATAAGGCACTAATTAGTATAGTAAAAACCGCAAATGCAATATGAAAAGTTGAAAAAATACACATCAATGATTTAGTTGTCACATCATGACAGTTTAGCTTTTTAACTTACGTTAGTTTATACAAAAAATTTTTTCTCAAAATAAATTGATTCAATTAAGTATCTGTTGAAATGTTTATTTTTGCACTTAAGATTTTGCGATTTTAGCATTTGACGAAAATTTAGATTGAATATTTTTTCAATCAACTAATAACGATTTGAAAATATTTTATCTAGAGCTACAGAAGGTGTTAAAATAATAAATTATTAAACGTCAAATTCGAAATATTTAAATAAGGTACGACATTAATTGTCACTCCAGATAATTATTATAGATTTATATAATTTGCACAAGAAGTATTGTAATTTTAGGTGGGTATTTTATTAAAATGCATTATTCGTCTCTCGATTATGAGATTGAAAATTATAGAATAAGGTTGCTGTAACTTTTAACCAGTTAGGACTAATTTCATAATGAATTTTAAAGGAATTTTCTTGAAGCTGCCCATATAACCACTTCAGTGGATAACATGAATAAGCAGACAGATTATAAATTTATAAATGTTGGCTACCGGGACCTACTCAAGAACTACAAAGACAAGGTACACAAAACCTAATACCTTGTAGTGTGGCAATTTGTCTTGAGGTTGCTCTAGGTATTTTTTAAGTTTTTTAGAGAGATTTTTTGAAATTTTTTGTTTTATTCAGTTTTTTGTCTTTTTATAATTTGATTTATTGTACTTTTCAACCATTGTTGCGGGTGTTATCATGTCAGCCAGTTACGTAGCTCACCATGCATCTTATTTTGATTTTGCACTTACAGATATTTTATATTTATTGTTATAGTCTTTTTGTTAAATCTTTATAGATTGTTACTTTTTAGTTATTGCGGATTTGAGACACTATCTAATCACACGTTTTATGCTAAAAGTGTTAGTTGAGATATTTATTTACATTGAACGTTTGAAATTGTTTAATTGTTGGAATATGTCTTGTTGTTCTTCTTACAAATTGTTTTACATGTTATATTTTATTTTATTGACGTCGTTGATGGTGACTGATACAGCTTCTGTTGTCTCTCCGCTTTTATTATGTAAAATCGAACTAATTAACACCTGGTTTTGTTTGGTGAGTTTGCGTGATTTGCTGTATTCGATTGTGATCACATTGTTCTTTTTCATTATAGTCCTGAAGATGGATGCATTTAGCATCCGAAACGTCGACTGAGCAAAACGTTCTAGTTTGATTTAAATTTCCAATATCCTGCTATCCTTTAACTTCTTAACAAAGTTTTGGAGGAGATTAGTATTTTCATTTAAAGGAAGCGTTAAATTTAAAACCGCTTCTAAAGCCAAATTGATCATTTTGATTGGTTTATTTTGTCTTAAAAGCGGTTTTAAATTTAACGCTTCCACGGGCGTATATAAGGGGGGGGGGAGTTCAACACCCCCCTAGCCTAAACAACTACGCAAATTTTAGCCAAGTACCCACTTTCTATGACACGGATTTCAACATGTTCATGCAATTTTTAATATCCATTTGATTGATTTTATTGGGGTTTACAGCTTTGACTTTTTATGGCGTTAACGAAGTCACTGGCAAAAGCTAGTTTATCGTTGTAAAGTCAGAGCCGAATTAAGGGTGGGCTAAGAGGACTGCAGCCCCGGGCCTCCAAACTTCGGAGCCTCAAAAAATTGCTGGACTCTTTCTTTAAGTAAGAAAAAAATGCTTTAGTACTTATGCATAGTACTTTAAATAAAGTAGTACTTTAAATAAAGTACTATGTATGTATAATAATTATTATTTTTTCAAAAATTTTACCTTTGATCTAAGCGCGGTTGACCTTGAAATATCAAAAATTATCGCCTGCGGCGCATTTTGCCATACCATGCAAGTCAAGGGACCTCCAAAGAAGTTAGCCCCAGGCCTCACATACCATTAATCCGGCTCTGTGTAAAGTACAATCTTGAACCCCCCCTAATAAAAGTTATAGCTACGCTCGTGAACGCTTCCTTTAAAATTTATTATGAAATTGGCCCTTAGATTTAATAAATATCTGTTGTTAAATCTGTACCTACTATAAGGTATATTGCAAGATATCAAGAAATAAGTGACATGAAATTAACGTAGACAATCATAATATTATATTACTCGCAAAATTGAAATAGAAAAAAATTTTACAAAGCTTTTGCCTAAAATAATATTTTCGTACAAGCGCTCTTTGAAATTTTTTTGTAGGACACTTATTTTTCGACCAAATCGCAAAAATAAATCATTGAAATTTGTTTTCTTTACAATATAGTAGTTAATACGCATGTGACTTATATGCCATTATTACTCTAAAAAAACAATGACGTCGGCGGTGGAGGTCTCAGTCTTAGTACGTTGTTCGGTAAGGTTTGAGGATCATTTAAGCCAATTTTCAGACTTACAATATTTTTTCTAGGTCAAATTCTAAAAGTTCTGGGCTATTAAGGAAACTACATTAACCGACCAATCAACGTTCTAGTGCAGGGGTGGCCAACCCGCAGCCCGCATGCAGCCCGCGTTGAACATTTTTCCGGCCCGCGAGATTCATCACACATTTACAAAATATATTTATTTTATAATAAATAATAAAAATAATGTTTATTGTGTATTTAAATCCAATATGGGGATATATTTTAATTTTATATGTGGCCCGCGAAGTTATGTCGCATTTCCAAAATCGCCCGCAAGATCATTTGGGTTAGCCACCCCAGGGGATCTTATTCTTGAACTCACACGACTTGATTCGCATACGAAAATACGTCAATGTCGCATAAAAATGAAGTATTCGCACTCTTTGATTGGTCGAAATATAATGATTCGTATGCGAATCAAGTCGTGTGAGGCCGAGAATAGGGGCGCTCTGTTCTAGTGGCTGAAAATGATTTTATTCGATTACTTATATTATACTGAGAAAAAACTTCTATATGCACCTTATTTTTTATGCTGTCGTTTAATAATAATAGATATAATTTATAAACAATCTTTCGTTCTATAAATCTAAATTTTAGAAAAAAAAATTTGAAAAAAATATATACATACGCTTAATTTGACAAAAACACACATTTTTGTCTTTTGACTTTTCTCGAAAAATCAATGATTTTTAAGATAAAACTGGATAAATGGCGAAAAATGCTACCTTTATGATTTTTTCTATCAGAATTATTGAATTATTGTCCAATCAGAATAATGAAAAATGAAAATATTCAGCCAACCTTAACCCTTTCGGTCACGACGTTCGTTTAAACGAACACGAAATGTATGTAATCTTAAATAAAAAATGAGATTATTCTAAAACTCTTTAAAAAAATTATATATTACGTATTATCATTTTGAACTTTTTTTTCTTAAAAAACAAAGTCGTGACTGAAAGGGTTACACTATCACAACATTTTTCTTTCTTTTTGATTGTTAGTGTTAGTAACAGTGAAAACTGTATGTTGTATATGTAGGTACATCATTTATTATATTAAATTTGAATAAGGAAAACGGGTATTATTCTGACAAGATCTCATCTAATTTAATTAGGCTTTGACTACATTTGTCGACATAATCGATCGACATAAAAGTGTTGATAATTCAGATAATGTAGAAACATAGAGTAAGTAGTTTGTTAAATAAAAAATAAAATTTATTATTTTTATAATTTAAAAATATCATAATATAAAAAAGACTTTCCACATCCTGAAACGAAGAGAGAAGTTATTGGTATTTCCTGCTGGTATCTTCAATTAATCAAGCGTGTATACTAATGTAATCCAAAACAATGTTAAGTGTCAACGGAGAAGTATATACTATTTTTTATGTTTTACCTGTTCCAATAATCAGTAGGTACCTATATAAGTTTTCTTATATTCTTTAATTGTCTATTAATTGTTAACAAATTAATTGTATTAAAAATTTACACATTGAATTGTCACGTTTGTCATGCAAGTTTTGATTTTTATTATTAAAGTGATACGAAAAGACAATTTAATTTCCGATTAATAATAATTAATGTATAAAGATAAAAAAAGTAATTTAAAATAAAGTGATGTAATTATTATTGTTACTCATACATATACATACATTGCATTGCATAATTATACAATCACTTTGTTTTTTTTTAGTTAGTAATTTAATTATTCTCACCTACTACGACGCCTAAATGGCCAATGAAGTGAAGAAATTACTCTCGTCATTGTTTACACACAAAAATATAAACAAGTAGTATTTTCAATGCTTGAATTCGCAATCTGTGTAAATCTTAAATCACTGCAGAACAAGATCAATAACTAGCAGAATAAACATAATTCTTTTCGGTTACGATTAAAACAGTTGCCCACAAATTAAATCGTCGACATTTCATTATTATCAAATATGGATGGAATTAGAAATAATTCATAAAATGAATCGCAGACATTTTCAACATGTAGCTTAACGTGAGGTTATAAACAGGAACTGAAATACACATTGAATCGATGGCGTCACGACGCACTACTACGATTAACCCCAAAAATATTATAGCACGCTGAAAACACAATCGCCCATGCTCAGTCGTCGCTACTTGGAAAAGCTAAAAAGTTTTTATTTTTAATAAAAATATTTTTGAAAAAATTAATAAAACATTGAAATATAGTAGTGGGCTGAACACACGACAAGAGTAACAAAAATGTTATTAACTGCGATTGTAAGTGGAGATAATTTCCCTAAGAAGGAAAAATATTAAAATTAAAATATAGATAAAATTAAAAAGTAATTAGTTAGTCACGCTTGCTTGTTAAAAATAGTCGGTTATCAACGTTATATAATTTAAACCAGATGTGTAGACAAAGAATTTTTTTTAGATGTTAAGGGTAAACCACATAATTATTATTATGTTATCAAGTAAAGGGGTGTTTATCGAAATATATCTTCACAAAAAAATAAATATCTCATTAAAAATAAAATTCTTCAATTTATTTTGATAAATCTTTGATTTCTTTATCTGTTTATAGACATGAGAATTCCCATTACTTTACATCCTATAACGATGAACAAATTCGGGTGGATAAGGACGTTACAAAATTATGATCATCATCATTTAAATTTTGCAAAATATTAGTCAAGTTAAAATTCAACAAAAATGAACACGACTGTAGTCTGGCGCAAAGAACGCAGGTGTCGCCATTGTGCAAAATTACAGTAAAAAAATTTTTTCACCCGAAAAAAAGAGGGAAAATATTTTTATGTTGGTGACCTGTAAATACCAATTTTCTCATATAACCCTTAAATTTACTACATTGCTTGAACTACTAGATAATAATTGTTATGGTGTTGTTTAATTATGGTACCAGTAGATATTAAAAATGTAAAACTTACGTTGGTGTAGGTACTTGACTTCCAGAACTAAAGGGAGAGTCGTTTGCATCGAAAAAGTCATCTTCGCCCTCTGAACTAGAGTATGACATGTCAGGAACAACAAGCGAGGCTGCTGCAGATTCTATAAAAAATGAGTATCAATATTTTTTATAACATAGGAGTGTAATATTTAATAAGAAGTCAAATAAGCAATAATCATGAAATGACACATAAAATTAATGTATAAAATATTTTCTCGAAATAAACTTAAAAAATAAATTTTAAGTAAATGGTGTGGCAATTTAGTATGTAGTAGGTACGTAAAATGTAATATTAAACAAAACATTAAAATAATAGAATTTTAGCTGTAAGGCGAAGAAATACATTTATGTAGAAAATTATTAATTAAAAAACAATGAAAAAAAATAATTAGAAAAAGAAAAAAAGAAACACTATGAAACAAGATAAAAATTAAATTAATATATAGGCCCTATTTCACGAGTATTTTCAATCTTTAGTTGCATATATAACTAGGAAAAAACAATACAGTACAGTCTCGGTAATCCGAACTAATAGAAACCTGGCCCCATTCGGATTACAGAGAAGTTCAGATTACTGGATCAAGTTTAAAAACGAAATTTTTGAAATAATTTATAATATTTAAAAACGATCTTTAATGTATTTCTAAGTAAAACAAATATTTTACAAGTATAAAAAATAGTAAATAGCATTCGAAGAAATATGAAAAAAATCGATTTTATTTTTTTTGACTGTGTTCCACCAAATGGATCAAGTTAAAAATTTTACCATATAATGAAGAGCAAGAAAGGAGTTTTCTGTGAAAAATTCGTGAGTGACATATGAAAGGAACATATTTAAATATAAGGACAAAAACTTCTTTATTTTTTTTTTAACAACAGGGATGGCTAAAAACTTACCAAAAAAATATTTTTTAACGTCTCTTACCTATAATTCTTACCAAAAAAAGTTTTGTTCAAAAATATTCAGTAGAATAGTTACAATAAAATAAATACTGAAAAATGCTTTTTTTTTAATTATGCCGTACCCCTTCGGGTTTAAAACCTGAAATTTTGAGAAAAAATGTTTCTTTCAATTAGAAATCGGTCAGTTATATGGATTTTTAAAAATCGCTGGGGGCACTTTTTACATGCATATCTGGCTATATCCTTTTTTTAAATTTCTTTTTTCGGTGTATGTCCCACAACATATAATTTGTATTTCGTTACGTACCAAGTTAAGAAAATAAAAAAAAATGAAAGATTATTGATTTTTAGAGAGATAAAATATACAACATACACTTGAAAATATATATTAAAAATTTAGAGATAAAGAGACTGTCATGACAATTTGCTCGGTTAGTTATTTGTAAATACCTATATCTTACATATTTATTTTAGAATTACATGTTATAATTATTACTAAGAATGAATTTTATAATTATTTAGGATTTGTTCTCGCCAGATCACAAAGTCCAGCAATATATTGCCTGCAACTCGCACCTGAATGGATGACGACTATATACAAGTAGTCATATTCAAGTATGGCCAACAACTTTTCCCTATCATATAGCATTAGTAATTCGGAACCCATGTCAATCATGAGGAAAAAGAATGTGACAAGTAAACTTATGTCCAGCAGTGGGCGAAAAACAGTTGGGATAATCATGATTAATAAACAAACAATTTCTCTTTATATCTCATGAAAATTTCCACATCATCGATTGTTAAATTAGTTAGTCAAACTCGAATCGTTGTTTTACTGTTTATAGCAAATGCTGTGAGGGTTTTTATAAGTAATTGTAATATGTACGGTTAATTAAGGACGAAATATCAAAGCAGAATCAGGTAGAAAAAAATTATACACAGTAACTCTTGGATAATCTTGACCTATTTAATAACAAAGCAAAACTTACTGAGTGCCATGCTGTGTTTTCTCGAGCTATCAATGCATTCAGATCCAAGTTCAACACCTTCTTGAACTGTTATTTGTCCCGGAAGTGCTACATCATCTAATAGAAAAAATATGAAAAATTATAGTTAAACTAAAATATTGCAGTATCGTAAATACACACCAGCATTTCCTCCACTTACTCCACTTAGTATAGCCGAATCCGAACGTGGCTGATAAACTCCGTTTACTGGATGTGCCGTGTTCTAAAACAAAGAAAAAATATTTGTAATTTTTTAAAGATGGTCATACGTTGGCGTATTTAAAAGTATTACAGTAAAACTTTGATAAACTGGACTCGATAAAAGAATTCCTTAGTAATCGTATAAGATCGTCATTTATATCAACCGCGGTGGCTGTTCATTAGTGTGATTCAGTTAGCATTGATGATTGATGTTCCATCGGGGTCATGAATTCAGTGAAAATCAGAAAAATATTTCCTCGATCTGGACTTGAATCCTGGCGTGCTATAGCTGAAAATACGAGCGCTAACCTAGCGTGTAGATCAAGTATATTCAACGATATTATAAGTGTAGGTTTTATTCAACAAAACTTAAAACTATATCAGTCCGGAAGATCGAAATTGCATTATAAAACGTTTGCGCAGTTGCTGTAGTTTGCCCGAGTTCAAATCCAGATCGAGCAATATTTTTCTTCTGACGCTAAAGTTCTCGAGATGATCAACCACTAGATATGATGTAGTATATCGTTTTCAGTTCATTCCTGAGCGTTATTATCAATTTTAACCAATACCACTTTGCAACATAATAATGTCGTCGCTACGATGGATCATAATATTTAATAATAGTTGTTATGGATTGAACCATAAATAAAATACTTAACTTAGTTTTTGTCTTGAAGAACTGGAACCTAAAAGCGATATAAATGATGCTTTTTATAAAAAGCTTCTTAACTGCTTGTTATAAAAAGAGTGAAATAATAATTATGATTTGTGGCCGTCGTGCAAATATTAATTTGAGTTAACAAAGTTAAATTGCGCTTTACCGGGTAATGAAAAGAGGGTGAAACATTCTTTTATCATTAAAATTACAATAATATACCCTTTACAATAGCAAGAAGTTCTAGTCATTGTTTCCTCGTTAATTTTGGAATTTAATTATAGTGCGCTGCTGTTTCCAGTTTGAAATTTGTCATAAAATGCAAATTTCGTTTATAAAAGCAAATTATTAGTTAATTTCATTATGCTACATTGAATTATGAACTGATGATATTATTGCCATTAAGTGCAGCTTGAATAATTTGTATGTAAAATGGAATCTTAATTTCATCAATCACCGACTAAAACGCAATAAATTTTTCAAAGCCCGGTTTGATAATGTTTACTATAAATTACAATACGGGTTTTATCAAACGTAGTGCCTACACTAATAATTACTTACCTTTGCAATTTGCAATACTACAATGGAATGTTTGATATTGTGTAGCATAATCTGCAAAATAAAATAAAAATAATATAGCAATATCACAATAATTTTAAAGCTAATTTAACAATAATCATTGAGTCTATAATACAATAGTAAAGGTGAAAGGCAATAATAATATTAATATCATATAGAGCTAGTTGTATGACAACTTCTAAATTTACCTGTGTATTCTTAAAATGCCAAATAATAATAATATACTCCTACTACTTTAGATACATATACCAAGGTTGTCAAATAAAATGAATTTTTGGTTGTTATAATAGCAATGCACCAGAGCAGAGGTTCTTAAAGTGTTGTCCGTTAAACTATTTCAGGGGTCCGAACAAAATTATTTAAAAATGTGTGTGGTCAACTTGATACGTTTCTGTTAATGAATATTTCCTTTTTTTAAAATTGTTTTCTTATGAAAGAGCTGCTTAGACTGCTTAAATTTAAGAATCGCTGCAGACGATTAGTTGAAATAAAACGAAGCAAACGAAGCTAGTGAAAATTACTAAAAAAAATGTGAAAGTTTAAATACTTTATATTATAGCGTATCCGTTTATATATTATTACAATAGAGACCACATCGAATTTATTTTGTTTACATGGTGAAAAGAAATTGACATAATGTTAATATAACAATAACTTCCGTTGTTTTCATAATAATTGCCCATGGGCGAATACCTTTTATTTTAAATTGGTGAGCAGTTATTTCGTAATTAAGAAATAAACAAAAACAGTCAATCCGATTTTTAACATAATTTTAAAAAATTAGTAAGAAATATACTATTACAATTCGACAATCTCTCATCAAATATTGATATTATAGTTATGAAATAATAAAAAGTTGAGTTGAGCCCAAGCAATAGCCATTCCTTCAAAATTTAAGCAAATATTTTGCGAACTTTTCAATGCGATAGATAGCTATTTCCATATCAGAAATTATTAAGTCTAGATTTATTTTCCTATTTAGAGCTATTTCGTCTAGGTAAAAGATATTGAAATATAAAATTATAAATATTAAATGTTAGAATTAAAAATGGGAAGGTTGTAAGAGGGAAATTGGGATAACCATTTTTTCAAAATCTTGAATCAAATTTAATAAAATAGTGTAGGTAATATAAAAAAAAGTCTTATTTTCTTAAAATTCGTTAGGGTAAAATTGGAAACATAAGAAAAAATCAATTTCCGTAAATCAATGTCGCCGAAGGCCAAACACTCTATTTTAACATGCAATCACCAGGTGTTGTCTCATGGGACTTATAGTTATCATCATTTATCCAATCTTATGCATAACCAGTGACAGCGTAATATGGCAGAAATAAACTGCATCGTTACAAAGACAATTTCTTGAAGAGTTTCATTTATCCTCTAATTTAAGACGTGTTCGATTTCTAAACTTAATAATTATATCTAAGATGTGGATTTCATAATTTAATTCAAATTATATTAAGAACATGCAGGGCCCTACGAAGAATATTTTTTCCATTTAAAAAACAGTTGTAAATTATTTTTGCAATAGAAAAAAATTTCTTTTTCTGGCAGGTGGAAATGCAATAATAAAAAAAAATAGGAACATTGATCATTCCACCTTGTTTTTTTTAAAAGAAAAATTTATTTCATTTACAGTTAGACTTTTTTGAGTAGACAAAAGAGTTATATCTCCACTCCAGACTGACTCATGATTATTTTTAAGTATGATCTAATCTAATTTTTATTTTACCCAATTATTTCCATTTGCACCCCTTATACGGAACCCCAGATGTATCAGTAATCCATTTTTCTTAAAATACTAAGTTTTAGAATTTCACTCACATCAGTTATTTTGATTTTTACCTCTTTAAAACAAACCAATTAACCAAGGATTATTTTGTACTGATTTACTAGTAGGTACAGTAAAAGCTGGATTATCCGGCAATGCCGGAGGTGAGGCGTAATCCTACGTACCGAACAAAATATAATAATATTATAAAAACGTATTAACAACTTGCACATGTAACATAAATTTGTAATTCGAAAACAATTGAGAAAATGTTATCGAAAGAGGAAATTCAAATTTTTTTTAAAACAGTCAAATTCAAAAGTGAGTAGGATTTGTTTGGAGATTTAAATTCTCTCAAGGATGCAGCTTTTGAGCTTTCATAATAGCAATCTCTTCCAGGTTTTTGAGAATCGAACCTTCTTTAGCTAGTCTTAAAACATGGAAACCTGTTTCCCTAAGATAATTATTGTGTCTGATGTCTAGAAGGTGGTTGGCAAAAATCGACAGTGTTTTAACTTATCTAACGTAGGCAGCAATTTTACTTTTAAAATTTTAACAAGAACAAGAAAACTAAAATTTGATTAGCGAGGTAAATTATTGTAGTTGCCAAGTATAATATTATGTTAATTTGTAAAATCAACAACAAATTACATATTTTGAAATCGTCATGAATTACATAAAAAGAAGCAATTCGAGCAATTGTTCATGCTTTCTTCAGCATTTTGAAGCTTTATTTTTTAAAATAAATATTTGTTGGTCAGAAGAAGACTAAAGGCGAAACTACTCATAAATTAAAATTTTAACTTGATAAAAATATTTATAAATTTCTTATTAATTAGTAGTAATGTTTGTTTTTGATCGGCAAGATAATATTATGTAAACAAAGATAACCAGTGTAAAATATTACTCTTAAAAATCAGCCGTTTGTCATCAACCCCATTCACCCTTGGTAATTTCAAATGACACCATACCGTTTGCGATTTATCGTTGATAACTGATAAGTAATTTCTAAGGAAGGAAATACTAGTATCGGTGGTCTGTTTCATAATGGAAATTCCACAATATTATTAGTTAATTTAAATTAAATAATAAATTTATATATTAAATCAACGAATTAAAAAATAAATTAAATCTATTTAGATTTAGAGGGTGCCTGTTGTCGTAAAGAGGTAGATGATCTACTTTTGGTTTTTATGTAAAAATATATTTTCTTTGCTATCTTTATTGACATTTATGTGTTAGAAGTTTTCAAATAAAAAACAATTTTAAAAGTTATTGAAGGTCTACGTTTCGTTCGAGAGCCCTGTATGTTTGTTTAAATTATACAATTTTTCTTGATATATACTACACTCTTGAAATTCAGAAGGTCATTGTTTTTTTGTGTACGCTTTGATGAATAGATAGATTATTTAATTTTTTTATAAAAATTCAACTTACATTGGCGTGGTCCAAAATAAGCTGACATTTGGCTTTCTCGTTATTATCTATGATAGTATCAATTCGTTCTTCTAGGTGCTAAAACAAAAGAATATTAAAATTAGAAATAACAATATAATTTCGTTAGCTAAAAGCATTAAATTTTTTTGTATGTTATCGGTTTTGCAGATGCGTTCACGTCAAAAAATTAAATTCTCTTTAGTGTATAATGTAATTTCGAAAAGTATATCACCAATTGAGTGAAGTTATAACGAATCGTAAAATAGATTGAAGATATTCAAACTACTCTATTTTCAATGCAATTTCGATTCACATTGATTTCGTCTTGGATAAAACATTGTCTAATTGAGATATGCCAAGCAAACATGAGCAACGTATTGTATTGTAAAACAATAATAATTATAGTTACTATTTATGAAACGTAATTAACTTCATGTAGGAATTTTTCCAATCATAATGGTCATTATATAATTACCAGTATAGACTTTACAAGGTGCCGAAAAAAGTGGTAGACAATTTTAGGAGTATATAGAATTAATCAAAACAAACAAAAAAGTTTTTATAAACAGACTTTTTCTGTAGCAAAATTAACAAACAATAAATTCAGTCTTGTTCGTACACTACACAACCAACTTGATAAAACACAGCTGTCCGATTGTTATAGTATTGTACAAATCTGTGATATAGTTTATTATATAGTTGGTAGTTTTACACGAATAATTTATTGGTTTTTGGATTAATGTTTATACAGATTTTGTTTTGTTATGACGAGTCCTGAAATTTGGTATCATCTTTCTCCAGCCCGCTATATTCTGAGTGTTGTGTTGTTGTGTATAAAGAGATTGACGTCAAACATTTGATTTAAAATATAAATATTGAGATTTAATTTTGATAAAACAACAATTTAATTGCTATTTCTAATTATTACAATTACGCACAAATGAATAAAGTAATAAATAAAACTACTAACTTAATTGGTATTGTAATAATATCGACATACCTTAGTTTGATCTATCATTAATTGAAGATATGCATCGGCTTCAGACACTTTGTTGTCAAAATCTTTGATAGTTGGAGAAGGTCTATTTGAATCCCATCTGGTCTGAAAACAATGCGGTACAACCGTAAGTTTTAAGATAATTAAATTGGGTTAGATTAATGCTTACTCTGTTTGCATGTCGAAGAATTGTATCTTCCAATGCTCTCACCCACTGTTCTCTTTCCTCGGCGTCTCGTGCTTGAAAATGAAATGTTTTGTGATCTACAGTAATCGTAAAAGTACTATCGTCTTCGTCGTCGATACCAATGACTGCACCTTTCAAGCGAACGCAGCCTCTTCTCACTCCTCTCATCATTTTTTCTCTCGACTAAAATGTAAAGTGAAAAAACTTTTAATATAAATAGTGAAAGAAAAGTGTAGATAGATAAATAGACATATAGACATGTTTTTAATCTTCAATAATAAGGGACCAATATAATAATTGAAACCAGATAGATATTTTCATTCAATATTAATTTATTATACTTTAATTGATTCAGCTTGCATTAGCAAATTGCTTTGAGTGATGTAGAAGCGACAGTCCGAATTTCTGTCTTCGATGAATAGGCATTGAAATTTATGAGCCAACGTGGTTGAATCAATCAATTTAAAACAATATAAAATAAATCTCCTATACAGTTCAATTTGATTTTATTTATATTATATGAAATCGATTGAACATTTATATTGCAAAGAATCAGAAATCCTTAGGGGCCTCTACTTACTGTCGTGTAAGATTTAAATCACGATTATTCATTCATCAACCCACAAACATTAACCTTCATTCGATTTTCCTACAAAAACACGGACTTCATCCAGAATTTTGATCTAATTGCCGCATTGATGCCTATCAGCAAAAATAGTATGCGACGTTTCAAATGAACGTGCATTCATCAACGTGATTTTATTTGCAGAAACATGTATTTTAAGTCTTGCACGACTGGGAATCAAGACCTTATGAGATATTTTTTGGAATAAAACTTCTAGTTTATCATTTAAAAATAAATTCTCCACGAAAATAACAATTAATAATCTAGGGTAAAAAAAAACTGCTATTAAGTAATGAGAAATAATTCCTCTTCATATTTATTTTCATTAAATCTCAGTACTACACGACCCCATCGTAAATGAATATTTTGATATAGCAGTGAATCATAAATAAAATGATGCGTAGGTATTAATCTAGATATTATATTATAATCTGTGATATTATGATCTAATTACTTATTTGTTAATATAAAAATAAATTTTTCATAAATAGTGTATAAAATTAATCTATGTATTTGAAGATACTCTTAGATACCATATAATAATATTGTATTTATCTGTACTTTTTTAAACTAATTGTATTATAGTTACCGTAAAATTTAAATCCATTGACAACAATGATCGGTGACCCTTGGTATAATGATACATTACATACATTCACTATTCACCAAAATATGTGAAAAATCGGAATAAAAATTTTAAAAATATTATTCGTTCAGACCAGGTCAACGTTTAAATATATACTAATAGGCAGTACGTTTGCAAAATAAACAGTTCAGTGGCTTCCAGTAAACATTTTAAGTAATTTAAATTTTAAATACCCGACATCAAAACAAAACTTTTGACATTGAATAACAATTGTACAATTGATTAAAAAACTACGATAAATTTAGCTATTGTGTATACCATAAAATAATATTTCATCAAAATTTTATCAAATGCACATTCTATGTGATGATTATTTGATAAACTTGATAAAAATAGATTTATCAATTAGAACAAAAAATAACATCTTAGAATAAACTTACTGTTTTTGAGAACTTTAATTTTATGATAATTGTAGATAACAATCTATGAAATCATCATGTAAGTACCTATGCTTAAAATTTTTTAGATAAAAAGATGTGATTCTTAAAACTACAATAAAATACGTCTATCTCTCTAATATTATCTGGACAACAATACGGTGCCATATCATAATAAGCCAAAACTTCCTTTCACAAAAAGGTCGTTGGCCAAAAATATTGTATACTTTACACAAATTTGACATATCTGTACATGAAAATTTACATTGTAGCTCTTTTATTGGTAAGGTGAAATTTAGGCCAAATGTATTGAAAAGGAAAGGACTTGCTATAGCTCCGAAGTTTTTATTGTGCCTAGGTTCTAGGATTAATTTTCTATAATACAAGAGATTACTTAATACAGTTAATAACATAATATCTTATTATTTATCCTCGGAACTTTATGAATACCATTGAATAGACGAGAAAAAAAATATGAGATATTCTAAACGTAATTTTTGAAAATAGAAAAATTTGACGAATTTCTACAAAAAGAACCTGCAAACATTTTTGCACAAAAAATGGTTATATACTATTTATGCGTATTTATGTGAATAAATATTATGGAAGTATCGAGAGATGTAAACAGACCTTGTAGGAAAGGTAAATATTACGTCCGCGATGTTCGCATGAAGTAACATTATAATCGTTAACGAAATTAGTGTCCAGTAAAAATAAATTTTTCACATAATATGTAAAATAAAACGATAAATTCAAATGACTAGCTATAATGCTGAGGTTAGGTAGTTGAATGTGAATTATTATACTTATAATTATTTTATAAGATTCATTAAATATGAACCTCCTTAGGTACTTTTAATTTTTAATTAAGTCAAATTAACGTTAATTGATTTTATATATTATTATATATTAGATATTAAATTATGCGTATTTGTCATTTCTATTGGGTAGATACTAATTTTAGTAGCAATTGTAACAAATTGTTATTAATTAGCTTGTGAATTTACCACAAGGTTAATAACACTTGGAGCTTTAGTAATTAGCTAAAATAAATTAAGTACTAAGTACATAATATTATGTTCATATAAAATTTGTTTTCATTTACCTTCGCTACAAATCATGAAAATTTGACCCTATATTCACTTTAATTGCGTTCTTGAATATGTTGAGCATATAATAAATTTTTGTAGAATATCAAAATTTCCGAACTCGAAATTGGAATTGCATGATAATCAAAAAATAAATTTCAATTTTTACGATGAGTCACTACGATGCAAGTATCTACGTACGCCCAGAGAATAACTAATTTTTAAGTGATTCATATTTTGTAGTTATTCAAGAATCGTCAAGATTATCTCTGTAAATATTCTAAATGTTCGAGTTTAATCAATTAAACTCAATTTATAATTTCCTGGCCAATATGTATTAAGTTTTTATCTCTTACGAAGTAATTCCTATTTCGACGAAGAGTCTATTGATCTGAAATATTGGTTAATGAGTATTGTGTATTATTAACGTAATAAATTAGTCGTATAAGTGTCACAGAAAATGAAGAGTAAATGTAGCACCATCATCAGTTTTTAATATTTTAATTGGGCGATATTTTGTCGTTAAAAATATCAGTAATAAATTAACATAATACATAATTTATTATAGGTATGACATTAATTTTTTTTACAATATATTATCATTGTAATCAAATATCGCTTTAATAATTAAAATTGGATTTAATAGGTAGTCAAGTCTATTAAAATATTGAAACATTATAACATGGTAAATTTCAAACTTTTAGTGTCTTCCATTTTAATCAAATTTTATGCTATCTTCCACTTCAACTGACGTTTTGAAAAGTACAAATACGTCCGTATTCCACCATATAATCTGATGGTTAACGGTGATTTGCTATTTTCTAAATTTTAAATATAAGTAGCTGCTTATAAAATATTTCGTATTTACCCACTATTCACGTAAATACGTAACTTGTACCTACTAAATAAACCAAAGTTCGTGGACAAGAATTAAATATTAATAAAACATTATCACGTACATAATAATTATGTATTTAGAATTTTATCTAAGTATATATCAGTAATTTGGGTTCATTTAAAAAAGTGATATCTTGATTATAAAAAGAATTATTAAAATTTGTATTATTTGTAAGAATAGAGTAGAGCAAATTAGACAATTACGGGCAAGCCTCAAAAAAACACATCATGTTTTCCAACGTAAAAAGATTTTATTATTAAATATAACTTTTTTAATTAACACTACTTTTACTGCCGGCTATAAGCTGCAGAAAAAGAAAGTCTACTTCCAGTTGTACATTTTAGGGCGAAAACAAAGTAGTGCAAATTTAATCTTGTTAATTGAACGACATAAACTTAACTTTTCTTGACGTATGAAGGAAAAATCTATTATTAATTCAGTATAATTATTCTTAAATCGGTCATAGAACATAATTTTCAACAACAATTAGTATTTCCCATTTTGAAAGATAAACTAAAATCCAAATGTTCGCATTTTATTAACCAAATTAGCAAGAATGCAATGAAATACTGCTAAAATAATTAAAAAGCTCATAAAATGATGTCAAGGGTCCCATAGAAAATTAAATATCTACTTTGTCAACAAAACTTTGTGTAAAAACTAACATTTATGCTATATGCGAACAAAAATTAAAATATTTTTTACATCATAATATTATTATCCTACCTAAAACAATAAATGAATATTATAAATTATCATCTTCATGGCCCAATGTTTTGTATTTAATTTTATTTATTGAATATACAGAAAGATATTGACCATCCTTTTTTTAATATCTAATTTTGATTTTTATCCAAAAGTATCGTCTATATTATTTAATCAAATAGAAATAATTTTCATATTATCTAGATTTAGTTCAACATGCATAGTTACGGTAAACATTATAGCAATAATGTAAGTATATTGAATTATCTCAGGCAAGTAATGGTCTAATGGTGTATTAATATTAACATTTCATTGCAACTGGACTATTGATTTACGATACCCAAGTGCATTTATAGACCACTAAATTATTAAAAAACTTCAGGATATAAGTTATCTGCCATATTATAATAGGTAAAAGCAGATTTTCTAAATTATCATATACCTATCTACATAGGTACGGGTAAAAGTATATCTCGGGGTGGAAAAATTTCGAGTTCATCGAGAGCTAGTTCAATTATTATTGAAAGGCAAAAAAATTGATGAATATTTTTCTCGAAATCAAATTATTATTGATTTATATGCCTACGCAAACAGATTTCAGTTGTCATTTTATAAAAATTCAATTTTAAAACTTTTACATTATTTGTTTTTCTTATTAAAAAATAATAATTTTTTTTGAATAATTAATTATTTATATTGCACACACAATCTTGAACATTTTCAACATGAGTAACTAAAACATTTTTTAATTTTTTCATTCAAAAATATTAATTTTTAGCGAATATAATATTTTCTAGTGGGTTTCCTACACTCAAGTCCTCTTGTTCTAAAAACTTCCCTACTTGCAAAATGAGATTACGATCAGCTATCGTACGAACACTAGAATCGTAAAATACTATTCCTAGATTATTTTACATTTTTGAATTTTTATTTACTAATATGTTATTAGTTTTTATAATGTCATACTTTGTGGCAATATTAAGGCAATGGTAAAAATAGAGTTAGGTACTTTTTAAAATATTACAGAATTGTTCATTATGATAATACAGTAAAAGCTGTGGGTTTCAAATTGTTCAATTCTAAAAAAATTCAAAAACCTAAAAACAAATAATGGTATTAACTACTGCATGGACATTATTCAATGCCTAAACAAGGCCTAAACAGTTCTTAAAATGATTTCTAAAATATCTGTAATTATGGAGATTGTGCAATACTTGAATTTTCTACGTTAGCGCTCGAGGTGGTAATTTTCGAAACTTTTGATTTACATTTACCGTTCTTTTATTCATTTCATTTATTCTTATTGATCTATTTATTTATTTTCAACCAATCAGTTTTGCACTACGCGAACAACAAAATTTTATAAGTTCCTACCTGCTCTAGAATAACTATTGGTGGTATATTTTACATTAAATACAATTTAAATACAGTTAGTCACAAAAAGACACTACAATAAATTTCAATAAAATATTTGAATTTTAATTACTTATAAAAAAAACAACAAAATTGTTACAATTTTATTTCATCATCATCATCATCATCGTACACTGACGTACGCTATATAACTCAAACTGATCCTTCCATCTTATTCTAGAGCGGCTAACTATTATCTCCCTTCCGTCTGTCTATACTGGAATAACTTCTTTGGCAGTTGGGTAATATCCATTCTGTTAAAGTGTTCTCTGCATGATGTTCCGTATTCTTTTATTTGTTCATTTAGACTGAAAACAAAGTGATTCTTGTAGTTGATTAATACAATTTGTTTTGATATAGTTTGCTTATCAATCAAATTTATAGATAAAATTCATTTTCCGGATTGCCGTTTTCAAAAGGCTATACATAATTGCATATTTATCGAAAATCGACTTAACATCATTGTTTATTCATTTAATAAATAATGAGCGCGCTCTTAGGCTAGCTACAGTCGTGGGTTCAATTCCCGATCAAGTACATGTGGCTTTCCGACTCTGCCTTCCTCTTAATGCGCTGTTATATTATATCTATTAATTATATTTTTGTACCACAAAAAAAATCGAAAATTGAAATTTTGGTATTAAAATAAAATAAATATTCGTTATGGTGCCCCAATAACATAATAAATTTATTATATTAATATTGATTAGGTGGCGAGGAATGCGTGAGAAACCGAGAGGTGTAGGATTTAAAAAGGAATATTAATTACGTTTTTATGAAACCAAGCTTGTTGGATTGATGACAAGCCGCCGCCACTGATTTGTAAGCAAATTACATAAAAAATAGTTTGTATATTTTGGTGTACCACAAGTATCACTTTGTTAAATAAAATAAAACAATTTTTTTTTTAATTTATAATATATTGCGACTAACTACTAATGAGAATAATGGCGTTTCATTTAAATTGTGCAGCGTGTCTAACTGCTGATTTATACAACGCAGTGCCAGGAATGGCCCAATTAAAAGACCGCAACATATCGACAATATTTTAGATATTACAGTCTATGTTATGTTCTAGCAGGTTACATTATCACATGTGATCTTAATCAGAAATGATATAAACCGCTGAAGCTCACTGGCTGCATTGTATAAATCGGCGCTAAAAAATCATATTTCGTATGTAGGGAATGTACGCTCTATTATCAGGACCATTGTTTTATTACAAATTATGATTATTAATAAAATTAATGTAGAGCAGAAGTACAAAAGCACCTATATTACTCAAAAAGCAGTACAATACGAAGCAATGACCAGTCTAACCCTTTTTGGTCTCCGCGTGCCGGATAAAACAGTTTGACAGTTTGAAAATGATTTGGTCTGCTACAGAAACACAGTATATCTACAAGTTTTTGACCTACATAATGGTCTTATGTAGGTAATACTGTGGTGTTCGTAAATTTTGAACCGATCACGTCAGAGATCGAATTTGATGATAAAATTAAATTTAAATTTCTCACATTATAATATGCAAAATACGATTGTACATACAGTGAATTTTATAAATTTATAGCATTGCATGCTTGGATGACAGTTCACTGTGTTTCGGTGTATGTTGAACTGTTATAGTCGCATGGTGTTCAAAATTTTGACGTTCTCCCAATATGACTGCTAATGACGTGTACTTCAAAATTTACAAACACCATACTATGCACATTGCACATATAGCTAGAGCTGGGCAGTATTTCAATTCATGTATTTTCGATGAGTTTTTAAATGTATTTTGTAATTGTATTTAAAATACAATAAAAATGTAATTTTAAAATAGGAAGAACCACAAAAAGAATAATAATAATCAATAGATATTTGTCGGTGAAAAGATAAAGCTTATTTTTTTACTTGATAATATTTAAGAACAGATGGGAATTAATATACATAATATAAAATCGTATTGACCTATTTATTATATTATTATAAACACTCTGTACCTATATAATATACAAAATAAAAATTGAAATTTATTTCCTTGTCAAAGTTAACCAAATTGATAGAAAAAAATAACGAAAAATAAAGTATAAATAAACATTTAAAAATAAATTGAGGTAGTACTTAAAATAAAAAGTTTTTGAAGGTAAATTTTTATACAAACAATATACGGTACTATATAGTTTTCTTTTTAGGTCAGTTGTACGTTTAACTATTATTATAGTGATGATAATAATAATACCTATCCAAGGTAGGAAAATTGCGAGGAAAATTGTAGTTACCTATATAAAATACGTGCAACCAGCATCATTTTTCCGGTTAGACAAACTATAGTATGTGATATATTATTATTATCTTGGTTTGTGCTATCTACAGACTACAAACCAAATTGTTGCTAGAAGGCGTTGGAAATATTTTAGAAGTTATTTTAAATTATATTGCACGAAGTATCTTTAGAAAGTCATAAATTACGTACGTCTATATAATGTAAACAAAAGCCGAGTTAAGATAAGAAAATATATATTGAATACTTTTATACAATATATTACTACTTTAAACGTCAACTTTTTATTTAAATTTATACTTACGGTGTAATATGAGAGTAATCCAGAATTTTCGTCTAACACAAACCACCTATACTGCCACCCTTTCATCACATTTGTCCACTTACTCAACGAACCCTCCATCACTGACATTGCTTTAAACTAATAATTGTGTATTTTTTATCTACCGACTCTTACATTTTTCATCAAAATATTTTGCGTGATGTTCGGTTTAGTAAAGTGTTCGACTACATTCACAATGCAACTGTCATTTCTCATTCATATTATGTCGTACACACAGTGGTAACGTAAAACCGCAAACTTCAGTATGGAAGTGTTGGTTGCCTATGCATCAGGAGGTAAATAAACCAACTTATAGTGAAATAATTATTTTTTTTCATTCAAATTCAAATATACTTTTGAAATTAATATAATAGTACTTTTATTTCTAACAGCAGAGTTTATTAATATATTATTTAAAATACAATTTGACTTAAAATTATAGTTAGTAAGTTATTTGCAGATTTTAAGCGGTAACGAGTTTGTATAATTAGAACAATAAATTAAATTTTTTTAAATTTTTTATATTGGGGTAGTATCATAAGATTGATAACCTTTATAAGGACTTTAAAAGTTTTCTAATTAAATTATAGCATAAATTACAAATATAAACATTAAAATTTATGAATTATTAAAAAATTCGGGTATAAATTTTTTTTCCGGATCGGAGATCGGGCAAATCTAGTTAGACGGTGTACTTTGAGCGTTTTTACTTATTAAAAGCATCTCTGCAGCTGCTCCAAATTAAAAATTACGGATATTTAATTATAACTCAAAAACTAAACGCCGAGACTCCTAGAATCAATCAAAAAAATTGGGATTTCGATTGTCAACTGATGACAATCACTTTTATAAATTATGAGTGCGAAGTACTATAAGATACTTCCAGATTTAAATAAAATTATCAAACTCTGGAATAGAAACATAAATTAGGTGGTTTCCATTTGAAATGATACAAAAGCTAAAGTAGAAGAGTTTTAAACAATTTTAAATAATTATAATAAATATATTTAATTCACAGCTGAATCGAAAGCTGAAAGTGATGCATTAAACTATTAAAGTTTTAATAAGAAGAACCGGGAAAAAATTAGAATATTGGAACATACTGAAAATTCAGTAGCACGGATTTGGTTATCCAAAATTCATAGCAGAATTCAGTGGCGCCTGAAGAATCAAACATAGAGGGGGTAAAGTATTCAGCTTTCTTAGGCTTTATGATTTTAAAGAAAAATTCTAATATAATAAATATGTAGAAACAAAATATTAAATTTTCAAGGGGGGGGGGCAGGTGCCCTGCTTTGCCTCCCTTATCCGGCGCCTATTGCAGAATTTATAGTATTCTTCTTGTAGAAGAGAAAATACTATGCAGTGAGTGGACTATTGACTAGATTGAAGTCAAAATGTGTACTAGGGAATATAATTAATTAATGGGGAGTTTTCCTTGCTTTTTTTGTAGCACACAGATTACCCTTATAATTTAGATCATAGGGGTAAATTTGATTTTTATGAATTTATTTTATAGTCGCCTGGTGTAGACTGTAACAGTCTTGCATATTGAACCACTTTTTGGCTTACGTGTGTATGACATTTGAACTTTGCAGATTTATTGATCAAATCCACATCTTAGAAATTTTTAGTCTTAACATCAATTAGACCGAATTAGAGAAAAATCAATCTTAGAAAGATACATTGTACTTACTTTTCAACTGCCTCCAATTGAAAAAAAAATGGCGCCAAGTATCTTCTTCTAATGCTTTTTCAGGGGTGCGTTCTGTATTTTTAGATTTTATAATATAATTATAAAATTATATTTTACTCCCTATTAGACAGTAAAAGTGACACTTGAGGTTGTACAAATTAAGTTCCGAGGATTCAGTTGAATTGAACTCCAGACAACTTTTAAAATAAGCAAAAGTTTATTTGTTTCGTATTAAAACTAGTACTATGAATTTCTGTTCGAAATTCGCCAAATTTTAGTTCAACTGAACTCTTATTAAACTTAAACCGGCCGGCTTCTGATATTAATCGGAGAAAATAATGTATTGATTTAAAGAAGTAAAAAGTAAGATGTTTGTATGTCCTAAAATGTTTTCGAAATTTTTAAAGGGGACCAAAGAGGGGGTCAAAATTAATTTTTCTGAAACTAATCAGGTCTTACGTAACGTTACGTTGGGGGGGGGGGGGCAAAAATTACAAAAATCGTTCTTAACAAATTAATGAACGCTTGCTTTGGAGAAAAGTAATTTTTTCTACATTGCTGTTAAAGCTAATTTATACCAAGAAATGTTGTATTATTTTGTTGCCGGGATAAACTTGATGAATTTATTGATGCTGTAAATTGTTGGTTTAAAAAAGCTTTGAGATTGTAATGATTAAAGGATCTCACATGCTATAAGCAATATTTTAGAATATTTTTTATATCGATGCTGCTGTTTGTATGTGAGATCCTTAAGACTTCAAATGTTTTAATTATTACAATTTCTAGAGCAACGAGATTTGATAATAACCTTAGATAGTAGAATAATTGTAAATAATTAACTCGTTTTATAATTAAAAATTGCATTTTAAATTAATTTCCTATGTAAAATTTAAAGATAGATCACAATACAAAAATATAATACAAACAAATTATGCAACAAACTTCACATAATTATAACTTTCTTTAAAAATATTTACCTATCGGTTATTCTATTAAATTTTGTCGTTAAAATAATTTAGAAGAAATCATCTTTATAGTGAAATGTTATTTTTGAATAAACCTTAAAGCAAAAAGTGAAAACTGTTTGTCCTCAATAACGCTCATCTTCACATTTCTTAATGAGATACATACCGGTACTCACCTCTTACTTATTAAATTATTACTACCGGTTCTAATAGCACAAAAAATATAAGATACATTAAAATAATAATAAAAGCTTTATTTTTACATTCTTATAAATATACTTTGTACACAATGCAATGAATTTTTCGAAAAATCTGTTATCAGTTTTTTCGAAAAATCCAGTGTCTCTTTACAAGCTACTCAAGCACACCCTGTATATAAATTAAATTATGAGCTACTAGTCATTTTTACAGCAGTATTTATTGGGTTAATAAATTAGAACCAGTTTTGCTGTATCCAGAACTTATTAAGACGTGGTTTGATAAAGCATCTTCGTTACTAGCTGCTACTTGTAGGTCATCTCTAGGATGTACTGGCATTCCAGAAATATCTACAAAGTTTTCTAATTGTTCAGAAGCAGATGAAAAGTTGTCGTCTTGGGTCGGGTCTATTATTGGAATTTTTGAGTCTACGTATTCAGAAGCGGAAATTAGCAAATCGTCATCACTTTCTTGAAATTTCGACACACCTTCTTTATTTGGGTAAGGAACTATAGTTTCCACTTTATCCGACGATAAACCAGTTATTTTTTCAATATTTTGCTTCGAGTTAGTTTCAGCTGCATCTACAAAAGCTGACGAAAGTTCCCCACTCAGTTTGTTGACAGTTTTAGTTGCGATGTCGTACATAAATATTTCCTTTTCATTAGTAGTCGCTTGGGTTCTAAGAAATAATTTTTTTAAATTTATCAAAAACATAAAATTTCTACTTACCCAGTTACCAATAAAACAACAGCTTGTTTATCTGCAATTGTGGTATTTTCCTTTTCTAACCATTCGTTATAATTTTCAGCGGAAGGTAAATCAATTAATTTTCTTAAAGCTACTCTTGCAGAATATCGAGGATCGTTCTTGCTATTTTCAGCATCTCTTGCAGTTCGTGATTTTTCATTAAAATTGTAATCCACGGGCGCCAAAATTACTACGCTAGTAATGTTACGACCTGCTAGTTCAGGTACATTGGGTATCGGAAAAGTTGCCCCATTAACTTTTACCGGAAGATATCTGTTGTACTGTTGATCATTAAGTGCAACGGGTTCGGTTTGTGTTGCGTCTTTTTGTACGTATGCATTTTTAACTTGCTGACCTTGCTCAGTTTCGGGATTGTATCGTACAACCTTCATTTCTAAAGGAGCTTCCATTTTAACTTCCTTTATTTCCGATTCTTCCGCTTCCATTTCTAAATCTCCGTCACTGGCTTTTTTGTTAATCGATTTACCATCTTTTTGAACAACACTCGACGATTGTTCGCTAGCTGCAGCGGCTATTTGTTGACCACCTCCTGCGTTATAAAAGTTTGCTAGTTGATCTGGAGGTAAAGCAGAGAGTGGAATATCTCCTACTTTATCATAATCTAAAACTGATATTTGAGCATTTTCCAAAATTCCAGATGATAGTAATTGTTGTCGTAAGTCTTCTGGAACTTCGTCGGGTAGTTCAATATTTAAATTATTTGCAGATTTCGTTGAAGATTCAGATTTCGGCGTTGACGAAACTTGTACAATAACAGGTTTAGGTGTTGTCGCAATTGTGGGTCTCGGCGAAGACGGCGAAACATAGACGAATTGATTTTGACCGTTTCCATTTTGAACAAAGCTTTGCTGCTGCTTATTCTTTAATTGCAATTGAATTTGTTGATTTGCAATGTGTTGCTTTAAAAGTTCTTGGTTATGTTTCAAATCGGTCGAAGAAGGCACTTGATACTCTTGTTGTTGCTGAATATTATTGTTGTATTGCTGATTGGGAATTGAGTGGATTTGTTGTTGAATATTATTGTTATATTGTTGATTTGTAATTGATTGGGTTTGTTGTATTTCTTTGTTTTGGGATGGATTTATTAAATAATGCTGTTGTTGAGATTTATCTGGCTGTTGTTGTTGTTGCTGTTGTTGGTAATTAGTTACGAACTGCTGATTTGTAGTACTAGACGTATGGGCATTTTGATTATTATTATTATTTTTATATTGTTGTTGTTGATTAGAATTTAAATATTGTTGATTGGTGATTGATTGTGATTGTTGAAGTTCTTTATTTTGGGGTGGATTTGGATTTGGATTTGCTGGAATTGATATATGTTGTTCAAATTTATTTAACGAATGTATTAATTCACCTCCAGGCGGTATGCCTCGTTCGGTTTGAGTATTTATTTGTGGAGGTGGACGATGTTGAAATTGTTGTTGTGGAATATTGTGGAACTGTTGAGTTAGGTGTTGGTGTGGAAGTTGTTGAGAAAAATGTTGGAATTGATTTGGTTCGGGTTTTTGTTGTGGTGTATTAAAGTTAGCATGTTGCTGACGAATAAATTCTTCGTTTCTTATATTGTTTTGAAATTGTTGTTGTGTTGCTTGAATGTGTCGCTGTTCTTCGGGGAGTCGTTGTGGAATAGGGAAGTGAGTGTGAGGTCGTGGAAATTGAAACGATGGTGGTGATTGTGGCGGAAATTTGTTGCTTTGCTGCCAGAAGGTATCGAACGGTTGATATGATACCGGTTGTCTGTTATTAACAGGTTGATTATATGGCACGTGCGGTGCATCAGAAAATTGTGGAGGTGGCCTGTTATTGGGTTTTTGAAACGAAAATGGTTGGTAATTAAAATTAGGCGGGGGGCCGGAATTTGAATTATGCGAATGAGGTCCGGGAGGATGATTAAAATGTTTTCCAAATTGAGGCTGATCAAAACTTATCGGAAATCTTTCCGATTTAATTGAAGAAAAGCCATTGTGGAAATTTTGATTAGGAAAATTTGGTGGAAAATGATTGTTATCAAATGAAGTAAATTGTCTAGATTGGGGTTTTTCTTGAGTTTGCAAAATTTTAGGCGCAACTTCCGATCCTTCTTTGACACCGTCGTGCGATCTTTTGTAATGATCGTTTTCTAATTTTGCTCCAAATGTAATATGTATGCCTTTGTCGGCATGATACGACTCCGAATCGGGTTTAATAATTGCTCGTAAGGTAGTACTTGGTGGAGGAGGTAAAGTGGGTAATATTGCACTTGGGTAGGTTACAGGTGGTTCTTCGTAACTAGGTTCCTCCGGCACGTGAGGTGTTAGTGCAGGAATGGGTTTATCATAGACTACGTTATCTTTGCCGTAGCCATCAGGATTTTTTTTGTATTTTACATAGAAAACTTGAACCTGTTCTTTTTTTCGCGGTGGTAAAGTTACCGGATACGTTGGTAACGGTGGTAATGTTACGTTGGATTCTCTAATGATAATTTCAATTATAGGTTCGGGTTCTTTTATATAAACAGGCCTTTCGATAACGTGATGTATAGGTGGATGACCATACACGTTATTTACTTCCGAGTGATCTCTAGATAAATCATCAGTGTTTTTAAGATTATTATGTGTATCAGTTAACGGATGTCCATTGTACAGAGGATCTTGTTGAGAATACTGCACCAAAGGTTCCATAGGAACGGCATAATTTGGAGCCACTAGATTTCGTCTCTCTTTTCTATTGGGGTTATAAATTCTTTGAATAGGAAAGAATAGTGGATATTGTGGAAACTGTGGAGCTCTCGATATTCGTCGTTCAGCTTTATGGTTGGATCCGGAATGATTTATTTTATATTCTAAATTAAGTTTGTCTTCTTTTCTCTTGACACGGACTTCCTTAGTAGCCAAACTTGTTACTATTATGCAACATAATAGAGCCTGAAAGTAAACAATTTATCAAATTTTAACGTACCTACATATTTATTAAAATTTCTAATTTACAAAGAGCTAGGCAATAAATTGCATAATTTGTATTATTTGACCGATTCTAGAGATGTCGAGAATATTATAATTTTAATTATTTAAATTTTATTATTGACAATATGTGGCTAAGAAATCATGTAACTCGACGTCTACAAATCCACATTGTTTTGGTTGGTGTAATTCACTTAAACAATACTATAATTTTGAAACCATTTAAAATAATAATTTGACGACATGACTGATTTTTGTAAAGGTTTCTAATCTATTAAAAACAGATTAGGTAGACGACTTATATGTTAGTTTCGGTAACGAGCTGAAAGTATCAAAAATCGTAATTTTACTAAATAATTATTTTTATAAATTTATTTTTTAGGAAAATGTAATTTTAAACTAAAGTGGTTGCTGACCAATCACTTTCTCTTGAAATATTCGTGTATCGGTGATAAATTTATATTTTTAGTGTCAAACTTATTATTAAATGAATAATTTACGATAATGATTAATTTCCACGGTACATCTTAACTTCGAACTTTCTATTTGTTAACAAAGAAAAAGTAAACCTAGGTTTCATTTAATAATTTTTTTCAAATATTTACAACCTCTTTAAATCAAGAGTATGTTAAGTTATTAGGATTTGATAATATATCGAGCAAGAAAAACTTTTACACAACATGTTAACTATACTGTAACAAATCTATGTGTATAATATGTTTTAAACTTTCTTTGTCTGCACTCTTAAGTCTAGACTCCAAGAACATTCTTGTTAAAAAAGTAGATTTTATTAGAATGCTTATTTTTCGACAACAACAAAAAAGATTATTAAATACTAACAATGATTTTTGCAATAAATTATAAATTAATAGCAACAAACAGAATTAATAAGTTATAATAAGAACATCAAATTACCCAGCAAGGTGGAAAATTTCATCTAAGCGATTAAAGCCCTTGCATCGTTACCCCAAGGGCTCAGGGTCTCTACAAATTTCTATTTATTATAATATCTATTATTATGATTCTTCTCGTTTTACTTAAATTTTGTTTATTTTTGATAAGCAATTTTCTAATTAGCAAATAAATATAATTTAAAAATGGGTAAAAAAATCGGCTACGTCAACCTTTTTGGTGTGAATAATATGACAAAAATGAAAAATTTTCCTACAAACTTCAAAATTCTTTCAGGATGAATGCACTTCTTCTAAATGTCTTTAAGCAGATATTTTTGCTTTCAAATTTTGTTTTCTTTATATAAAAAAAAGGCAGTATATTATTTAATTATTTTTTAATGGCATTTTATATTTGGCATTTAATAAATAAAGAAATAAATAGAAAACAAAATAATAAATTAACTGTAAGTGCAGTACTTGACATTTCATTACTGTGGATTCAGTGGCGCCGGAACAGTAAATTATAGAGGAGGGCAAAGTATTCAGTTTTGTCAAGCTTTATGATTTTAAAGAAAAATTCTAATATTTTACGAGCGCTAGCTAGGTAGAAACAACAAATTAAATTTTCTAGGGGAGGCGGAGTAAGTTCCATGCTTTGCCCCCCCCCCCCTATCCGGCGCCTATGTGTGGATTAGTTGTAAATTTGACATTCATGCATTCTTATTGGTTCATACGTCAAGTCTCAAAAATTTTATTTTGCATTAAGAAATAATTTGAAAAGTTATAACAATTAAAAATTAATATTAACTTATTATAACTAATTTGTATTAAAGGCAGGTAATCAGAAAGTTTTTCAGAAAGTTTTCAATTTGACATTTATGGCGTGGTATTTCATCAGTAATACGTTTCTAGTACAATTACTTGTACCTGTAATTCTAGTTTGACATTGAGCCATATAAGTTTTCTAGTTTCAATTTATGAGTATTTAGTTCTACTTTAAAATGCATTTTAAACACATAATTAAAGATAGGCATGTAGGTGTTTAGTGGCAGCACTTTTATGAACAATGAAGATTTTGACGTGATTATTATTAAAATTTTCTTCACTTTTGGGTCATCAGTTAGTAGGCAATGTGGATTCTATAAAATCTTAACGCGTGGGATATCAGTAGCCAAAAACTATGAGTGATTTAAATGGATGTACATAAAATAAATTGCTTATTTGTTATTACTTTTTCAAGCTTTCTAATTTACATAATTGAATTCTAATATAGTCTGTTCTGTTAATAAATTTAAATCTTCATCGAAATTTAAACAATAGTTGTGTAGTTGCTCAGATAAATAGCTTCCAAAACAGTTTGAAATATATTATTAGTGCAGAGTGAGTAAATAATGGGACGAATAGTTTCTACTGAAAACATCAAAAAATGTTTTATTATTTTTCTCTTTCGTCTCTATACTCTCAGTCAGCATATCAGTTTTGAAATAATACAAATCACCATTCTTACATAAAGTTGTTTGTCAAATTTAGCGAATATAAGTATTCTATACAGTAGTAGATAAATTATGCTGTGACATACACATTAATATTTTTATATAATGCTTTGCTATATCGATTTCCTTATTAAAAATTATTTAATTTATTATGCAATAGAGGGGTTTCGAAAACTAGTTACGTTCATAAGATCCTGGTCCTGGAAGTCGTCCCGAATTGACTATTTCAACTGTTAGTAATATAATATACTCCAACGAAGATTGTTTTTGGTTTATAATATGCTAATTATAATAAAATTTATACAGCAGTTATAATGTGTAGAAAGTCTAATAATATGCAATAAACTAAACAGGATTACTTTAGCAACCATAGTATATTTTTATTACTGAACTTATATTTAAATGTTTTCTTCTTCAGTACAAGAAGTATTATTAAGAAAGTTTATTCTTAAAAAATTAATTTCAATTGAACCCTTCGGGTAATTTTTCAAAGTATTATTTTTTGATCGTGGGACATCGTAAAAATCAATATTTGCAAACTTCGCACCAAATTTTTTTGTACAATCACCCATTGACTATAATTAAACGGTCACAATGCATGTGGGTTGATAAATAAAATTTTTAAATTTACTTTCCAATTAATTGTTCAGTAAGCACTTTAACCTTAAGCCATAAGCGAAGTTAAAATTTTTAAACAGAATTAACTTGAATAATTTCAAAAAGTTGCAATCATTAAGATGCAATTTGTTCTTTAATTGACATGTATTTTGTCTCTAAACCAACCGAAAATGAGCTGTTTCGGTATCAATTTTAGATATGCAAACTCTTTTTTTCCATACCTAAACATGAACACAAACACGTGGCGTAAAGAAAAGTCCGTGTTTTCTCGTCTTGGGATGGCAAAGTCGAGTCATCAGATATAACAAATTTGAGTATTTAATAATTATATTTTAATATTTACACAAACGTAAAGTTTGATTTTCAATCAAAATAAAATAATTTAAAATTAATTTTTTTGGTATATTATAGTGATGGTTTGTCATTCAACTCTTTTTTCTTTTCGAACATTGTAATATCTTGTCATGAAATTGATTCTCTAAATAGACAGTTATTTATTGTCGACATTATTCTCGTGCAAAGGTTGGCAAAAATTAAGGAAAACATTGTCGTTAGTTTACACAATTCTTCTGTTGCCATTAGTTTAATTATTCATAATCTGCAATGGTTAAGTAATTTATTTATTTTATTTCAATATTGAATTTTGGATTATTATGAAATTGATAAGCTTAAGTTGCTAGACCTTTCTGATGAGATTTATTAAATATTAACATTTCCGTGGATAAAAATATACTAAATGGTTTTGAAATTAATTTTAAATCAGAATTTTTGAAAAAAATGTAAATTTTGGAAATTATCATTGAATTGTCATTGAGTGTGACAGAACCCAAGTTTCAAATAGATCTATCAGAGAATATGCACTATGTGAAGAGTCGATGATGTAATGGTGGCCTCATTACTGTGAATTACTAGTCCTAGTACCCGGTTTTATTCGGGTGTTAATCATCGACCCAGGTCATTTGACCCCGGGTTCACTGACTGAATTGAATCATTCAAGAATGGATTTCAACACACTTAAAAAGTGTGTAATCCACTACACAAAATTTCAGATCATTATGACTTGCGGTATAGACTTGTACAATAAATAAATATTGAGGAAATGATCCGTCCTTGCCCTTCCTTGCCTCTTTCAAAATAGTTAAACTTAAGTTCAGCTGTGCTGAGCTTGCGATTTTATTGTAAAACCGGTGAGTTCCCAATTTTACAATACAGAAGGTTTCAGAGAAGCTCTCTGTGGTGGATGGAATTATCTCTACACGGCAATGTATAATAGCATGACAATAACTTACAGAGATACCTATGTTTTCCTAAGGACATAGAAAAGAAATTTATCGCATTGAAGAGTAAGCAAATTATTATTTCCAATTTTTATGTGCGACTGACCTCGGCTCATAATCTTTTATATTTGGCCTTCTGCCTATGATACTTATGTTGGATCCTCCACTGCATGTCATACAGTTAACATACACATCATACATATTATGAAACAAGAGATGACTGGTCTCTGTAACCCTGCTTAACTTCTAATGCCAAGACGAGGTGACTCAGCGTGAAGCAAGAGAATATTTGAATTTGGCTCTAATATGACATTAATACACATTAGTGTCATGTCTACGCCGATGTTAAGGTATAGCAAAGTTGTAGGAAGTGAAGAGAACATTTTTCAGCATACACGTTTTGGATCTCTTGGTTTACTAATTCAAAGATTTAAAATTATTTTGGCTATGCAATGACAAGATTTCTTTTTGACCTTGACGTTATCTGTTAAATGCCCAAACTTACATAATGTAAATATAGAACCAATTCGAACCCAGAATTTCTGTGGTTTAATTGATGATTAAGTTAGTGTATAAAGCAAATATTTAAAAATCTAATTCAAACTAAACTTTTTGAGCGAAAAGAACATATTTCATTAACTTTTAAGTTAATACTTTTCAAGTTCAACTCTTCATCGTTGAACTTGATGTTTTTGGGATGTTTCAAATTTTAATATTTGTTGTTTAAATTGTTACTTAAACTTAATAATCGGGTTTACAAATTACAAAAATTTAATGAATTAATTCCAAAAATTCAATTTTGAGTTTCAGACTTTTTAAAAATAATTTGCAGAGTAGTACTAAAATTTTATTGGTAAAGTGAAAAATACATTAACGTATATTTGAAAAATATAAATCATAATAAGATAAATCAGATTTTCAGTTGCATATTTAATTTGCATATTAATTATTGGCAGGCCAGTTTTTTATAATTTATGTTTTTTCAAATGCTTTTTGTTGTTGTTTATAAGCCTGAATATTATTAATTACCGTTGGTTTTAGTATTAATAGTTTTCTAGTATATTAGAAATACCTGACAAACTTTCTTTGAAAGTTTTCTATTATAAGAAGAACTTCCACCAACAATGGCAGAACCGAATAACTTGTGCAAGTCAACCTTGAGCAGGTGAGGCAGAGCACCTTATCATTGTATTGTTCGTATTAATGAATTAAATATTTGAAAATTAAAATTAATATTTTTTACAATATAACTTTTAATATCTTACGTTGTGTTAAATTTTATTTCAGCTGTTACACGGTGAAACCGAAGTGTGACTTCAATAGTGAGTTTTATCGAATACATCGCAAAAACATCAATTTTAATAAATTATCATTAATTTTACGCAAATTTGAAAACTTCATTTCAATATTGATATACTTGTATATTATTAAAAAAAGCTTTTAATATTCTGTTTGGACATTTAAATATTTTGAAGATAATGGGTGAACTTTCTACACTTAATTAATAGCATGCAATTCAATATTAATAAGATCAATATAATTCTCTTCATAATTAATTATTAGTAATATAATATGTAAATTAATATTTAGGAAATAAGGAATGCTTTCCATATGTAAATAAATAAAAAATTATGTGCAAGTATAATATAAAAAAATAAAAATTGTTGTGAACTGTAGTGAAATACTTTTTTTTATAATAGGTTTCGTAATAATTTTAATTTAATTATAATAAAGGCTACCATATAAATGTTGCTACAATAAATTTTGAAATAGTAGACTTGTTTTATTTCACGTTATAAAATGCATAAACTTAATTCACTTAACTTTAAGACTGCAATTAAAATAAATCAATTTAAATAAGGAATTTTTCGCTATAATCAAGAACAATGAATGCACTATACAGTAATTATGAATAATCTGCATATCTTTTCATAGCTAATGCACAGAAATATAACTGTAGAAATTGGTTTCTACAAACAATAATCTCTAATAACTATTTTGGGTTTCTAAAGTACCTATCATAAATTATCACCAAAGTAATCATTTTAATTATGTGTATAAACGCAAACTGAATTGGATTGTCCGCTTTTAAGAAAAAAATTATCAAATCGGATTCTTTAATTAGTTATATTTCATTACATTAAAATCAAAAGTTTTAATTACAAATTTAACTAAAATAAAATAGGTTAATATAATGAAGTTGGTAAACAATAAGTTCAATATAATAATAGAATAATCGAAAGCAAAAAAGTTTTAGTTGAGAAAATTTCTCAAGATTCACCATGTGTATTTTAGTTAATAATTACAATGATTGAAATTGAAACCATATGATATTTAAATGTTCGGGGAAATTTAATTACACTTTTTAAAATTATCAGTTAAAATCGCTCCGATTAAAAAAAATATAAACGAATTAAAAAATAAAATAAATAATTTAATTTATAAACTCACTTCAAATTTAATCCACATTTTTTCGAATGAGTTTCTTATCCACTATAAGCACACTGTCACCAGTTATAACATTTCTGTAACGTAGAAAACGAAAGACATCATCACCACTTAGACTGAAGAAGACCACGAAGCTGCTGTAATCTCACAAAAGCAAAGAGAAGGGTCGTGGAAGACGCTATAGTGTGGGAAGAAAGGGGACTATAGAAAGTTGAATTGCCGTTGGCTTACTTCTTCCTGCAAGAGATATGCACGAGGCTGTCTATAACAATATGCAAGTTGCAACATTTAATCATTATTAATATATTCATAATATTTTATAATAAATTTTTTTAAATAGTATATAGCGCTTGTTTGCATATCGATATGGAATAAGTAATAAAATTATTTAAAATGGAACTTTCCCATCTCTAAACATTTCAAATCTCGCTGATGATTTGATGGCGTGTTATTAAATTAGTCTTCTCCACCTGCGAGCTGATTTATTTGAGGTCATTTAGAGATAAATATACCTACCTGTAAGTTGTTTTTGGGGCACCAGAACAAAACGCTAATAATATATGGATTGCAAGAGCGATAGACCTGTCTCAATCGAAAGTGCATTTGTATGCTTATCAAGTAACCGTAAATATCAACCAGTTTTACACTTTCGATATTCACTTGTCATTTTTATTTCATTAATAATAAGTTTAGAACATGATCTTATTAATTTAATGCAAGTTCTTTGTTTGAAAAATTTAATTATGTAGTATGTATTACTGCTTGAACTTTCAATCTCCAATAACTTTACAATTACAAAGTTTTACAATAATATGACATAATTAATGAAATTTGTTTCCGATTCATTAAAACGTATTATAAAAGAAATATAAATTCATCAACATAAAAGGCTAAATTTGGCTTTCTCATTGGTAAATATAACCTACTTCAATTTTTATAGGAAAATATTTTGCTGCCGATTAGTTTAGTGTACTTCCTGTGTACATCTTCGGAGCACAGCTACTGCAATTCTTAAATACCTCATTATGATTTAATTAACAAAATAGGTAAAACTTACATGTTAAAATTTCAATAGTAATACTTTTTTAGGAACCAGCAGACTTCCAAATATAGAGTTAAAACAATTTAAAACAATAACCATAATCATAACAGGCTTATAATAATTTAAAATTCATTATGTCGATATGTTAATGAAAACCAAAAGTAGTGCTAGTAAAAGGTTATGAACTCTTGACCACCCACCAAAAGAACAAAACAATTTTATGAATATTTTAGTTAAACAAAAAATTAGAAATTATTTTAATAGCACACATAATAATAATAATTAATCACAAAATGACACAGATTTAAAATTTAAAAATAAACCAAAAATGAACTCCATAAAAGATAAACTAATATTATTGGAGTTGCTTTGTAAGCTTTCTTTTTTATAAATCACGAATATGTTTGATATTTTATGTAAATAAACAGGGGTGTATATTTTAATTCTATAGCTGTGAGAGAAGACAAATGTAGAACATATAAAACTCGAGTTGAAGACGTAAAAGCAAAAGTCTTTCAAAAAATATTGCCAAGATTCTCTGAAGAAGAAATTCAGCCCAAAATACTCAGTGTATCCTAATGGAGTTGTAGTGAACATTTCAATGTTACCCTAAACTGAATAGCAAGAACGCAATCTTGGTATAAATCATTTAATTCAAACACAATAAGCTCTGCAATAAGACCGATAGTTCGGAAGAAATTAAAAAAGAATATAAATATATCAGAAATTTAATTTTCCATTCGACTTGTTTTTGAAAGTACTACTAATGACACTGTTCCCAGAAAGTCATGTTTATGAAGAAATCTAAAATTATTGTATTTTCTTAAAAATCAAATAAATAAAATTACCAGTAAATTTTAAGAAGTAAACGGGTGAGATTTGACAATCAATATTGGTACATAATATTGTTAAAATATTGTACAAATATGCACCCTATATTGTAAGTACGAATATTCGTACACATTATATTATATTATATTCACTCAATACAATTCATTATTAATTAACATTATTAGTTATTAATGTTGTTAATCTATATTTAAAAAGAAATTTACATTATCTTGTAACAATATTGTTACAGGTATTGGCGTTATATTCGGTGCGACCAGAGAACCTATATTTGTATCAATATTGGCGCAATATTGCACCCATATATTTATTTTATGCATATTGATGCAATATATTATTAATCAATACTATAGCAATTGTATATTGGTGCAATATTGGCTGGACTTCACAATATTCGGCCAATAACAGAATATTATAGCAAATTAATTACTGATTAACAATATTAATTCAATATTTCGCTAATATTACGTCTTTAATATAAAAAAAAAAAAAAAAGTTTTGTTGCAGCTCTAAAGTGTTCTAAGCTACCGAATTTAAGAATACAAAAACGGCTCTTCGAATGCGAGTTTTCAAACTCTTTAATATTTTTTCAAATCCGCAACCATATAATACAGTAGCAATCTTGATAATTTAAACACTTTTACTTTTCTATAATGCTTTTGTAAGTCTTTTAATTGACTAAATTTTATAGTTTTTAAAATGAAAGTTTCTCATTGTCACACAGCTTTAAAGTGCATCAGTAATTTACATGTTTATTATTTGCATCTTAAATTTTCATTTTATGAAATTATCTAATCAAACTCGGTGCTTTCATTTACTTGCCCAATAAAAGATAAAGATCAACGCTTGGATGTTCCAATACAAGAAAGTACATCAAAGGTCGTTGACTATATTTTAAACAAAAAGTCATTATTAAGATGCACAGTAGGTGATCACCAAGCTTAGGAATAATTTGTTTTGATTAACCTTGACTCTGTTACGGTTTACGAGATTTTTAAGTCAATGGAGCATCATATAGGTAGTTGTTTCATGGTTGGTGCATGGTATAAATATCATAATCATTGATGGGTTTTTCGACTTTTGAGATAATACTCCAACTCTTAAAATTTATCTTTAATGAATTAATTGAAAAAGAGAATGTTTTTTTGCTGGATATCATTCCGTTTCGTAAAAGTAATGTTAAACTATTTAAAAACTGCAATTAATATTTACCTTATAATTTAATTTTCAAACGCTTAATATACGGTTAAATTAAGATATATTCTATAATACCATTAATCAAAAATGTAGAAACCTAAAAAATATAATTTCATGCTTTTAATCACCATAATTTCTTTAAAAAATTAAATTGTCGATTTAAATTATAGTTTCGAATAGGCTGAAAAAATTAATACCAAAGTGAAGACTCTTTCACTTTTTCGCTATTCTAAAATGGGCACATGATGTGTCAAATGCAAATAAAATTATATGTATATTAGCTGCCTGTTCAAAAAACCCACAATGTACACTTTCAAATGTATATTGTTTCTAAAATTTGAACGAACATGTTTTTAAACAAAACATTTTTTTTTGATGTATCATCTAATCTTTTACTGACTCAAAAAAAATTATGTTAAGTAGGTCCGTATAACCAAATGTGAAAAATCTTAACACGAATTCTATTAAGACAGCTTGAAAAGGCTGCGATAAAAGAATACGGGATATACTCGTAAGTTTCGGTATTTTTATAAATTCTTTAGAGCTTATCCCATTCAATCATTTTTGTCGTCCATAAAGGTATTTGATGACATTTACGTTTCCTTTGGAATTTACTTTTATTGCTTGAATTTGTAGGTAACCCTATTTTTTCCGAAACATTAATTTCGTGGTTTCTGGTTGAATCACTCGATTAGAAAAATCCGAAAACCTGTTGAAATACAACTATAACCAACAGAACTTGATTTACTTCCTAATATTTTTCTTTATAAATTATACTTTTAGCAAAATTTTCAACATTTAAAACTGCTTATTTATGAGCGGAAGCAGATGCTTGTTCACAAATAAGTTTTACCAATTTTCTAGTGTTATATAAACTTAAATCTTTTATGAATATATTTCCTGCACTACACTCTACGCTCTACGGTAGATTATGCACGATAATAAATCGACTGTAGCGAATAACCTGACGAGAACAATACTTTGCATACATCGTAGGTATATCGGTTAATCAGTTAACAGTATAAAAAAGAAATTATTCAAATATATTTAGTACAAGAAGAATTTAAACAATTTTTGCTTTCACTCGTATCTTCTTACATGTGAGAGATTTTATTGAAGATACGGCAAATAAAAATTTAGTTTACTATCTAAAGGTAAACATAAATAAAAAAATTAGTCATAAATTTTTAGTACACCATAGATAAAGTAGCCAATGGTTCAAGTTTGATACAGGTAAATTTTTTTTTCATTATCCAGTTAGAAAGTAAAAATTGAAAATTTTTAAATTAACATGACTTCGATGATGTACATTACGATGCATGAATTTGTTAAACAAATTTAATGATAGGTATGTTTACATCACGTATTAGATTGGTATTGGTATGTTGTGTTCAATAACTATTAACACTTTAAACTTTATGTTCAATACCGAAAATATAAAAGTTACAATAGACATTAGGAACTCTATCGTATACCAGGATACATCTGAATGTACCAATGAAACACTAACCTCGATTGATCTTTACCTAAAGTCGTTTTCCTCTTAACGATCTTCAACACAATTGCAGTAATTGCAACAACTGCTCGGTCAGTTTTTGATTGCTATTCTGTTATTCATTTACTACCTATAATTTTTATTAATTATTTAAATGCAATATTTTGAAGTGTAATTTAGAATATGCTAGAGGTATCTAGTAATTATTAAAGATTTAGATTTTCTGCAACACTGGGCATGGAAAAAAAAATATAATAAATTAAATTAGTAATCTAAAACAATTTTTGTGTTATTATTAAGGCGCGCTGTGCTTTTAAACGATTTTTATTGTTTTTTAATTGGTTTATTACTTAATTTTGCAGTAATTGCCAAATTAAATTAGGCGCGGCTTATACCTACCATTGAAAACAAAGACCAGTAGGTAAACTACTTATTATAATAATATGTTCGTTTTGATCTTTTAATAATCTTTATCAAAATCTGCACTTGAAATAATTAGAAAAGAACTACCTACGCAATATAATACTACTTGTACTATGTGTTTTGTGAATTAGGATCTTTCATAATACATATTATTAAAAAAGAATTAAATTATTCAATAGAAGTGTTCCTAAGTTGCAATGTTTATTTATCCCACATGTTCCACAAAAAAGTAGAAAATGTTACATTTATATTATGTAATTTTTTGAAGAAATGCATTGCGGTTTTGCAAAAATTGTAATATTAATAATTTTATTCTTCACTTTCAAGGATTCATTTAAAATTTAAATTTTCACCGATGACAAAGTTTCAAATTTTGTAATTTCTCATAATATGCTGAAGAAATGCAATATTGCTTAAATAAAAAAATTATATTATGTTAAGTTGATGTGAGAATAAAAATAAACCAATTCCATATTATTTAAATCATTTTGAACCGTAATATTAACATTTCCTTTGAAAAAGTATTGTTACACACTAACACATAAGGCACATTGTTGCATAATATTTAAATCTTTTCGTATGCAATAATTAATAAACTACAAGTGATCGAATTTGATGATTAAACTGTTAAATGTTATAATTATGCTGACATTTACTTTCGCTAAGCTTTTAAGGTTACAGACGAATGAAAGTAACGAAACCGTAACGGTAACGTCTTGAATCTTGAGGCTATAACCTTACTATTCCATCGCTACTTGAAGAGTATAATATCGTTTAATTAAATTAGATCGATTCTTTCAGATAAAAAATACGCCGATGTGACATAAATCAGATAATTTTAACATCTTTTTAATGTTATAAAACAGTTCAATCTCAATTTCTCTTAAAAGAAAAGACGTAGGTGTGCCGCACATGACATAATTTTTATTTTTAAATTGTGATATCTAAAAAAACCTGCTTTAAGTAAATTACGAAGAGTAATAATTGAAAAGAAATTTAAAAGCTCTACTTTATATCATATCCAAGGCAGGGCCGGCCCAAGAGTGATGAGTTCACTGAGCTACTTACATTCTTTATATTTTGACATTATTGGCTATAGGTACCCACGAGTATTATATATATACGATCTACTATTATAGGCAGGATGTTGCAGTACCTGTCAGCTCAAAAAATGATTAAATGTTGTCCTGATTATTTTAGCAGTAGGTGAACGGCATGTAGCTCAATAAGGCACTTCTTGTCTGTCGGTATTTTTTTAAATTTCATAACATTAAAATTTGTGCTTTTCACTAAACTTTGAAATCCCAGGATATTGAGTCGTCACTTACTTGCTTAAGTGAAGAGCCGGTTCTGATCCAAGTCACAGGTACAGGTAAAAAAACTAAAAACTCGTCGTCTTAATTTTTGGAAAGTTTGATATTGCTCAATAACTATTATCAGCCTTTTGTGATTGTTTAAAACTTTTTTACATTAGGGTGTCATTTTAAATTTGAAATAATGAGAAAACCAATCATTGCTACCTTCTTCACTTTTATTATAAATTATTTCAAATACCTAAGAAAATTATATTTTTATGTATGTACTCGTAGAACTATTTTTCTTGTCTGTTTCTATCTTTACTGTACTGTAAAGAAAACATTAGAACATTACATTATGACAAAGAACATTACATTATGATGTAAAGTTCAAATTTCATTTGTGGTTTATAGGAAGGACTATAGAAAACTATCTTACTACTGATATTATGAATTGCAAATCGTGAAGGAAGAACTGAATAAAATAGCAAATCAAGTTTGGTGTTGTAATGTTTGGGGTTTAGTTAGTTTCCAGAGTGGCCAATGGAAAAAGGGACCTGTATAGATGGTCAACTGCAAGACAATAATAAATATATGCTCATATTTTTGCACATTACCGAGGTTATTATTGATGAAAAACATGCACTATATCTAATATTACAAAAGGAAAAGGAAGAGTAAATTAAAATTTAGTCATTAAAATATGAAGAGTACACGGGAATAACGATCAGAGTCACAAAAGTCAAGTTTTGCGTAAATTGAGTTTTAAGATTTACAAACACACACATCCTTACCAACATAAGTATTTTAGAAACGCTCTTACGCTGGACTGTTAAAACTTTTTTTAATTTTTTTTCTACTAAATGATAGCTTTGGTTTCAAGCTAAAAGATGGCTGCAACAGTTTTTTTTTGAGAAAAATGGACTCTGATTGTTATTCCCGTGTACTCTTCATATATTATTTTAATAGTCTTGCATGAGGGCGAATATTTACTTTCAATCGTCAAATAGTGCATAAAAGTGTTTACTTTGCTTGTTGAACTAAGAAAGGATCGTAAGATTATAAAAAAAATTTTCTACTCAAATAGATATTAAAAGCACCAACAGAAAAAACTCTTTAGACAATTTGGGTGCATTTTTTTTATGATTTCAAAATTTAGATCGATGGCTAACTATCAAATTTAATTTTATGAACCATGAATTACTCTATTTCAATCCTTAAAACAGTTGATGGAACGTTATTGGTACATAAACATATTATTATTGATTTGTCTCAATTAAAAAAAATTGTTGAAGGGCAACGTCATTAGAAAGGTCCTGTAAATTTTGAAATTTTTAAGATATTAGTAAGTACAACAAACGTCATTACTCTTTACATTAAAGAAGTCCCCAAAGGCATTATTATTGCAAAATATTATATTGCACTTTATATTAGCAATTTAATTTAATTTGATAAATTAATAATTTAAATGAATAATTAAAAATTGCAGTTTGTTTTTCTGAAAAAGCTTTACTTATTCAGCATTGAAATAAAACTGGTATTTAATTAAATTGTGTTGTAAAAACAAATTAGGGTTTTAAAAATAATTTTAAGACTGAATTATGTTTGCACTAATATATTAATTAAAATAATAATTACTCGTTAAATTATTGTATGTACTATAAGTATAAGTACATCTTATTCCAAATGAGTTAGAGATCCTTTCACTTTTATTGGCAAAATTATTTTGCAATCGAGTTTTGTCGTACCTATGTCTAACGAATTTATATACAATTAATGTTGTTACTAAATGCATATAGCACGCGTTGTAATAAGTAACTCAACAAGGAATTATACTTTCACTGGTCCTTGGGTATCATCACTTTCTCTTATGTGCTACAGAAAATTACGTCTATAGTCGATCTCATATTAGCAGTAAGTAGGTGGCAGGTCGTCTGCAAAGTCACATTTACAAAGACAGAATGGAAAATGATTGAAAATTTTAAAGAAATGTGTGTTGCCTAATGTAGAAGTTTACAAAATACTTTTAGAAAACGTAATTTCACAAATTTATTTCAATTTTAATGTGATTTTGATAAAATAAATAAAGGAAGGCTGCATAGGAACTATTTAATTTTAACATTATACATTCTGACATAATATGAAAAATTAAATATTATCTGTCAGCAACACGTAAATTTTAGCAGTGTAAAAGCGGCTAACTTCGTGACAATTTCATTGGCTAATATTCAAGGTCATCATTTTAGTACAAATTATTCTCTGAATGCTTAAATGAAATGGACTATAGCAGCAAATCGTGATCTCCTGATTTTCTCAGGTTTAAATTTGTATACAATAAACATTTAAATTAGGTACTAGTAGGCACCTACATATATGTATTTTTTAACTTAAAAGTTCAACAGGATTTTTGAGGAATTTTTAATGAGTCAATATGTATTTTAATCATTGAAGTTACTTTGCAGTTATTGCACGACAAATGCAAAATGAAAGTTATAGTAAGTTCCATATATTTTGTCTCTGTACGCGAGGGCAAATTAAAATAAATATTTACATTGTTAAAAAAGTAAAAGCACAGTGCAAATAAATTCTTACATGCATTATCTTCTCGGTGTTAGCAATTTATTTAAAAAATTAATATAAATTAGGAAGAATAAATCGAAAGAAATAAAAATTGAGTCGATAATATAGCGATGCTTCATTCATTTCGACCATTCATCAGTGAGATTTTATTTGAATAATTTTTCATACTAATACTTTTAGTAAATCATTCACAAGGTTAAAGAGAGTAACAATTTATATAATTTCTTTTACGATAATTAAGTAATCATTAATTCAGTACGTGCAACTGGTTTCTATATAGTTATGTTAAACGTTTTTTCAACAATGGTATAGGTATTATAAATTTCTACAATAATGCGGATATTTAACTAATCTCGAAGCATATCGTAGAGGCGTTAAGTATAATTGTGCATTATTTTGAAGCATTTCATGTATAACTTGTATATTTAGACACACAATAAGCGGAAAAAGTTGTCTTCGTAAACTAATAATGATATGACATATGAGCATTACAAAAGATATAAGAGCTTGAATAAATAATTATTACAGTGAAAAAAAAGAAAAGAAAATCAAATGTGCATAGAAAGAGAAAAAAAGGAAATAGTTGCTAGAGCAAACGCACCGAGATGGAGATGTATAAAAAATCAGACAAAAAACAAGGTGTAAAAAGATTTATAAATTGGTTGTAAATTTTGGATTTTTTGATTTATATTTTCACAATTAACTCTAACTTTTTCATGCAAATTCCATGGCATTGATAAAAATATAAGCATTTACACCGTGGAAAAATTTATGTGCGGCTCCACAGTCGGCTAGATGCTCTGTATTCCGGAAAATACGTATGCCCTCAAAGTTAAATCAATTTTATGACTGCTTACGATTAGATACTATAATAACTTGAAAATCTTGAGTTTCTGAGAAGTTTTAAAGAGCTCTTGATAAACATCTTTCAAGTGAAATGTAAAATTTTCTATCTGTAAAATTAATTGGTTTTATAATTTATTAATAAACAACAATCAGTTGAGTAACACTCAGTTACGTAATAATTAGGAAATTGGTACTTTATGCAATATAATATATGCAGATTGGAAATTTGGGTTTAAGACCTCTTATATTCGATGGTACCGCAGTTTTTAAGCACTACTAGTCAAATTTAAAACAAATTGGGGAACACGTTAAATTAATAAGGTTGAAAAATTACTGAATTACTTCCTGAATTGTCTAAAGATTTCTTTTCGAAAAATTTGAAAAAAAAGTTCTTAAAAACTCCGGATTTCCTTGAATTTTCTCAGATTTTCCTTCACGTATAGACCACATTTCTACCAGCGATATCCCTCTCGCTGGGAACTCGTTAATAAAATAGGTAAGGTTAAAGATTAGGTTATGCTGGAGGATAGTTAATGGTTACGTTTGAGGTGGCTTAGAGACAAGATATCTTACAGATAAGGTTATTAAGCTCACTCTACAGGATACGTTAGAGATCCGGCTAGGTTAGAAGGAAGTGCAAATAACTTCTCTCTTGTAAAGGTTATGCAGATTCTGACAAAGATTTTAGTTCTTTCAGCTTAGCCCAATTATTGATGCATCACAAATGTCAAAATTAAATTTACAAAAATTTACTTTTGCTTGTTTGCTGCGGTACATTCAGAAAACCTAGTAAGTCGAGTTACAAAAATTGAATTGGCCGACGATTTTGGTTTGAATAATCAAAATATGTAAAACATCAACACCAGTTCATATAATTATAATATTATGTTCCAGACTAAAATTTATTTATATCCCTATGTTACTTTATAAATAAAGTCTAAATTGCTGCCCTTTTAGATTCTAAATGTGTAACAGTTTAAAACTTTCTTAAGCGATTACTATTTAATGTAATGATAAAAAGTATACCAATTTATTACTAAGTTTATGAATATACAAGTGGTTGACTTTTTAAATATTAAATAACTTGGACAGTAGATTCAATTTCTGTTGAAACATTTTGTTGAAACGTTCCATTATGGGATAACCCTCTTACTTTAACATCTTAAGCAATTATTTGTGTGAATCTTATTTGATAATGAAAGTAACAAGTTTTGTAGGTCATACCGTAATTTATATAATCCCACTATTTTAACAAATCTGAAACTTTTCTAAAAACTGTGATTTACTAGTAATTGAAGTTACATAAATGTAATTTGTAATAATTCTTATAACTTAAACTAATAATTATTGTAAGTTTTGAAATAAATAATCTTTGCCATTAAACATCAATCAATGATCTATTTTACATTTGTATTGAGAATAAAATATTAAATGCTCACGAACAGAAAGACACGTTTGAAATCTAAGACCAATATACGTACGCGTACTCATATACTTCATAGATTTTGAAATTTCAAGACGTTTATCAACCCACCACATGAAAATTTATATTTGGTTGTATATGAATTTCATTTTTATAAGTTTGGATGTGTCAACGTGTTTACAATGTTCTGACGACAGTTCAGTATACTGAACCGTTGCTTGTAGTGGTATGATGTCGTCAATGATTATGACGTCTATTGGAGCAATATTTACAAATACTATATCAAGTAGATTAAGGCCTAATTTATCAATTCGCAATTATTACTAATCGAGGGATATTATTATTCTTTTCATAGAAATTATTCTTTGGGTAGAATAACTGGAGATTGATAAGTTGGTTCTAATCTATTTTTAACCCATAGGTAGGTATATAAAATAATATTAAAAATATATTAAGCAAAATGTAACATATGCTATAAGAAAAATGTAAAGAAATGATCGGTAACAAATACATTACAATACATTGCAAAGTATGCACATATAAGCCCCAGCTGTTGATGTTTTTAACTCATATAACTAATATATTATATATATATATATATTTATAGCTTTACATTCCAGAAGGAATAGAGCTGTTCCAATGGAACTTACAAAATCCGTATTTGAGGTGGATTACGCCTCATCTCTACATTATTTACATATTGTGCACTGTAATTCACAAGTCTCTATGTTTTTTTGCATCACTGATTATGGTTCTCCATGTTGTTCTGTCTGTCACTAACTGTTTCCATCCCCTCACTCCCATTGTTTCCAAATCACTTGTTACCTCATCCCACCATCGCATCTTTGGTCTGCCTCTAGCTCGTCTCTCACTAGGCCTCCACATCATCAACATTTTTGACACTTCTTCCTCATCGCCTCTCCATACGTGCCCCAGCCATTTGATTCTCTGCGCTTTGATATATTTGACTACATCCTCGCCACCCATTTCTTCAAGTAGTTCGAAATTCATCCTCATTCTGTTCTCGCCATTTATGTGTTTGGGACCCATTATTGTTCTTAGCACTTTTCTCTCAAAGACTCTCAGTTGTTCTTCTTCTCGTTGCGTGATGCACATGACTTCAGACGCATATGTCAGGACTGGTCTTATCAATGACTTATAAATCCTAATTTTCGTTTTTTTCGATATTCTTCGGTCTTTCAGAATGTTCTTATTTGAAAAATAAGCCCTATTACTCGCCTGAATCTTTTCTTTAATTTCAGTATGTCTCTCATTTCTGCCATTTATCTGTACACCCAAATAGACAAAACTTTCTACCTGTTCTAATCTGCAGTCATCAATTATTAAATCATTGTTGTTTTTACTTTCCCCTCTTTGGCATATCATGTACTTAGTCTTTTTTTCACTTATACTCAATCCCATTTTGATTGCCTCTCTTCTAATGGCTTTAAATATTTCAATCATCCCATTTTTCGTTCGCGATATGATGACCACATCATCTGCATATGCCAGAAGTTGACTTTCCTTATTTATTATTGTAGCATCTTTACATTTCGCACTCCTAATTATCTTCTCGAGTATGATATTAAATAGAGTCGCCGACAAGGCATCCCCTTGCCTCACTCCACTATTCACCTCAAAACTGTTAGTTTCTCCTTCTGACGTTCTCACAGTGGCTGTTGTTTCTTCTAGCGTTGCTATAATAATCCTTATCAGTTTTTCTGGGACTAGAAAATCTTTCATCACTTTTACCAACTGCCTTCTGTTCACTTTATCAAAAGCCTGTTTAAAATCGATGAACAGCATATGCATTTCTATATCGTACTCGTGACTTTTTTTAATAATTTGCTTTATTATATGTATTGCATCCACTGTTGACCTGCCTCGTCTAAAACCATATTGGTATCTTCCCACTATTTTGTTTGTAATTTCTTCAAGACGACCATGTATTACCGATGACAGAATTTTGTACGCAGTGTTAAGCAATGTTATACCACGATAGTTATTGCAGTCCTCTGCATTTCCCTTTTTTTTCAGTGGCACTATTACACCTTCCCTCCACTTCTGCGGCATATTTTCATACTTCCAGACCTGCTTTATCAATTCACATAATTCAAAGTGTAGGGCATCCCCCCCATTCTTTATCATTTCTGCGGTTATTTCATCACTCCCCGGCGATTTTCCATTCTTTAACTTTTTTATTGCTTTCAGAATTTCCTCGCTTGTCGGTTCTGGAGTTTCGTCGCAGTTTCCCAAACTTTCTTCAATTAATTCCGTTTCTTCATCTTGCGTCGTATTCAGCAGTTTTTGAAAGTGGTTCGCCCATATTTCCTTTATTTTATCTGTGCTGCTTTCCAGTTTTCCATCTTCACTCTGTAGAGCTCTTACTTTTATATCCTGTACTCTTATGTTATTCTTTAGTTGCCTATAAAATTTTTTTACATTATTTGTACTACTGTTTTCTTCCATTTCTACCATTCTTCTTCCGATCCATTCATTTTTTTTCCTCTTATTCAGTTTGTTCCCTTCCTTTCTTTTTTCTCTATATTCGTCATAATCTTGCTGTGTATTTGTTGATAACCATTTAATTCTCGCCTCTCTCTTCTTCTTACCAACTTCCTCACACTCGTCGTCAAACCATACGTTCCATCTTCTTTTCTCTTTGTATCCCAGTACACTTCTTGCGCTTGATTTAATATTTTTTTCTATGTCGTTCCATTTTACGTCTACCTCGTCGTCTCCTTTCTTTCCTTCAATCAAACATTTTATTCTTTCCTGGTACTGTTTGACATACATATCATCACTAAATTTTTCGGTTGCTATCCGCTTTCTTTTTTCATATCTTGTATTCTCTATTGCCATTTTCTGTTTAATTTCCGTTACTACCAAAAAATGGTCAGTGTCGGCATTTGCACCTCTATAAGATCTTACATTTCTTATCGAAGTTGCCCTCCTTTTTTTTACTAACACATGATCTATCTGATTTCCGTCCATTACACCTCCACCTGGCCATGTCCATGTCATCTTATGAAGTTTTTTGTGTTTGAACTTAGTACTGCTAATTACCATGTCAAGTGCCCCTGCCAAGCCACAGAGTCTATTTCCGTTGTCGTTTGTCTCAGTGTGGATTGTTTCCTTTCCAGCTACACTTTCTATGTAGTTTTCTTTTCCAATTTTTGCATTGAGATCACCCATAATAATTGTAGTATCATGTTTTGGCAAGGTTTCATAAAATTGTTCCAAGTTGTTGTAGAACTGTTCTTTTTCAAACTCACTGCTCTCTTCGGTTGGTGCATAGACGTTTATCAGCGACAAGTTATTCGGCTTCATCTGAACTCTCAAGTATGACATTCGTCCACCCATTGGTTTAAAATGCAGAATCCTCTTAGTCCATCTTTCAGTAACCACAAAACCTGTACCATTTCTTCCCTGCTTATTCTCTCCGGAGTACATAAAAACAAAACCTTTCCCATTAATCTCCCCCTGTCCCCTCCATCTAATCTCTTGCAAAGCAGCCACCTCTATTTTGTATTTTTTAAGTTCGCTTGCCACTTCCATCATCTTTCCAGGTTTCATCAGCGTTCGTACATTCCATGTACCCAATCTCAAAATTTTATTACCATCTTTCCCATTTCTTCGTCTTCTTCGTTGCTTCTTACTACCTCCGTTCGCGTTTTCCTTTATCAATTTGCTTTGCGTTGTTGTCAAACATGACTCATCCTCCACAAGTAATGGCGCTGGCTGAGTCGAACCAGTACCACTAATCCCTTCTACATTTAGTTTTTTGGATGACGCGCCGGGTTTCCTTCCGGCCTCAGGCCATTCATATCTTTATCCCATATATACAGTATCCCATCCATATGCATCCTCTGAAATCCGATTCTGATCTTTTTTCCTTCTTTTATCTCTTTTCTGGCGACCTCCCATATCTTATCCTGTATGTTTTTCTCATTATAGGTAAGATCGCTCTCTATGAAAGTATTCGTTCCTTTTAATTTATTTTTATTTCTCATGACTGTCATTTTCTGATTTCGATTTCCTAGTTTTGCAACTATTATCTGTTTACCCGGGACCCTTCCTATTTTAAAAGTATCTACTACCTCCACTTGTACCTGGATACTATCTTTAAGAAAATCTTCCACTTTTTTTCCTGTCACTTCTCCTATATTTGGCATATTCTTAATGACAACGTTATCAGCTTTCCTGTCCTTTTCATACTTTTCCAATATCTCCAATATATTATAATAATATAAATTATAACGAATTTATTATTTTCGAACCTATATTTTAATAATAATTGAAGATGGATATAAATATAGTGGGTTTTTTGGGTCCTATTATTTAAATAAAATTAAAACTGCTGCAATATACTTGATGATCGGTTTCAACCTATATATTGGTCTTCATCCGAGTCAACAAATTTAGTAATAATTACTGTCAAAGTTGGCACACCTTGGTGTAAATACAACAACTTATAAAATATTAAACTAAAACTCATGTGGACAGGCTAAAGTGAACACATAGTTAATTAAGGAACAACTACCCAAGAATATAAATGAAAACATAAATTAAGAATAATAATTGATAAATTGATATTAAATAATATAATAATAATTAATAATATACATAATAATCAGTAATCAGTGCAATTGTCACAAAGAAATAATATGCGTTTTCCTTCGCAAGCCGTGCATTTCCGTGCAGATACCGTATTCACTTTGCCCGTGTTCGCTTTGACCAATAGATACTTGTTGAGCTTAACTTAACTTCAAATCAAATCCAAAAACACAGTTTTTTTTTTCTTAAACGACGCATGACCATGCGCTAACTTTGTTCACGACTGAGAAGTTGGGGGAGGACCTCGTGGCACGCGACAGGGGTGCTCGGGTGCGCTGTTTTGAAATAGTAGAGGATATTCACTTTGCCTGGACTGTTCGTTTTGACCGGACTTCCCCTATAACAATAACTCCAGTATTATCAATCATCATTACGAAACGGGTAGTGGTCAAGGTCCACTTAGCACTGAAGCTCTAGGCTTATTGTGCCCCGTTTTCCCATTGAGTTGTTAAGGGAAGTTATAAGTATTTCGATCCACACCTTGATGTTCACCAGAGGGCTGAGCTAAGAAATTCTGCCGAGTCCGGGGTTTGAACCCAGAATCTCCGCTCATAACTTCAACTAGCGATCACATCAAGCCACCGCTGATGTTGTATTATCAATACTCGATTAAGCTTTTATTTACTTTGTATTTGTATTTCTTATGTTGCTACTATTCATTGTGAATCTAGGTTTAACCTTGTTCCAGAGTCAAACTGAACCCCCCCCCCCCCCAAATAGGCAATAAGTTAAACTGGAAAATATTTTTAAACAAAAAGCATAAACACGAATAACAAAATATTATGATAAAAAAAAATTGAAAACATCTTGGCCGTCTTGAGGAAAGAGTTCCGCAGTTAATTTTCAGCTAGGAGCTTCACATTAACATTATAGGTGACATTTTATTTTACCGAACACCGGTAGTTACGTCACTGCTTACCCTGTCCGAGTAGGGGGAGTTGGTATGTTGGATGGTCGACAACAATTTTAGGAATTAAGCTGATAAGATATGTAAGTTACTTTAAATTTCTATTACGCTAATTTTATTAAAAAAAGTTATTTGTTCAGTATTTCGGCTACCGAGCATCTCTAGTTGGATGTACTCTTCAGTGAATCCATGTTGTCTTGTGCTTTGATTGGCCTCAATTTCTATGATGACCTCTATGATCTCTATGATTGATAGATTAACAAAAACCTTTGGAATTTAAAGCTTCGACTTGGGTTTTCAATGTTATTTATTAAACCATTATTGTTAGTTTTTGTTTTCATTTCTACCTGTATATCATCCTGATTTGAACCCACGACTCTTAGTCACCTTTAACGTTTACTACTAACTTATGTGATAGAGGTTAAAATTATTTTTTAAATCAAATGAAAATACCACTGAGCTAGACATATTTCAAGTTTCTGCATTTTTTCTATAGTATTTTGTGTCACTATATGAATCAAGAATACCTAAATAATTATGTATCAAAATAGTGTGCACAATACAAATAATTGTGTACAATATACCAAGAACATCGTTGGAAACGTAAAAAACACGTCAATTAATGACGTCTAAATAACGTTTTCTCGTTTAAAAGAAGTATTGGGTTTTAATTTTCAGAGAATAACGTTCTTAAACATATTATAAAACAATCGTAAAAGTCTCTATTTAAATTTTTTTCAATTATACAAGAAAAAGACGTCCAATTTACGTTTCTGTATTTACGTTATAAAGTGAGGACAAATATTAAGTATTGTCGACGTCACCAGTAGGTTATCGACATTTTTGTAACTTAAAATTGCTCTGCAATGACAGTGTAAATATGATAAAGAATAATACTTTTCGAAATATTTTAAATGTTGCTGACTTCCGGTGAGCCTACCGCATTTGGATTTATATTTGAATTGGTGTTATGTTATATTCTCGCTTTAGTGTTTATGTTTATTAAAATTCATACTGGAAGAACAACTATCTTTGATGAGTTCAGATCGTCGATTACATTTCACTTTCATTTGATGTAATGATGTTAGAATGCATTACATTTCCAACATTGTAGGTACAACAATAAATTTTAATAAGCAATAATTTTAGTTGACCTTTTTTAATAATCTGAATAAAAATTAATTTATAAGTCTGAATGACTTTTAATTTACTTAAGTAATATTTACATTGTAAAATATTCAATATCATTTAAAAAATTATTGTTAGGCATCGTACCGAGCACCGAGGCAGCATTACCTCGTTGGATGCACAAACTAATTCTTTGCCCCAAGAAACTTTTTGCACGGCTGTCACCCGATGCATCAATTAAAAGTCGACCGATTTTAGTGACCAAATCCTTTGCATCAGTACTCCATGGTCCAAAAGTCTCAACAGCAAATGCTGAAAAATGGTAATTTTCTTGAATCGTGCCATATTTTGCACGTTTCAAATTTTCAGCTTTTGCCGCTGCCGAACCTGCCATCTGACTTGAAATATACACATGACTTGGAGCCATGGTGTCTATGCATGTAGCGTCCCATACCAAAGCTCGCCCTTGTTGCCACGGTACGAGTGTCATTCCGTCAGGTCTCTTTCCGTCATCACGTGAAATCCCAAGAGGTTCTAAAATACTGGGAAAATTCGAGGTGGCAAGAGAACGTCTAATTATATCGTTTAGAGTGGCGTGTCTTGATAGCCTGCCAGCGCTTTGCGAACACGAAAGACCGTGGTAGCCAAAACTATCGACTAATTTACCACATACACAAGTGTGGTCTTGACACATCTTAGCTCCAACTCTAAGGCTTACACAAATTCTAAGGGAATCTTTGTCTAGAAGTGTACCTAAATGCGATGATGGATATGCTTCTAGCCAAGCACCGGATTCCTTTTCCGAAACAGCTAAAATGCGTGCCCGGTCAATGTCTGTCGCATTATTTAATAAATTTGAAAAAATTTGTTTTGAAATTGGAAGATCCCATTTGGATTGAGAAAAACTTAAAGAAGGTAAAATTTCAGAGGGACATATCATCTGCCAGGTCAAAACTGCTTCTTTTAAATGTGAGACCTCAAAAACCGGTAAGGAAAGACTAAGTATAGAAGAAATTAAAGTCTCAGTACTATATATAGAGGAAATAAATGCTGGGAGAGCCACGTCTGCGGTTTGTCTCACACCCAAACCACCCAAACGTACTTGTAGAGTAGCTTGTCGGAAAGAAGGGTCTTCAAATTTAATGTTTAATAACTTTTCTAAATGGGTTTTCATTAAAAGATCTATAGAAGATATTAAAAGTGTATGTTTCCAAATTGGACTTGTGCGTAAAATATACATTAATTTTGGAATAAAACCACAGTTCTTTAAAATAAATAAAGACATGTGGGGGTTAATCTCTTTTAAACGATCCGAAAATTTTGAAATATTTTGTTTTTTCAAATCTATAAAAAAAGATAAATTTAAGATAAATAAGATAAATTTCAATAATCGACGCACAACATGTATTACGCTTAATTGTTTATCTTTTAAATATAAATTGTTATTTAAGTATGGTTAAAATAATATTAAATAAACAAAATAGTTCGTATTTCATATTATCGGTCGCTATTAAAATTAGTTGACCAGAATTTGAAATTTAAATAAAGCTTGATATTGAATTCTGAATGAATAGAAATTATTTTGTATTTGACCTTATAACTTTCTCATGTAGGTACGTGAAAATGCAAACAATTTAAAATAACAGAAATCCGCATCTTAAATTTGAAAGTCTTTCATAGCATAAAATGAATTAAGAAACGCACGAATCTAACAATATCGACATACAGAGTGGTATATTAAAAATGCTATGGTATATGTATGTATAGGTGGTATATGTATTGTAATCAGAGTATTTTGGGCCGGCGGCTTTATATTCAGTTGAATGAATTACGTCCAATGAAGTATTTTTGTTAAAATCTTAGTTAAAATACATTTTAACATTTTAATATTTTAAATGTTGCTGGCTTCCGGTGAGCCTGACGCATTTTATTACATATTGTTTAATATAAAGATATACCGTACCCGATCTGGATTTGAATAGATATTGTTATATTTTATGTTTATTATTGTATTTATTTAAAATTAATTTTATTTTTGTCTTATTTGGTCATATTTGGATAGTCAGAAAACCATATCTATAGCTCGCAAGCCATTTAAGTTGCTCATTTCTGCTCTTCAGGTGCAGTTAAAGTACATCAGTGAATTCCAGTGTTTCAGGTAGCCAAAAACTACGGCAACGTATTTAAATGCTGAACGATTATTTTTCGTTTGAATAGATGTCTTACAAGTTCATTACCATTGAAACAATAGATATTTAATCGCCGGAGGAAGAAATCGACTTCTAGTTTGTACAAATGTTTAAAAATTACGAAATAATGTGATGGTGCACGCACTTATTGCATTAGTATAAATAAGATGGTAGGAAGGAATAAATAAAACAACGCAGTAGTAGATAGAACACAATAACAAAAATTAAGCTGATGAGAAGTATTTTTTGATTTGTTCCCATAATAAATTTGTGAAGAAATTCACCTTACACGGGATTGCTATAACAACTAAATGTGGACTTGGGTAATAGTAGTAGACAATTAATAATTGCAAAACAGAGGTAATTGTAGGTTATTAGAGTCTAATGTTGTCTTCAAATTGTCTATTGAATTATTGCACATTGTAAACCTAATTGAAATTTTTATTAATTAAGTAGTACTACTTGAGTATTAATATATTCAAAGGCGGTTAGGAAATACAAAAATGTTTTATTAGATATTCAATATAAGATTATAAAAGGAGGTAATATTTTAAAATTTTTTCTCTATTGGTGGGCAATGACAATCAGGTTTTTCAATTACCACACGGAATGGATGCTTTTTGCCAGACATATCACTTGAACACAATTCTGCTGTCATTCTTATGTACCTTTCTTCTTCTTGCATTCCAATTGCCAATTGTCTTTCTAATTCTTCTCTTTCTCTTTCCTGAATAAATTTCATTAAATGAAGCTTTAAAATTTAAATAGAACTTGCTTACTTGTAAGATTTTATTGTATTCTATTTGTTTTAAAAGATCATGTTGATATTGCAATTGGGCCTCGTGTGCTGCTCTGCCCATTTCGGCTGCAAGTCTAGCATTAGTCTCACATGCTATTCTTGTCATTTCGTTATCTGCTTGTTGCAACTTTAATTGCTCTTCGGCAAGTTCACGTTTATATCTGAGTTGCTCTGCTCTTCCTTTCATGACATCCTAAAATGAAAACGTAAAATTTCATTGATACAATTTTTGCTGAACGAAATATACACAAAAAAGCATAAGTGGAACACCGAGTAAGAAATTAATTATACCATAAATTAGTACCTACTTATGTTAAAACCGTAAATGAAATTTATAAAATGCTTCAGATGGAGCCAATTAAAATAATAAAATACGTGAGAAAGTGCGAAAACAGTGGTTCTCTTCTATTTCTTAAACATTGTTCATGTAGTACACATGAAATTATGTAACAAATAAGAATTTTTAAAAAGTAGTTGCCAAATTAGTACAAAACATACATAGGATGCGATCATTGTTATCTACAGTGAACCAAGAAAGTCAATGTATTATCAATATAAATTGCATCGTATGGAAATTATTTCCGCTATAGGCTATGTGCAAGTGATTTGAATTTTTGAAAATTCGACGCCAGCGATTACGGTGGGGAAATGTGGAACTTTTCATGGTATAGATTATTACAGTTTGTATGTGTTGCAGTATTATTAAATGCCATTTACATTGAAATCGCGAAATTTAAATCAATTTGTGTTTGATTTTATTATATCTACGAATGCTTGTTGTTATTTTTTGACACTACTCGTAATTTTTATTTACTTTTTAAAGTTTTGTACATTAGATTGTTAATTTTTATATACATACAAAAATGTCACAAAGAAGTTCAGGAAATACTTATTGCTGCGTAGCTGGATGTAAAAGTAAGTCCTCGAATTCATCAGGAACAATATTTTACAGTTTCACTGTAAAGAAACATAAAAGTGACCAACGAGAAATGTGGATAAAAGCAGTTAAACGACAAAAGTAAGTAAAATGTCTTATAATTTGTTATTTCTCTGTTGAAAAGTAAATGTTCAAGTTAATTATTATTATAGTAGTACTATTTTGAATAATTGAATTTTTTTTCAGTATTAATGGATCCCCTTGGAAGCCGAATAATTATTCTCGAATTTCCAGAGATAAAAACTGTGTTGGATGATACCGGTAAAGGAATTTTACTAGTCATGCCCCCTTTTCTATAAGATAACACTTTTTCAGCAGAGCAAGTGCTGGATACAAAAAAAATAGCCAGTGTAAGAATTCATATAGAAAGAATAAGGCAAAGAATAAAAACTTATCGCATACTATCAAAATTTACCATTAAAATGTTACCTCATGCGAACAATATTATATTAATGTGCTGCATTTTGGTAAATTTACAGCAACCTATTTTAAAACGCAGTAGTTAGTTGTAAATATTTATTTTGGGCCTTACCAATAACAAATTTTAGTACCGACTTTAAGTTAGTAAAAGGGTTGCTACTAAGTAGCTAGTACTAACTAAATTTAAAGCTGACACTAAATTTTGATACCAATATGGTAATTAGTGCCGACACTAGTTTAATATCTGTATTTAGTCTAAAATTGAAAAAGTTTGCGAAACTTGGAAGAAGTGACAATAAATAATGCACGCGGAATATTTCAAAACGAAATAGTAGGTTAGCGTCATAATATAATATTAGGAATTTTGTGCTTTCAGATTGCAAATAATTTATATTATTTTCAAAATATTGGTTTTTAATTGCAATTTTCTTTAAAAACTTTTCAAAAAATTAATGATTAAAATATCTATCAATAAATTCTGCTCTAATAGCTGCTCCTGGAGTTCCCTCTTGTAACGGATGCTCTTCTGTAACTTTCTGATAAGCTCCTTTAGCCAAATATCTAATTGTAACTATCACCTTTATAGCTGGAGGAATTGGTGCTCCTTGCGTATAATTTCTTTTTATGTCTTTGCTTATCAGATCCACAATTTCTTTTGCAGTTTCTTTGTCAAACTTTGTTTTAAATATATTTAAACAACAGAAAATTTTTTCATACTAAAGATTGCTAGTAATCAGTTACTTATCTATAGAAATCTGTAAAATCCTTATCTGAATAATGATTAAATGGATCTATTCTTTCCTTATAGGTTTTCACTTTTCTACATATTGCAGCATCATTTAAAATTTGCAAATCTTCTAGAATATCATTTTCCATATCAATATTCTAAACTTTTTTAAAAATTATACGCGTATTAGGTATAAAAATTATAAAAAATATAAAAAACAATTGACAATTTTATGAAGTTTGAAGTTAAAAATCCAAAATTTATGATTAAATATCAGCTTTTGATGTTGCTTATACTAACCTAATATTAGGCCGGCAATAACTAAAATTCTTACACTAAATTTGTTATTGGTGCCCTTTTTAAGTTAGTATAAGCTTTTAGTTAATGTCCAACTTAGTATGACGTTATTGGTAAGGCCCATAGCGTTTATTATTTGTAATAATAAATTAGGATTATTAACTTGTGAAATATATATTTAAAAACTCAATAATAACACAAGTTAAATAAACGATAAAAATTCTTTAATATTTCGGTACTAATGAAGGTACAATCAGTACCTAAATATTAAGGAGTTTTATAACATTTCATTACTGTCTATTTAATTTGTTTAAATTTATCTAATATACATTATTTCTAGTAATACTAGATCAATCACCTACTTACTATAGTAGTTGGTGACATTCTTTGTTTTTTCCTCATGGCTTTCAAATAATTTCAAAATTATTTGTATTGATATATTTTGAAATTAATACCATGAAAAGTTCCGGCGCGCCCAACCAGTGGGCGCTAGTTGTGAACTTGCACATAGTCTTATTTTACAGCAATAATGAAGTATTAATTATTATTAGACATTTTTTTGTATTCGTCTTGTAATACAATTTTATATGAATACGGGATAGTGTTTGATTTTGTTATTCAGTTTTAGTTACTTTTGTTTAGTTTAGAATAATGGCTTTTTGCATTTTTTTGCTTTTTTTGCATTTTTTTGCATAACGGCAATGAGCCTGGACGAAACTCCTAAGATACACAGGATAACATATTCTAGCCTATTCGAACAAGCATACAGTTTATATTCTGTTTTAAGAATGGTAAGAGGAAGTTTGCATATTCTTTTACATTATATTACATCCAACTATAATATCATTTCTATATTGCCTCATTATAAAAAAACATCTGACATCAAACACTTAAAATACTTTGATTACAACTCGGTCAACTGAAAATTTTGTATTTTCAACAATTATCATTTTAATTGCTGGATAAAATTGCTACTAATAATAATTATACTTTTAAAGTTTTATATCAAGGCAGTTGGTAGGTATTGATTTTACTAAAACTGAGAGATAAGAAATTATGAGTAAGAACAGCTGCAACATATTAATACCGATAAAATGTAAAAAATAAAGGAACAAACCTCTTTAAGTTTTCTCTTTGCCAATTCAATTTTACATCGAGCGTCGTCTTGCTTCTGCTGAATTTCTTTTTTAAAGTGTTCCAATAATTGATTTAATTCACGTTCTTCATCTTTGCGCTGTTGTTGAAGATTGTTCAAGTAAGAACGGTATTGAGCCATTTCCTTCTTCATCACCGCAGTAGTATTGGCAATTTTACTTCGTTCTCTATCGAGTTCCATTTGAGTTAGAAGAGTGTAGGCTTTTGTTACTGCGTCTTCTTCTTTTTTTCGCTGGGCCAAAAACTTTTCTTGAATTTCTAATTGTTCTCTGAGATCCTTTTCAATTTGTTGTCGTTTACGTTCTTTCGACCATAAAGCTAAAAGTTAAGTTTAGTATACAAAATTCAAATGCTTCGTGCTCGTTATTGACCTTCAATTTCCTCCTTTTTCATTTGTTCTCGTAACTTATCTAGTTCAATTCTATCTTCTTCAACTAATTTCTGTTCTTGCTCTTTCAACATTTCCTACAAATAGAAGTAAATATGTGTTTATTTTGTAAATATGTGATATTACTTTGCCTCTTAGCTGCCTTTCCCAAATTGAGATATCTTCTCGTTCTCGAATATATTTCTCAATCGCTTCGTGCTCTTCTCGATCTTTCTAAAATTATTTATTTTCGTAAAATAAGTTTTATTATAGAAGTAATATAATTAATTAAGCAAATTTAACCTTTGCTTGCATATCTTTCAGTTTCACTTCATGCCACAAATTGTCAATTTCTCTCTCCGCTTCTCGTCGTGCTTGATTTTCTCTAATTTGTTGCAACTGTCCATTTTTACTTTCGATTAGATTCTTTTTAGTTCTTTCCGCGCGCAAATCTACGCAGCGATTCCTTAAAATCAAATCTGTTAATATTAAGCTTAGATTATTACAAAATTGCTACATATATTGAAGTAAACGCTTCTCTTGAACAACTTTTTCTCTTTCGACTTCTCTTTTAGCAATCAAAACTTCAATTTGTTTTTTCATTTCTTCTGCCCTCGTGTCTCCTCCTCGTTGGGCAGTATCTATCGTTTCTTTATAATATTCGCGTTCTTCTGTTGCGAAAAGTTCCCTTAATCTTAAATAGAGGTATACATTATATTAAATCACAAACAGCTACTTTATTCAAATACTTTTCTCTTCTTTTGTCGATTATATCGTCGTATTCTTGCATTTTAATATTAACTCGCTTCTTAATTTCATTTCTAAATCTCTTCATTTCTGTGTGCCGATCAAATTTACTGCTAAAATTGTCTTTTCTCAATTGTTCTTTTGCATCTTCGGTAACTCTTGCATGAGATCCTTCTTTTTTCTGTTTATATTCCAATAGCTTAACGTGCTGATTAGTATCTGCTCCTCGGGCCATCTAAAATAATTCACAATATTATGTCCATTTGCTCAAACTGGAAATTTTGATTTTTTCCTAAACAAAGGTAAGGTCAAATTTAGGTAAGTTGAAACTTATAATAACTTGAGATCATTGCATTAGTTCTGATTTTTTGTCATATAGATTCAAAAAATTATAACTATTTTCTTTAAATTGAAATTTACCATATTAATTTTAAATATTTAGCAACAATAATTTAAGTTCTCTATAACAAAAACCGACAAAAACTAAGAACGCATTTCGAAAATAATTTTATAAATTGCGTTCATATTTCATCTTTACGGCTATGTGCAGTAGTTATTGAGCACTGAAGAAATATCCGTTCTCAGTAGCGAACTGAGATGGAGTGCGATTGCACCCTGTTTTTTCAATTGATCTTAAAAACAGGGTGTTTTACTGACGTAAGAAAAATCTCCCTAGGGCTCGTAAATTTAAGAAATTATTGAGAAAATTTGAGTTGTAAACTGTACGGAGTCAATATTAGACCTTGGGGTCCCTTTGAGGTTTTCCAACCTTACTCCTTGCAAAGTTGGAAATAAACGGAGAATTCAACACCCTGCGGTTGTAGTCAGTTAAGATGTTTTAAAAGATGCAAGAAGTGAAAAATCCGAATATTTATTTACATTTGAAAAATGATAAAACCAAAAATAAAATTTAAATCCGTTACCTTACTTGTAAAAGTATGACGCTAATATGTCTCGTTCTTTATAATAATAAATCAATCTATTAATATTCACTTTACAAATAAAAATAGGATACTTTCTCGCACTTAAAAGCTAATTTAAAATATTGACTAAATAATTGTCCCTCTCTGACAACAAAAGTTTTGTTGTATCTAACATTATCTGATTTTAATCGCTTACTGTATTTGTGGTAAAGTTAATTATTATAATTCAGATAGATAAGTTTAGTATTTTTAAATATAAATTTACAAAAATGATAAAAGTATAAAAACCACAGATAACACAGGGTCGTTCTCACGAATATAATAATTTAATGTAAATTTCATATATTATAAATAAATTCAACCACATATTAAGTTCGCTTATTATTCACGATTTATAATGGCACTTCATTGATTAAAGTAATTTTAAATTTTCTACTGTTGTTTAAAAATTTCAATTTATAGAACATTAAACTTACATGGCCCCATGTATATGGCTCAGTACATGGTAACTGAATATCCAGCAACAGTGGATCCGGACGAGTCCTTGTCTTCATTTTTGGTGGTTTAGCTTCTCCAAACATTTTTACAAATTTATGTAGACTTGTGTAGGTATAAAAATAGAAAAAATTTAATGAATCTCAAGAAACGCCACTTTTCGAATGACAAGGGTAATAGGTTATTTAAAAGTTGCTATGGCGATGACGTATCTATTATTAGGGTGAGCTTTGTAATAATTTTCAGGTAATTTGTGAAAGTAATTTAGTAACTCCAATGGCGAACAAGATCAATAAAACACAATGAAAACTAATATTTTACAACAATAGAATTCGATTATTAGGTATTTTGCGTTCTCCTAGCGTGCAAAAAATTCAGCATTAGGACTGGAACCCAAAGATATCCAAATTTTTCGAAAAATATCTTAAAAATTAAAATTAATTTATACCCACTTTGCATTGATGAAAAGTAGGTCTCCCTAAAAAGTCTGATTTACTTTCCCATGTTTCGGTTGACGGTTTATCAAAAATGATTTTAAAGCTTGAGATGCGACCACAGTCAATAATTCAAAACTTATAATTTCATTTATTTTTAAAACTTTTATGTGCATGTGGCTAGAAAAGCTCTCGTTATAAATGGATGAAATAATGAGAAGGTATACCTTATAATTTTCTAAATTCCTAAGAAAATTGGTTTTATATTACTCGTACCCAAATTTCCTTAGAAAGCATATTATCCCAAACTATGTGGATTAACTAAACTAATTATTATTATTATGGTTAACAAAACCGTAATCAGGAAAATCAATTAGCTCAGTTCAGAAGAGCAGTAAGTACATAATATGGGGCAAATAAAAAACCTACGTAGCTCTACACTAGTGGTAGGTTCGATTTCCATATTCTCCGGTTAATTGTTGAGCATCAACGCTCAAACTAAATCAAAATTAAAGTCAATTAATTATTTATGTATGTATGTATTAAATTTTTTTTATGTTAACGTAAGCCAAGCAAAATCCAATAAGCAACAAATGGTTTACTGAAATACAAGATTAAAAAAACACAAATTTGTAGACAAAATAAATTAAATGCATTTTTGCCAGCGTTATTACTGCATTCAAAAGGTTTAGAAGGTGCAAGCGTGTCAAAGGTTTCTATATTATTTATAACTACCTATTTTGTATAATAATTTATATAAATTGATTTATGTTGAAAGTTATTCTATCATTTTTTGCTTAGGTCAGCATTAGTTTATAAGTTTTTTCTACTAATGGCAGGTATAATTAATATAAAATTTATTTTGTACATCGATTAGAATAAATAATTAAATGATGTACCTACTAACATCTACTAATATACTCGAAAAAGTTAATAACTACTCTAATATTGTAAACATTATCAACAAAATCGGTCGATTTTAAGACAAATATAGGTAAAATAAAGTTCTACGGTCAGTTTACCTATAACCTATACACTCCCGCAGTCTTAACCGCGCTAGTTTCGAATAACGAAGTAATTTATCGAATTCTCAGGTCGGATTACGAATTTTAAATAATTTTGCGTGACAATAGATTAGAATAAATTAAAAACGTATAAATTGCATCGAACAGTTTAAAATGGATATAATTCAAACGAAAGTGGTGGTTGCGTTACTTTTTGGTATAATACGATTTGTTTCTGGTATTCTACCAATGTATATTTTCTCTTGCCTAAAAATTGAAAAAGAAGTAAATGGAAAAAAAGTAATTGACGAAAAAAGACGAAATTTATTGGATTTCGGTGTGGTTTTGGTGCAATCTTTTGGAGGAGGGGTTCTTTTTGCTACTTGCTTTCTTCACATGATGCCCGAAGTTTATTATTCTGTGGAAGAATTAAAAAATTTCGGAGTTTTAAAACGCAATTATCCGTATTCGCAACTTGTTATTTCGACGGGTTTCTTTACCGTTTATTTTATTGAAGAAATCGGTCAATGGATAGTGACTCTGATCCCAAAAGAACCCTGGGTAAAACCATCAAGTAGATGTTCTCGAACTTCGTCTACAATGCGGATAATACCTAAAGCCAATAAAGTAAAACCGGAAATTATTAATACTCAAAACAATATATCGATGTTTGTGGATGAGGACGAGAAAAAGGAGAAAGATGTTAAAGATTTTGAAGACGATTTAAGTGTAGATATGGCGATCGATGAGGAAGTTCAAACAGAAGATGAAAAATGCCGAAAATTGTCGTTGTCGGATCAAACAGATTTTGAAAAAGAAAAGGAATTGGAGCTGCTCATGGAAAAAAAAGTACCAACTCAACAACAGTTGTTGAGATGTATTTTTATAGTTTTGGCTTTATCTTTTCATGCAGTGCTAGAAGGGCTTGCTATTGGGTTACAACATTCTATGGCCAACATTTGGTATTTATTTATTGCAGTTTCTATCCACTCCGCTACAATTTTATTTTGTGTTAGTTTAGAAATTTATTTGTCAGGTTCAACACCAAAAGTAATATTAATAAACACCGTAATTTTGTCTTTGGGTAGTCCCATTGGAGTGCTAATAGGGTTAACTGTAAGTTTAACAACCGATATGCATACTCAAGCTAAATCGCTAGCAGTAGTGCATTTGGAAGGATTATCTGCAGGTACGATTTTATACATAACTTTCTTTGAAGTGTTGAGTAGAGAAAAAGAAAGAAGAATGTGTAGAGTTAAGCGTGCTATTTTTATTATTGGTGGATTTGTGATGATGGCCGGTTTGGAAGCTCTTAAGGTATCTTAATGAATTTTCATTTATTGTCAAATGTAGTTAGATGAAAACTTATTATATAGTATACCAATACAATCAATCGATATTATTGATTTAAACGTTGTCGTTCCAGAATGAGAGCTTTACCTAAAGTATTATTCTTGTAATTATACTCAAATGATGAACAGTGGAAATATTTTAATGACTTGGCCGAGTTACTTTTTTAATGAAAGGCGATCAAGGATAACCTGTGCTTAAAGATGTGCTAGTTCTGAAAAAGTGATCTAAATGTTTAGGTAGATCTTAGTTTTTACCCTTTTATAAATTTTAAATTAAAACTAAAATTATTATACTTTTTTAAGTCTAAGCTAGTAGAAATTAGTCGATTCAAATCTACTTAACACCACGTTACCATTAATGAAAGATTTATAAATGATTCGATTAGAAAGCGAACTTACTACCGAGAGGTTATCTCAGTTTCAAATCTTAGAATTTGACAGGATAATTTAAAACTAAAATTGAATTATCAGAATTCCAGCATTATTAAAACTTACAATAATTATTATGCATCAACAATCGATGTTGATTGGTAGATTAAATAAACTTAAATTATGACGTGGTGCATAGTGAATTTGAATCAATAAATATACAAACTGGTAACTCGCGTAATATTTAATAAAGCAGAGGTGCAAATAATATCAATTTTGTGTTAAAAATATTATCACTAAAGAATATATAAATATTTTTGTATTGGATTAATGTAATTAATTATTTTTTTTTATATGTTTGTGTAACAAATACATAGCTTTGTGCGCATATCATCACAACTTCGAAATAAAAATTTTGCAAAATAATATGCAGTTTGCTTTTTCTAGCAAATAGTTATAAATAGTTAGGAGAAAACTCTACTTTAAAAAAAAATCAATTTCTGGTTAGTCGGCTAGATGTCTTCCAGATTTGCGTTACTTCATCGCCTTAAAATAATCAAGGTTAACTTCCTTCATTATAAACGAAGTAACAAAGCCAAACGTAACCGCACGAAACCATGTGTTTCTCTGTTTTAAGTGTGTAGTATTCGAAAAACTGCTTCAATAAAATTCAAAAAATAAGGTAAACGTAAAAGTTTTCACACAATAATTAAAAAGTTAATAATTTATTCTACGGTAATTATTAATGCAAATATCGTGCAAAGATTTTTGCGTGTTTATTCCCACTTAAGTTTATAAAAACTTAAAGGTTAGTTTACTGAATGCATTACAAATAAAATGAATTTAATTGGTGTAAAAATATTGGTTGCGTTGCTGTTTGGACTTATTCGATTTTCGTTTGGTACACTTCCAATTCAGGTATGTTCTTGGCTGGGAATTTATATCAAAGATGGTAAAAGAAATGTCACCGAATCGAGACGGCAATTCTTAGATCATTCGATTATAAAATTGCAATCGTTTGGAGGAGGTATCCTCTTTGCGACTTGCTTTTTACATATGATGCCCGAAGTTTACTACGCAGTGAAAGAATTGGAAGAACTTGGCGTCATTGAAACTAATTATCCCATTTCACAACTTGTGGTTTCGATTGGATTCTTTTTAATATACTTTCTGGAAGAAGTTAGCCATTGGTTAATATCTATTGCACCGCCAGAACCATGCAAAAAGAAGTCGATAAAATTTGACGATTCCAAAAGTATTGCAATTATTACTGTAAATGAGAAGAGAAATTTGGAAAAAGATTCCGTTGATACAAATGGTACATTTACAATAAATACGGAATTAAGTGACCTAAAAGATGAATATCAACAAACTGATAACTTAAAACAAGATGTAGATTCCGAAGAGGAATTAAACCTAGAATTGGATGAAATAATAGAAAAAGAAGAAAAAACACAACAACAAATAATTAGATGTATAGTTATAGTAATGGCATTGTCGCTACATGCAGTTTTTGAAGGTTTGGCTATGGGGTTACAACATTCAGAAACTAACATTTGGTATCTTTTTGTGGCAATGTCGATTCACTCGGCTACAATTTTGTTTTGTATTGGATTGGAAATTTATTTAGCTGGAACAAAAACTAGAACAATTATTATTCACATGATTTTTTTAGCTATTACGAGTCCAGTGGGAATACTATTGGGTGTTGTAATAAGTTTAAACACCACCACAATGCCAGCTGCAAAATTTATTACAATTGTGGTTCTTGAAGGAATTTCAGCTGGAACAATCTTATATATAACGTTTTTTGAAATTTTAAATAGAGAAAAAGAAAGAAGAGCCTGTAGAATGAAACGTGCATTTTTAATCGCCTCTGGATTTGCCTTAATGGCAGGTCTAGAATGTCTCAAATTAGTTCATTGAAAGTTTTTATAATTTTATTGATTGATAAAATGGTAATTTTTTCGTTGCGGTGTTTAAAAATAATGTATCGATGTTGTATAAATAAATAGCAATGTACTTAAAATATTTGTATTTTTTAACCATGTTTGTTACTAAATTATATGCCTAATCGATTTATTTGTGCTTTATGATATGATCATAAATTATTAGCTCTCGTACCCGGCTTTGCTCGGTTTTTAGTTGTTAATTTTAAACCAAGTAAGGAAATCAATTACAGTGCAGTCTCGGTAATCCGAACACACCATAATCCGACCATCCAGTAATCCGAACTAAAGAAGAAAAACTCAGTAGTCCGCACAAATAGTTATAATCCGAACACAACTAATAAAATGTGCGGACTATAGAAAAATGTTCGGATTGCAGAAGAAAGGATAGGATGAAAAATATGTATCTAATGCAATGCAGAAGTACTACAAACATTTATATTATGTGTGACCTCCGTGAAGTTAGCATCTTATAAAATGTTGATTAAAGAAAATTTGGAATCGTTAGGTCTTGAAAGGTCACTAGGTTTTACCTTTGGGTCACTTCTACTTTTTTCAATAAAAATTACTTAATTTTTTAAAATATTTTTTGTATGTTAGCATACCATTTACAATCCGAGGTTTGTTTATTTCTAAAATAAAAATTAATTTAAAAATTTCGTTTTTTAACTTTATCCAGTAATCTGAACTTCTCTGTAATCCGAATGAGGCCAGGTTTCTATTAGTTCGGATTACCGAGACTGTACTGTATAAAAATTTGAACAAATTTTTTTTTAAATATTCGCAAAATTGGACCTTTGGTCCTTACATCATCTTCGCCAATGATATCCCCAATCCTCTTCTTACTTCTTTTTAACAATTTAAATAAAATTTAATAATTTTCTGAATAAAATTTCTTTTCTTTCTTTTCTCTCTTCGGGTAAATTTGAAACTTCTAGTACAGTGAAGATTTGTGGTCCTTAATAAGGTCTAGTATAGACTAAAAATCCAGACAGGTACTGTTTAGTGGAAATTCCATTGGTTTCTATGTATCCTGCGGAAGGGAACACTTGATCTTTAACATATTATACAAAATTATAAGATATTATGTATAAGGTCAGTCAAAATTGCAAGAAAATTTACCAATCTAAAGTCAGCTCCAAAGGTCATAGAGTTTAAGTGCAACTTTCAATCCTATAATATTAATTAGTAAACAAAAATATCGATTTTATACTTTAGACCTTATACGATTTTATTACCTATAATTATCCTATATCAAGAGGAGAATATTGCAATATACAGTAATTAAACACCAGATTTATTTACAAGATTTCCTCACATCATTTTGGATTTTTTCAGATATTTCCGGATTATCCCGGCTTTCCTCAGAACTAAACAAAAAAAGAAAAGTTTATCAACTTTTATATTAAATCAATAGCTTTCCTCTGGATTTCCTAAGTTTTTAAATTTAAATTTTTAATGAAATATCTAGTTCATTACTGCACGCCATTCTTACACCTTTTATAATTTATCATCAAAAGACTTCTTTATAAAATTTTTATGTCATCGTACTCGTTCATATGTAATTCAATGGTGAACTCCAATCAAAAATAAATATAATTGGGATTTGACTAAACATCACTAAACTTTCCAACCTTTATATTACAAGTACACTTAAAAATTAAGATCATTTTACATAACCACATAGGATAATATTATATTTGCAGCAGTCAGTGTATAGCGAAAGTATAAAACGGCAGGTTTAGAGAGTGGAAAATTAGGATTCTATTTTTGGTTATGTCGGATACATTTATATTTATAATAATAATATTTGGCCTCACAGAGGCATTATCGACCGACAGCTACAGGGGACCTACTGTTCAATAAAGGTTTTGGACCAATTTCGTGAATGTTCTAAGCATTTAAAACCTCAATGATACGAAGACTTCTTAAGCGTGTAAAAGGTTTTGTAATAAAGAGATTAAATCCTTCTAAGTTGATATCTCATTAAGTGTCAAAATGAAATTAAGCACTCTGTCGGAGGCAATTTCAATCATGTTGTTGGAAACCTTCTACTTTCGACCCTTGTTGACGTTAATAAATCGTGTTTGTTAAAGTATAACTTTTTCATCATAAGTACCTTTAATCTTGCTAACCACGATTCAGGAAAACTGAGTGCGACCGACTGGGCACTGACCCAATTGGACGCAGATAAATTGGACGCGCACTGAACTGGAAGAAATGTCGGTATTAGAAAATCATCCATAGCTTCAAGCAAAAGTTTACCCTGAGAAAAATTATAAATCTTTTTTATTATTCTTCAAGAATTAGAAACAAATGTGCAAATGTGTGGAAAAAGTTGCCAAGTGAACTTTTTTCTATCTACATACAACCAAATGTTATACATTTTTAAAGTTAAATTTTTTTCATGGAAGATGGAAGACTTAGATGAATTCACTTGAGAAATTATCTATCAATTTTAATAAAAGGTATTAGCTGCCTGCATTGATTTTAATCTAAATTGCATGAAATCTCTAATATCATCTTTCAGTTGCATTATATTGGTAATACATAATAATAATTATATTTAGAGAACATTTACTTCTTATAGTGATATTAAAAATATTAAATAAGATTTTACTTTCACAAACGAATCCATTGAAGTTTAAATTTTGTAAAATATTATGTTGGACTAGTCAAAGTCACCTGAGATAAATTATTGTTGTGGAAATTGAAAAAAATTTGTCACATGATGGATTAATATTGTTAGTAAATAATAAACAAACAAATGATTTTTACTTTCTTAATTAATTAAGTAGCGTGACTTTCTTTATCGAACGAGGCCATCTTCAAAGTTGACTTTTTTTTGAAATAAAAAATTTGAAGCTCCATTGCATATTTTGCAAAAAATATTCATACATTGATTTATCGCTGTTGCTATATTGTCTTGAAGTACCGTAAAACGGGGATATATGGAACGATAGGGATTATATGGAACGAACACACATGATTTGAATCTAAGCGCTAATTTGACGTACAGGGTGAACCCACCACAAAGACAAAAATTTCTAGTGTTACTTGATAAGTGCCAGTACAAAGGTCCGGAACGATCGCTGCGAAACATTGTATGTAATTAAAAAAAAAAAAATAATGAAAATCATTGCTTCTTTAGCATTTTTCAAAACCTCAAGGTGTTTCATATGTAGCGAGAAAGCTGTTGTATTCAGAGCATTAGTTCTATGAGAAAAAAGTTCCATAATAACCTCAACAAATATATAACATTAGCGCCTTTTCGAAACAAGCACGGGTTTTTCCAAAATCACTGAAATATTGAAAATGATGATTTTCCAGGGTTATATGGAACAGAGATATGAACGTGTTTTTATGGGAGCGTTTGTCCCTTTATGGTTATTTTTTAAATTTTATAAGCGTTTTGTCAACTTTTTTTTTATATACTTTGGAAGCTGTTTTTATGGGAGTGTTTATCCATTTCTTATGTTCGTCCTCTTTTTACGAATAAAAATAAATATTTTCCAATAATGAATTCTAATATGGAACTATATAAATACTTGTCGCAAATAAATTCCTGACGCTTTATTTATCATAAAAAATGCGTGGTAAAAGCGCCGTATTATTTTTTGATGTCCATTGGCCCATATAAACCCAAATTTCTGACAATCTAAACCGAATCTGCACTGCAGTGCACCTTTAAAAAATCACCTACAATCGTTCCATATAACCCCGACCCTCCGGGTTATATGGAACAACAAAAAAAGAAAAAAAAAGAAAACGGCCATTGATCAGATCATTATTGGTCATGAAATATGATGCTGAAGCTATCCTCTTTGATATTTATTTTTGCCCTTGCAGTAGCTCTGATAATACTTTCGCAATTCAACAAAACGTTGAAAAATCGTTCCATATATCCCCGTTTTACGGTAAGTCACCATAGTGGTGTTATAGCAATTCCTTTTTTAATTCTAGCACTTAAAATATAAAAAAAATATGCTAAAATAAAGGTATGTAATAATAAACACTTTAGATGTATTGATAAAATTAAGTTAAAAGCTCGAGAGTGGTTAAGCGCAAACTCTTGTATTAGATCAATAAATAAATGTTTAATATACCACAAACGAAGTGATGTTTTATAAGGTGATAGATGACTAATAATAAATGTGACATAGAGATAATCAAAATAATTTACATTTTAGTATTTCCTACTTATTGGAATATTATTCATTCACAAACTAAATGGGCGTACAATCGACAGAAGAAGTTTTTCAGATCAGTCAATACATGGATACTTAACAGAGGTTAAGATCACGATATGAATATTTCTTTAGCAATACCTTTCTTTTCTTATGTTGCTTTTAAAAAATTTTTTAATAAAGCTGAAAATTTAATAAATAAGTTTGTTTATTTTAGAATTTTTTATTTTAACTTTTAAACGCATAAATTAAAATAATATTAATAAATAATATAAATTCTACTTGTTGCGTTATGATTATCATTTTATATCGAAAAGTTATGGACTATAAAAGTATTATTAATCAATAAAAAAATATACCTTTGCTCATAAAATTTGACTGACATTGCTAATTTGACATTTGATTAACTTCTAGAGAACTTGTTGGTGGAACGAAGTCTGTAAAGAAGAATTTCAAAGTTTGTTTCGATGTCGTTGCCCAGCTTGGTCTTTTTGTCGTGCTCCAGGACGTTACTATAACGCTTATTGTTCGATGACTGCCACTGGATATATCTGGACCCAACCAGGATGGGAAGAAAATTCCTAGCGGTGGATAAACCGTCGGGAGCAGAAATCTACCCCCGACGGTCATTTTGAGTAATTTTTCCACAATATTTTAAATCAAAATTGCCACTCATGGGAGCACATACAGTTTATCAATTTTCTTAATAAATATGATAACAAATGTTATTACATATTATAGTTATTCTTGTTAGTTCACCATCTGGAATTTAGATTAAATATTAAATGAAAAAAATTACCCAGGTCATTTTATTTTAAGGCCTTGTACTAACTAACATGGTAACCTTGACCACGAAATTGAAAAAATTGATAAAACGATAACGCAAGAATAAAATTTGAACATGCGCGCCCTCATCTGGTGTATCGATTTAAACCTTATATCAACAATGGCGACGGTAGTCGTCGGTGTCTTCTTATTAATTTTATGTTTTGACGTGATTTTTGGTGCCGCAGCTGTAAGTAATGTTCCTAACAATGTAGATTCAGAATTCTATAACGATATCCGGCAACTGTTGGAATTAAGATCGGCTTATCACCAAAAGGTATTCAATTTTCAATATTTAATTGTTAACACAATATGAAAGTTATTCGCTATTGCGGATTTTAAATGTAACGGGAAATAATTTGTAATTGTTGTAAAGCTTGGAGTGTCATCTAGGCAACCAAACCAACTTGATATTTTTATTATTATTACAGAATGAATTAGAAAAGCGCAACTATTTAACTGAATCTACACTCAAACCGGATGTACCAAGAGCGGTCAAAAATTGGCCGGAAGTTGACTTAAAATTGGGGCAAGTTTCTGGTGTTTCCGTGAACAAAGATTTGCAACCTGTTATTTTTCATCGAAGTGGTAGAGTTTGGAATGAATTGTAAGTGGAAATATTGATTCATTGGATTTTTCATTACGTCATACACTTGAACACGATTGCAAAGTTTTGTACAACTTTCAAATCACCATACCATATCAGATTTCATATCACATGTCGTATAGGATAGAATGTTCAAACGAAAAATATTGGTTTTCGTATATTTACCTTTTTGACAGTTAGGAGTTTCCATATATTTTTTTTGCCTACTTTTACCACAGTAAAGACAACTTCTGACTGTACTCAAGACAATTTCTCTGTTTGTTATAGATAATAATTAATGTGTGATGGGTTCGTTTAACTCTTAACTGCATGCTATAATTTACTTTCAATGTGATTGGTATTAAAGAGCTTTAGAAACAAGCAAAGAAAAGGTCACGCTCGACAAAGACATTCGTGCAATCATTATAGCTTTTCGCTTCCTTCCTGGATAGGAAGTGCAAAAAATGTTCATATTATTTTTTTTCTCTTATGAGCGAATTTATCCATTCTATTTTTAGTAACAATATAAATGTTAAAAGTGAACAATTTGTATAAACGATTTATCCTTTCCTTATTATACCCATCACGTTTTCATTATTAAAAATTGATAAACCCATCGTATTATGGATTTTTAATGAAATTTGTTTCTCAATTATTATATTATGATATAATAATAAAATATATAATAAAAAGATATACGAGTACATTAAAAATGGCTAATTTTATTAATTTTAGCACCTTCAACGATAGCCATTACTATCAACAAAGGCATTTGGGACCAATTAAAGAACATACAGTTTTAACTCTAGATCCACAAACGGGTCGCGTATTAGAAAAATGGGGTGATAACTTATTTTACATGCCCCATGGACTCACGATTGATAAGCACGATAATATTTGGGTAACTGACGTAGCCCTACATCAAGCATTTAAAGTAATAAATAGCAAGTTGATCTGAAAATTTCATTTTATTTTTACAATACAATACTTTTTGCAGTTTCGTCCCGGTGATGACGAACCAGTACTGACATTTGGTCAAGCATTTCAACCAGGAGCTGGAGTTCATCACCTTTGTAAACCAACGTCTATCGCTATAGCCACAACAGGGGAAATTTTCATAGCCGATGGTTATTGCAACAGTAGAATATTAAAATACAATGCAGCTGGAGGACTTTTACGTGTTATTCCTAATCCTCCAGGTATTTCAGTATTGTTAAGTACATATTTTTGAGATACCAAAAATTGTTAACTTTCAGAGTTTTTATCACTGTTGGTTCCACACGCGTTAGCACTAATTGAGTCTATCGATCGTATATGCGTTGCTGATCGTGAAAATATGAGAGTTACGTGCCCACGTGCAGGACTTTTTAGCAATAAAGATTATGGAGATCAAGCACTTACTATTCAGCAACCAGATATGGGAAGAGTTTTTGGAGTAACAGCTTTAGGTAATTCATTTGATAAACCACTCATTTTAAATAAGTCTTTGATTCAGGAATTCTCGCTTAACAACAGCAATTCAAATTCACAGTAGTTAATCAAAAATGTGATTAATTACTTGGATTATTTATCTAATAGATTCGTATATGGGTGAACTAAAGATATCTCGAAGTGCAGAAATTGGGCATAAGAAGTTTAAATTTTCTATGATATCCCCTTTATTTCAAAATATCTAATGTTCCTTTTTGATTTATTAAATAAGTACGATAGTTTTGACATGTTCAAGTAATACCAATAGTGAGATTTTTTTCTGCTAGAAAACTACGACATAGTTTTCTGAGCGTCATTACAGATGTCTTTAAAAAGATCGTCTGCACTTACTAATCGTACCGCGTAGGGGCACGAAATGAAGAGATTGTTATAGAAATATTATATTTATTAAGTAGATACATATCAATGCTGCTCGAAAGAAAATGTATTGAAAACAGTCGTTTTAACAGGACGCGATTAAAATTAATGAATTTCGATATAAAATGGGATGTATATCTCTATATGATGTTTTTAATAACACAGGCTTCATCCTAACTAAATGGGAAATTATGATGTTGTCATAAGTGCCAGTGAATAGAAATAAAACTTATAGGTGTTTTTATGTCAAGGGTTGACAATTTTTATTTAATTCGCAAGTCACCAAAGAAACGAAAATAGCATTGGTATTAGTATCTACTAGTCAACAACTTACGTAAATAAATAAAACATACTAGTTAAGGATGTGAATGAGTGAATGATATTTATTCTAAGTGTGGATTCACAATGAACATAAGCATAAAAAATACATAAAACATAAGAAATATAAATGCAAATAAAACTTAATAGAGTATCGATTAATGCTGAAAGCTTATGCTGAATGATGTGTAATGGTTTCTTGTGAATATCAGAATGATTTCAACATTATTCAATTCTCGATTAAGCTTTTATTTGTATTTGCATTTCTTATGTTGTTCTTACTGTGAGAGTTACCCTAATGAGCCCTAATGCAACAACATCGACTCTGCAAGTGCTTTATCTTCGTCAAGTCTTGACCAATAGCATTACGTCATCATTGTAGTAACTTACCCAAAAATGTAGTCTAAAATTCAGAGAATAAAAAATTCACAATTAACAATTAACACAATTTGATCAACATTTTATCGTCTATAAAGTAGCCGTCATAGAAATGTGCTCACTATAAAATATGTATAATTTAAAAATTACAAAATTGCGAATTAAATTCAACTTTAAAGCAATGCACCTCAAGGGCTTAAATAGTAGTACTTTATAGCCCACCTTTAAGTATAAATAGTTTTAGTTTCAGTTTTCCTATTCCATTCAAGTATGCATTTAAAATTTTAAATAAGAAAATGCAAGCAAATGAAATATTAAAAATTTCTAAAAAAGTAGTTGTAAACTCAGAGTGTGGAGTAGAAAACTGAAACCGTTCAAAAGCGAAAAATAAGGACTGAGAAATAAAATTTCTTTTCTCCTCGTTTAATTGTCCCAATTTAATTGTTTTTAACATACATTATCAATCCCGCGCCAAGCGTACAGTAGCGCTCAAAAGTAAGTTGGCAAACAGTTTTTTTTAAAAGTACTTTTTCTAATTTGAACATTGTTCTTTCATTATATGGAAAGTTATAGTTATACGTACCTTTTAATTTAGAAGCTTTTAAAGAATAATATTACAAAAATGAAAGAAACATGTTGAAATATAAAAAAGTTCTTGTAGAAAAAACTGTTTGCCAACTTACTTTTGAGCCCTCCCCCCCCTTACAGTGATTTAAAATATTCAAAAGTATTTAATATTGTAAATTTTCAAAAATTTTGCAAACATTTTAAGAAAGATTATATTTTTATTGAATGGTATAAATATTTTAAAGTGCACTAATAATTACAAAAAATGAATAATTAAAATAAAGTAATACGTAGTAATATAATAAATAAAATATATATTATATATTTATAAATTCTTTTGAATTTTTTTCCATTCAATTGAATGGCGGAATCAGTTTTATAATTTTTTTTTGAAAACTAAACAGATGATCAACAATTATTATTTAAAAATTCATTGTTGCTAGCGTTATATTTTATTATTTTTGCATTTTAGAATTGTGATTATAGATTTTTTTATTTTACCAAAAGGATAATGTCAAAACGAAAACAAAGAGACCCGACAGAACTCTGCATATACGATGATTTTCCTAAGTAGAATTTTATTTTGAAAAAAAAGTATTTCGGACCGGCAAAAATGAATATCTGTAAGACACATAAAGGTATACTTTCATCAAGCTTCGTAAAAATTAAATCATTTTTGCGGAAATAATAAATTTAAAATGAAAATCACGACTTTTCACATTTTTCTCGGAAATATTGACGTTATGTCAAAAAGTGACTTCTACAAAAGTGGTAGATTTTTTTTCTACCTTATCTTTGTTGGAATATTATGAAACAGATATGTAATGTAATTCTTATTAGTAGTTTACATTTCGCTTTGGTTTCTTTCAAATATTTATCATAGTTTCGATGAAAAATGGTTTTTAAATTAGAAGTTGCAACCTCTATTTTTCAAAAACATGTAAAGCTAAGGATTTGATAATTGGCCCAAACTTACTGTTAGTTCTTTCACTCAAGCTTAGGGTGTCGATAATTAATTATTGTGGAAATACAATCTTATCTAAAAAGTAAAAAAATTTAAATACCTAAGGCGCCTTACGGCGCCCTTGGCAGCGTAGCGCCGTCGGGCGCCGCCTGACCTCTTACGGCCGGCGCGGGCCTAACTATTATCTTATCTAACGCCAAAAGAATTGAAGTAATTAACGAAAAAAAAATTTTGTTGCCTAAATGTCTATTTAAGAAGGGCCATACCGACTTCAATAAACGAGCCTATTTTTTTTATTTTCTGCAAAAATATAACCTTTAATTTGAAAATAATAATCTTCGAGTCAGACAAGACTAATTGTTTAATATTAATGTAGTAAATTAAATTTAGTATTTCTACAGACGGAACATTCGCAAGTTAAAAAGTTCTATTCAATCAAATTTTTGTAATTTTGTTAGACAAAATTTAACAAATCTCAATAGGTCATCAAAGCATATTTACTTATTGGCGCAATTAAAAACTGCTTCAGTAGGAAATACTTTTCATGCGGATTTTATATTTTTAATAAAGGTCAGCAGTTCTATAGCTCTGTATTTCATTATTTGTCATTGGTAAACGCGAAGTATTATCAACAACATGAATTATTTAAAAATTGAAGTAAAAATTCACATTTTAAATGTTAATAATGTTGGAAAATTCTAACGGAATGTTGATGCTATTTTAATTTTCATTTCAAACGACTAGTTGTACATTTTAGGTTCATAGGGAGTTTGTTTATTTGCATCGTCAATAATATAATATACGAGTATATGCCTGTAAGTCAATATCAAATTGAATAGTAGTAGAGTATAGTAGTCAAAGTGACTTCCTGGCTTTTATTGTTTTAAAACTGTTCTGCAGTACAAGAATTAAAGAGAGAAATTATCTGACCGATTTTAACATTTTTCAACAAAAAATTCCTGTGCATATTATGTGATTATGGGTAATTTTATTGAATAATTTAAAAACAAAATATTTGTTTCAACTAAACATTTCTGTTTAGTAAATCTTGTTTACCGGATTCAGAGACAAGTATGAAGTTCTAAGACCAATAAGGTTGTATTTCTTGATTTTTGCAACTTTATTTATTTGGTTGATAAGGGGACAATTTGAAAAGTTGCGTTTCAAGTATTAAAACTTTTAGACTAAAAATTTTAGTCACATGTAAACTAAAACTTTTATTTGTTTGACAAAACCTATTTTTTACTTTGAAAGACTTATGCTCGGTTTCTTCACTCAGATAAACTGCCGATAAACCACCGACAAAACAAATTTTCTTATCTACGAAAAAATATAAATCTGTGGCTTATTTACAATGGATTCATTGGAATTTTATTTATGCAGCTTTATACAGCTCACAGATGATATCATCGTCTCTACGAAAGCGTGGCGGAGGATGTTAGTTTCTCTAGTATTACAGTAGAGCGTCGATAAGCAAAATGTTCGGATTTTCAAAAAGAATCAAAAAATGGTCGTTTGAGTTCATCGTCTTCTTCTTCTTTTTCTTTTATATAGGCGCTGCGCCTGTTTTTCTTTACACGTTTCCTCTTCTATATTAGATTTATGGAGTGTCTATCGACGATGAGGCCCAACTGGACATCCATCTTTTGGGAGGTCTACCCGGCTGACGTTTTCCCGGTGATTGGAGATCTCTTGCAACTCTTATTAACCTGTTTGTTATTATCGGCCCTTTCAACATGATCATTCCACTCCTTTCTTCTTCTCTTGACAAACTTAACAATACCCGCTACATCACATTGCTCTCTTATTTCTACATTCCGTACTCGGTCCATTCTAGTTTTACCTAGTATCATTCTTAATGTGGACATTTCCGTTGTTCGCAGGAGCTGCTTAGTTCTACTCGTATCAGCGCGTGTTTCCGCCCCGTAAGTTAACACTGGTCTGACTACACTTTTGTAAATCCTAACTTTGTTTTTTGTTAGCATATAATTGTTTTTCCATACTATATCTCTGAGGCATCCTGACACTCTTGCTCCTTTTTGCGATTGGTGTCTCACTTCCATTAATAGATCCTTATTGCTTGTTATGTTCACTCCAAGATATTTAAAGTTCATCACTTGTTCTATCATTTTCCCCTCAATCTCTAATTTGCAACGCAGTGGGTTTTTTGCTATTGTTAAAGATTTGGTTTTTTCTGTAGCCACAATCATATCGTATTTCTTAGCTGCCATGACGAAGGCATGTAGCAGTCTCTGCAGATCATCCTCGGTATTTGCTATGAGTACTATATCGTCTGCGTAACAGATGAAACCTATTTCTTTATTTCCCATCTGGTATCCCGTAAGTCTTTTCAATTCCTCCATTACTTTGTCCATTATTAAATTAAACAAAAAAGGGCTCAAGGAATCCCCTTATCTCACTCTTTTCTGTGATTCTATTGATTCCGTTAGTTCGCCATTTGTTCTTATTTTTTATTTGGTGTCCGTGTTAATATCTTCTATCACTCGGACTATGTCGAGTGGCGTTCCTTTTTCTATTAAAATTGATAGCACGTCCGATAGTCGCACTCGATCGAATGCCTTCATAAGGTCTACAAAACACATGAAGGCTGGATTTGTAAATTCAATCGCTTTCTCAACTATCTGTCTTAACACGAATATGGCATCTACCGTTGATCGGTTCTTTCTAAAGCCTTGTTGTTCTTTATTTATTTGGATGCAGGGCTGCAGTTTTTGTAATAGGATTTTACTAAACAATTTTTGCGTTGTACATAACAAGGTAATTCCTCTATATAGTTGTTAGGGTCCGTCTTATCTCCTTTCTTGAATATGGGTATTGTGATGCTCGTCTTCCATTCAGCAGGAGCTACCCCTCTTGCCAATATAAGGTTAAACAGGTGAGTCAATTGTAATGATAGCATCTTTCCCCCATACCTCAGAAATTCATTCTTTATTTCGTCCACTCCCGGGGCCTTTCTGTTTTTTAATTCTTTTATAGCGTCGTTTACTTCTTCTTGTGTTATTTTGGTGGGGTTTACCGTGTTATGTAAACTTTGCCTTTCTATAGTTTGTTGATCTTGTCGGTTTTCGATCCCATATAGTTGTTTAAAGTAATCCCTCCATTGATCTTCCTTGACTAGGTATATCTGTACGGTATCTTTGATTTCCATTCTTCTATTCCTCAGCATCTTCAAAATCCGCTTCTGGGCTCCATACATGTCATGTTCCATGTCCTTCGTGAAATTTTCCCAATATGACTCTTTTATTTCTCTTATTCTTCTGTTTCTATCCAGCATGTATTTTTCTTTGTCATATTCTGTTCTTGTTGCCTTATACCTCTTATATGATTCTTTCTTTTTGATAGCTATTTCTTTGATTTCTTTTGTGAACCAAGGTGTTTTATAACTTTCATTTCTTGTTATATTGACTTTTCTCCTCCCCACTGCTTCTTCTCCTGCTTTTAGAATATCAGTTTTAATTTTACTCCAAGCTATATGTCGATTTGTGCCTCTTCATTTTCCCTTACGGGATTTGCTGTTAACTTCTGCTTCAACCTCTTGCAGTAAAATGCTCTTGTAGTTTCATCTCTCATTGATTCTATATTGAATTTCTCTATATATTTAGATTTTTCTTTTTCCTTGAGTACATAATTTGTTCTCATTTTACATAGAACTAGCTTATGATTGCTTCCAATTTCTGGGGTATCTAGCGTTCTTACATCAATGATATTTGTTGGTATAATTAGCCTGTTAGTTATTATGTAATCAATCATAGATTTATGTCCTTGAACATTTTCGAAGGTATATTTTATACTGCAGTCTATGGTCGAAAAAGGTGTTATTTATTTGGAGGGTGTTTTGCATGCAAAAGTCAATCAGCAGATCTCCATTGTCATTTTGTACGTCTTCATTGAAGCGTTGTTTTATTTGGGGTATAGTGTCGTTTCCTATTAGGGCATTTAAATCTCCCATAATCATGATTAGGGATTTTGTCCAGTTGTACTTGCAGCTTTTCGTAAAAAGTTCTTCTTTCTTCTCTTGTTTTTGTGATGTCGGGGGCGTAGACACTTATGATATGCATCGATTTGTTCTCAAATCTTAGTTTTATTATCAATATTATTGAGTTTACATAGTCTATTTGTTCTATGAAAGAATGGAATTTTGTGTATAGAAGAATTGCAACACCTGCGCTTGCGTATTATGTTTTTCTTTCCCGCTGTATATTAGCATATAGTCACCACACATTTGAGTGCCCTTTCCTTTCTTCTTGATTTCTGTGATGCAGCATACATCGATCCGTCTCTCGGTGATTTCTGTAACTATTTCTTGGTCTCTTGCCTTCCACGATCTTACGTTCCAGGTTGCAAATCTCATTGTATTCTTTTTTGTTATTCTCTTGTTCCTTAGTTTTTGCCGAGTTGTCAACGTTGAGGGCCGCCCATATCCGAGGCTTTGTGTAGTAGTTCTGTGAGCTTTTACAATCCTTTGGTTAATCCGAGATAGCTTGCTAAGCTGGTCCCGGATGGACTGTTGGTCCGCGGGAGGTATTTTATTTCCCTCCTACCCTGTCTTTCGACCGAGCATTCCCCTATCCGCCACCTGGGGACGCGCCCTCTAGGAGTTTCAGCCTCTCCCGAGGGTTCATAACAAAAAGAGAGCTTGCTAAAACCGTTAATAATTCACTTAGGGGTTAAATAATTGGAACAGATAAGTAAAACTTTTAATTAATATAAATTTATAATGTAGTATTTTAATAAAAGTTTAATGCATACTATGTAAAAAAAATTTCCACCGGAATTGAATCCGGATTATCGACGGTCCGGACTTATGACGTCCGGATTATCGACGCTCTACTGTACGAGGGTGGATCAATAAGTACCCGTGTTCAAAGACAGGTGGCGTTGCTAAGGGAAGTTAGCATTACCGTCGTGTACTGCCATCTGTTACACGACACTATACTAAATTTCAGACTGTTTCATGGGTTAGTTTTTATTGGGCAGCCAATTATTTCACACGTGTTGCGTGTTTCTCGATAAAATAGAAAAAGAACAATATCGATCCGTTACTTGCATTTTATTTTTGAATGGAAAAACATGCGGAGAAATGGAAACAAATTTGGGTGCTGTCTATGGGGACACTTCACCATCTATGACAACCACAAGATATTGGTTCAACGAATTTAAACGTGGTTTTACATCTGTTTTTGATGAGGGGTAATATGAGGAGAGCTGCGGCAGCCTGGCAGACGTGGTATTCGGGACTCCAAAGGAATAATCCTCATGGACTCTTTACAGAAAGGAAGAACGATCATAGGGTAGTACTACATTGAATTATTGGACCGATTCGATACAAAATGAAGGAAACACGGCCCCATTTGGCTAAGAAAAAAATTGCTGTTTCACCACGATAAGGCACCAGCACATTTATCCAGGATTGCCGCGGCCAAGTTGCACGAACTGCACTACAAATTGCTGTCGCACCCATTCGACTTGGCTCCCTGCGGCTTATTTCTGTCCCTCAACATGAAAAAGTGGCTCGGTGGAAAAAAATTCAGCTCAAAAGCGGAGGATATCGTCGAAGCAGAAGCTTATTTTGAAGAGTTTGACAAATCGTATTTTTGGAGGGCTTAAAGAAATGGCAGAAAAGTTGGAAAAAGTGTATTGCACTAAAAGGAGATTACGTTCAAAAATAGAAAAAAAAAATTGAGAAAAACTTGCTTCTTCATTCCTAACGCGGGTACTTATTGATCTACCCTCGTAGTTAGAATTTATGCCGGAGACTTTGATTTAATCTGTTAACTGTACGTTATTTATTATTTCTTTAATATCATTGAGTATTGAGGGCATCATTCAACTCATAATTTTAGTGGTTTTGTCTAATAACGCCAATGTTTTTAGTAGTACAAACGTTGACTAATTAGAATCATTATTAAGGTGGTACATTCTTATTTGCAGACGATAAGTTTGTTTGGTTTTCTGATGATTATCTGATGAAGAAGACCAAGTGTATTTTTGTAAATGATAAACTGTCTATCATAGAGACGGTAATAGAAGTTTTGATGTAGTGATGGAAGATGGAAATAGTATGTTGTAACAAACTTACAGTTCAGTTGAGCACTACTGCATGATATGTTGCATAACCATTAATGAAATATCAACTGTCGCCAATTTAAAAACCTATTTTTATTCATGTTCAAATTCAATTTTAAAAAAAAATAATGCAATGTATATAAAATTTTAAAGTGTTACGTGCAGGGATTACGCTTCTAAATAAAATTAAAATTAAAATAAACTTGAATAAAGAAATATTTTCTAAAACTAGCACATCGATGTTGATGTTAATAATAATAATGAGAGAGCGAAGAATAATTCGATAAAAGCACTTTATTTCCGTTTACATTATAAAATATAAATAGTAGATAGGTTTATAAAATACAAAGGTTTCTTCATTATTTTGTAATTTTAATTAAATCTTGATAAATCATTAATTTAAGCCTTATAATAATTTATTAATATGCAATTTTTGAATTTATAATTTCTAGGTAATATCGTATACGCTGTAAATGGTCCTACGTCTTCGTTGTTACCGGTTCGAGGTATTACCATCGACCCTCAGTCTGAATCGGTGATCGATCATTGGGCGCCAGAAGAGGTAATAAATTGATAATTGATGAGTTAACATTTGTATTACGTTTACTTTAACTTGATTACGAAGACTGTTCAAAGTTCAATTAACTTTTCGTTTGGCATGCATGCCACATGACAATTAAAAAATTTAAATTAATAACAAGTTGTAAAAAATTATTTTTAAACTATTTTGTCGATCACGAATAAAAACATTAAAAATCACGCTGCTATGTAACTCCGTAATATTTATTACACAACAAACAGTCTTTGCAAGTATGTAGTAAGTAATAAACGCTATATCAACATTATTAACCAGTTACCATTAATATTGACATGTTTAGTCATTTTGTGGTCAATTAGTAGTTAAGTGCTAAATGCACACACTTCATTTAACATTTTAGAATAATAATAAGAAATAATAATATTTAAATATGCTATTAATATATCCAAGTTTTTAATGCAATTAAATATTTTCTAGGGCTTTGGTAATCCACACGCTATAGCAGCATGTCCAAATGGATCAGCTCTTTATGTAGCCGAGATCGCTCCAAACAGAATTTGGAAGTTTGAATTAGTACCACCAAAATAATAGAAATAAATATTGTTGCAGGCATCCTTAACAGTTACAGAACTGTGCATTTAAACAAACATAAATTTTTGAAATTTTGTTTTAAACAAAGTTTTCAATGTAGATTTACAGTAATATGTATGTACTTATATGCACTCCTAGTAAATAAATTGTAAAGATATACGAAAATGTTTTGATATAGTTTACAATTTACAAAATATTTTTAAATTTTAATTTAAAGTGTATTACGTTGTTCTTAAGACAATAAATATTTATTTGTATTTTGTTCTTAAATTTATTTATGATAAATAGTAAAAAGTTTGTCGAAAGAGGTTAAACACTACTCACGTATCCAAAATGGAAATAAGTTCAAAACGAACTTTTTTTTCGCGTAAATGCTTTTATTTATTCTAAAGCCTGTATTTTGTATTTGACCCTTATGAAGGTTTCTTTCACGAAAGGTTTTTTAGTAAAAAATATGTAATGTTGGGGAGAGTTGTCCAAAATGCATAATTTCAATTTCGGTTTAGAATTTGTCTATCTAGATCTAATATCGATCAGCCGCAAACATTGCTGCCTGTATGAACAATAGAGTTTTATTGCAAATGCTACATAGTTTCGTTACATTTTTTCTACTTTATTAGTAACTGCATTACAAGATATTTCAAAAATCTATGCACCAATCTATTTCAAATTTTATGTGCTTTGTTTTTTTTAACGAAAATTGAAATTTTAATTTTAAAAACTAGTCAACTAGTATAGATTAACAAATTTTTTTTAAATTTTTTATTTCAGATAACTTGGTTTCGAATAATACTGCTCACCTCAAAACTTGCATATAAAACATGCTTGTCGAAAGTAAAGTTTAACTTTGTTATTTATTAATATTTGGCAATGAAAAAATTACGAAGCACTCACTAAATAAAGTTCTTCGAAATACTTAAACCATTGTACAAAGATATGTATATGTATGTACTTCTCCACAAAAATATTTTGAAAGTTTCCATTGTTTCGACGTTCTTGGGTGAGCTTAATCCCTTAACCTATGGGCTGTGAGTCAAGCATGGTTAGCACCCTACTGTAGAATATATTATTAAAGTGTTCACAGAATTGAACTTTGTAAGTATGTTTACTTACAAAATCCTGTAGTTTGACCTCGGCATTTAATTTCTCTATATCGGGCTTGGACCGGAAGATGGCCAAAGTCGAAATAGGTTTCTAAATTAACAAATCAAAGAAAACGTTTCCCATGCATCTTAATATGTATACCTAAAGTATACACCTGTGATGACAAAATTAAATTAGACGAAATTCTAAATAAAACTGAAACATAAATATTGTTCTAGGTCTTATTAGAATTTACGAAATACAAAAAATCTAGTCGGTAATCTCATAAATTAAAAAATTTCACGTTATGGAAGAAAATCAACAAAAGAAAATATTGGAAATGAATGGGAAAATTTAAAAAGAACCATAATGTAAGTGCTTACGAAGTTATGGGAGAACAAAAATTAAATAGGTAATAAAAAACGAGGTCCTAGAATATGGAACTCGGAAATACAAAGTGCAATAAGAGAAACAACGAATATATTTCAAATATCTGCAGAACAGAATGGCAGAAAATGAAACAAGCTACAAAATAAAAAGATCAGTAGCAAAATCACTTATACGTCAAGCACACAAAGACAAAATGGGATAGATTTATAAGTACAGTTGAAAGTAACGTTTGGGGAAGACAGGTTTTTACTCATAAGTTGTTCCGAACACTGAGCAACGAAGAAAGAGAGGAATCAAGATTGAATATTATCGAAGAAAATGAATGGATTGATCATTACAAGCAGCTCTGGACCGATAAAATTATCAAGACTAAAAAACTTCACCATCTGAATCACCGTACACTGGCAAGAAGCGCTATGCAAAATAAAAAATTACCTGGACTTGAAGGAGTACAAATAGAGCTCATAAAATATATAGGATACTTCTCAAATACAGATTTCTGCATCTTTTCGAAAGGGTCGGCAATGCTCGTGCATTGACGACAGATTTACAGTACAGCAGACCTTTTATCACAAATAAAAGAGTTAGACAAGAGTGCAACATTTCGTCCACACTTTTTAATATTTGCATTGACAATGCCCTATGAAGATGGAAAGATGTTAGCCCGAAAGGTATACAAATCAGCAGATATGTATAAATGACCAACCGTTATGCCTGATTTACACGTGTACAGTAGCTTATGTAAGCTACTAAAGCAAGTAGCTAAATTTAGTGACAGTGCTTGTCTACACACGTTTAGTAGATTTGTTAGCCACTTTGCTAAGTACGTAAATTAAAATAGCACGTCGTCCTAAAATAATTAGTTCTCTGGTAAAAAAAAACAACTTTCCATCTATGAAAAGAATCAATATATTAAATATTATAATATATAAATTAGTAAAAACGGTACGTCGACAAAGTTACTTTGTAGTTTTATTTGGAGTCCGCAAACCCAATATCCTTTTTTACAAATCATTCCATCGGATGAGAATTTCATTTCTATAATATAAATTAAATAATATAACAGCTGAAAGAAATAATGTTAATTTTTTTAAAACTTATTAAATCAGCAATTCACTAAACGCTTGCCTAAAGCGTAGCTAAAATCGTTGTCTACACCAGCCAAGTATCGTTATCGTCTGAATAATTCGGTGGTGGGAGCAGTTACTTGCGCAAGTAATTAGACAGTTGTTCTATTCACTTAACTAAAATATTTGCTAATTTGTTTACTTGCGCGAGTACTAAAAGTGTAGTCTAGACCATGCAAGTAACTAAATTTAGTTACTTATTTTAGAAGCTTGCTTAAGCTACTGTACACGTGTAAATCAGGCATTAGAACAAGTAGTGAGGAACTTCAACTATTTGGGATGTGATGTCACTTATGAGCATAATAATGATAAAAGACTGAAACACACAGATTTTAACAAGTTTGCGGTACGATAAGAAGAACATTCTAGGAAAGAGACTCAAATCAAGTTCTATAAGCTGATGGCGACGTCAATTCTGTTACATGGCAGTGAGCGTTGGGTTCTGACTTCTGATCATTCAAACCACTAAAATAAAATTCTTGAGAAGTTTTAGAGGAAAGGGAGATCAGAGAAGACCCCGAAAGCGATGACAATAAGAAGTCGGAACAGACCTAAAGGTCTAATTCCTGATGTATGATGTGAAAAAGAAGAAGTTATCTCAGTTTCCACCAAGTTATGAACTGACCTTTTGCTGAGCTGTATTTCGAGCAGAATGCTATATAAAATATTTTTGTTTCTTTAATTATCGCGGTGGTGCTTTCAACCACTTGCTTCATTATCAAAACCCAAGACCACTTAATTGTAGTCTCTATAATTCAGAAATAAATGTAAAACTTGAAGGTAAAATCCTAACATTGTTTAGCTTTAGCTCTGTGGTTTTCTGCATTTTAATTTGTTTTTACTATGCACCAACCATATAAAGTGCGAAGTGTATAATACATTTAATTGTTTATGTAGGTGTACCTAGCGTATGTATAACTTCAAGATTTTTTTTTTTTAATTCTGAACGTAATAAAAGTGGCAGAACATAAAAAACGTTTCTATAAAACCAATATAGGCACTGCAATTCACTTAAAATTAATGTAGTGTGCTTGTTTTCATAGTTGTTACAAAATAATAATTATAAATTAAAAGACACTTAAATCCAATTATAACGCCTCCATTATTATGCGAAGTACCAGCACATGTAGTGCTTAGCAATTATTGCCAATGAATTGATATACATATACATCTAAATTTATGTACATCAAGATCTTCTTCAAGCCGTTGTCGATTAACGGTTACTTTAATTGGTTCTTATTTAGCAATTTTACTTAAAATTTATCGTATGTGAATTAAAGAATCTGCATGTGGATGCATATTTTGGTACTGCCGACTCTTGTGATCTGAGAAATTAGAAATTTAAAAAAATATAAATCAAATTTTTAAAATAAAAGCAAGTTACTACAAGTATTATAATTTAATTCACCATACGTTAACCATTTGTTTAATTTAGTTATAAGTTTAAGTATTTAAAGAGGAAATAAGTACCCGAGTGTGGTAATTGCATAAAGGAAAATAAGAGTTACGTGCTTCGTCAAGAGAACAACGATTTAGTTCTGTAGGTATAACAAAATTTAATGCCTCCGTTAAAATAAAAACGAGATTTTAAGAATAAAAAGAATGTTTTATATAGAACGTGATAGGACTTATAAAAAATATAACTTTAGTCAACCACAATAGGGGACAGGTAGTAGTACCAACTGCAGGTACGCCTATGAATTTATTCAGACTTGTTTGAATTCAATGCATTTAAAAAACAGAAAACTCATTTAAATTCGTGTGAGTTTAAACATGAACGTAGAACCTATAATAACTCCAATAACTTATTTTAGAAGATAATATATAATTTTTAAATATCGCAATATACGTTCGGACTGTAAAAGAGGCCGTAACGGTCTCTTTTTTTATTCGTGCAAACGTCAAGTTATTCAATTTTTACGATGAGTGTAATAATTTAGGTACCTATGTTATATTGCACATATGTTCTTTTTCTCGCGCAGAGATGCTCTTGCATCTAATAAATGTAATAATTTCATTTAAAGAAGGTAATGTATCCTGTCAAAGTGCTGCCCATATATAATATTGGTGTTTGACTGGATATAAATATATAATATATTATTTATACTAGTTTACATCGTTCGAAGCGGCTACATTCACAACTTTTGAAAAGACTGTACACGATGTATATTTAAATGAAGTAGAAGAAAAAACGGAAACACCTCACGTCTTGCCATAAACAACACTTACCGGTCAGATAATGTCTTATTTATATGCGATTGATGCTGCGAAGTAAATAACCGAGCGCAGCCTTTATTTATTTTCATAATCCTATCCAGTTTAATCTTAAATCAACTTATGACTTAAAATATAAATTATGAAGCACTCATTTAGTAATTTACACCTCTTTAAAAATTACCGTTCGATTACCAAAAAAGTTCGTATTTGCTTTATCTACTAATTACTTGAGAGTATAAAGTTAAAAACTCTTTGTAAAGTCGTGTTATCATTATATTCTATACAAAATGTCACTAAAACTAGTTATCTTACATCTTTAACCGTCTGAAATCATGAGTTCACGTCTTCACGTTATTTTAGTGCCTTGTTCTTTTTCGTGTTGTAGTCCATATCTTAATAAACTGCCATTAGTATGAGACACATCTTCATTAAAAATGGGCGCTTTGTCGAGATTGTAGATTGCCTGACGTAAGAAAGAATTTTAATTGGAAGAGTGTTTTAACACCTCGGTATTAATTTTAAAACAACTTCATTAATGAGAACAAAGAGTTGCTTCAATTTAAAAACGTACATATAACATAATATATTATTCTGTAGGTATATATACCCACCTTCATATATAATTTTATTATTATACGGAAGAATGGTTAATTATATGTTATTATGAACTCTTTAAATGAGTTTTGTACAAAAAGTAAAAAAAAAAATCTACTCAATGTACTAAGAAATATTACAATATACTATAAAATGTAATATATAATATAATATTGAGGTAGTGTGTACCTATGTATAATTTACATAATCTATGTGTTAAATATAATAATTTTTGTATTTGGAAATTTTTCATTAAAAAAATATAAACAAGTGTAGTAAATGGCAACGTTGGAAATATCTATAAATAAAAAATACAAAAAACTTGAATCTCGAAACGAAATTAAGTTGTTAAGTTTCTGCGCTCGAGGCGGTACAGCCTTAGTGGTCGAAGACAAATAAAAAAAATATAATAAAGCCTAATTGTAACTTGTTTCTGGCGAAACAATCTACGTCATCGGCAGTAAAACCAAACGGAATCTTATAAAGAAGAAATTGATGTTGCGTGATTGTTCAACAATAATTATTGCATACGTATAGATATTAGTTTCGATGCGCATCATTAGATAAAGTTTAATAATAATTAACGGTTATTCTTAGTTAATTAAGTCACTAACTTAAATAAAGTGCATTTGAAGTTACTTATCATTTATGTAAATTACATAATAGTAACGTTCTATCATAAACATACTACATAATATACTATGAATTATGAGGAAAAGTTTAACTAAATCATATATAGAACTTAATATAAAAAATAGAATATATTATGTAATATTGTAATATTCTCTAATTGAATTAACTTATCGTGAATTACATATGTAATGAACTTGGTTTTTCTAGGCTCTAAAGTTCTTCAAGGGAATTTAAGAAAATCACTATTCTTCAATATGTATTGTTAAAGTTTTGAATTTCATTTTAATTACGTGTAAATTAATAGACTCATATTCACCGTCAGTATCGCATATAATTTTATAGTTCCTTGAATAATTTTCCAATTTAACATTTTATAAAATCTCACCACAAACCGATTAATTTCCAATTACAGTTTTAAATCACTTATCCAATCACTTCCTATTATCTTCTTTATCTTTCAATTGCATCTGTTTTTAACTGCCAAATTTTATTATCTTCTTATATTAGCCAATCTTTTTTTTTCCTCTCAAACTCAAATCAAACAATTTCCCATCCAAAATTACTTTTTTTGATTTATCAATTTCACTATTCTATAATTTTATTAAATTCACCAGAATAAAAAATTTCATGTCTGACTATTTTGCCATGTTGGAATAAAACGCAAAATTTTCACCGCTAATTGGCGACAAGTCCAACTAAAATTCTGCAAATATAAATTTAAAAATTAGATTAAAATAAAATTTTTTTTAACGAAAACGAAATTTACAAATTGCATAAGGTACCTACTTCCCCAAACAAAAATATCCACAACAATAAATTAGCATGAGAGGCCTGCAGGCTTATATAGGTTCGTTAACAATTTTCGTTTATTCTATTTGATCTGTTACGTTTGCGACCATTATTATGAAGATCCTCTTACTTACATCTTCCCATTTCCCATTTCTCCATTGTACACTGTTCTTCTATGCTGTTTTCTTTCTCCCTCATTACTTTACTGTTTATCCTATATGGCGAATTCATTTCATTCATACAATTGTTCCTCCAAATATTCTCATTAGCAATTTTTTTCTCACACATTGATCATGAGCTGATATTGTTTTCTTATAATCCATCATTCGCATTTTTTGTAATGCTCTGGTTATGATCATCACATCGTTACATCATTATATTAACATTACATTACTCTCAATGGTTATATTTCTTAATATAAATTATTTTGTTTAGTAATATTATGTACCTACGTAAAAGGCTACCACGTTTACTTTATTCTGAGTTTATTTTTGAATTTATTCTGTTGTACTCCCTTGATTAAGAAATTCTTTGAAATATGCTGCTCATCTTTCGAGAACCTTAGGATTTTCTTTTTTCAGATGACATGTCATGAGTAGAATATTATGAAGCGTTAATAATATACGGATTTATTACGTTTAATATAAATTTTACAGTTCTTAAATCGTTTCGAGACCTTTATTCTTCTTCATCAGGATCTGCAATGCTTAACAGTACATTATGCAGATGTAGCTAACTAAAACTAAAAGAAATTTACACCTACCAATCAAATATATTGTGCACGACAGAACAAAGGAACAATAGTCAAAAATTTAATATTCTTAATCATAAAATATATATAATTATTTTAGATAACATATAATTTTTTTCTATTATGGTACTATAGGTAATGTATATGTAAAATACGTATTTGTTTACCGATTTGTTTAAAATATGTTTAAAATGGTGAACTCAGATCAAAATCATTAATGTTATTTTACAAATCACTGACTACAACATAAACTTTTATGCGAATAACCAAGTAGGTAACAGATAATTTTTATTTTCCGTTTTTTTTTGAGTATTTTTAAGACTCTTTGAAACACGTTGCCATTTAAAAATATAAATTTGAAAAATTACTTTACATACTAAACTTAAAATTAGCGCTAATTGATATAATATTTTCAAGTCTCTTATTTCCACAGGTTATAAAAAACATCCGATGCTATCATTATTTTGTACATTTATTCGAAATTTTTTGTTGCTTATTTTTAAACACCTTCTACGGTTTTACAGTATAATAACAGTGATTATGTGGACTAGCAGGAAAGTTTGGAACTTTAGATAATCATAAAGTTATTATAAAATATGTTTTTCATAAATTTGTGTGGCCTGTTAGTGCTTATTTTGTTGAAATATTAATTTTTGTTGTAGCGTGATATATTTTTATAATTTTCAAGAAACATTACATTTTTTAATATAATATTTTTTGTACCTGATGAATCTAATGCATTTTACATTATAGTAAAAAGGTTTTTTAATAAACCGATTATACCTTCCGGATGGTTAATGTTACCTCTAAATTACTATATGGTGATTTAAACATTTTGATGTTCTCTGGTAAAACTTAAATCAGATTTTAGAACGGATAGGGCAGCGGGACGCCTCGCACCGCCCATAAAAACTGACAGATATGTCTTTATTGTAAAAGACTGGTTTCATCTATAGAAGATCTACTTCGTGTTAAACCCAGCGCAGGTTATAGTTCTACCAGTTATTTAAAATTTGTTTCAAGAACCGCAAATATTTTTATATGCTATGTTAAATATTTTTCTGATTTGATGGTTCCGAGTATTTCTAAACTGGCTGATTAATATCACGTTGAAAAAATTTCATTTAATATATGAAAATTATAGCAAATATGAAAAAATAACAAGTGAAAGTCTTAGGTTTATAGATGAGGTAGAGCTACAATCGTACTATTAATGGAAGACTATAATCAAAATGTTTCCTAATTACCAAACTTGTTTTATATCTTAAAAATTTTCTGATTAAGATGTTACTAGCCGTATATCAACTAATAACTAAAGAAACATCCAAGTTTTTTTAATAAAAATAATAATATAGAACTGTCAAGAAAATTAATATTATTACATTAATTTATACAACTACAACACCTGAATGCAATAAAAAGTTTATTTGAAAAAAGATTTAGTTTTTAACAACACTCGATTGCTTTAAATTCGATTAAATTTTTATTACTATAGTCTATAGATATACCACAATCTTATACAGGTAGACTGTATTTTCGGAATAAACGAAGCAAAGCCACAAATATTTTTTATGTATATCTTCGTATTTTAAAATTGGTTGTTCGGACTAAGAAGGAGTAAACTGTTCTACGAACAGCTAAATACTATGATAATTTTGGACTGTTTAATTAGGTACCTACTAATAATATTTATATATTTTTTAGAAATATACAAAATTATAATTAATTTTCCTTAATTTCCAATACACACCCGCACTATAATTACATCAAAACTAAAGCATCTGGTATAAAAGCGATGTTATAATAATAATCAACTAGAAAATTTCAAGTTCTAACAATGGTATTTGAAATATATGTTTAAAATGAAATGACAGTTTTGAGAATATGTTAGTTATTTTGGACAGGTCAGGTGCAGACCCGCATGATGAATGAGGCACTGTACATATATACAGACCCTCATCATGATCTGTAATTACAGACACATAAAATAAAAGTACAATATGTTATATAGAATAAGCATCGCTGAGACACATGTCTAAAATTACTTGATTGGTATATCCAGATTAAAAATGTTAGCATTAAGACAGATTGACTTTTTATAATTAATATAGATGAATAAGATATCGAACAAGCATAAAATTTAATTAATTCAGAAGAATTGTTAACTGTAGTATTCAAATCAACTTTCAGGGTGTAAAATTTTAAGAACCTTCTATTTTGAAGTACATAATATGTTCATACTTACATAATATATAAAATATGAAATTATAATTTAATATTGTAGTTAAATTTTTGTTTTTGATTATTATTCCACCTAGACCAGCGGATCCTAAATTCAATAAAGCAAAGGTGATAAAAAAAATTTTTAATTGGCGGACAAGTATTTGTTCTTTTGGTACTTTTGGTTTTACCAAATAATTAAAAATGGTGGAGTAAGGGTACCTACTATTTTGGATGAGACTGTGTGGCGCGAATTTGTAAAACGACATAAGCTGTATTGATATGAAACAAACAGGGAAATTTTATATTGATATTAACATACATATGAAAAAAAAAATTTAGTTAGCAGCTTTTTAGTTATATTTTTGTAATATAAAGATAATTTTTTTAAATAATTTTTTTAAACTTGTAGGTTTAAGTACAAAGTAATAGGTAATAATTTCCGTTTAGCGGAATAAAGCTTCAAATTCTTCGACGTCTACAGGTAACAAAGAAGATGTCGATATAAATCTAGATGCCATATCCAAAAATAATATTATGTTAGTACCTCTCGCAATTGAAAATTTAAAAAAAAGCGAGAAATGACAAATACCATAGATTATAATTCCAATAAAATGCGCAAATATGATTTTGAATATTTGTCATATATGTAAGTAGATTCACAAGCTTTGGTGACGAATTACTTCCCAATGCCCAGTATGCATGTACTTTACAATAATAAAGTATTCTTTTTCTTCTTAAGGTGCCATCTCCTATCAGAGGTTGGCGATCAACTTCTCAATGATTGAAAAGCGGTTTTCTTAGCAAAGTATCTAAAGTGTTAGAAAATTCTCTTGAAATAAATCACCCCAAGTACAAAGACAAATGAATTACTGTCTTGGAAAGAAAAGTTGAACAAAACCAAGCTAAAATTTTTAAAAAAATTAGATTTAAAACTAAAAACGAAAATGCGACGGAGGCTTCTTACAGAGCTTCTCACAAATTTTTAACATTACTTAAGGGTTCCGCGACCAAAATTAATTGAGAACCGCTGACCTAGACCATCAATTTACACCTCATGCACTGAGTTACGTATAATTTATTCAACATCTCCTGATGCGAAACTTATTCTTATAAAAATTTTGAACATAATATTACAAACGCAACACGAATAACTTGTTAGAAGTTCTTTGCCATAATTAATTAAATTATTTAATTTAAACTGGTGTCTATTACGTAGAAACTATGTATAGTGTAATATTGAGTTGCGAATTCATGTATATGTCAATTTATTTCTAAACTACATACATAATATAAAATTATTACAAACATTGAAACAATAGTTAGTATCTCATGATGTCGTTTTATGGAAATACAAATAATACAGTAATGTTTCTGTAAAAATTGGAAAAAAATTTGATGTACTACCAAGGATTGATATAGTAAGAAATCTGTATATTAAACAAACCGCTTTTATTTAAGTTAAGAAATTCTTCAGAAGATCACCTAATATGATTTCTCGAAATTACCGGCCATCTTGGACCGATGAGATCTGAAGGTTACTCTATCAAAAGCGATTGCTTAGGAGACTACGAATAGTGAACTAATAAGTATTCCATTTTCAAAAGTTGCTTTGTACCCAGATCTGGTACTTATGAGGTTTTTCATTTACAGTTCCGACAAAATTATCATATAAATTCTTTACATTTTTCTTGCCGTCAAAGATAATTTCTAATTAAATTTGCTTTATTCTGAGAAACCGTAATCTTCTAACGTGATTAAATTTTGAGATTTAAAATTTCAACAATGGCTTATAAAATAGACGAATAAAGCTGTCAGATTTTCAACTCTCCAGCTTTACAATTATGAAAAAAAGTAGATAACATCGCTTCCGTAACTGTATTGTTTTCAATACAACCTTATTTATCGCGATGACAACGCAACTTTATTGAAGAATTTTTATTTTATATCTGATAATTTTAAGTCTTTGAAGCTTAAAGTGATTTTTAATCGAGATTATGAAAGGTATGGCTGCGGAATTTGTCGAGTGGATTATTCATAATACGAAAAGGAAGCTTTCTAACGATAAACATAGATAAAGCAGGTTGAGGCCTAATGATATGGTAGTAACTACTTATATTATCTAAAAAGCTCTAGACAGCATACAAATAAAAACATAAAAAACGATACCTATACTTATTATTATTATTGTTCCAGTTTTAAACAAACTATATATAGATACAAATATTTAAATTAACAAAAGATCGGATTGTAGAATTAAAAACGTTTAATAGTGTTATGAAATTTATGAAAACATCAGGGTTACTCAATTAATGAATGTTTTCATTGAACTTTGAAAAAGTTAAAAAACCTTCGATTAAAAAACAATTTGATTGATTATCTCATACAATAAGTTATTGTATTACAAGAAACGGTAAATTCCGAGCAGTTCATAGTTATTTTGAACAACCAAAGACCATGCATGCAGTCACTATCACGAAATAAGACATTTTCGACATACCAAGTTACAACAAACTGGTAACGTTTCCAGTGTTAAAACCGTTGGCAGTTTTGTCAGATTAGGCCAAATAAATAAAATGTAATAGAGTCGTTCCTGCACTAGAAAGTTCAATTTTATCACGTCGGGGTCACCAATGTATGCGTGAGAGATAATATTGTTAAATTATTATTTCTTCACGTAACATACTTGTTTGCTTTTAGAACTTCTTCGAATATTTGCTTTATAAACAGTTTATTAACTACTATTGACGGCACCAAATTGGTGAAAAATGGTTATGGTACAGATATACTGCAGTGTTTTAATAAAAAAAACTTAAATTTTTGTATTAAATTAATACAAGCAACTAATTTATTTGTTTTTCTCTTATATACACCAAAATCCCCGACTGGTGAATCCTCCAAAGTTAAAGTAAAATTTTCATTTAATTACGAATGATTAATTATCTATTTGATTACACAATTATCAAATTTTGTAAGCTTTTCAAAACTAATTTTGATGTTTCTAATTTTTACTAAACAATTAGTGTTCCAAATAACAGATAATTCCGCCTTAACATCAACTTATTATATTTATTTTGATAATTTTTTCAATCTGACTGAATAAGTTAGATGTTAATGATGGTAAAATATACAATAAAATTTAATTAATTTATCGTCTTCATTAATTCCGAAAAATAAATTACGAGCACAAAATGTTTCTCACCATTTGTTCAACTTCGTCCGCTAAGCTGCTCTGCAAATCAGATCCAATTTTATTTCGTTAGCCTCCTTTGAAAGACTATCATGGGCCATCCAACATTTTCTTGTACCAGATGATTATTTTTAAAAATATGTATGAATCGACTACTCCGTTGAGCGACTAACTTAGAACATCCAACATTTTCTTTCACCAGATGAGTTTTTCTGTTTTATTTTTAAAATATGCTTGAATCGACCACTCAATTTGTTGGCACCTCCAATAAACCTCTGCATCCATCAGTCGCAGGTAAGTTGCTTTTTTTTTTATATTTTCACACTTTTCTTCTTATCACAAAATTAACCCTTTTGATTCTAGGCAGGCGTAAATGTTTTTGGTCCTCATGCACCAACGTCCAAACCCAGAATTCCTCGCCTTTATCTCCTTTTCCAAATTGATAATTTGTTGGTTTCCACCTCCATAAACGTCTTTATGGTTAGCGCGAATTCAAATTTCGAGATACCTTTGCTCGCAAATAATTTTATTTACACATTTCTTTAATTTTTCTTTTTACTAACACTGTTAAAATCCTAATTGATTTTCATCTAGGCCTCGTCGACTGTTATTTGTTTTTTTTTCTTTTCAGTCAAAGATTTTAAATTAAAAACATCTTTCAATAATCAAAATAAATTAATCAAACACAAAATTTAAGATAACTGTGTATTAATAATGTTGTCTCTATCAACAAAATTTTTAACAAAAAAACCGAATTATTTACCATTGCAGGGTTTCACCAGTGCCTGTACCACAACTTGAAATTAACAATAAACTTTATTTTAAAAACTGAAATTTTTCTTTATTTCAGTTTAAATATTATAACTGTCCTAATTAATAATATAAAAAATAAACATGACAATACATAATGGGCTTAAGTACAACAAAAAATTTTTGACACCAAAGATCCCTTGTACACATATTGCTCCTATGAGCTTTTAGTTATAATAAGGACTGATTAGTCAGTCCTATAATAAAAAAATCTAGGTTACAATATTACCAAAGCACCGCAATTCTCTATTTGTTCCTCTTGTTGGTTCCCTGATCCATATAAAATATATAACATTTTTTTCCTGCAAATGAATGTCTCTTCTGTGTCTTCCAAAAAAAGGAAGCAAGGAAGTTTCGCGATTTTGCAAATATCCCAATATTATCTAATACAATAGTGTAGTCTTTAGCAAAACTTTCGTATTTGAATAGTCTATATACGTAAAAGTTATCATTTATTTTTGAATATTTTTGAGGAGGGAATTATATGCACTAAAAACACAAGATATATGCGGTTTACATACAGGTCAAAAGTAAGGATTATGATAATATAATGTATGCTTAAAGTACTACTAAATATGCACATTCAATTTGTGTTGTTACATGCAACAATTTATTCAGAAATATTTAAAAATTTCTGTTAAAAAAAAAGCTGTTTGTCAGACATCACATTTTGTAAGCAGAAAAACATCGTTCAACATCACAAGATGTCATTGGTGCATATTATATATGGATTAATAAGATTTTTAAATTTATCCTCTATATTTTGTAAGTTTACTGCTATAACCTAACCTATGGTTTTTAATTTTAAATAACCAATATTTTTGTCTAATACACGAGTAAATTTTTTCTGAACCTTTCCTCCTAATATTGTGGTAATTTCTTTTAATTTTTCCTTAATATACGAAATATATGAAAATGTTTGTATTACAAGTAATTTTAACCCACATTGTGCAAATATGCCTAATATGTACTATTAATTGTACATAATATGCCATTATGTAACCAATTTCCAAAAATATGCGGCAACGTGTGAAATATGCACTCTAAAATCGGATTTTGCACTCCTTTTTGTACAATTCGGATAGATTTCAAAGCATTATCCATGGGCATTGCTTCAAAATAAAACATGCAATTCCATACAATTCCCTGCTCTACTCGTGGGTATACACCACGAATTCCCCGGTATTTACCTCTCGGAATTAACTAATAATAAGTTAGTGGTTTTACTTTTAATATTGGTTTTCTTTGTTTTCGTGGTTTTCACGTACAAGAAAGAAATCTAATTATTTAGCTGATTCTTTGGACCGGCTTTGCCTTTTTTGTGTTTACTATTCTATTAACAATATTATAGTGCAAGGAAGTATTATAGTATGAAAATATTGGGTTCTGATTCTAGAACAATTTATTATAATGCATACTTACACATTGATGAAATTGCAAATAAGTAATGATTTTTATATTTTTGTGAAATTTTCTTTAAGGTAGTACCGTCGGTCATAAAATTAACATTCAGAATTTAATGAAATTCAGCATATTAGTAGATTATGGTAAAATAATTGGTCCAATATTAAATTTTTGAAGAGCTACAGAGAGCCAGTAAAAACATATTGACATTTCAAATTTTATGCTTTTAACATTGAGCCTTATGAGAAATCGCAGATTTTATCATATTTTACAAAAATTAAAATTTAGATTTCAATAAAAAATGAAGAAACACGAGAAAATAATATTAAAACAATTTAAACACTTAAAAGTATAGCTTCAGAGCATGTGATAGTGGTAATTTGCGAATAAATCTCATAAGTGTACTTTTTTTAAATTCATTAGACGTGGCAACCTCTATGTGATGTTTACGTCAGTTTTAAGGTGAGGTGGCACGAACTTTCTACAACTATCCTTTAATTTATTTGTTAATGCAAGTTTTTATTTTCTATGCAATAAGAATATTTAATGCCGTTATTAAAATTAAAGTTGAATGAAAGTTTTAATTGTTTATGGATATAGTTACCAATCATTTTATGATAACAATTTGTTCAGATTATTCGCGGAAGATGTAAACTATTCGAAGATACTTGTCCATAATTATTGCTATTAGATTTTTTTTTTAAATTGTCAATCGCTAAGTAGCTTATATTTTAATGTTTATGTCTGAAATTTAGTAAATTTGTAATTTCATTTGTTATATTGTGTGCATACGATTTAATTTGGTCTTCTGCTGTATTTTTAATTGTTTGCTATATTTAGCACATAATTGCAATAACGCAATAAATCTTATGCGCCAATTGAATTATACATGGTGTGTATATGAGTAAACAAGTCGATAAGTAGAATATTAATGATTTTGTACATACATCATCGTATAATTTTGACATGCAGTCTGTCGTTTTTGATGAATTTATGTGTGCATATTGTATGCATAAAGTAATTTATAGAATACTACTCATTTTAAATATTTTACAATATAATAATATAACAGATCTTTAAATTAGAATCATTAATAAATTAACTAAAACATGTAATATGATTAGTTGAAATGAAACAATGGTTTTTATTGACATTACGACATAACGGTGTAACTTATGAAGGGTTATATACATATAGTATATGGCGGGTTAGTTAATATTATTAGAATTTAGTCAATTAAATCAAAAAGAAACACACTGTATTAGAATTAGTCAATTAAATCAAAAAGAAACACACTAGAAACAACTTTATTTTAAAAAATACACTTCTTCGCAGCTGTTTGCTCCAGGCCGGCGAGTACATGAGTGTACTTCCCCGAACAGGCAGCGGCGTCACTCCCCTCTTATTTTTCCGAATCTAACACGGCCAGACTGACGGTTGTTCCGCTCTCAGGAACATCACCAACTCCATCAGTGTCTACATCTAAAAGCAAAGGTTCACATTACTACAGGATGTAATCCTTTCCAACTGCCAGCTTCGGCGACTGAAATTACCGTCGTGCATGACGGGTCTCGACATAATATCGACACTCTTAAGTCAACATTCCAGCCTGATGTTTAAGCATGCAGGTCTGGTGTCTCACCGCCCTATGGGAAGTATGCTGACCTCATAGTCATATAACAACAGTCTGATGACTAAAGCATGCAGACCAACCTATGGATTACACCATAGCGATTTAAACAACAGCCTGATGACTAAAGCACGCAGGCTAACCTATGGATCACACCATAGCAATTTAAACAACAGCCTGATGACTAAAGCACGCAGGCTAACCTATGGATCACACCATAGCAATTTAAACAACAGCCTGATGACTAAAGCACGCAGGCTAACCTATGGATCACACCATAGCAATTTAAACAACAGCCTGATGACTAAAGCACGCAGGCTAACCTATGGATCACACCATAGCAATTTAAACAACAGCCTGATGACTAAAGCACGCAGGCTAACCTATGGATCACACCATAGCAATTTAAACAACAGCCTGATGACTAAAGCACGCAGGCTAACCTATGAATCATTTTTTTTTTTTTTTTTTTTTTTTTTTTATAATAATAATATGGATATAAAAATCAATATTACCTTCATTTTCTAGTAGAACAATCAGGTCTTCCATATCGGTTGCTAAAGTCCAATCAGTAGGCCATAAACGTAATTGCTCTTTAGCAGCCTTGATGATTCTATTTTTTCCAACACCGACCCTCTTTAACTCATACCGTCCCTCATCAGTGATACCAACAATTTCATAAGGTCCCAAAAATTCAAAATCTAACTTACTGGCATGTAGTTTACTTGTACGATGGAGCAATACAAAGTTCCCCACTGAATATTGAACTGTATCTTTTCTCTTGGCATTCAACTTATCTTTATCTGATTCCTTCGGTTTAAGCTTTTCGGCAAGACGTTGTCGATCCAGATTCAGGTTACGAATCGGCGATAAATCGTGAGACAAATTACACAAAGCAGATTGGATTAACGGGGTTGCTGATTTTATACCAATTAAGGCTTGCAGAGGTGTCATTGCTATTGATTTCTGAATGGTTGTATTTAAAACTAATTGAATTTTCCACAGAACAGTCGACCACTCTGTTTTAATTCGTGTTTCGACTCGAATTAAATTCATAATAGTGCGCATATAGCGTTCAACTTGGCCGTTAGCTCTATGTACGTCAGGTGTGATGAAATGATAGGTAATATTAACTGAGTCTAGAAATTTACAAATTGACAGATTATGAAAGTTTGTTCCACTATCCATAACAAAAACTTTTGGTGTCCCAAAACAGGAAACAAATCTTTTCAAAGCCTTTTCAGTTTCGTCAGCTTTTACTGTAATTAATGGCGTTAAGTAGCAATATTTGGTAAAAGCATCAACTAATACCAAAACATATTTAAATCCATCTCTGCAAACAGGTAAAGGTCCAAGACAATCTACATGAACTGTATGGACCGGTTCAGGTAATTTTTCCGGCAATAGTATATTTCCTTGCAACGGGCCGGTACGTGTTTTCTTGAGAGCACAAACGAGACAGTGTTTTAGGTAATTTTTCACAAAATTTCTGAGTCTTGGAAACCAGAAATGCAACAGTATTGAAGAAATGGTCTTGTCAACACCAACATGACATTGTTCATCATGAAACAATCGCAAAAGTCCAAGTCTACTTTGTCTGGGTACAAAGTATCGAATCACTTGTTTTTTATTAGGCAGTGTTTGTACATGGCACAAGAGACCCTTTTTCACCACATATTGGCTTGAATCTAATTTACCTTCTTCCAAATCTAATAACATTTGCTGTACTTCTGCGTTTCCTTTTTGTTCGATGTGTAACCAAGTATCCTTTGAAACTTTCGAGATTCGCAATATTGACACTGGATTACGGCTCAAAAAGTCAACGTGACTTAAAGAGGAGCCCTTGCGGTACACAATTTCATAATTAAAATCTTGTAAATACATCCACCAACGTGCAACTCTTGGTACAATATCTCTTTTATTTACTGTGGCCTTTACGGAATTGCAATCGGTAACAATAAGAAATTTAATACCAATTAAATATACTCGGAAATGTTTTAAAGCATTTACTATTGCTAAAGTTTCAAGTTCGTATGAATGGTAATTAACTTCGTATGCAGTAGTTCTCTTACTAAAGTAGGCAACTACTTTGTTTTGACCATCATGCTTTTGAATTAAAATAGCTCCATACCCGACTGAGCTCGCATCTGTGTGTAATTCAGTTGGTAGGTCTGGGTTGAATACCACTAAAAGTGGTCTAGACGTTAAATGATCAACTACATATTTTTTTGCAATTTCTTGCTCTTCAGTCCAAACAAATGGAACATTATTCTTTGTAAGCTTAGTTATGCAGGCAGTTTTAGAGGCGAATTCAAGAACAAATTTCCTAAAATATCCAGCCAGACCCATAAACTGACGAATTTGCTTTACATTTGTAGGAGAAGGAAAATCTGTTAGTGCTTGAATTTTACGTTTACCAGGTTTGATTCCCTCAGCGGATATTTCGCTACCCAAATATTCAATTTTTGTTTGAAGAAATGAACATTTGTTGATGTTTAATGAAAAACCTGCTGCTTTTAGAGCTTGTAACACTTGCTCAAGATACAACAATCCTTGTTCAATCGTCTCAGATGGAATTAAAATGTCATCAATATAAACTATGGCAATGCTGTGTACTAAACTGCCTAAAGCTGCATTAATAGATCTTTGAAACACCGATGGTGCATTAGCTAATCCAAACGGCATACGTAAATACTCAAAATGACCATCGGGCGTAACAAAAGCTGTTTTATGAATCGAATTGGGATGTATTGGTATCTGGTGAAATCCAGAAGCCATATCTAATGACGTAAAGAATTTTCCACGGCCCAAACGATCTAATTGGTCGTCAACTCGGGGCAAAGGGTACCTTTGCTTAATAGTATGGGCATTAAGTTCCCTAAAATCTACGCACAATCTAAACGTGCCCTCTTTTTTTCGGACCAATAGAATCGGGCTAGCATATGAAGAATTGCTGGGACGGATAATGTCGTTAGAGAGTAGTTCATTAATAATTTTCCGAACTTCTTCTCTTTCACTAATTGCAAGTCGATATGGACGCCGTGAAACAATAAAATTATCGATTAAATCTATTTCCAATGAAGCGTTATTTACCATTGAAACCTTTGAACCACTAGCTAACAGTTCAGAATATTTCGAAAGCAAAGAATTAATTTCATCATGAAATTCTTCAGGTATTTTCAATTTGTGTTGAGTTTCATCAACAATTCGAAACACACCCGGTAGTTGTCGATTAAAAATTTTAGTTCCATTGTAATCAGTTACAGCTGCAATACGAGTATCAGAAAATAGATTGAATCCAATAATTACATCATAATCAATATCAGTAGCAGGTACAACCACAAAATTTAGCGTCGTCTTTTGACCCGTAATCTCTACATCAGCTGTAAATTGGTACTTCGCCAAAACATTACCTGACGCAAAACCCCGTAATGGTAAGGAATTTTCTTTTAATTTAAATGTAAAGCGATCAATAAATTTATCAGAAATCAATGAAACGTCAGCACCAGTGTCGATTAGGCCAACATAAATTTCATTATCGATCTTTATTATGGTGGGTATTGATTTTTCATTACCAATTAAATTAACATTGCGTCTTCGTTCAATAGCATTTTTAGTAAAACAAACTTCCACTGTATGTCCTTGTTTATTACAAAACGAGCATTTATTTGAACTCGATAAATTTTTATCGTCGCGTTTTGTTATAGTAGACGCAGATGTTGACATAGATGAGGACTGACCTCGAGCTTTATGCGGATTTCTTGAAAAAGTACAATGCCTTCTGAAATGTCCCGTACGCCCGCAATTGAAACACGATAAAGTAGATTTTTGCGATTGCTCAAGTCGAGGTCTCTTGACGCCAAATGATTCAATATCGCTATTAATAACATTTTTACGACAAGTTGGTTTTACGACTGTGCTCATATAGGAAATAAGTTCCGATACGGATTTAAAATCGCGCATAGCAACATTTTCTTGCACTTTACTGTCCTGAATACCGTAAACAATTAATTCAATCAAATCAGGGGTACTCCAATTGCCGCGTAAATTTTTCAGTAACGACAACTTTTTATGAACGTAAGCAACATAAGTATTACATTCAGATGTATTAAATATCGCAGCTTCGTAAAACAAACGCCCAAGGATTTTCTTCGGAGGAAATGACTCTAAAAATTCGTTTTTGAAAACAACCCAACTACGTACAGCCGGACACCAATTTTCAAACCAAGTTTTTGCCTCATTAGTTAAAAATCTAGCAACTCTTACCAATGTTTGTAAATCAGACCACTCAAATTCTTCTTTTATTTTTGTCACCTCTTTTAGCCAACACTCGGCGTCATCAGTATCAGGACGAAATAATGGTAGGTCCACCTGCTCAGGAGCTGTCTTGTTATTTTTTATAGCCTTCAAAAACTCCGTTAATATGGCTTCCATATTAATTGTAGAACAAGGGCACTATCCCACTTCTGATATTAGAATTTAGTCAATTAAATCAAAAAGAAACACACTGTATTAGAATTAGTCAATTAAATCAAAAAGAAACACACTAGAAACAACTTTATTTTAAAAAATACACTTCTTCGCAGCTGTTTGCTCCAGGCCGGCGAGTACATGAGTGTACTTCCCCGAACAGGCAGCGGCGTCACTCCCCTCTTATTTTTCCGAATCTAACAATATAGTAGTGAAAATAAACTGTATATTATAGTGCTCACGGGTACTTGCTGATTTTCAACTCATTTAGTACCAATTTTGCAAGAGTCGGATAAACACCTGGTATAACGTTATTCCCAGTATAACAATTGTTGGTAAAAATGGTTATATTATAATGGTTATATTATAACCATTGTATTTGAATTGTTACCAATGGTTATACTAGTTATAAAATAGATAAAATATTTGTACATATTAAAAACATTTAGATACTGGAAGTAGAAAGTGATCACTCTGTTTAGATAATAATTTTACTAATCACTATTTTCTGTACATGGTTATACAACTATTGTAAAATAAATAATGATTTGAATTAAAACAAATGAAAAAATAAAATATAATATATTACAGATATTATACTTTGTATTTACATTTTTTAGAGATATCAACTACATATTATTAATTATTATCATTAATATAATATAAAATTAACATTATACTAATATAAGTAGTTGGTTGTATTATGTATATAATATTATAAACATAAAATCTAAAAGAACAATTCCCATGAATTCAAAATAAACATCTGAAGATATTAAAGGGTAAAACTACTACAAAATCTTTTAAAAAAATCGTTTTTCTACCATATTTTTTTGCATAAAGGAAAGGTAAGAGAATAATAATATTCAAGGTGGTTATTTAGTATATATTTAAGTCTTAAAAAAAATTATCATCAATAAATATTAAGAATTGGCGACACCGGAGGCATTCTCGTGATTGTTACTGAATTTCCGGCATGCAGCAAAAATATTTATTTTTCTAGTATTTTCAAATACGATTAATGCACCTACAAAATGTAGTAGTTTCTCAGATATGACTAAACTTTAGAGCTAATTATGAACCATAAAAAGAATATATAGGACTTTGAGTCTTAACAGCCAGGTAGATATACTCATTTTCGAGCTGTAAACATCATAAACTGAATTTATTCTAAATTGTAGATACGACTTCAATTCTTAACAGGGCAGTGTAGCTAGTTCAAATTTGAATTAAAAAAAATAAATTTCGCTTAATCTACGTGTTAATAGCTAGAGAAATACGTAGGGGATTTTAAAAATATTGATTTATGTATGTTTGAGGTGTATTTGAATGAAAACTTTAAATTTACGATAAAAAAATTGGTAATCATTTGTTAATAAATAATGTACAAATCAACTTATTGAAAATCCCGTACGAATTTCTCTTCAAAATATTGTTTTAAAGATATTGTTTTAAAGAACAAAAATTGTTTGAGTTATGCTGCGTGCCGTTTTGAAAATGTTGTTTCGCAGCAATCCGACACGCTTGGGGTAGAGCTCGAAATTTCAATGAAAAACATTTCTTTGTGATATTAATTTTTTTGTCCTATATCCTAGAAGGTTCAAAGTATCCTTTAAGCCAATAAAAATAAAATTGATTTTCTGAAAAATTTACTGTGGTTTTACCCCTTAATACCATATTGCTGAAAGAATACGTATGTTAAAAAATTCGTTTTATTGTTTATTTAACCTGCTTATTTTTTTACAAACTTAGAATAAAATTTTTATTGCTTATTGATTCAAATAGGCATGATGACAGTAATCAAAAATCACTAAAATTATGTATTTTTCTAATGAAATATAATTCATGGATTATAAAAAATGTATTGTTTTTTATATTATGAGCAAGATTTATAACTTTTTTGATAAAATAAAATTACAAAATACAGAAATCCTCTATAATAAGTTAAACGCCAATCAGAGCGAATGACGTCACGTCTGTGTAAGCTTGTAAAACGTCATTCACTTTGGATTTAATTTCGACAGTGTGCGCAGTGTTATCTGCATTTTTTAAGTATTTTGTGGTTCCCATCGAACAGTTGGTTAGTCTTGTATTACCAAAACCAAAATCAAGAAACTTTAGTCATAGAACAAGGGAATTTTGTGGAAAACAGTGGTGAATATTCAAGAGATGAAAGCAACCCTAAAAATAGATTGAATTCATTATTAAATTTAGACCAGAAACAAGATTACGAACACACCATTTTAGAATTTACGAAATGCAGTAAAAACTTACATCAAAGTGAACTTCACAGAAATATATTGTAGATTTAGGAGAATTAGATGATGGATCTCGACGTGGAAAATTAATGCCCGTATTCACAAAACTTTTAACAAACCGTTAAATTTAACGATTATGGTGACTTGTTTTGCATCGTATTGGGAAAAGTTTAAAATTTCTAAGCTCAAAATACTAACTTTGAGTTGCGTTTTTGTTTGATGGTTTTCCATTCCCTTTGTTACACCTTATTTTGTTTCCCATCCGTGGCCCATTCTTGTTTGAAGATTTGCAATAGAGAAGTTCACTAGTGACAATGAACTTATGAAGAAATTAACAAAAAAGAAACACACACAGACCTGAATTAGGAGATGAATAATATGATAACAAGTATAAAAACGAGTGCAGAAGAAATAATAGGATACAGAAAAACTATAAAAATTAAGGAATGGTTTGATGATGACTGCATCGAATGCAGTAAAAGAAAGGCATGCAGAAGAATTGAATGGTTGAAAATCGGAAAAATGGAAGACCGGGAGGAATACAAGAAAAGTATCAAGGAAGCTAATAATATATATAAGCAAAAGGAGAACGCCTGGTTTATGGAGCAAATGTTAAAAATAGAGGTAAGCAATAGCCTCAATAACTCGAGAGTCTTTTACCAACTGTTGAGGAAGCAAAAGCCAAAACACAATATAAAAACAATATGTATGAAGGACGACGTAGGGAATGCAACGTATGAAACAGATAAAATAAAAAGTATTTGGTAACAACACTTTCAAAGGTTACTGAACACTCGAGAGCAGATAGATGAATGCGAACCAGATGGCACAATGGCAGATAACCAAGAAATATCAACACCATCAGATGAAGAAATTATGAATATAACCCAAAAATGAAAAATGGAAAAGCTCCAGGAATAGACGGGATTTCAGCAGAACTTATAAAAAATGGAGGAGGCAAACTTCACGAGAGATTGTGCGGTCTGGTCCAACGGGCATGGAGAGAAGAAAAAATGTCTACTAATTGGAATGAAAGCATTGTAATTCTTCTGAAGAAGAGTGGCCACCCTGAGAAGTGCAGGAACTACAGAGGGATAGCACTTCTCAACTCTACGTATAAAATATTATCGGTTGTTATACACAGAAGACTGAAAGAACACACAAGAAACCAAATAGGGGAATATCAGTTCGGCTTTACTGAAGATATATCGACGGTAGGAGCAATACATGTACTGAGGCAAACGATGGAAAAGGCTTATGAGCACAACATAGACATGTACTTCATGTTTGCGGACTTTCAGCAGGCATTTGATAGAGTAAAAAGAAATGAACTGTATCAAGCGATGTTAGAAATGGATATATCACAAAAATTGATCAGAATGACAAAGTTAACATTACAGAAAACCACCACATCTATAAGAACAACAGTAGGAGAAACAGAAAACTTTGAAATAAACAGTGGTGTCAGACAGGGGGATGCTCTCTCGGCGTTACTATTCAATATTGTATTGGAAATAATAGTTAGAAGGCTGAAAATAAATGATACGATAGTAAACAGAGAGGGACAATTGGTGGCGTACGCGGACGATGTACTTATAATGGCGAGATCGCACAGAAGAATGATCAAACTTTTCAATAAAACCAAGTACATGAAAAGCAGCAAGAGTGAAACGCATGTCCTGCAAAATATTACAATAGATAAATATACCATCGAAGAAATAGATAACTGCAGTTACCTGGGAGTGGAAATAAACAGAAATAATAGCAGTGAACACGAAATAAAAAGAAGGATACAAACAGGTAACAAGGCATACCACGCAAACAAGTTACTTTTGAAGAGTAACCACCTGAAGAGAGAAACTAAAGTTAAAATGTACGAGACCCTTGTAAGACCTGTCGTCCTGTACGCAGCGGAGACGTTGTGCTTGCATAATCGCGAAACAATAAAATTAAGAACATTCGAAAGAAAATTCCTCAGCACTATCCTGGGCCCGAAGATAGATGAAAACGGGGAGCACCGACCATGGATGAACCACGAAATACATAAAGAAATGAAAGGAGGAGACATCGTAAAATTTGCAAAGTTTCAACGAATAAGATGGCTAGGACACGTTATGCGTAGTGGTGATGGTTCCATATTGAAAAGCATAACGTCATGGACACCAGCGGAGGACCGAAACCGAGGAAAACCAAGGATAAGATGGTGGGATCAAGTAGTGAATGACTTAAAATCAATGAAGGTGAAGGATTGGAGAGTGAAGGTACGAGATAGGAATTGCTGGAGGGAAATCGTAAGAAACGCTGCCACGCACCCGAAGCTATAGAAACACAAGGGATGAACGATTGTTTTGATTTGTAAATATTTAATAGAAAGAATTGTATATTGAGTTATTTGTATTATGTAACACGGGGCTTAATCCTCCCCTTCAATCAGATTTCTGATTCCTGGAAGCAGGAAAGCTAAATTTCGGTGTGTTTTTCTTTTACTTTTGTTGAAGGTGGACGGTTTTTGTAAATAAAATTCTTAAAATGAGATTTTCAAGGTCAAGTATGCCTCCGAGATTTTTTTAATAACTTTTTTTTAATTCATGTATGAAATTACATAGGAAAAAAAATTAAAATCGCCAGACTCAGTTTTTAACATGGTATTTTCCGTTAAGGACGGGACTGGTCGATATATCGACCAACAAGCAGTTTGGTAGCCACTCGATGTGAGTACTTGATTGGTTTAATCTACAAACTTTATGTAAAAAAAGAGGTCAATTTCAGCGCAATTTTCCCCGTCCTTAAAAGGTTAACTCAGTTGCGCATGATCTTCTTTTGGACAAACTACAGTATTATGGCTGTGATAAATTACTATGTATGTAGGTAGTTGGAGAGTTAGCATTATAGTGGATTCCGTTCGGGCTTGTCTTGAACAGTAAATTTAATTTTTCTCAATATAATCCGTGTTTATATTTTTTTTACATGCGCAGGTACGACCACGTTACCCCTTCTTATCAGGATCTTATTATTCTTAAATATGACCAACGATTTTCTTTGCTCTCTGGAGTTCTGCTCTTCAAAATTTGGAAAAGTGGAGAGCTGGGTTGTCTGTCAAGTATGATTAGTCTTCGTTAGACGTGTCATGCTTTACAAGATTTGGGAAACTTCGATGTGCCCTCGCATTCCAAAGCGTGGTAACCTCCAGGTTTATGACTTTTTGTGGGCTCAACAAGGGTGGTGTCCTTTCTCCGGGATTTGAGTGATGTACTTCATTCGCCACTTATAATTTGTGTAAAATTTTGTTGCTTTGCTGTTTCGTTTTTTTTTGTAAACGGGTGGTTTGAATATCTAATCTAGTTAAAAGCTAACCAATTAAGAAAATGTATACGGTTCTTAATAAATGAGTATTAGTATTATTATATTTGCTTAATGTTTCTTTCGTTTCAATGAATTGAAATCTAAAATTTAATTACAACATATTCCGAATATTATTTACAGATGTAGTATATACAGACTGTGCTGGTGTCAATGAACATAATAACTTTTAATAGAAGTAATTGTCTAAATTAAACTATAAATAACACAGTAGTTAACACAAATAAATTACACACTAGTTTCTATTTTGCTTGTGAACGAAACCTAAGCTGTTTTCTGAAAAAAGATTCAAATTCATGTCTACTTTACAAAAGAGACAATGCGTACACACCATATAGAGAAACTCTAAATGCGTCCAAATTTCAACAAAGGTTTTTGAAAGCTATCTAACAGCTTTCTGACATAATGGTTAAAATGCAGACAGCTGGGCAGAGCTGACGACCCAAGAAAATTTTTTTGAAAGCTATTGTAAACGCAATACTTATACATCATTAGAAGGATTTTGAGATTACTGTAACTTCAACTCAAAGATCGAAGTCGTAAAATATGGCATTTCAATAAGAAAGTTTAAGAGGTTCTTGCTTTTATCTTTTTTGATAAAACTTAATCACCGCTTGTTATATTTCTACATAATACAAGTTGAATCATCCAATATACTATGAATTTTTGTCCAAATACATACTTGAAAAAGTTTGTATGGTACTAAAAACTGTTAACTTATCTAGTTACATTAACCCTCAAAGTGCACGTGGGGTGTCGGACACCCCAAATTTTTTTTGAACTCTAAGAAACAGTACTTAATTTGAAAAAATTGAATATGTTTTGCCATTTAGCATTAATTCAGGTATCTAACTGTAAGTAGCATAGGTTAGTATAGTGCGACAAGTGTCCGTATACTTACAGCAATTGCTCAAAGTAGACGTTAAAAAATTGTGGGGTGTTAAACACCCACTGTGCATTTAGTGACTGAAAAAGTGATTTTTGAACAATTTTTTTTTACCATCATTTTATTGATTTTAGTTTAACTTTTAACGTAAGTATATCATTTGAAGTGGAATTAATTAACTATTTCTGCAACAAGTAATGAAAAGTGCCATTTTCCGTACTAGGCGTGAGATTTATAAGAGTGAAATATTTTTTTTTCTATTATTTGAAAAAGAAACAAAAGAAATTTATCATTTAAATTATTACGAAGTTTAAATTATTTAAATTATTATTTTATTTGCAATAAGCCGTTCTATTATCTACCTATACCTACTTTCTACCTAAAAAGGGTATGGGCCATATTATAATTTATGGGGTTTTTCAAAATTTAGGTAGGTATCTGCACAGACTGTGGGTGTGTGGAACAAAATATAATAATTAAATTCTTAAGCGTTCTAAATCCATTTTTTTATAAAAATAAAACTGATAAAAACAGAAAAATTGGTGTATTATTTTATCACAAAATTGACTATTCAATTGTGCAAATAAATACCTTTTTTGAAAGTAACCATATTGCACTATTTTTTTCCCGAAAGCATAGTACTTCAATAGTATACTTATAAATTTTTAGCTAAAAATACTTAAAATTACTTGAATTATGATTTTTTAAGTAAAAAAAACTGATTTTTTCAAATTTTGATCTGCAACAATTTTTTAAACAAATTTACAAATAGTAAATAGCTATGAAATCTATTCTACTTTAAAAAAGATATATCAAACTACATCAGATAATTTTTTTGGGCCAAAATATTCAATAGCAGGTGTATAAAATACGTTTAAACACGTTGGGGTGCCAAACACCCACGATGCACTTTAACGTAATTTTTACCAACGATGCACTTTGAGGGTTAAAGTATGTAGTATCTTGAAACGATCGAGAATTGATTATCAAAGATGATGTTATTATGTACATTATAATTAATACTAGTATACTTTCAAGTCAACTTTTCAATTAAATTTAATCTCCAAGAACCTAGTATAGCAATAAAGCTATTATCTCATTACGAAGGTTCCGCAAAAGTCACTAATTTGACTTTCAAAGATTGTGATTATCGAAGAGTAATTATTAGGCAACCTTATGTAATTATCGATTGCAGAACAGAGAATCGAATCGAAAGATCAAAGAAACCGCTTTGCTTATTGAGACATAACACGAAAATAATCCCAACACCATGCTACTACAAAATTCGCCTCTATGCTTGCTCGAAATACCTATTCATCAGTTTCGGTACGTCAAAGAGAAAATTTTATTTTTAAGCACAAAAGAAAATTTGTACATTGTGTTTCTAACAAATGACATCCCATATATTCGGCTAAGGTGCAGACATTAATAATTATTTGCGAGCATGTAATATTTCACCTTGGGACAGTTTTGATAATGCCTACATTTTGGTGAATGCGTTCACTAAAAATAAAGCTTTAATTTACAGAGAGCAAACAGGGCTCTAATTAAGACATTACAAGTGCTTACTGGTGTTTAAACACCACGAGTCAATATTTAACTGTGGTGATACGGTAACTCAAGTCAAATAACATTCTTTGATTTGTTTGCTATGAAACATGGAATATCTATGGCAGTAAGCGATAGAAGTATAGCAGGTAGCAGGTAGGTACGTCTAATATAAAATAAACATAATGCTTTAACGACTCAAAAATAAACAAATTAAAAATCCGATGCTTTCACTAACAGCATAAATCTTTCAGTACGTTATCAGCGGAGAAAATTGTAATAATTTTTAGCTGCTACTGTTTCGGGCGATTTATATAAACACCAAAAAAAATACCTAAGTCAATAAGAGCTACCGTTCTTTTAGACAAACTTACAGTCGACCAGTTATATGTTGAAGAGTGTGGTGTGAATAATGGAACTTATGGTTCTTTTTCCAAGTCTTCATTATTGACGCTAGTAAACTGGTTTTATAATTAAAATTATACAAAAATAAATAAATAAATTTATTTCATTATAGGTAGATGTTAAATGTGTGATTAACCGTGATATGTACTTACATTTGTTTACATAAGTACTGAAATATATAATATAAATAAAATATAGTATGTGCATTGAAATATTAACCGTAACGAAATATTGACTTTGTATGGCGTACGTTCAGCGACAAAGCTCATTAAAGCAATACCACATTTATATTATTAAATTTATATTGCATGATTATTATACAGAATTGTTTTAACACAATACAGTCTACATACTAATAATTTAAATAATATTAAATGACTGTTAAATAAAATAAATCGATACTCGTGAACGTGCATAAACAATGCACATATTGAAAAAAATTAATTAAACTCCTACACATTCGAAACCAGTTTAAGTAGTGCCCATCAATAAAAACATTATTATGACATTGATTTACGTAAATATTTTACTACGCTAATAAATAAGAACCAAGAATAATAACTATATTATAATATGTATCTCTATAATATATAATAGAACGGAGATAACGGTTACGTGATAATCTCAAAAGTTGAAAAATTTAATCTGCTAGGTGTTAGGATTTTCGAGTACCATTTCATATGTTTGTATGTCTAGGTCTTAAAATAATAATATAAATAATCCTTGTAGAATTTGAAAATCTTTGGAAATATCCATATATTAAAATTGGATTACACCTAAACACAACTCCCTACATCGTTTAATTTGATGCAACGATTGTAAAAAGATAAGATTACAATTAACATATAGGAAGTTTTACCATAATAAAGAATTGGGCCATCATAGATTCATAGATGGTCACTAATTCCTTCGCATCTGGCAACTATGTGAAGTAGAATATGAAAGAAGAATATAACCAGTTGAACAAGAATGAAATAGCAGATTGTAAATATTTAATACCAGAAGGGGATAGCCTGAAGACCTCTTGGAATCAGAAGGAGGCAGAAAGTAGGTACTTCGTTTGCTGTCAGCCTCTGTTCGACACAACTTAATCCTAAATTTCAATCCCGTGGCGGTTCTCGAAGTAGTAAGACGTATGAATCGTTTTGTTTTTACGACGGTTTAATTCGTAAATTGTTTTGAAAACCATAACCATTATTGTTTGTGAAGTGATAGCTAACTGTATAGTGCATTATTCTTCGTCGAATTCGTCCAATAAAATTTGGTTGCTTCAGATGAAAACAATGTGACAAAGGTTATCTTAATAATTAACGGTAAGCGTGAAACAAAGTCATTTATCAAACTATAGTTTTTTTAAGTTGAAAGTTCAAGTGCAATGAACTATTTTTGAAAATAGCAGCATATACATAGGTAATACTTGCTTTCTAAACGGTCTATTAGGCAATCTAAAAATATACCATCATTGTGTGAATGGTTTTGTATAGTTGATAAAAATACTTTATTGTATTTATAAACGTGTATCAACTGAAAATAGAAATTTATGGAGAACTGCTTTATAAACATAAAATAATTTTCAATTTTAAATTTTGAAAACATTTCTGTGCCAGTCACTTAATATTTTTTCAGTTTCTTTACGAGCGGAAATACATTTGGTTAGGACATGTGTCATGTGTTTCTAAATATTCACCATGAATATCAATTCCTTTTCTAAATATGTGACGCTTAGGATAATCCTTTGCGAATATTAATAACTTCATTAAATTTAAAAAGAAAATTGAAATAGGTACATAGATCTCTGCATGTTTCTGTATCATCATTAGATCTTTCATTATTTTCTATTTCTCTTACCCGCATTGGTTTCGGGTAATAAAAACCATTTTTTTTTATTTAAAAACTTTTTTTTTATCAGAATCAAAGTTGTCGAGAAAAAACTTGAAAGAAAAATAAAATATAAGTTCAATATTCACTACCCTAAAACTTTCTTGGTAAATGAAAATTTATGACATTCTTACAAATGTATTATAAGTTAGAAAAACTTAAACTGCAATAATTGCTTTTTCACAAGAGTGCAATAAAATTTATTGCTTCGGGATGTAAATAGAGGTAGACATTTAATATTATTTAGGTAGATACAGTTTACGACGGGACGAAATTTTTAAAATCAATGCTCTGCGTGATCTTTTAAATAAAGATATTTGGTAGAATAAAACAATATTTTGAAATTCTAAAACTGCTCAAAAATGTTAATTTCGAACGAGCAAAGCCAATGTGAGAATTAATCGGAAATTAAAAATTAGTTTATTGCAAAGATGTAACGTTATATTTTATGTTTCCACTTGAATTACTTTTAAAATCACAATTTTTTTATGCAAAACAAATTCAACCGGTACTTCTTGACTTGAAATTCCTACAATATGGGATCTTTATGTTTTAATTACGAGATCATAACACCAACTATTAAATATGTTTTTGTTAGTCTTTAGTTGTTTTTTTTTTATATCGAGAAGAAGCCTTTAATTATTAATATATGTTTATTTATATGGAAAACGCGGTATGATGGGGATTAGAATTTCCAGATCATCCCAGAAATATGTCCATCATTATTTATTAAATTAATTTTTTTTATTATACTGAAAATAATTTAATTAAACAGAATTAATATGTTCTTCGAACTACTTAAAAATAATAAAATATTTGTGGAGGCTTCATTAAATTTTATGTTTCGGCATTTACATATTTGAACCCAGCACTTAAAAAATGTAATAGTAAATCTTTAATTTATATAAGTGCAAGGTAATTATGGTAAAGTTGAAGTACATATGAGGAGCTTATTTTCAAAACGCAACATGTCCAAAAATTGAAATATTTAGATACAGAAATCATATCATAGTCTAAGACCTTCTCTACAAGAAAATTTTAAAATCCTCTTACGAAACTAAAACTAGAACAGGTCTACTTTTAGACTCTCATAACATACTCTAAAACTAACTTGTAGAGAATGTTTTAGACTATGTTATATTATCTGTATCTAAAGATTTTAATTTTTCACTTGTTGCGTTTTGAAAATAAGCTCCTCATATGTTATAAAGAATATTACAATAATTATCTTGAAGTTATTTCTGCATTTGAAAGTTATCCCGTATAGTAATTTTAAATTACAATAATTACCTTGGGGAGTAATTAACAATTTGCTTCTTTCTAATTTGCAAATTTACACATCCGCACTTGAATTGCAAATTTCTATGAAACAATTTTGATAGAAGTTTGGGACTCGCACAACTTTTTAACCATTAAAAAAGAAAGAGTGATTTAATGGCCGTATATATGTACATCTCTGATTTTTATAATTTCAATATTAATATGTTAATAAAATCAGTCTGAAATACTGCAATATATCATTATTTCATGAGAATAATTTAAAATCAAACTAAATTTCCGAGTAAAACTTCAAAGCAGCTGCAATCAGCCAAACTTGCAAGGGGTTTGTTTTTGTTACTACTTGCAGGTAGTCCATGATAAACACGAAACTCTTGACAGATATCCAAAAAGGTTAAAATGAATTTAGTTGCATTCATTCATTTTGGGAGCCTTAATTATTGGTACCATTAATTATAGTTCCCAAAAGAAACTTTTTTCTGGTGTACAAGTAAAATTTGAAGTTATAATTAACTAAAACAAATGAAGTTTTCGATCCCGTTCATGATTTTACCTCTGAAGGTGATCTTATGAGATCCGTGCTAGAAAATATACAACATAAACTAAGCCTCCTGCCAAAACTTGAATTTTAGATTTTATATCAATAAGTTTTCCTTTATTTTTATATTATAGTAGTACTAATTGAAAAATGCGTACAATAAGGATCTATACTACTTGTACCAGTACTAGATTTTTTTTTAACTCCTAAAACTTCTAATAACATGTTAGCTGGTTGCACAATTACACAATAATTACTTAATATTCACAAGAAGTCACGTGCAATTGCTCTTATGTATGCGTGACGGTAATTACCTTCTTTAACGGTTGCGTGAGGTCAATCAAGTTTGTAATTGGAATTTCTCACTATTTGCAAAATATATTATATAAATTACTAGCTTGAGAAAGTTACAATTAAATAAAAAATCAAATAATTAAACAAACATAATATATTAAAATTCAAATTATTTCATAAAGATTTATTTCTACTAACCTATATATTCCTGATCTTTCAAAAATTCGGCTTTCAAATTAATAATACATCAACGAGCCAATATCAAGTGTTCGATATTTTGCGACACGAAAAAATCTTATCGGATTGATGCCACTTCCATTCTCAATTTTTGGAAATAATAAAAAAAAAGTTCTTTTATTTATATTATAGTGACTGCATATAGTAACGCATCTACATTGAAAGTTAATGAAGCCGAAGTTTCAGTCAAGTTTCAAAAAACATTTTTGATAAAACCTGTTATTGGCACGTGTGAGATCCGGAAAAAATATTGAATTAACAGTTGCGTCTTCTGCCACCGTATTACAACATTACAAGGCGGGCGGATTGTTCATTACACTTTTAAATTACCTTTAAATCTTGATTACATCGAAGCATCATAATCCGGAATGAATGTACTTCAATATTGAAGGGATGTACGAATAATAATATACGGACTAATAGGAGGTGTTAATATTATATAATCGGGCGACTTTTGTTAAACTTGAAAGTATAAGCTCATATTTGAAATCTGCTGAAAGCTGGTATCGAAAATAATTAAAGAAGATGATGTGCTCGAAAATAATGAGGGTGATATTTAAATAACCAATAAATTGTATACATAGTTCATTCAAGGAAGCAGATAATTTCTTAAGTATATCCCAATGTGACCAACTTAGGTCAATAAGTTCAAGTTCTCATCATCATCGAAAAAATCGATAATTAGTATTAAACCAAAATTATAAATGCTGATTATGTACCAAAAGAAAGCATTAAGATTTAAATAATCCTTATCATATCCAGTGTGAAATTTTTTACAATATGACAAACATAAATATTTATCTAATACAGTGATACCTACTACGGTTATTATGGACTAAATCAGTCAGTCCCATGAGGTTCACTATAACTGGAGCTAGTATTATCACTATAGATATCTATTCTTTACGTTCTAGTTTAGAGTTTTCACTAAAAAAGTTCTCTATTTAAAGATCTAACAATTCAAATTGTTTTATTTACAAGTAATTGAGTATATCAAAACATATTGGACTGAAGGAATGAAATTTGGTGGAAATTATTATTAAAAATAATAGAACTTATGTTATATGTTTGTTCCTATGTCAGTCTGTCTGTAACTTCATAACTCATCAGTCATCAACATATAAGGTCGAAAAACTCTTAGGATTGATGGGATTTGCGTTCAAAGAATTAAATATCAATCAGATATTTATTATGCAACACAAAATTATCAGAGTACAAAGGATATGTTATGGACATTTGCTTCGTTCATAGTCTGATGAGAGGTAAAACTGATTGCGATATCCTATGAAATCTCTTGAAAGTTTGGATACAACCATGATCAACAAGGCAACACAAGAGGCTTTAAGTTTCTCATCATTCCACAGACTATGGATTGTCTAGAATTACCTTTCTTTAAATGAACCGAGTGAAGATTTATTTCGGTAACTAATAAGACAGTTCAAAAAGAATATTATATAACTAATATCGGTGAATTGGTAAATGGACAATAAATATTTATTTAATTTAAATGGTTCAGCTGTAATAAATCGAGATTCTTCTGTGATCAACAACGATGTTATTGCTCACTTGTGTAAAGCCGGCTGCTAAAATGAGGGCGCGTTTAGTAATCGCATTGTAATTTTCTTTCAAATTTTTTTATTTGTCAGTAGGATTTTTGCGCCTCCTACAAGATGCGCTCGCGTTCGGTATACGCCTTAATAGGCCCGGCCCTGTTTAAAAGTTTTGAAAAGTACATGAAGGGATATACGTGAGCATATAAAAATATAAATTTATCAGAAATGGGATAAAACTCAAACGCGGTCAGAGTAAGAATTCATTCTTACCATCTTGAGATTCGTTCGAGGGAATGCAGTTGTATCTATGTATGCCCTTACGTATAGAACACTCTGAAAAGATACAGAAAGAAAACATACTGTAAATTGTATTTTAGAATTTAGAACAAGTTAAGGTTATAATCATTATTGCAGATTAGATATCTACATAAAATAAATGTTATAAATATTTATAGGTGTATTGTATAACCCATATCAATATATTGGAATACCTAAGCAAGCAACTAACCACTTTTTAAAATATCTAATTTATTAACCAGCGAAATAAAAATATTAAATCAAAATTTTAAAAATTTACGATAGCAATTTTGTAAAATTTACAAAACCTTTTTTTGTCAATGTTTACGGACGAATTATTTTAAAAAACTGCTTGCATTCTCAATGAATTAAAACAATTTTTGCACAATCAATATGAATGAATGTAAGACGATAATAATTTAACTTTTTTATTATTTCAAAAATTAAAAACAATGGATTTTTGGTCGTATAGTTTACTCCAAAGATTGATACTCCTTCCATAATACATATCCAAAGCGTAGTTACTGAAGAAACAGTCCTTCAGGAGTAATCCTTCTTCGGATTCGGAGTAATCTCAAAACCGGTACCACAGTAAAGCTACGTGGTTCAATGTGTTTGGATATGTATTGCGGAAGGAGTATCTATCGTTAAGATAGATCACACGACCGAAAATCTACTTCTTTAACTTTTTGGTTTATATTTGGTCGAATTAAAAAAATTAAAAATAACTTAAATTACACTATGTGATTATACTGATAACTAGAGTTCGTGAGGCGGATTTGGATTAGACAACTTAGTACCATGCAGGCAAAGCACGTGCATCCTTTTTATGATAAAAACCTTGTGTTCCCTTCCCTTGACTTGATTTGTCGGTTAAATTGAAAAAAGTATGGTTGTTGCCACGGGTGGTTGTTGCTTAATCAAGTAATGTCATTGCTTAATTTTATGGTAATCGCATTTTCATGCAAAACAAATAATATCTGACCGAAAAGACTAAATTGTATGGTATTACTTATTGATAAAATTATTTTTGTACAATAATTAATTATATAAGTTCATGAACATGTGATTATTGTCACGTACGTTATCAAAATTTGTTTATATTATTTTTAATCAATTGAATTATGGTAAGAAATGAATGCTAATTTCAAGTGCAATAATTGTAAACAGTAAAGAATCTATCGGGTACGAATTAAATAATAATAATAATAATATGATTGTTAACCACTATATAGGTAATCAATATTTAATTATAGCATGGCTTATTTAATTTTTAATTATAGAAGTTATATATTAACTGATAATTTATTTTATTTAAATGTAGGATGAAAAAGTCTCGTGGGCGCTTTACCCTGACTTATTATTATAGATATATAAAAAATTGTTATCTTCATAATTAAATATTTTAATTGTTATTATAAACACAAAGAGGAAGTGATCGATAACTTATTTTATAACTGATTTTAATATGTAATTATTACTCAGCTATCAATTTCTTATTATTATATTATTATAATATTATGTACCGTATAGAAAAGTTTGTTAAAATTATTTCTAAAGTTTAATTTTTTGCAGGCATGTGGTGGGTCATGATGTCAGTAACGGCGATAGTAGGTGCAGTAGCAGAATTTGTAGAACCATTGTCATGTGAAGATGCTCGAATTAAATGTGCCTATCGTGTCGGTTGTGGAATGGCTTTACAAAACTATATGGTAGGATGTTCAGCCGTATTACAAGGTCCAGAACCAACTTACTGTCCTGAAATCTGTCAGCACGCCCTTATAGCTTTAACCTCTACTGAAGAAGGGAAAGCTTTAATGATGGTAAGTAATTAAAAATATACAATTTAACTCACAAAATCTCGGACAAACTTGTTTTTCTCTCCTGCAAAAATCGCCAGATGTTCAAAATAAATTCTATATTTCGATTCTAAAAACAATAGAGAACAGAAACAAAACGTGTGAGCGTCATTTACATAAGTTCGAGGAGGAAGTAAATTTTTTTAGTCGTAGATGTTATTTATAATAAATAAAATATTTATAAAAATACTTAGGACGACTTGGCTGCGTTGTTAGCGAAGCCCTTCGCGTTGAGGTCCCACTCTTATTTCCCCTTATTGCAATAAATTTTAACCAGCGAAAATACGTCGATAAAGAAGTTACCGGAAATTATCAATGTGAAATTGTTTGAATGCTTTGCATTACTCCGCAAACCGTTTCTGAGGACTTCAAATGTTTTAAAGAGCTTGAGTAATGAAGTACTATTAAACTCCATTGCTATCCAGGAATATCCGGTACTCGCCGGAATTGCAAGATTATCAAACTTCGAAAGCTATGGGTGTTAAAAGTGCCTCGTGAAATTGGAATCGTTTCTGTGGTCGGCTTGATAAATAGCTAAAAATTAGCTATAAGATTCACAAATGATAAGCATAATGAAAACAAACAACCTGGTTTAAAATTTCGGTTTATCAACACCTTTGGGCGCTATTTACACTGCCAGTAAAGCAGCTTTCGTTTTCGTAAAAGAAGTTATTAAAATCAATATAGCTGAAATAGCCCAAAAATGTGAAAGCGCTGAAGCTATCATTGCGACAGAAATGTAACAAAATATTTCTGGAAAATTTGCTAAAATTTCATCCGTAGTTTGAAGTTGTAGGTTCATGTAGAAGAAAGCTTCACTGACACATTACAACTTATGGTATAACTAAATTCATTGGTTGTTGTATCGCATATAATTAAAATTTAACAAAAAAGTTGTTCGAATTTTTGTGGGTCACTTTCATTAGTTTACTGATATAATAATGATTTCTAATTTAACTGGTGCAATTTTTATTTTCAGTGCAAATGTAGCGATTCGTATTGTATGGAATCAAAAACAAGAGTAGAAGTGTGCAGACCCCAGGTGACAAGAGCTAACAAAAATGAAACGATTGTATCTTGTACAGTCGCGCAATGGATTTGTGCGGCCGATGCCCTTTGTTCGACAGCGTTAGAATATTACAATAAATATTGTAAATCAATGTTTCATGGAAAAAAATGCACTCACCGTTGCTTAAACTCAATATCAATCCTTCGACGACAAGAGAAGGCAGCAAAATTAAAAACGTGTAAATGCGACGGAAACGAAGAGTATGATTGCTCAAAAATTCAAAATAATATGGCCAAATTATGCTTCCATAAAAAGACGCATTTACAAACAACTGAAAGTGCGGGAGACATTGATACAAATGTGATAAAAGATCCAACCATTTCCTTGAGTAATTCTTGTGGTTTAAGTTTTGGTGTGATGTCACTAATAGCTACCAATATATTAACATTTGCGGTTACGTGATTGGATACCTTATGTATATTTACTTTACCATTATCTACCTCATTTCACCTTTCAGTATTGATTTTTTTATTTAAACATATATGATATGTTTAATGCTATCTGAAAAAGTTTTGCCAAAGTCATTAATACAATTTATTATTACAGCCTTATGTCAATAATATAGTTCCTAAAGTTTTGACGAATTACCAACAAAAAATATTAATAAGCTGTAACGTGAAAAGAAGTTGTGAACTGTACAAATATGTAAATTTTTATTCCCTAGGACTAACTAATTATACTGTAGAAAATAAAAACCGAAGTGAACGAGCTTTACTAGTGCAAATTCGACCAAAGAGGCGCTTGAAGCTGTATATAGCTTTAAATTATTAAATTGTTTTATACAGGTTGGCACTTCTTTATTATTTATTCAAATTTGAAAAGTACATAAAAATTTTCGTTGATCTACAATGACAACTTCAACATCGTTTGGTGACAAACTTATTATAAAATTTTTAAGAAATTTTAATTTTTCGGATTTTTTTTATGTATTTTTGACCGACAAGTAATGTTTGAAGAATTTGTAGAAAGTAATAATTAAGTATTTTTTTTATAAAATGTACAAACTGTTATGACATCTATATATAAATTTTTATTTATGAGTGTTAGACAAATTTATTACTATTGATATATTATTGAAAATACAAATACAATTAATTTACGCTATCGTGACGTATATTTTGATATTAAAAAAAAATGTAAAACGTTGCGAAATTGTATTGATACTACCCACCTCAAAAATTTGGAAATACTTCAAACTGAACAATTAAACCATATTAATTTATTGTTATTTTGTTTTTGTTTTATTTATTAGTAGTGTTAGCTGAAATGTATATTATGTTTTTTAATCTTCATCAGTCTGATGCCGCACTCATGGTGGTCCTTCACCATTTATGGTTTACATTATAGAAAAAATTATAGTCGTGGATTACTATTCAAAAAATATGATAAGTTATTTAATGAAACATAATAGTACATTTATAAGAAATCAATTTTTAACAACAGAAAGTTGCAATTCTACTTTTCTATATTCATTCGCTATGGTATAGTGTGTATGGTACATTATAATACACTGATATATTATAATATCGATACAAATAATATAATCAAACAAATTTCCATTTATTTTATCTAGTTTGAAAAGTCGAAAATGTGGTTTAAGTAATAAATTATTAACGTTGTACCTACATCATTCCCAATATACCAATTTTGCGTGCAATGGGATTAATGCAATTGCGGTTAATTATACTAATGCGTAGTTACCTACTATTTGGCAATAAAATGAATGCGCATTTGTGCGCTAAGCTTTTTTAATTTATGTACACTAAGACCACCGTGTTCAATCTCAATAGAAACATGTAGGAAGAAAACTGGATCTAGGTACCTAAATTACATTTCTTCAGGAAAGTTGTTTATATACATTTCAACCATAACCATAATATAAAACCAACTTTGTAATATACGTGATTAAATAATATGATATTTACCGAGAAAGTCATGAAATGCCAAATGTACCCATAATAACGATCTGTGTGGTCTATAGTCTGTTCTACATTTACCGCTAAATTATGATGGCCGCATCGAGGTATTTTTTTAAATAAAATATAAAATAGATCTATAACTTGGTCTGGAAATATCAAATAAAATAATTTTACTGTTGATATGATGAAACTAATGCTTAAAAGATATTTTATGTTGATGCCTATTGTGGGCAGATCAAACCAATATAAGAAGTCGCGTATAAAAAAGAACCAGGTGTGTTATTTGAATTAAGGTGAAAATATAAAAAAATATATGGTTGTAAAGACCGGTGTTGTTCTGGTTATCAACGACATTATCCAAGTGCATTTCAGCATTCTATGCCAGTTCCAGTTATTCTTCGACAGGTTGTGGGCACTTCCACGCCTTAATTACTTTATTATGAAAGTTTCTTTGCGCAAATATATTTTTGCGTATAGATATAATACGAAAGGAGTTAGAGGATTTAGTAAAATATAATAGTGGATTTAATTGGAGTTGATGATAAACGACTAGCTAGCGTAAAATATTCGGTTATGGAATGTAATTGTATAGCAAGTTGAAGCAATCAACAGAAGTAATCAAGAGATAACAATGCTTCATTTACAACATTGTTACTTTCAAATTGGGTACGAACGACTGTTCGTGAAACTTTCAAGTGTATTGTCGCATTATATTGTGGTTATTATTTTATTATAGTGAAGCATAATAAGATAACGGTTCCAAACATTATTTTACGTGTTTTCGTAAAAACAGTTGGGCCGATTGTGGGTGTTGAGTAACAATTTCTTTTATAAATTGGGTTCTTAACATTAATTAGGAGCGAGCGATTCCAATGATTAATTTGCAAGCTTGTTACACATAAGAAAAACTAATTAATTTTAAAAACTAGGATTAAAAATCTAGAGCGATAGAAAGCACATGGCAAGCGCAGGCTGCAAGGTAGGGCCGGTGATAAACAGAAAGTTAGGGTAGGAGTATTCCGGTGGGGAGCCGGGACCCGTGCCACACACGACGTCGGCCACACCGAGGACCACCCAGCGTGGCGCCCGCAGCAATGCGGGGATTATACATTCGCGGCTTCATGGAATCGCCAATATTGTAATCAGTACCTAAGATAGAATCATTGCTGAATGGGTCACCTCTCTCTGATCAGCTGTTCAACACATTGTTGTAGCCTTGAGTAAAGTAAAGTTACCTTGTAAAGGAATGTGTGTAAAGTAGTAATACGTCTGCGCATATTAATTTGTAGTTTTTAAATAGAGTGACTTTTATGTCAATGAATATTAGAATTTTGGAAATTTTTATTTTCGTGAAAAATATTTTTTGAAGTAGTAAGTGTAAATTTTGATTTTAAATCATGAAGTATTCTCCGATACATATTTACATAATATCTATCTATATAATAGTTATAAGATATTTCTGGTGATAGATTTTATTGAGACTTAAATTATTGAAGTGGTTGCAGTAATCAACACCAACATGCTGTAATTATGATAATAATTATTTATTTTGTAAGCAAAGCTGCTATTTTTTATTTAGATTGTAGCTAGAGTGAATGTAGCGGTATACCTACAACTGCTGTTCATAAACAAGTAATATAACGGAAATTCCTGGTCTCAATATAGTACTTCATCAATGGTTCAGCAATTTTGTAAAAAGGAACATTAGGGTTAGCACCCTACTAGAGTGTATACAAGTGCTCAAAGGACCAAGAATACCAAGTGTAAATTTGGTACACAGCTTGGTAATAATAGGGCGTAGTCCTAAACTAGGAAAGTAAAAGAAGAAGAAGAAGATAATACTCTAGTGCTTTACTAATGTAATTGATGATATATTCAGGAAATGATATTATGTCAACGCAGTCAAAAATTGGAAAGAACACCTTCAAAGAATGGACTCTGCAAGAATACAAAAAAAATGCTACAGTACAAACTCAAATGAAAAACACATGTACAAGTCCATGTCCGAAATATCTTTCTCTTCGTTTTTGAAAACTATGTTTTTTAGGTTAAATTATTGTCGTTCTAATACAGCAATGTATTAAAATTAAAAAATTAACCGAGTAATTAATCAATAAAATTAGAATTATATTTATTATTGCCCAGAATATATGCATTTATACAATCGGATATTCTAAATTTACCGCTTCTAAAGGTGTTACATTGGTACTTCATTTTTTGTTGTGTTATACAAAATTTATATCTGAAATGCATAGATTCAACCCTTACATAAATGATTATAGTTCCTTAAATAAATATTTTAATATTCAATATTATGTTAAGAGTATATTACATTATAAAGAGTAGCCAGTAAAAATCAGCACTCTCTTTGGCGGCATTCGGACAAGAAAGTGCTTTTTCGAACCTATCAACTGCAGACTTTTCAATAAATCGGCAGTTTACCTTGACAACTTTTCGAAAAAAATAAATAAATTATATCTATCTATATTGCGGTGTTCATTCAGGAGCCCACGAGATGTCACAAGACAAAAATCGTAAGGGGGTTGTGCGATGATAGTTTTAGGCCCACCAACAAAATTTTTGGAAACAATAGAACCATAGTCAAAATTTCATTCAAATAAAATTTTAACCAGAGTTGGGTAAGTACATACAAAAAATACTTAAGTACAAAGTACAAGTACTTCCACAAAAATTTACTTAAGTACAAGTACAAAGTATTTGCTCTTTAAAATGTATTTAAGTACAAATTTGGTCAAATACATTTAAGAAGTACTTGTAAGTACTTTTTATAAGTACTTACTAATTTAGTTATTATGGGCTACTAATAAAGCTGGTAAGTTGTTGGAAAGCGCTAATCTCAAGAAATACTAATCCGATTTGAAAAATTCTTTTTGCATTACTTATATAACCCATTTATTCGAGAAGGCCATATAATTTTATAGTATGTACCAGATATGTACGATATAACAAAGAATTAAATATTGCTTAAAAAATAATTTGAACTACTATGTATTCTTGAGGGATGATTAAACTATGTTCTATTTCTCATTTTGTGATTATTACTTACTGTTTAATTAATTCTTAAAGATTGCCATATAATTTTAGGTGATGCATTTCTAAATAATTCAACTTTTACATACATTTTATTGTAAGCAGTATGACAATAATTATTGTCCAACCCAACAGACGTCAAAGCGGCATGTCATAACAATAGAAACATCATAAAAATATTTTTAACAGGTTGTAAATTATTATCCGAACGTCTTGTCCCACGGTTTTTAACAAATTTGTTATTATTGTGTATTTTAGAAATTGTACAAATTGTTTTTATAGGTAGATATATTTCACTATTTGCGAAAATATTTATATATTTGTACTAATTTGTACTTGGTCTTGAAATGTAATTTGTACTTTCAACAAAATTGTACTTTAAGTACAAATTACAAATACTTCGTTTTCGAGGACGTCCAAGTACAAATACAAATACGACTACACAAATGTACTTAAGTACAAAGTACAAATACTAGAAAAAAAGTATTTGATTCTAATTTCAAGTACATTTCTTCAAGTACATACCCAACTCTGATTTTAACAATATTTAAAGATTTAAGTCAAAAAGGATTCAATTAAATAAATGTTCAAAATTAAATTCATGTAATAATGTAAGGACGTTTCGAAAATTATTGTTTAAAATTTAAGTGAGTAACTAATATTAAGTAGTCGGGATCGGCAGGAATTGGGAAATGAAAATGTAAAAAAAATAATATACCGGGAAAACAAAATGGAGAAAAATTACCGGGGAAATAAAATTTGATAAGGGAGTTAGTTGACGTGGGTCCTTAAAAGAGGATAGACGTTTGTTCCACGTTTGGCAAAAATTTGTTTTTCGTTTCCTAATAAGAGGAAAGACGTGTGTGCCACGTTTGCCAAGATGTGTTTTTGGGTCCTTGAAGGAGAATAATCATGTGTTCCACGTATAGCAAAAATTTGTTTTTCGTTACCTATAATAAGAGGAAAGACGTGTTTGCCAGGTTTGCCAAAGTGTGTTTTTAGTTCCGTAAAGGAGAATCGACGTGTGGTCCTCGTTCGTCTGGGAAGTAAATTTTTTGGAAAATACCGACGATCTGTGGTCGAGAAATTATCGAGTGGAAAAAATAAGAAATTGGAGTTTGTTTTGGAAGCAGATAGAAAAATAGTTGATATGAATCTTATTTAACTTTTTGTGTGCGTGCGGAAATTTACTCTAACATTCGTGTTAACTGTTTTTTTTTTCAAAAAAAATCAATAAATTAAATAAAAATAAAAATGAATATTTCATTTCAAAGGAAATCCAAGACGATGGTCCTAAGAAACCAAAATATTTATAATTTTTGTTGTTGTCGTAAATAATTCATATTTAAGCTGTCATCGTATAAGAAAGAATAGGTAGTCAAATGACTGAAAACATCAAAATACAGAAATGTGCAAGACAGGGTTGCATTCTGTCCCCATTATTGTTCAACCTCTACTCCGAATGTGTGTTTAGAAATGCTTTAGATGACGTGGAGAGAGGTATTCAAATAAATGAGAAATGGATGAACAATATAAGATATGCAGACGACACAATCATTTCGTCGGACAACCCGTCTGATCTTCAGTTCCTTTTGAACAAAGTCAATAAGAGCTGTAACAAATATGAACTCAATATAAACATATATAAAACAAAGATCATGTTAGTCAGCAAGGCTATAACGCAAAATATTCCAATATATATAAATAATAGCCAAATAGAGAGGGTGGAAAATTTTCGATACCTAGGATGTCTGCTGAACGAAAATTGGGATCCAGATAACGAGATCCGAAAACGAACTGAAATGGCACGAGACGCTTTCCAAAAAATGAAAAACTTCTTTGCAGTCTCGATATTTCATTGGAGACACGTTGGCGTACAGTACGATGCTATGTACTACCAGTCGTGTTGTATGGAGTGGAGGGGTGGACACTGAAAGTGTCATCAGCCAACAAACTTGAGGCTGTTGAAATGTGGCTCTACCGTAGGATGCTGATAATCTCATGGGTGGATAGAGTTTCGAACGAAGATATGGTTCAAAAATGCATAGGGACCGAGAGCTTTACACAGTAATCAAAAGACGGAAAGCGGCATACTTGTAACAAATTATAACATAAATTGTGGACAGACTCCCTTGAACCTTTTTTCCGGTACGTCTTTGGCTAAGACCGCGCGTTGTGATTGGCGATTAATAGTTGGAAGTTTTCTATTAGTTTGGGAGAGGGGCGATTTTTAGATATCCGGGGTCGCAAACGAAATCTGTTGTGTGAGATACTAGTAATTTCTAAGACCGTTAAATACGATTTCACTTTCATTAGGAAGTCGTGAACATTATGTCAGATAGTCGATTTCGAATGCAAGGGAATTCCAAGTTTTACCATTCTTTCCGATCAACTCGTATGATTATTGAGGATAACTATACAACCACAGTGATTAGTTCCGGTAGTGTTTTATTGTGCTTCTGTGTTACTTGGTGCTCTTAATCAGTGTCATCTCGAAGCCGCTAAACTCCGTAATTTACTCAACATCTGGTCTGGCGAAGCCGGCTGCCGAAGAAGATTTCTATTGTCATCTCATGGTACTTTCCAACTCGAACAAGTTATTCGTGATAACACCCGTTGTCATATTATATCTCTTTTGTAAAAATACCCATTCAATAAGATATTTTAAGATATACGGTGGAAAATTATCAACACCACAAGCTTTTTTAGGTTTCATTTTCTTTGCTGCTCAATGGATCTCCTGCGGTATTATTGGAAGAACGCAAATGTTCTCTTGCAATTGTAATACATTTACCTCATTTTCGGAAAGTTTAACATCATAGGTACTAGTATCGCTGGCGTATACCGAGCTAAAGTACGATGCAAATCTCTCAGCCTGGTTTTCAATATTAATCTGGACGTCTTCACCATCAGTCATTATAGTCGTTTTTTTGTCGTACTTCTTTTTGTATTTACATAATTTCAGAATTTTCCAGAATCAAGTAAGAAACCATTCCGAATATTCTCAGTATATTTTTTATATTTAACCTTAATTAAGTTTTTTACCGTTTTTCTTTCATCTGCATATAATAATTCAAAAAGAGGAGATATTGATTTATTTTTTCTACATCTTTCCTTCAAATTTAACTCGTGAAGTACCTCTTTATCAAACCATGGCGGATACGATAATGTATTGTTATTATTTCTAATCTTCGGTATACTGCGTTCGAAGGCTGTCCGTACTTTGTTATAGAACTCATCAACGGCATTATCAACTTGTGTAGTCTCATACAGCCCAGACTAATCTGAATCTTTAAATTCGTCGATTAATTTTTCACGATTTGCCTTTTTAAAGTTGTAGGCCGCATACGGTACAATGTTTTTAGTAAATTGTTCCGATGAGATGTCCGCATGCACCACCAACGCCGGATGAGACACATCCTCGCTTACAAACGGTATATGCTCCCTAGTGACAGTACACCCCAAGCTCCCCACCACGAGGTCCAAGGTTTTCCCATGGTAATTAAAAATGTTATTAAATTGTTGTAAATTATTTATATCGATAAACTCCGACAATAGTTTAGTATTCGGTTCTCCATGACTCATATTATTTATACTTCGTACCCCGTACATCACTGAGATTAAAATCTCCTAATAAAATTACCTTATCTGACATACGATTTAGATTCAACTCATAGAATCGAAAAAAATCCGAATAAACTATCCCCGGTGACCCCGGAGGAATATACACTGAGATTACCGTGAATGATCCCGATCTCATTGCAATAGTTACTCCAACTGCATCAAAAACATTGTCAGATACAAATGGGTTTTTAGTGATAATTTTTTTTTTAATAGTAAGGAACGTACCGCCGCTTCTCTCTTTCCCAGTGTGCAGCGCCCTCCTGTCACTCCAAAAAGACAATCCATGCACCATACCCCACCACCTCTCCATCCAAGAAATTATCATTTAACTACGATTCAGTGATGCAAATAACATCAAACTCGCTATCGACCAAACGGAAGTTTTATCTGAATCGGTTATACATTTCCGGAGATACTATGATATTTTCATTTTAAAAATTTTTTTTATTTTGGTAGTCCTGGCAAAGATTTCTCTGCTAAAACCTTATGTTCACCACTAGAGCCTACAAGACACACGTCCAAAAAGTTTGATTGCCATCGACGTAGAAATGCCGAAGAAAATCGAGGGACAAGGACTTTTTTTAAGTTTTCTCAAAAAACATTAATTATTGCTTTTCATATTGCATTCATGATTTTTATCGAAGCGTTCCATACACTGGAAGTCCTTTGAGGGCAATGTTCCTACATATCAAATTTGGTTAAGATCCTTTCAGTACTTCAGGAGTTATTTACTCTTGAAGTTTTAACTTTGACAGCTTTAAATTTTTGACAGATGAGAGTTAGAAATTTAATTTCACCTATTCTGGATATAGCTTTTTAAGGTCTTTAAAATAACCTATCACAAGACAAAATCACTTTTAAAAATCTTGTATCATTTCTTGTAGTGGCACTCCTGATTGACAGATCGCGACGAAAACCTTACTTTCACTTTTCTACCGTAAACCCTACTACCATACCAAATTTGGTCCTGATTGGTTGGATGATTCAGGAATAAATCGAGGGACAAAATCTAGCGACCGACAGACCGACACAGATATTAATATTAATATATTTATATTTTTGCAGATCTTTACGTTTCTGAACACGGTGATCTCGAAAATGTAAAAAAAAAATTGAAATTTTTTTTCGATTACCATACCCTAATTTTTTTGGTTGATTGCAGGTAAAAGGTCGACGAACATGAACGTTTTTCTTAAACAAACGGAAAGCCAATCTCACGAAGATTACAAAAGTAAAAAAAAATCAAAAACTGACGCCAAATATCGTTTCAACCGTTCGCGAAAAAAACTCTTACTCTTTTTTTAACATTTTTGATTTTTTTTATGGTTGTACTCTTATGCGCACGGACCATTTGCTAAATTAACAAATAAAAAAAAATCAAATCCTCCTTCTGGCAACATTAATATTTTTTATGAGCGTGGACTCGTTTTTGCACGTTCATTTCATTCTAAAATTCCAAAAATAAATTCACATCTTCTTACCAATTTACATTCTTTACCATCACTTAATATCTCTTCCAGCATCCAATTTTGATTCCATCAACCAATATCAACTTCCATCCATCCAATATACCATCAATCCAATTTATTTTATTTTTATTTTTACTCCAATTTAATAAAAACATCAAAAACTTTCATAGAATCACTTTTTAATATTTTAATCTCAATAACCAATATAATTTCAACAATTTTCAACACTATGCAAACCTACAGGTCTACTCACCGCAAGCAGGGCTGATGAAAAAAGCCTACTTTTTAGTTTTTTTGCGCGCAGGATACCAAAACCCTAAATGAGTTAAGACCCGATCTAACTAGAAAATACAAGTTTTAACTAACCGCTTCAGTTAATTCTATAGGCTATGTGCAAGTGATTTGAATTTTTAAAAATTCGACGCCAGCGATTACGGTGGGGAAATGTGGAACTTTTCACGGTACAGATTATTACAGTTTGTATGTGTTGCTGTATTATTAAATACCAATAACATTTAAATAGCACAATTTAAATCAATTTTGCAGTCTGTTTTAGTTGAAATTAATGAGTTGGTGTTTCTATTAAATGAATAAGTACATCAAGACGAAATAGATAAGTTGATTTTATTAGATCTACGAATGCTTGAATGACAATTCGCGTAATTTTTACTTACTTTTCAAAGTTTTGTACATTAGTTTGTTAATTTGTTTTAATATACACATCAAAAGGACGCAAAGAAGTTCAGGAAATACTACTTGTTTTTTCCTCGTTCTTCTTCATACCTTTCAACTAATTTTAAATTTATTTGAATTGGTATTTTTTGAAATTAATACCATGAAAAGTTCCGGCGCGCCCAACCAGTGGGCGCTAGTTGTGAACTTGCACATAGTCTATAGTTTTTACAGAAATAACTTTAGTTAAAATTAGTTTTAACTGACTATTAACTTAATATATTTTATTAAATAATTTTAGTTAAGACTAGATTTATAGTAAAAGCAAAGATTAAAATTGTTTTAGTAAGTTAACTGTGTTTACATTATTACTGTACATATTTAGAATTTACATGGCATACTGTTATGACATTTGGAATTGCAAAACTCCATCTTTTGCTACAATTCTGTACAGGCCATCTCCATTTCTTTATACACATTTTTATATATCTTTAAAGCTGGTTCACACTATGTGATTTCTCACGTGACTAGGTCATACGAAAAGTCATAGCTAAATCATATCTAAACGCTCAAATCACATGACCAATAGTTTTTATGTTCACACTACGCAAGTTTACTTATGACTTTTCCTATGATTTAAAAGTCAAAACCGCTGTGATGTCATAAATATTCTAATAGTAAGCGTGATTGTTTTTGAATTGTGTTATCGAATATAAATTATTATGAGTGACGAATTAAATTTCAAAATAGTGTCTTCCTTATTATTAGTTGCATTATGTAGAAAAAAAGTAAAGAAGGCAAAAAATACATTGTTGGAATAGACCATGAAAATACTGAAGAAGTTAGTCGAGAGGAAGTTGGAGAGATGAAGTGTTTTTAACTAATTTATAGAACCTTCCAGAATTAATCGAACTGCAAAGGCACCAACAGAAATCAGACAAACGTTTACAAAATATTTTAATAAGAAAAGATTTGTTGAATGGCAATGGGAAGCTATTAAGAAATTTAATTTTTAGAAACAAATAAACCATGGTTAATTTTTAAATTAAATTTATTCCTGCAACCATTATATATCGGAAGCAGCTTTTTTTTCAATAAACATTTTTTTATATTTATACCAAATATTATTTATTTCGTGTTTTGCATGATTTACATTACCAACAACCTAAAATACGAAAAACATTTAAAAAAGGCGGTTTATTCAAAAAAATCATATGAAAAGTCATAGCAAAATAGACACCGTCCTATTTTGAAAATCACTTATTATTTTGCTATGACTTTACTTATTATTTTGCTATGACTTCAATAATATCAAACAAGGTGGAACTCGGATGACCGCAGTTCTAAGGCTTCTATACATCTTCTTTCTTTCTGGATTAATTGTAAAGGAAACCTCGATTAGATTCATTAATATGAATTAAGTGCAAATTATTCTTAAATCGCTCCCCAAATATTTTTGTACGTTATTTTTTTATCATATTTAATAAATTCACCAATCACGGAAAACCACTACTTTTCGGTTTATTCTTAATAAAATAACGGATTAAAAAAATAATAAACCGATAATTTACTATTGGTAATGTAATTTTACTATATAAGAAAAAAATACACTAGAAAATTAAGGATTTTAGGATTAGAATTTAAGAGACCTAAAAATTGAATTATGCGGACGGACAGACGGACACGGGACCAGAACATAAGGCTTCTTCATATACTGTGTATAGAAGCCTAAAATCATATAGTGTGAACGTAAAAAAATTTCTCACGTGAGAAGTCATGTGACAAGTCACGTGAGAAATCACATAGTGTGAACCAGCTTTTATACAAATTTTATAGTGAGACACGAACTTTATAGTTTCCTGTAAAAATAATAGATGGAGATTCGAGAAGCAATTACAAATTGCAAACAGAAAATTTAGTAAGGATAGAAATTTTAATTTTAAGGTAGAAATGAAGTTCAAATAAGTCAGAAACATTTGTCTGCGGTTCATCCAAGAAGATGGTGCCAATATTTTATTATTTTACATTTATATAAATACGAATATGTTGTTAAAAATGTTAACTATAATCACTAAACATTTAGAAGGGATAACATCTAAAGGGCCCTATTCACGTGCGGATATGTATGTTGGATTTACCCAGCGGACAGATCTGTCATTGGGTACACACAATAGACATGCACAAAGCGACAAATTTGTTGTTCTGCTACACACAGTCCACAAAATTTGGAATCAATTTTCTTTCTCACATACTTCATATCAGCCTCTGGACAAATTTCTTTACATTTCATAACTAATGCCTGATATGGTTCAGCTCTTTTATGCTTTTTAATGTATATTATGCTTTTTACATTCCAGAGGCAAGGATACATTTAATATAATGGAATAAAGATTTCCCAAAATTGTTTGTTGTCACATAAAGCCATATTTATGTTTGTATTATAGGTGTTTTTTAACCACGAAATATTGATAAATTATGCACACAGAAACGGCAGTAAACCTCACGGTTGGCGGATATGTCCGGCTCACTGTCGCTGTTCGTCATCCTACAAAACGAGCGGCTAGCAAAACATATCCAACGAGCATGCAGATACACACATGCTGAATTGTACAACGGACAGATCTGGCAGACAGATTTAACATACAAATAAGCGTATGAATAGAGCCGTTAAAAATCTAACGTAGGTACAACTCAAAAGTTGTAATTTTGAGCCGAAATTAGTACATAATTATATTATCTTTTAACAATATAGAGAAGCGCTACAATAGACCTCATACATTGTCAGGAAAACACGAGTCAAAATATGTTATAGGTGTACTTAGTCGGGAATCGAACCTACGACTGCGACATAGCAATCCAATATTCTGATTGCTAGTTTATCACTGCGCCCGTTAAAATAACGATAAATAAATAAATAGCAGACATCTACTGTTTATACCATTTAAAGCATAATGACTAGGGATACGTAATTTTCGTATTTACGAAATACATGCGATAAATGCGAAATTTTGCCAATATATGCGAAATGCGATAAATGCGATTTTTTAATTTTTCATATATTTCCGCGAAATCTCGAAAATTATTATTATTTAAAGCGAAACGATCAAGTAAAGCTGGATTTATAGTTTGACGGACTGTAAGCGTAGACGCACTGCAAAAAAATCAAATATAGAATTTATGTACTCTTGTTTATAAATGAACGTAAACGCCATGGGCGTCGCTTCCAAAATTTCCAGGGGGGGGGGCGATTCTTTTAAATGCTATTTAGAAAAACGATTAAGTAAAAAATTAAAAATCTGATGTGACATCACATGACTTTCCCATTTTCAAATTACTTTGGAGTTCAATGAAACGAAAAATGTCAAGTATTGATTATCATTACACGCACAAAGATCTTCTTTGTTTCAATTGAGACTAATTTTATTCCTATCTATAATAATGGGAAGAAGAATCGGGCCTTAACAATTTTCATTCTTTGAAAAAATGGATTCAAGATGGGATTTCAACCAAAATCTAATCAGCTCTTTAGATTACTGTTATAAACCAGTACATAAAATTTCAATGAAATCGGTTCACGAGTTTCGAAAAAATCATGAACGAAAAAATCGCACACAATACACATACACGCACATCCGGACATCATTTCAAAATTAATCTCAAATGATTTGTAGGATTCATAGATTATGAAAAAAATGTTAATATTATATTGCAATTGTTAAATTATTATATTTTTTTACAAAAGCCAGGGGGGGGGCTCGAGCCCCCCCTTGGCGACGCCCATGGTAAACGCATGACGCAGCGTAAGTGAAACGGACTGGAACGGAAGAGATAACCAACTTTCATCTTTTGCAGTGCGTTTCTTGCGTCCGGCCAATCAAAAGAGAGAATTCTGTTTGACGTGGCTGTCATACTGTCAGCTGTTCCTTCATGTGCGCTCTCAATTTAAGTAAAGTAGCTTGAGTTGAATAATTTTCTGTTTTATGTTTTATTATTGACTTTTTTGTTTTATTATTAGTATTTCTGTTTCGTAAAAAACGTAAAAATTTGTAGGTTAGGTATAACTTTTACCCATGCGCAAAAATTCCGTTCCGTCGATTTATAAATTTAATCATATTTTACAGCCCGTTTGTTACGTATCCAGTGCGTCTACGCTTACAGTCCGTCAAACTATAAATCCAGCTTAACTTATTAAAACATATACATTTTTAAATTTTGTCGCACCGTTTCTGACTGAGAGCGACTTAAACATGACTGTAAAATACAAAAATTATTGTCATCTATATTAGGGAAACGGTGCGACAAAATAAAAAAATGTATATGAACAAATGAATAAAATTTTCAACAAAAAATGTCCAGAAAGTTTTGGTCTGAAACTGATTTTTATATGACAAAAATTACTTCAAAATTTTCAATTTACATTGGTAACATTAGAAGTGTCCGAATATTTTTGTGAGTACTCTATTTAAAATATTGTATATTATAGTTTTTAATTTTTTTATAAGTTTTTGCGAATAAATGCGAAATTTCGCCTTTCTAATTTTTTTAAATGCTAATTTTTAATATTTTATTTGCGAAAATTACGTACCCCTAATAATGATCAAGCGAGAATATTTGAGGATTTGTTACTAATAGTACTCATAGACAAATGTATCTTAAAAATGACGCCCTCCAAGATGTCTAGACATAAAAGCAAAAGCTTTTACGGATAAAACATAAATAGGTAGTATACATATTCTACTTTAAAAGTTTGTATGATGCATAAATATTGTTATGTATCTAAGAAAAATTTATGGTTACTTACTTACCTATGGTAAGTATACAATATGCATAGTCAAAATTTTTCAATTAATTCAAGAAAATATTAACTTCTAGTATGTTATTAATTTTAAATGAAGTCGGTTAAAAACATACAAAAACATTAGGTATATATTGTAAGTTAGTATTTGCCAACATTTTCATCGTCTATTATGGCGGGTACAGATTTCTAATTATTTTAGTTTGGGGGTTTGTAATTTTACTTTACTTAATACATTAAATAAGTATTCGTGTATGTATAAGTATGTACATCGTCGAAGCGCCGCCTGTAGCCTAAATAAATTTTAATTTTATGTCAAACAAAATCTTTCAATTGCGTCTTTGAATCAAAACCGTGGTTGATTTTCGACTTCTTTTGATTCAGCGTGGAGTTCGATTCCACGACTACACTTGTTTGTGATTCTACTAACCGAAGGAATAATTATAAGATACATTACGAGAACGTAAAAGGGGTAAGTGTGTGGTATTAACCGGAGTCACCGCGCTTAACTCTTTCAAGACGGATTTTTATTTTCTTTTTACGTTTTAAAGTCATGAATATTATTTCAAATAACGTCATTAGAGAGCTTTTCAAATAGTTTGTAATTTTTTCAGAATTTTTCGCCATTCCTTTTCAACTTTTCGAACATTTCTTTTTTTTAATAAATTTTTATTATAATCTATCGAGATATGGGACAGTATAGCCCATCGGTCTTTAAAGTTTTGAAATAATATATAATAAATTCAAAAAAGTTTATTTTATTTACAAAAACGAAAAATTATGAATTACATTGAAGAGGTGTGAAAACCAAATTCGTATTGGGATGGGAATCTATTGTCCTGTTAGTCTCGAAAGGGTTTAACACCTTAATATGTATTTTGTTATTTATGATGTACCTAACTTATCTTCGCAAATTAATGGAGTAGATTATTATTGTTTAAATTTAATTAGCACGACATGTTTCATTTGACTACGCACATATCTTCAGGTGCGACTATAAAGGAATATACTACCTTACTATTAGTATATTTAAAAAACAATTTTTATTTTACAATATAAAATACATACTTTTTATAATATTGTTGTAATATGAAATATGATTTTTTAAATAAAATATATTGTTAGTATAAAATTGAAAGCCTCTAAAATCATAGGCATATGTCATTTTTAAGTTTTTCTTAATATTTTACAAAATGCAGAGTAAACAAGAAAAAGTGCATTACAAAATGTTGCAAAAGCGAAATGAAAATTTGACAATTTCTAGTAAAAGATTGCTAGCGAACTCGGAATCCCAGTAAACCTAGTAAATTCAACATTAAAAAATTAAAAGAAAATTTGGAACTGAAGGGAAAACGGTGCCATGAATAAAAAAAATTAGATAAAGCTATTGTAATAAGTTACTTAAAATTAGAAAGAAGTGCTTCAGTCCGGAATGTTGCTAAAAAAGATGAAATAAATGAAGGTATGATCAAACGAACAAAAAAAATTAATAATTTGAAAACCTATAGATACAACATAAACCAGAAAGAACTGAAAAACAACTTTTTAACAATAAAAACTTGGATGACAAAATTACGTAAAAATGTATTTCGCGACACCAGCTGATCCCCAATATTACACAAAAAAACCTGAAGAGGATCTTCCTGATGCCAGAAAAAAAATTGGTGTTGAAAAATTTGGGCCCAAGCTGTTAGTTTGGCAGGCTATTTGTCAGTGCCAAAAGCAAAACGAAGTTTTCGTTACATCTGGTTCTATAAATGGAGGAATTTATGGCAAAGAATGTATTGAAATTTTTTTAAAACCATTCATTAATTCACATGAATGTTCAACATTATTTTGGCCTGACTTAGCCTCAACTCATTATGCTACACAAACTTTGCAGCTCCTCAAAGCGGAAAATAATGAATTTGTACCTAAAGAGGCTAATCCACCAAACGTACCAGAACTTCGCCAAATTGAAAGATATTAAACTCTAGTAAAAAAAAAGAACTGATAAAGGATAAAAATAATAGGACATCGAAGCGTTCAAGGTAAAGTGGAAAAGAACAGCGAGTAGAGTGCCGGATAAGATCTTGCAAAACATAATGGAAGGCATCAAACGGAAAGTAGTTACGCTTGACCATCCGGAAAACCCAACCATTACTTTTTTTTTATTTTGAATTGTTTGATGTTGTTTTAAAAAAGGTTTCGAAAAAATATATCTTCAAACTTTAAAGTTATGTTAATTGAAAATTACGATTTTCTAACGATACGGAACTCAGACTCCTTATATTAACGGCAATAATTTCTTATTCTAAAGTTTGAACATTGCAAACAATTTTGCTATTTAATAGCAGAACTAAAAAGGCTATTAAATATTCACCCATTTTAAACTTGTGGTTGTAAATAATCACTACTTTAGTAGAAAATTACTATGATTTTTGCACTTATCGGGAAGGAAAATATGTATTTTTTATGACATCACCCCTTATATGTATGTGTGTACAAAATAACATATATCAGTTATGTGAATAAGAAACACTCCTCGAATTGTTTAGTTCAACCCACTGCTGTAAAATGTAAATTAAAATCAATTTTAAATTTAACCCAATCATACAATGCATATTTTCAATATACAGGGTGTCTGGAAATGACTTTGCAAATTTTGTAGGGATTGTAATCAATATGTTTTTTATTTATGATTTATTGATTTTCCTGATACTGATTTTGGAATGAATCGCAACGATTAGAATATTTTAGTTAGGAAATATCTAGTGAATCTTGGAAAAATATCCAGCGTTTTCGTTTTAGAGCAGAGACAAAAAAATAAAACTTCAAGTTTGTTTATTGAATGGCATAAACTTAACTTTAGTTGACTTTGGAAGAAAAAAGAGTTACAAAGTGTAAAATTTTGAAAAATAACCGCATAATCTTTGCTTTAGTAATATATTGCTTAAAGCGACTTTAAAATTAACTATACTTGACGTTTTTATACACACCCTGAACATTTACAGCCTTACTAATAAAAATTCCTTATTCAGGAGTTATACAACTGTTTAGTTATACACTGTATAAGGCATATATAAGAGACGCATAAATTTCTTACTAATAAACGTCATAATAGCCGCTGTATAACTATGCACTTTATTATACATCCGAATTGTCATCAACATGCTTGATTAGTACAACTGAGAATAACTATACAAGGCTTATAGAGAGCACAATTAATACACGGTTTATTAGTAAAGTTTTCTTATACAACCCTGTATACGCCTGTTATAAGATTTATACAACATTTATTAGTAAGGCTGTTTATGTATATTTAAAATTTGTCGATTAAATGAAATTGTGCAAGTTCGACATAACTATTTTTTTTTAAATAGGTACCTAATAAAAGCAATAAAAAAGCATATAGGTACTATATAATATATTATTATACTGTACTAATATATATTAAGGTACTATGATATACTGTAATATAATATTATCTATTATTATATAATATAATATTATAATATACTAACAGCCTTACTAATAAACGTTGTATAAATCTTATAACAGGCGTATACAGGGTTGTATAAGAAAACTTTACTAATAAACCGTGTATTAATTGTGCTCTGTATAAGCCTTGCATAGTTATTCTCAGTTGTACTAATCAAGCATGTTGATGACAATTCGGATGTATAATAAAGTGCATAGTTATACAGCGGCTATTATGACGTTTATTAGTAAGAAATTTATGCGTCTCTTATATATGCCTTATACAGTGTATAACTAAACCGTTGTATAACTACTGAATAAGGAATTTTTATTAGTAAGGCTGTAATAGTATTATATGAATATAAAATATAATATCGCTACCTGAAAGCTACAGTGAGATATTATCTTGCCAACTATGATTTTCAGTTAGGTATTTTAAACACTTTTATAATTTTAAACATTGTATCGTTAGAACTAATGTTTACCTAGTAAACAATGAAAATTTTTTTTAAATTTTAAAACATAAAAATGTTTAAAAATATTGTTCAAAATACCTAACTGAAAATATTAGTTTTGCCAGATATCTCACTGCAGCTTTCAGGTAGCAATATAATATTATTAACTTTTATTTATTAATAAAAATTATACAATGGGTCAATAATTATTGTATAAAAATAATCCAATCGAACTTTGGATGTAATTTTAAAAAAACTGTCACCTGTACATCATAATATGTTGTAGCCTTTATTCCGTATCTTCAAAATGTACTTTTGTTTCATCGACGGCAATGCCTAAAAATTTTGAAACTATAAAACAAAAGTACATTTGGGGTTTTGGTGAATATGTGAATATGGCAGTTTTTGAAATTATATCCGAAGTTTGATTGTATAGTTTTTATACAAATGACCCCAATTGATATGTATTTTATAATGATTTTTGAGAGAGTTCTAAAGAATTCTGAATTGAAATGAAAAAAGAGAATTCAAAATATGCTTCGATGAAACTTTAAACAAAGACATACATTTATGATATTAAAAAAATTGGCTTTTCTCCGATTAACAAGAAAATATTTTGGGACTTGATCCACACTATCGGAAACGCAGTTTTGCCTAGAAAATTATAAATAAATTTAAAAAAGGTTCCTACGAACCTCTAATAATAACTATAAAAATACTTAATATATTTTATTTAAAAAATATTAAACAACCAAGTTTAACTTTGTGCATGATTTGCGATATCCATCACTTCACTAGCAAAAGCTTGTTGTTCATATTTTTCTAGAACTGCTTTCATAAGAATACATTTAGTTTTATAGCAAGAACAATTCACTGGATGTTCAACATCATCGGGATCTAGCATTTCTACTTCAATTGTATATCTTCTTCGACTTTCTGGTGAACGTTGCATAGATATACAATATGCTACTGGAATGCCTTCACTAACTTCTAAACTGGTGGGTAAAGTAATCATTGTTTGCTTCCAATGAGTTTCGGGTTCGTCAGGAGCGGTTGTTAAAACAACTGGTTCTGTTAAAGATGCTGGAAAACTACAATTAAACCAAAGACAAATGCCTTCATAATATCCTGGTTTGTCTATCACCGTTAGATGACGATATTCAATTTTATCAATATCTTCGACAGTTATTTCACGTAAATCAAAAAATGCTATAACTTCAGGATCAGCTAAAATCATTTCTGGTTTAATAGTTGCTACTCTTGGCGACTCAGCACTCTGTGTTTTCAGTTTTTTACCAAAAGTAGTCATAGATACACCGCTTACATCTTTCCAATATTCATTTAGGGACGGTAAGCTATAAAAATGATAATTAATTTTTAAATTTGTTCTAGCTTTATAAACAATCAGTGTTTTATTTACCTGCAAGGAGCGGAATATAATGTAGCATTTTCAGGAAATAATAATCCTTCTGCTTTCAAAAATTTATCTCTTGCAAATATAACAGAATCTAGCATTCCTTCATGAAGTAAAAAGTGACCCATCCATTCAGAAACTATAATATCTACTTTTTCATCTCCTGGTAACGTTAGGGTTTCTATTGTAGAGTGAATTACCTAAAAAATTAATTAATTTAAATTTTGAACTATAATATTATTCTATCTTTTATCTTATATAGGAAAAGCCTTTTCAAAAGAATAATACATTATACTAAATAATTCTAGTGCTCTCATTGTCTACATTCATGGGCAATCGAAATTCCTACGTGTATCTCTTAAACAAAATCATTGTGTAATAGAACCTGCTGTGACAATCTGTGTTTGTGAACCGCTGTGAGTCGGTTGGAACATGAATTCTTAAACGTAAAAAAACGTCTTTTCCTCCCTAGGTATAACTATGTATGTAACTATATTGTAGTAATTTGAGAAATAAACGAATAAACTGATGAAGTAAATTTAATATAATATTACCTGTACAATATTTTCCACTTGATTTTCGCGAACAATTTCCTCTGCTATTTTATAAACTTCGCTTGCTTCCACAGCATAAACTCGAGCAGCTCCTGCTTGAGCACAAAATATAGATAGAATTCCTGTTCCAGCTCCTACATCCAAAATTGTTTTCCCTTGAAATGCATCTTTATTATTGAAAATTGCTTGTCGATAAGCATCATTTCTAGAAGTGTCTTCCAACATACATTTGTGAACCTGACGATAAGTAAAAATGTATTATATATATGAAATTTTATGTACAAGGTGCGGTAAAATAATATAATATTATAGAGTAGTGTTGTTTAACTGTACGAACATTGAACTTATCATTTAGGTAAATACTATTATATTTATTTTTCAGTTTTGGAGTTATTCAAGGAATTTTACATGCTCAGATCCGTACTGACAAGCTGCTATGATCAGACTGAATGTTGCAAACACACCTCGCGCATCGCAGTATTATGAATGTGAAATGTTTCAAAATAATTATTATACTCAAAAATGTACGTAAGTTCCAATTATTTTACGCACTCTCCACCTATTTGTTAAAGATACAACCAGAGGCGTATTAAGCAAGTTTGACGCCACAAAAGCCTTTAATATTTTGCGCCCCTATCTCCCTATCTTCGGTTTTCCAGTTGACCCTTTGTTTAAATTAGAAAAATTTATAAAGAAAATGTAACTTATTTTTAATAATAATTTAGACAGTGAATGATTAGGTAATTGAGCATACGTAAAACAAATATATTATGCTTGAAACGGTTTTTTTCGTGATGTCCCATTGGCGAAAACATTCACGATGTCGTCAAAATTTATGCTATTTAATTCATCACTCTCGATGCACATAAGAGCCAATGCGTTCAATTTTTTATTGGATAATGTAGACCCGTGGTAGTCCTTCACTCTTTTCTGCTTTGCAACAAACATCCGCAACAATATAGTAAATTTTCCTGTCTTAAAAAATCTAACAATCCGTTCGATGAAAGACCTATGTAGATCTTTGACTTGAATTATCTCGCTTCCTAATTGGTCATCGAGATCATCGTTATACTTTTATACGTTATACTCAAGGTTAACCCTTAATCGCTATCGTGAGGTGTCCTAGACCGCATCAAGTTTGAATTAACCCTTGTGTTACCAACCAAATAAATTTACACTATTGGCCAACCAGGGTACCCGGGTACCCATGAACGAATTTGTATGTAATATTCTGCTGTAATTAGAAATTATTGTATGTATTTTATGGATATTGATTTATTAATGGTTAACGAAGATATTTACACTTAAATATCTTTTAAATTTTTGAAAATTTGTTGTATAATACGAAAAACAAGTAACCACTGCTATAATTTAGATTTATATAGTTTAATTTGAGTTTGATAAATAAACAATTAAAAATTAATATTATTTATTACAACTTATGAATTTACAGTTATTTATTCCTTTTTTGTATAAAAATATTTCAGTTTTATTTTATATTACTTGAATTGAAGTATTTTTACATGCGGGTACCCGGTTGGTGTATACGTATACTTATTTCAATTTGGAAATTTTCTATATTAAAAAAACAAAACAAAACTTTTCAATGCATATTTCGATAGAAAATCGGTCAAATGGTGGGGATCCGAGAGGTTTTTAGCAAATTTTTTTTATGAAAAAAGTTATTGAACAAAATGTACGTCTATGGGCACCCGGGTACCCGGTTGGTAACACAAGGGTTAAAGGTGTTTTTATATGCCGATAATTCTTTTTGTGTTATTAAATATTAATAAAATCTTAAAATTAATTACTTTTTAATTTTCTCTGGCTTACTAGAATACCAATTAAAAAAAACAACCAAAAGTTAAATTGTACGTGGGTTTACGAAATAAACAAAGCCCGGTCACTGAGACCGCACAGTAGTTATAGTGTGACAATTATTTGACGTTAGCGATTAAGGGTTAAACAGATCTTCATTAAAAGTAATAAATCTATTACAATATAGATAGAATATGCAGGCTACCAACTACAAAGCTTTTCTCCTAAAAGAAACTGCAAGCGGGAAAATAAAATAAAGCGGTGCAGATAAATAGGCGTCCGCATATGTATATAATAAAATTCTTTTATTTCTAAAACAAGATAAGTACCTACTCTGAATTTTAATTACGAAAATAAAAAACATATTATTTTTACAATTCCTGAAATTTAATTTTGCGTCTCCCGAAATTTTGCGCCTCTGAAATTTTGCGCCACAAGCCCGGGCATCATGGGCCTGTGGGATAATACGGCACTGGATACAACAGCCAAAACAATAAGATTGAGCGATTACATTAGAAAATCTTGGGAAAAGTTTGACTTATTTACTTAGGATGTTTAAAAGTTAACCAAGAAAATTAAAAAAATTACCATTATATGAAGCTTTTTAAAATTCTGCATTTTTTGGTAAACGAGTCAATATGGGTAATCATAATCACTTGTGAATTGAAAAGTTTGATTCTTTTAACCTTGAGAATAATGTAATCGACAATACTAGCGGAGTTAAATAATTGTAAATTGTATAGCTTGTCGAACTCCAGCAGTTCGAATTTACACGTACTCCAAAACATACCTAATAAAAAGATGGTCGTTGCAAAAAAATTTATTGTGGTAAAACAATTTGAAGGTATGCCTCGAGACATTGATCTTAAATTAATCACCGAGGAATTGCCTTCTGTTAAGGATGGCGGTAAGTAATATTTTGTAAATTATAATCTAAATATGCAGAATCTTTAAATAATGTTAAAGAATTTTTGCCCGACTTGGTAAGAAATGTTTTGAATTTTAAACAGAATTTTAAACAGCGTGAAGAAGAAAAATTTATAATTAATAAATAAGTCCCTTATCACAAACTGATAATATATAATGTAATGAACGTAAGAATATATAAATATTTAGCTTATCTTCGTATATAACAAAGTTACCAAGTAAATATGAACATGTTGCAAATCGAATGGTGGGAATTCTGAAAGTTGTTTATAAAATTTAAAGAAAATATCCACTATGACTATAATAAGCAAACCATAGACCTGGGGGGAAGATATTTCTAATACTGTTTAATTCCACACTTTTCAGCTTTTCACTGTACAATTTTTCGCTTAGTTTTTTCGTCAATAAAAATCAATTATAACACCTAAAAGTGAAAATTTGGGAGCAAAAAGTTTTAAGAAATACACACAAAATTTGCTTTTTTGAATAAGTTAAAAATTTTATATAAAAGAAATATGTTTCTTATGAGTTATGACAATATGTGATTAACAAATCATTAACACATTTTCAAGGTTGCATAAAATGGCAATATTTACTTTAATACATTGTTATATTATAAGATGGAAGAACAAAGAAACTATTTGTGATGATCATGTACGGGAGAAAACCCGAAGTAAACCTTCTGTTTTTTGCAAAATGTTGTTTGCGTTTTAAAATCAATTTTAATTTGTAGAATTTCTGGCAGAAGCCGTATACTTGAGTGTAGATCCTTACATGCGTTGTTATGCTCATACTTTCGCACTAGGAAGCACTATGATGGGATCTCAAGTAGCCAAGTAATGAATTTCAATATTAAAATAATTATTATGTATAATAAACTAATATATGATTTGTAGAATAATCGAATCGAAACACAGAGGCTTCCCTGTTGATAATTATGTTGTTGGACCATTCGGTTGGAGAACACATACTATTTCTGATGGTTCAGGAAATGAATTTTTGAAACCATACATCATTCCGGATTTTGGTAGCTTGCCATTGTCATTGGCGTTAGGTGCTTTAGGAATGCCAGGGTAATTTTTTATTCTAAGTATACAGGCCACTTGAACTGTAAATAATTATTTCAGTGTTACAGCATATTTCGGTTTCTTAGAAATATGTAAGCCAAAAGCAGGTGAAACTGTAGTAATAACAACAGCCGGAGGTGCAGTAGGAAGTTTAGTGGGACAAATCGCAAAAATTAAGGGATGTAATGTTATTGGTATTACGGGAACTGATGAGAAATGCGATTGGATAAAAAGTTTAGGATTTGACCATGTAATTAATTATAAAACTGCCGATTTACGTATGGCATTGGTTCAAGCTGCCCCACGAGGAATTGACTGTTATTTTGATAATGTGGGTGTTTTGCACAACTCTAAAGATGAAACTGACAGCTATTTGTTCAATATGCTTTTCAGGTTGGAGGAGAGATGAGTAGCACAATTATACAACATATGAACGAATTTGGAAGAGTTTCGGTATGTGGGTCTATTACTTCTTATAATACGGACATAAAAAATTTACCTAAAGGTAAGAAAAATTAGTATATTAAAGAAAAGCAGAATTAAATAAATTTCATAAATGTTCTAGCGACAATACTACAACCGGCTATTCTGTTCAAGCAAATACAAATGGAAGGATTTACAGTACCTCGTTGGGCAGATCGTTGGTTAGAAGCTATTAACCAAAATTATCAATGGGTAAAAGAAGGCAAATTGAAATACAGAGAAACACTATACGATGGATTTGAGAACATGTTTCAAGCATTCTTTGATCTTCTTACTGGAGAAAATATTGGAAAATCTATTGTAAAAGTTTAATAACTTGTCTAGCCTAATTATGTATATTATATACTCTTATAATATTTCAAATTTTTGAGAGGGCCATTTCTGAAAAATAACCAAAATATATAGGTGTTTAGTAAGGAAATTGGTTTAAAACGTTGTAATATAGATATTGGTTTATAAGGGCCATGCCCCCCCCCCTTATGAATGCTCTTGATCAGAATTTGATGTTGATAAAATATCCACAGCACATCAATGAATGGTGGCAATGTAGTGGCCAGTAATTTTAGATGTAAACTTATAGTGAAGACAAATTAACTGATTCAGAAGCCGAAACTATTATTAATTTATTGTAGACAGCATTTATATATATATAGGGGTTATAATGAACGTGAAAAAAATGCAAGCCCAGGGGTCGTACAGAGTTAATTGGACGTTCTATTAAAATATGTTCTACAGAAAAGTTGTAGATCATAAAAAAATCTACAACTTTCGTGAGAATCACTTTTTACTATCACCTCAAAATTTCCGTGAAAAATGTGAAAAGTCCGAAAAAACGATTTTTTGTTTTTGTTTTTCTTTTTTGCAAAAATAATTCAATTTTGATGAAATTTTGTGAAAGCATGCTTCCTTAATCCTTATGCCTTAAATAAGCATACTTTTTTTACATAAAAAATCTAAAAGTTTTTGAGATATTCAGTTTCTCAGTCAAAAACTGCATACTATCATACTATTAATATTGTATGCTATTACTTTTTGGTATAAGCAATATTATACGATAGATATCGTAGGCACATACATTAAAAATATTATACCTACGCCCCACCGTACCTGCGTTATAATCTACTTTGTATATAATAATCGATAGATAAAATATACCTTTTTAATATTTTTTCCATTAATTGGATTTGCCATCAAAAGTGATTTTGATAAATATGATAAACAATATCGGACACGTATAATTTATTTATTATATTAACTGTCATTCTGACAATTTCGGTTATAGAAAGTTGTTGGTATTTTTTTATCTGTTAATACAAAAATATTTAAAAATTCGTTAGGTATGTAAGTTCATAATATAAGTAGCATACAAAAAAAAAAAGAAAAAATGATACTACTCTTGTAGAACATTTTTGAACATCTTTATTCAATTGCAGAAAAATTCAGTTTTTGTAATATACAATTCCAATCAATCTGCAACGCTTTCGTATAATTCAGTGAATTACTGAAAGTTTACTTAATTGGATAATCTTGAGAATAATATAATTTTAAGTGGTCAACAACACATGCTGCGATTTTGTTTAGTTTTGTGTTGCACGTAGCGTAGTCAAGTCAAATAATTGTAAAACATGGTGGTTGCCAAGAAATTTGTTCTTGTAAAATATTTTGAAGGTTTACCCTCCGATACCGATGTTCAATTACTTACTGAAGAATTGCCCCCCATTAAGGATGGAGGTAAATTATTATTTTTTGTTCTAGTTAATTTTAAGTTTTCGAACTTCTTTATACTAGTAATATAATTATTATAAAATTTATTATAAATTTTTGATATCTTGCAAATATTATCAAAGCACTGAATTTACAAAATTTCATTTTATAATTTATAGTGAAATTAAATAATAACCATTGTTCTTAATTCTGTTGTTAATAATATACAAATATAGTGACAATTTTTTTTTCTAAATTAATAATAATAATAATAATAATAACAACTTTATTTGGCAATTCGCCATTATATACATCACAATTCAAACAAAACTTTCATCAAATAAACTCACAACGTACATAATCATTAATCTTTCTCTTAATTATTGTTTAAATTTTTCAAAATTGCAAGTTGGATAGCACAAAGGTATTTTTTTAAAACTTTGAAAAACTGCAAGTATTAAAAACTGTTTGCAATATTTAAATAAATAGTTAATATGTTTACATATTTCAGGTAGGTTTAGGTATCTAACATTGCGTTTGGTTTTTACAAATCTTTTAAAATTTTGCCCGGCTAATTAAACTTTTTAAAATGGAATCGTTAAATAGAATTTTATGCCGATATGCAGCTGTTCTCTTATCATTTATAACTTCGTCGTTCCTTCAATTTTATTTCAAATACTGTGTAATAATTAGACCATCCAAATCATCGATCAAAATTTTACTTTTTATCTATCTTTACCTTATCTTCTAATCAATACCTGTTTTAATTCCAATTTTTAATTTTTAATATCAAATATTAAAGCAAATCATCTGTAGGGTAAGATGAGGTTAACTGAACAGGTAGGTTAACTGAACACTTGCTTATATCTAACATCTCTTAATTATTTATGGATTCCAATTTTGACAATTCAAAAACTTGCTATAGATGTCACTTTAAGTTTCCAAATATATTCCATAATATTAAAAATCCGCTAATTATAACTTAAAAATTATTTTTATGGTGGCTTTGTAAATTTTTTAACTCTTAAATATTTTGTTTTACGTGCAGAAATCAGTCATATATATAAAATCGTAGTGCATAGTGCTTTAGGGTAAGTATTTGACTATTGATTACCATTATTGGTTTTATTGTTAAACCCATGTTGCTTTCAATTTATTTGTTAACATTTTTTATATGCACAACAGGTTAAATGGACACAGATCCCACCAGGTTAAATGAACAGGTGTGCAGTTAATGCAAAATGCTATAATTTTTTTTAAATTTTGGTGATTTTAATTTTAAAGTTTTTAAATTTTATAATTTAAATTAGGTAGTTCCTTAATGAAGTATTGCGTCTATGATTTCATTTTTTTGTCAATATTTTATATTATATAATAATTTTTTAAAAATATTTTTTACTAATATTTTAAAGATATGTTCAACTAACCTTAATAAGTTCCTTAATAAAGTCTTGCGTATATTTTTTCATTTTTTCTCAATTTTTTTATATTATATAAGGATTTTTTTTATTTTGTACCAATATGTTAAAGATATGTTCAACTAACCTACCTATATGGTTCAGTTAACCTGCATATGGGGTTAACTGAACCATATTGCAGCCATGCAAGAAATTAAAACTCGAAGGTGTATTTTTATAAACTGTGTGTTAGATATATATTTTTTTTATTGCTATATAACCAAACTATATGCTGTAAAAAAATTATTGGTCTATGTTTACACAATCCCATATAAATTTAAATATTTTCTATAGACTGTCCAGTTAACCTCACTCTACCCTATCACTAAAATTTACTTTTTTATTTCATTGATTACTCAAAGTACAAATCAAAATTCAGGGACTTAATGAAACAGCCCTTATTTCTCCGCCAGGTTAGCCAGCTCGCGGGAATTTTAAAATTTAAAACAAAACTAAAATAAAATTTAAACTTAATGTTTAAATACCCCTCCCCCCTTTGTATACAGACGTACCACGACATGTTTAATATGTTTTTTTATACCAAAAGCGTACAGTAATTTAAAATTTGATTAGTACACGATAAAATAATACGATTGGTTTTTTATTGGGGTAATTATCAAAATCAAAATAGGATATTTTAAGTTATTGAATCGACCGTAGAACCGCGCCGCAGACGATTTTTTTAACTTTTTCAAGGGCAATCCGCTTAGAATGACGATTATGGTCTTTAGTTGAGATTATCGTATACTTGAAAAATAGGTTTCACAAAAGTATCACTCAAGTTACTAAACTAATGCGGTGGTATTGCTATTTTTATGAAAAGCTTAACCTTTTGAGGACTAGTGGTTTCATGGTGTAACCACATATTTTGAAATTTTTTGACATTTTTTTTTAACTTTCGGAGTCAAAGGGTTAACTAAACTACTACTTGAAAATAATTAAGGGCCCCTTTTATTAATTTAAAGTTCACATTTAACCAGAGAATTAAAGTAAATTGACCAATAATAAGGATCTTCAATTTTAACTTAACTCTAAGCTTACATTTTAATGCTATCTGTATGAAATCATCTATTAAACTTAATCTTAAAATGTAACCATATTTCAATTGATTCAATCATTTCAAGAATATATCTTAGATAATATGTAAAAAGTAAAATAAATAGATATTGTGACATATTCAACCTCAAACGGCCATCGCAGGATACAATGTAAAAACTTAGAAATACGAGTAATCAAAATAAAAAGTACAGGTAATTGGTAGATAAAGTTAGATAAGTAAAGTTAAAGATTATAAAAAAAAAAAGATAAAATAGTCAACGACTTTCCTTAAGAAATTTTTGATAGAAATGCTTGTTCATAAACTCCAAAATAACTAATTTTCAGATATAACTTGATCACTTGGTGGAAAATTATGAACATATACATAGTGAGAATAGAGAACCTGGTTTTAACAGCGGAACTCAATATAAAGTTTTCAAATTTGTATGGAAATGTTAAACTTTCTTAAGAAACCCCTGCAATTTATCCTTGAATTTATAATAACAAAAACATATTTGTACGCAATTTTAAATACTTTGAATTGTTTGTTTAAGTTAACCGCAATAACATGTTCGCCGCAATAATAAGTTCTCCCAATAAACAAGTTTACCTATTAGTAGATATATTATTATTTGTATACAATTGACGAGAAAATATGAAGTGGTTTAATTATATTATAGAATTTTCTAAAGGCCGTTTTCTTTTTTAATTATAAAAAAAAACTTATTTTAATAGCCAGTCAACTATTGATTAATTAAATTAAAATTACAGTCTTTTTTAACCGTTTATTTATTCTTAGGTGACCATTATTAAAGTCACAAAACTATTTTGTCATCAAAAACAAACTGACGTTTTCGTAATTTATACCTAACAACTTCATTAAAACTTAAAAAAATCAAGGTCAACATTAACAAATGAATTAATTTGGAAATCAGTGGCTAAATAAGAGCAGTGGTCCCGTTTGAACAAAAAACGGGCGTCTACCCCTTTCAAACCATGTTGCATAAATAGCTGTTTTATACTTTTTAAAGTTTAAGTGTGCCTCCTGCAGAACAAAATTATAAATGTTTTCCAAATTGTTAATTTTATTGCTAAACAGTTATATTTTACAGAATTCCTGGCAGAAGCCGAATATTTAACTGTCGATCCATACATGCGCCTTTACTCTAGTCTCCTGGAATTGGGTTCTACTATGATCGGAACTCAGGTAGCCAAGTAAGAAATCAAAGGTTTAGTGTGATAGGGACCTATAATAAAATAATATTTTATAGAATAACCGAATCAAAACATCAAGACTTTCCTGTTGGTAAGTATGTGGTTGGACAGTTTGGTTGGAGAACTCATACCATATCCGATGGTTCAAAAGATAAATTTTCAACGCCTTATATACTACCGGATATAGGTGATCTGCCCAAGTCACTAGCACTGGGAGCTTTAGGAATGCCGGGGTAAAAGTTAGCTTAAGCTAAACCATTTCTACCATTTGAATTAATTATTTCAGTGTTACGGCACAATTCGGTTTCTTGGAAATATGCAAACCAAAAGCAGGAGACACTGTAGTTGTTACTGCAGCAGGTGGTGCAGTAGGAAGTCTTGTTGGGCAAATTGCAAAAATAAAAGGTTGTAATGTTATTGGTGTAACAGGAACAGATGAAAAATGCGAATGGATAAAAAGTCTAGGTTTCGATAATGCAATTAACTATAAAACTACTGATCTGGATACAGCATTGGCTGAAATGGCTACCAAAGGAGTGGACTGTTATTTTGATAATGTGAGAAATGTAAAATAAACCTGACAACAAAAATTATTATTATTATGCCCATACTTAGGTTGGAGGAGAGATGAGTAGTACTATACTACAACATATGAATCAATTTGGAAAAATTTCAGTATGCGGGTCGATCACGTCTTATAATAGCGACTCAAAAAATTTGCCTAAAGGTATGAAAACTTTTAATTATCGTATAATACCCAACCAGTCAAAATATTAAAAAACCCAATTTTAGCCAGTCTAGTGCAACCGGCCTTTGTGTTCAAACAATTACGTATGGAAGGGTTTGTTGTAAGTCGTTGGACAGATCGTTGGGAGGAAGCAATCAATCAAAATGTTGAGTGGATTAAAGAAGACAAATTAAAATACAGAGAAACCGTCACAAATGGATTTGATAATATGTTTAATGCATTTCTTGATCTTTTTTCTGGACAAAATATTGGAAAAGCAATAGTAAAAGTCTAATAATGCTGCATCGTTAATCTGTAATACACTGCTTGCATATCAGTAATAATTATTAATATTACAAATTAAAAATCTGAATAAGTTTCTACTAGAATTATTTTTATCAAACCTATATGAATTTTTAACAATCCATTAACATCCAAAGTTGGCTGATTTAGCATTTTTACAAACTTTTCGTTTGTTTGTTAAGTACTTCAGTAGAAAATAAATTATAAAATAATTTTCAAATTCCTGCCTCCTTCCTTCTTCCCGACTAAACATCACTTTAAGTATTATTATGTAGATAAGTTTAAAAATTTAGAGCACACGGTTGTACTGCTTTGAATCTACACTGGATTGGACAATATAATTATGTGTTGTTGGTTGCAGCATTATTTTTGATAGTTAGATAGTTGATCCGGAATCGAACCTGAATACTATCTTTTCAGTCACAATAATTTTTCATGCGGTGAATAAATAATTATCACCATTAACTTAAGCTTTGTTTATAATTAGAGTATTAATATCTTATTGATATAAATAAAAAAAAGCATCCCTGTGTGGAGTAACATTGCTAACAATTTTTCTTCGGCAAAATAAATATGATTATCAGGTGACGGGTGACAAAACATAATAGAATTTAATATACCGCTAATAGAGACATATTAAACTAGTTAATTTATTTACCGGTTATTGTTAACCTTGATGTAAATATAACGCAAAACGTTTGCATAAAATTCTACTTTATTAATTTTAAAGAATAAAAATTGAATTCAATCAGATTTGGTAGTATAATCTGATTATCAATTTATTATATTTGTATTTAAGGCGCCATAATATTTGGCTCTATAGTTATTAAATCTAGTTAATTAACTTGAATAATGAGTTTAATAACCATTTATGTGTAAGATGATACTTACAAAATCGTCTTAAAAATGCATAAACAATATAGTAATCACGAAGGCAAAACAATTTCGTTATCAATTTATTCTTGATATGACCTAGATAGGTGATGTCCTTATCATTGCCAATGTAGATACAAAATGTAATTCAAAATTTATCTAAAAATGAAAGTCAAGTCAGAAAAAAATGTTAAGAGTTGATTCTAAATTAATTAAAAACGACTGATACGATGATTGAGATTTTTTTATAAATAAAACTAGCATTTCGGAAAATTTAAAATTGTATTGTTTCGCGATTAAACGATACATAATTTACAAATAAATGACATTAATGAACTAAAAGTGACACACGACGTTTAATATTACCGTAGAGCTTTGATTGTTAACCTTGAAGATAACTTCATTGCCATCAGTAAAGACAAACAAAATTGCGGGCGCATAAATGTGCACACGTTCAATTCGTTCAGTTTGGTGTTGTACGTACTATAGTCAATAATTGATAACGATGGTGCTGGCTAAAAAATTTATTGTTTTAAAGCAATTTGAGGATTTGCCTCGCGATACCGATATGGAATTAATTACCGAAGAGTTACCTTCTGTTAAAGAAGGAGGTAAGCATTTAAAAATTATTAAAAATTGATAACATCTGAGCATTGCACATTAAGTTACTAATTTGAATAATTTAAAAATGAATTTTTTAAAACTTTGATAATAGTATATAAATAATAAAAAATATAATATTAGGTCTGTTTTATTTATAATCTAAAACAAAGCAAGAGGTATTCTTCTGAAATAACACCAGATAAGATACAGTCATAATACCAGAAGTTATTAAAAAGATATTATCAAGTTGTTATAAAAATTGATAGTAATTTTATTTATAGTAGAAATATAATAAGATATCAGTTTCATAATGATAGTACAGTAGAGCGCCGATAATCCGGACGTCAGAAATCCGGACCGTCGATAATCCGGATTCAATTTCGGTAGAAAAAATTTTTTTTTAGTCGTCTTACCGCTACAAAAGAATGCGTGGGTGTTTTTATATTTTTATTTTTACTAAAATTTTATTGAACAACCACATTATAACTTCATATTAATTAATGGTTTTCTTTATCTGCTGCAATTACTTAACCACTAAAGTGATTTATTAAAGGTTTTAGCAAGCTTTCTTTTTGTTATGAACTCACACGATCTTTTTTTGATTATTTTTGAAAATCCGGACATTTTGATAATCCGGATAGGGTCCGGTCACAATTGATCCGGATTATCGACGCTCTACTGTATTTATTATTTTATTAAGAACAAAAGTAGGACTTTTCGTAATGGCCATAATATCAGTATTTAAGAAAAACCAAAAAATGCACTCGCATAACCATATCGAGTTTCACTGCTTAAACTAAGTATCCATTAATTATTTTCGTCAGGTCCATATATGGGGAGAGGTGCAACCCCCCCTCCTCTGTGGATAAAATATTTTAAATAAAAAAAACCCAAATTCATTATATTCAACTAAACATTAAATTTATTAACAATTTATTAATCTTACTGTTTTCATTATTTTAAATAATTTTCTGTCCAAAATTACATAGGTTACCTACATGATATATTATAATCCCATCAAGGAATATGTATTTATTGTATCCAAAACAGTTTTAGTTTTTTTCAAGTTTAGATGAACTCGCGTTGCGTTTTATTTGAATTTAAATTCATAAGTTAGTGCTTTTTCCATCTTACAATAAATTAATACACCACCGATGGATTAGTATATTTTTTGTTTCATAAAGTCCTCCCTCCCACATTATCAGTCCGTAGATATTCTATTTGAGACAACATACCTAATATACATATACATAATTTGTAGTATGTATCAAAGTTATTAATAAGTTTACTATGATTTAAATTCAACATTTTGAGTTGAAAAATTAAAAATTGACTGCAACTTTTGTAAAAACGTATATCACTCGAGTGATACATAGTGAATGCATGTCCATTTGTAAACTTTGATAATGTAATAAATATAGGATTTCACATAAACATTACGTATTTCTAGGTAAATTTCTAAGAGCAAATCAATATTATTAAATTATTAACAAACCTGCAACAAGCGACAAACCATAATATTATAGATTAATATTAATAGATTAGATTTATAGATAACTGGAAATATTGATTAACTAATATAAAATTTTGAATAAACAACATAGAGCACTACCAGGGGTGGGCAAAATACATGACAATGTATAATTATTATTTAAAATACAAAAAAAATTGGAAATACTAGGGCGGTTAGAAAACGGGTACTAATGTATCTACGTAAAATATATTGAAAATTTATTATATTTTAAATAAAAAATTCAAATTACAAAATACATGGAAAATATTTTCATTTCCATTTTTTCTTAGTCTTTACCAAAGCTGTCACATGTACGTGTTCACTATTTGATCCACTGATGACTCGCTATTATCTTCCCCTGTATTCCATTACCGCACTGCATATTTATATTTATTACTTTATTTGGGTAGACCTTGGAATATGTCTGTAATATACAATAATTTAAAAAAATATTTTTTGTAGAATTCCTGGCAGAAGCGGAGTACCTAAGTGTAGATCCGTATATGCGTGCTTATGCCCATCAACTACAACCAGGTAGCACAATGTTGGGATCTCAAGTAGCCAAGTAAATAAGAATAGCATAATAATTAACAAAATTCTTTATAGAAACTTAAATTTTGTAGAATTACCGAGTCAAAAAATCGAGACTATCCAGTTGGTAAATACGTAGTTGCGCAATTTGGTTGGAGAACCCATACTATTTCTAATGGATCAAAAGATCGATATTATGCACCTTATATTTTACCGGAAATAGGTGATCTACCAATATCATTGGCATTAGGAGTTTTGGGAATGACGGGGTAAAAAGTCAATCTATCTACCACAACTATCACTATTTTAAATAAACAATATTTCAGAGTTACCGCACTATTTGGTTTCTTAGAAATATGTAAACCAAAATCTGGAGAAATTGTAGTAGTAACGGCGGCTGGTGGTGCAGTAGGAAGCCATGTTGGGCAAATTGCAAAATTGAAAGGTTGTCATGTAATTGGAATTACGGGAACTGATGAAAAATGCGATTGGATAAAAAGTTTAGGATTTGACCACGCAATTAACTATAAAACTGCTGATTTACGTACAGCACTGGCTCAAGCAGCTCCCCGAGGTATCGACTGTTATTTTGATAATGTGAGTGTTTTACATTTCTAAAATGTGGATTATTTTAATTTACTATACTAATATTATTGTGCTTTATGTAGGTAGGGGGAGAGATGAGTAGCACGATATTGCAACATATGAACGAATTTGGACGAATTTCAGTGTGCGGATCAATTACTTCTTATAACAGCAATATAAAAAGCCTACCGAAAGGTAAAATACACTTACACATTTATTGTAAAATACTTATGTTATAAAGTAATACTTACTGTTTTATAAAATAAAAATTTTATTTCTTCTAGCCACTATTATTCAACCGGCTTTTGTTTTTAAGCAGTTGAATATGGAAGGATTTGTAGTGACTAGATGGTTAAATCGTTGGACAGAAGCAATAAATCAAAATGCCGAGTGGATAAAAGAAGGAAAACTGAAATACAGAGAAACAGTTACGAATGGATTTGAAAACATGTTCAAAGCATTTCTTGATCTTCTTGCAGGAGAGAATATTGGAAAAGCTATTGTAAAAGTTTAATGTGTTTATAATATTATAATCAATTATTTATAAACTAATTTTTACATTAATACTCATAATTACCCTTTTACCCATTTTTGTACTTGTTACTATGAATTAAAATTGAATTACCAAACTGAATAACGTTGAGGTTATTTAAAAAAATAATAATTCCTGCGTTATCTCATTGTTTTACGTCAGATCAAAACATTTGTGATAACTAAAAAGACCACACTGTTGCCACAATAATTCAAAAGAAAGACGGACACGTGAAAAATTGAGCGCCAATTGGACGTCGTTTATCGAGACGGTCACGTTACAGCACGTACTACAATATCCCATAACAATTTTTTTTTTAATAATTTCTTTCTGTACTTTAAGAGTTGATAACTGCATGTCAAAAACTTTGAATAGTTGATTTTCTTCCTTCTAAGAAAAAAAATTCTGAAAAACGCCTTATTTTTATCATGTTTGATGAGAACCTCCCCTTAACCACTGGTTTTGGTCAACAAATTAACAGTTATGGCCACCTCAAGCTGCAGTATCGGCCAGGCAACAGCTATTGCTGTATTAAGCGTGGTTTTTCAATTTGAAAATCGATTTTTAATTAAGTATTGTTGAATAGTTTTGAAAGTGAAATTTGCAAGTGATTATTATTTTCAAAGGGGTAATCACTTTGAATTTTGCGTTTCTCAGGCTTCACGAAGATAAAGTATTTCAAAAGATTTCATTCAACTTGATGAGATATCGTCAAGGTTATACAACAATATTGTAAAGACTTCGTGAAACTGCACAAATACTTCCTTAAACTTTATGAGACTTTAGAAAGACTCCATGCAGATTCATTTATTATTTCATTTACAATTTATTATTGTATTTAATAATATTAAGGGGGAATAAAACCCAAGTGCTCCGAAATTCCAAATCAGGATCACCAAAGTATCTTTCCCCTCTGTAACACTGCTTAAATTTATATTTATGCTGAAACGAGCATTATAAAAGTTTTTATTAGAAATTAGGTCCCATCCAAGTATCATCATTAAAATTTCAAAAATTGAGTTTTAACTAAATTTTAGATCCAGTTTTGGACATCTTCTAAAACCATTAGATAAAGTAAAATTTTGAAGATGTTTTTAATTTCTTTTATTTTAAATTTAGGAATTGGTAAGTCCATTTGAAAGGGAGTTTCTAGATATTCGTAGATTTTGTTTTCTTTCCTCTACTGGGCATGTTGATGGGTTTGGTTGAAATACATCAGACAAATGTTTCGCAAAAGCATCAGCCTTCTGTTCATCGTTCCTAGTCCACTCATTATTATGGTTCTTGATTGAAGATTTGTTTGCTGCGCTTTTTTTAACTTCCTGGTAGCTTTCCAAAGAGAGTAATCGGTAGTTTCCGACGGGCTCAGGTTTTCAAGGTAATCCCGGATACCTTGATTTCTGATATCTAATAAATTTTGTTTCAGGTCTTTTGCAGCTTTGTTTAGTTTGGTTTTGTCTGCTAGAGATTTAGTTTGTTGCCATCTTTTTCGAAGTTTCCGTTTTTCTGATATTTTTTTTGTGTAATATATGGCGTTAGTTCTTTAATTTCTTCGTTAATATCAGGAGTTGTTGTATACTTGTTAGTTCGTTTACTGCTTTTTCCAGTTGATCTTCTGTCTTCAGGAGTGTTTTCAGGGATATGTATGTATCTAGGCTTTCTGTGAAGATGTTCCAGTCAGTTTTTTTCTGATCAGGGTTCGTTGTTTTTCTTTTCTTTTTATTTCTGAGTAAATTGAAAGGATAACATTGGAGAATGGTCAGATGACAGATCGAGGGTGGTTTCCATTTTAGTTTTTTTATGGCAATCCAATTTGTAACGAAAAAGTCGATTACGTCAGTGGTCTTGGTTGTATCATGCGACCAGTGGGTCGGTTCTCTCGTGGATATACATAGTTTCCAGTGTTATGGTTTTTAGGGTTTGGTAGCTCTCTTCCCCTAGTAGTTGTCAGTCTAGAACCCCATGCCAGATATTTGGCATTGTAATCATCGCCGGCTATGAACCTTTTACCTAGTGTGTTGAAAAACTCATTATATTCTTTTCGTTTGATTGTGCAGCCTGTCGGGCAATATATGGAAGAACCTGATTAATCTTCTAGAATTATATTAGTAGCTTGTAAGTGTTTTTTTTTTCATACCTTTCTGTTTCGTGGTGTTTCAAGGTTTCGCGAATGATTATAGCTGTGCCACCGTGTCCTTTACCCTCATTAGGGTGTTTGGTATGGTATATTATGTATTTTGGTATCTTTATGCTATGCTTATCAGTGATTTTTGCTTCGACATAAGATGTCGATTTCTTGATCTGTTAGGAATGTTTTGACTTCGAGACGGTGCTGGTGCAGACCGTTAGCGTTCCAGATGCATATTTTGTACTTGTGACTTGCTGGCAAATATGTGTTATATCTAGAGTCTGCCTAGGGTATGAAATGGAGCTTTGAGTACTCAAACCATAGGGGAACCGAGGGCGAACTTATTATGTAAGCATAAGTTCGTCTTATCTGTTACACTAATGTTTAGAAGGTGAGGTCGCTACACTACTTCCCCCTTTTTTGCTGAACCATGTACATGTTAGCGTAGTTGCAAATTGTTCTTAATCATGCGGTGAGTCGATGGGCGACGAACAAGCCAACTAAAGAGCTGATGAGATGGTTAGGAGCAAGTGGAGTGAAGTGGGAATGAAGACCTATTAGGTAGCCGTGAAACAGAGCGGTGGATTTGAATGCTTGAAATTGAACAGAAGGAAACGGAAACGTTTCTGTCGAGGGTCACCAATGTGACGCAGCGAGTGACGTCATCTGTGGGTTGTTTTGTGATTTTTTATATAATTTAATATTTAAGAAAATCCGATATAAAAAATCGCCCGTTAGGAGATTCGAACCACAAATTCCTAGGGTATGAAATCGAGCTTTGAATACTCAAACCATAGGGGCACCGAGAGCGAACTTGTTATGTAAACATAAGTTCGTCTATTCTGTTACACTAATGTTTAGAAGGCGAGGTCGCTACATACCTAATATCATTTTTTAAGTCAGCAGAGAAAATCACATAAAATAAAGTTAATAAAACCAAAACAATTTTTTTACAAAAATGTTTATTAGGTACTAAAAAAAAACTCTATCTAACCTATTAAGTATAATAAATGGAAAAAAGCTGCAACTGCCACATTTCTAAAGCACAACCCGCTACTACTCCAATTAATTTATAGTTTTAGGTTAGACCATGACAGCGGTTTAAATTTACCGCTTCTATTTTACTTCACAAATAGTTATGTTTACAAACATACATTTGACTAGTGATTGATTGACTGTGAAACTGACTTTCTCAAAAAGTTTCTGCTGCATTTTCAGTATTTTTATTTATTTTGTATTTTTTATTATATTTTTTTCTAATTTTTCATCATTTTCCCCTTTCATATCTTTTCTCAACTTAGCTATTTTGTACAACAAAAATATACTCAGAACGTGGCGTCGTATAACCACAGATTAAATATACTACAGATAGCTCGCGCAATGGATTTTTCAGGTTTCTAGAGGGCTACCTATCCTTGTAATATATTTCTAGTGGGGTACCAGGATGGAAAACTCAGTAAGTACCCGACCATACCCACGGTCTTTCGCTACATTACCAATGATATCATAAAACGTCTATGTGAGCTAATGAATGCCTAGCAGCACGATCGTACACCAACCGCGGCTAGAAGAGAAATGATAACGTAACCAGCGTTGCCATGTTAGATTAGTTCAAAATACCTAGATGTCGAGCAATTTATCCCTAGAATTCCCTAGATGGGAATAAATTTTATATTGAACTGAAAGGTTTGGTATGGAATATATGGCTTGATATTGACAATACTTTATTCAAAATTTAAACATTTAAATTAAAAAAAACCGACCCGACGGCGACGCCTTTTAAATGAATTATATGGTGGGATATTAAATTTTTATTAACCAAAACCATATCTGTGCGAAACGGTACAAGTTAAAAAAATCAAAACCCAAATTTTATTGAATTTTTGTAAATTACACTGTGTCGGCAACAAGGACTCGTAAATTTTTAAACTACTTTACAGTACACTAATAAACATACTAATAAATTTAGTTTAATTTGAAAGAAAAATTTATAAATTAAATTTTTTGCTGTGCTAGTTAGCTGTTTTAACTATATGGGTGGTGAATTTCCCCAAATTTACAGGAAAAATTACTTTCACAATTTGGCACCTCTAAAATCCCTAGATTCGGAGAAAATCCCTAGACCTGGCAACCCTGAACGTAACCACGAATAAACACGAACAGCCAGCGCCTCTATAATATAAAGTAAATGGCTTCATACTAAGAAAATTGGCTTCCAAATACCTGAAAAGGGACACCCGTTCTCCAATAAGCGCGAGCTATCTGTAGTATATTTAATCTGTGGTATAACATATATATATATACGGATTTCTACGGCTGGAGCCGCCTCTCCGTTCCCAGTTTCCATCTCTGTCTATCCCGGCATAACTCTTCTTTTATATTTCTGGAAATCATCGCCCCATCTATATCATCTCTCCAGCTTCGCTTAGGCCGTCCTCTTTTCCTCCGTTCTGGCGGTATCCATTCCAATACTTTTCGTGGCCATCTATCCTCTCCCATTCTTTTTGTATGGCCGAACCATATAAGTTGTCTCTTTTCGATTTCTTCCGCTATGTCAGTGTCCATGTTCATGCTTCTTCTTATACATTCATTCCTTATTCCTTCCATTCTCGATCTTCTGCAACTTCTTCTTAAGCAGTCCATTTCTGTGGCCAGCAATTTTCGTCTATTTATTGAACTTAGATCCCACACTTCCGCGCCGTACATCAACACACTTCGGACTATAGATGTGTAAATTCTTTTTTTGGTTTCTTTCCTTATACAGTAAACTCGCGAACTAGTGTTACTCGAAATAGAAGCATCAGTACCACGTGACTACCACTATAGTAGCATGTAGAAATGTCTCGCTCCAGACTTATTATATAAACATAGTATCTTTTTCACTCGTAATCATAGTTATTTATCTAAGCGTTTATATTTCACTCGACGCCGAATCTGCAAGTTGCACATATTCTTGCATTTAATTTAAAAATTAATACGTTAAATTTAAAATTAAACTATAGGGTCCAAGAAAGTTGATTTTATGTAAAAGTTTTATTTGATTGATACATTATTGTAAATGTGGCGCTGCACGTTTAACATTTTATTAGTGGTTTTTCGTATTTTCGTGAATTTTTTGAGTATTTTTATGTTAATATAAAACTAAACTTTAAGTGTGACATGAGTTTCTTGGTTTTTTTTAATTACTATATAAAAATGTTGTATGATTACTATCAAGTTGTCGGCTTCTTTTTTACATCCGTGGCTGCTTAGTTTATAAAACAGGCATATCTGTTACCTCTCGAAATAGAAGAAAACCGCGAAACAGTGTAATGTTTACATTCCCGACCGTGCTTCTACAACGAGAGTTTACTGTATTCCTCTCCCATAGAATTGAGTTTAGTGCTCCTATCGCTTTTCTGCCCTTATTTATTCGATCTTTAATTTCGTCATTACTGTTACCTTCCTTATTCAGTATGACTCCCAGATATCTGCATTTTGTTATTCCTTTTATTTTATTTGTTTCGAGTGGCAGGTCATTACATTCTTTACTTCCAACAGTTAGATATTCGCACTTGGTGAGGTTCATAGTGAGTCCGGCTTTTGTGTACTCTTCCTGGAGTTTCCTAATCATATAACTAAGATCTTGCTCATCTTCCGCTATCACAACCTGGTCGTCCGCGAAAAATAAGGTGTAGAGTATGTCGTCTCCCACTCGTAGTCTCATATTTCTGCATTTTTTTGTCCATCCCTGTAGGATTTCGTTAAGATAAATTTTGAATAGAGTGGGCGATAGTGGACATCCCTGTCTTAATCCTTTGGTGGTTTGAAACATTTCTGTAACACTGTTTTCCACTTTTACCGCGGCATAGTTTTCTCTATAATATTCTTGAATAGCTCGGATTAGGGTGGGTCTTATGTTGAGTTTTTGTATTTCTATCCATAGCTGTGATATGGGAACGTTGTCATATGCTTTCTCCAAGTCAATAAGGGCTAGGTGTGTTTCTCGACTTCGTTGTATTCGGTATAACATTCGTTAGTTTAATTAGTAGTCTAATCTACTATTTGTCTTCTTAAAAGTGTTTTTAATTAAATTAATACAATTTTACTTAAAGTTAATTATTTTGACTTTGACTAGGAAGAGAGATAGCAACTATGGCATTTGTGAGCTCAAAAAAATTGTCGACAATAATTGTCAGTTGCACTTGATATATTGTATAATAATATTTTTATGACCTTTCATTTTATCACAATAATTTATATCTCACGATTAAACTGAAAACAATACCACGTGATCTAATACAATTTAAATAAGATAACAGAAGTGTCTGCCTTGTTAAATTCACACATCGATATGAAAAGTATTCGACAGTTGAACAAAATGGTAGTCGCTAAAAAATATATTATAGAAAAATATTTCGATGGGCCACCAAAAGAAACCGATTTGAAAATGGTGGAAGAAACTTTACCTCCTATAAAACAAGGAGGTACTTTTAAGTTTAAAAATTAAGCATGAACACGTAATAATCGCTTGGGTTACAGAATTTTTAGCAGAAGCGGTTTATTTAAGTGTGGATCCATATATGAGAGCCTATGTATACATGCTACCTTTAGGATCAACTATGGTTGCAGCTCAAGTAGCCAAGTACGTATAACTTTAGAAGCTTTTTAAGGTTCAACCAAAATTATTGTAGAATAATAGAAAGCAAGAACGAAGAGTTTCCTGTAGGTAAGTACGTAGTCGGAAAATATCATTGGCAAACACATTTTATAAGTAAAGGGGAAAAAGTGAAAAACGATCCTACTGGTCAATCACCATATATAATATCAGATTTTGGCGACCTTCCTTTATCATTAGCACTTGGAGTACTTGGAACGGGAGGGTAATATATTTGATTTACAAGAATAAACGATCTTGACTTGTAAAAGTGTAGGGTAACTGCCTATTTTGGATTTTTGGATATCTGCAAGCCCAAAGCTGGAGAAACTGTAGCGATAACAGGTGCAGCGGGTGCAGTAGGCAGTATAGTTGGACAAATTGCTAAAGTTAAAGGTTGTAAAGTTATTGGTATTACTGGATCATACGAAAAAGGAAAATATTTAATCGATAATTTTGGATTTGATGAATGCGTTAATTATAGAAGCCAAAATTTTGAAGAAGATCTATCCAAAGCTGCTAAAAATGGAATCGATTGTTATTTTGATAACGTAAGTACTATATTTTAACTTACTTGAAATGGATTTCTCTTTAAAATGAAAAAAATTATTGATTTAGGTAGCTGGAGAATTAAGTACAACGATTATGAAGTATATGAATATGAATGGTAGAATATCAGTTTGTGGTTCTATTTCGTCATACAATACAGATGTTAATAATCCACCTAAAGGTAAATTTCTCTGTAGTGAATTATATTTTTCACTCATTGGTATCAATCCTCCCCTACATAATTTAATTAAGTTATTCTGTTTTAGTATCCAGTGTACAATTACATATGCTTAATAAGCAACTTGTGATGGAAGGCTTCCAACAATATTTGTATGAAGAAAAAAAATTTGAGGGTATAAATCAACTTCAACGATGGATACAAGAAAAAAAGATCAAATACGTAGAAACTGTTACAGAAGGATTTGAAAATATGCCTAAAGCGTTTATTGAGATGTTGGAAGGCAAAAATATTGGAAAAGCTATTGTAAAAGTTTAGAAATGCTAACTAAATTTAAATTACATAATATACTAATACTTACAGCGATGAATAATAAAATAATATTTAATAATTTTATTTTAAACCATTGTTTTCTTCACAATTTTACATTCATATTTACAACATAGCTTGACTGCTTGCTAACGTTGTTAACGAAATGCCAATAGTAAACACTCCAATCAAATGCTTTTTTTCTGACGATCCATTAACCAAATGCTCGCTTTTGTTATTATTAATACTGAGCACTATTAGTTCACGGGCCAAGCTATTCTTCAGCTGTAATTCACTGATATATAAATAAAATTTAATGTAACATTTCCAAGGAATATACAATATACCCGCTTACAATTTCCTCAAAACACCATAATATAATAGTTTAGATTAAAAAATTAACTAATCAACAGTTTCCCAAGAAAATTAATTTTCTTTTTTAAATAAGAATAAATATTAATATAATAGATAAAAATTTCCACGATAAAATTTACAGGATGTTTTAATGCCGCGAAAAGAGGTATATGTAAGGCATACAAAATTCGTTCTTTATATACGAGAGACAAACCGTCATAAAAAAATTTGTATATACCCACTTCCAAATAATTTCATGGGATTTCCAAGTATAGTATTTTCACTTGCTAGTACACCTATTATTTCCATTCGCGACTCACCCTTCTGCTTTATATAAATAAGTTCTTGCTTCGGAAGTTTTTTCTAACTTATAGATTAATAATTTAATTATGAATTTCCTGTGTTTGTCAATATTATCAATCTATAAATTAGAAAAATACAGTGAGGTATAAAAGGGATACAACATAATACGAACGATGTCGTAACACCCAAGTTCTGTGGCAACAACTATATCAAGATTTGTGAAATTTTATGGAATCACTTTAGTTTATAAAATTAAGTATTTAACTGATTTGTATCGTAGATTCTATTGTCTAATTCATTTGCTTACTACAATAATTCATTATATTCGATAAATAAAATTTTGCTAAGTAATATTACACTTCAGGTAAAAATTTACATTTAGTAACATTTCAAGTTGAAAATTTCACAATACTTAATGAATTGAATGAAAATGTTCGATAAGATATTTAGAAGATAAAAATTATTAATTAATTAGATATTGTATTTCAGTTAATCAATTACCTACCTACAACAAATACGCAAACTTAAACATGGTATCGGGAAAAAAATATATTTTAAGTAAACATTTCAATGGCTTACCACAAGTCGATGATTTAGTTTGCATAGAGGAAGAGTTACCTCCTTTGAAAAATAATGGTAAGTACTTATACAATTTAGTCTACAAACTTAAATTGATACCAAACATTTTCGATATTTAGAGTTTTTGGCAGAAGCTGTATACCTTAGCGTAGATCCTTACATGCGGGCTTATGAAGCACGCTTACCATTAGGAGAAGTTTTCATTGGAACTCAAGTAGCAAAGTAGGTTATATAATTTACAGTAAAACTTCAATTATACGAGTGTGAAAGGGGGATAAGCAAAACTCGGTTTACAGGTTAAACTTAAAAAATTTTGATGAAAAATAGACATTTTTGTAATTTATACGATTGTCTTTTAAAATACGTACTCGCTCAATTCAACGCTTCAGAAGCAAGGCGTCAGGTGAATAAGGTTCTAGCTGCTGTTCAATATATTATAACAAAATAATTTCTTAAGTCGCAAGAATTATTTGTTAATATTATAACTGGGTACGAGTTTTAGTTTTTGGGTGGGACATAACAATAAAAATAACGAAAAATATAAAAAGATTACAATATACAGGTCAGCTGACTAATAATGTTTTAAGTGGTTCAGATTGGTAATCGCGGAAGAGTGGATAACGATAACCGTGACTCCGATAATTGGAGTTCTACTGTAATTTTATTAAACTTTCGGATATGTAGAATTAAAAAATTATTTTATAGAATAACCGCAAGCAAATCTTCAAAATATCCTGTTGGTAGACATGTACTTGGTAATTTCGGTTGGAGAACACATACCATTTATGATGCAAGTCAAAAAGAAGAAGGAACTGAACTAACCACTCCTATCATATTACCCGATTTTGGAAAATTACCGTTATCGCTTGCCTTGGGAGTGCTAGGAATGCCAGGGTAACAAATTAAATGTTAATTATTCATTGTCAAGTTATAGTAATTATGTGCACCATACTATAGCTTGACTAGTTGACCAAGACAGACTTTGGTTATTGTTACTACTGTCAATATATATTATTTATTATGAAAATTTACAGGGCTTCTGCATACTTTGGATTCTTAAATATCTGTAAACCCAAGAAAGGAGAAACTGTAGTTGTATCTGGAGCAGGTGGGGCGGTTGGAAGTCACGTTGGACAAATTGCTAAAATAAAAGGTTGCAAAGTTATCGGAATTGCTGGAACCGACGAGAAAGGCCAGTGGTTAATAAATGAATTAGGATTTGATCATTTTATTAATTACAAAAATGATAATATTCAGGAAAAACTTGAAGAATACGCAAAAGAAGGTGTCGATTGCTATTTTGATAATGTGGGAGGTGAAATTAGTAGTATCGTAGCTAATAATATGAAAGAAATGGGAAGAATATCAGTTTGTGGTTGTATTACAGCATACAATAGTGATCCTGCCGATTTGCCGAAAGGTTTACTTTAAAATAAAAGCTACCAAAAATATTTTTTAATTGAAATTTTTTTAGCAACGGTGTTACAAAAGTCTATTGTATTCAAACAATTAAAAATTGAAGGTTTTCATGTCACCAGATGGGCACAAAGATTTCCTGAAAGTACAAAACAAAATTTACAGTGGATTATTGAAGGAAAATTAAAATACGAGGAGACGGTGACAGAGGGATTTGAAAACATGTTTCAAGCATTTGTCGATTTATTTCAAGGCGTTAATACTGGAAAAGCTATAATAAAAGTGTAGAATTTTCATATTTAATAAACAATAATTATAATTGCTTAATAAATACATTTTCACAAACACGTGCATAATATTATGTTTTTTTCATTTATTATGTGTGTTAATTTCTAATAATCAGATTAGAAATTTTTAGTAGTACCGTAAAACGGGGATATATGGAACGATAGGGATTATATGGAACGAACACACATGATTTGAATCTAAGCGCTAATTTGACGTTCAGGGTGAACCCACCACAAAGACAAAAATTTCTAGTGTCACTTGATAAGTGCCAGTACAAAGGTCCGGAACGATCGCTGCGAAACATTGTATGTAATTAAAAAAAAAAAATAATGAAAATCATTGCTTCTTTAGCATTTTTCAAAACCTCAAGGTGTTTCATATGTAGCGAGGAAGCTGTTGTATTCAGAGCATTAGTTCTATGAGAAAAAAGTTCCATAATAACCTCAACAAATATATATCATTAGCGCCTTTTCGAAACAAGCACGGGTTTTTCCAAAATCACTGAAATATTGAAAATTATGATTTTCCAGGGTTATATGGAACAGAGATATGAAGGTGTTTTTATGGGAGCGTTTGTCCCTTTATGGTTATTTTTTAAATTTTATAAGCGCGTTTTGTCAACTTTTTTTTATATACTTTGGAAGCTGTTTTTATGGGAGTGTTTATCCATTTCTTATGTTCGTCCTCTTTTTACGAATAAAAATAAATATTTTCCAATAATGAATTCTCATATGGAACTATATAAATACTTGTCGCAAATTAATTCCTGACGCCTTATTTATCATAAAAAATGCGCGGTAAAAGCGCCGTATTATTTTTTGATGTCCATTGGGCCATATAAACCCAAATTGCTGACAATCTAAACCGAACCTGCACTGCAGTGCACCTTTAAAAAATCACCTACAATCGTTCCATATAACCCCGACCCTCCGGGTTATATGGAACAACAAAAAAAGAAAAAAAAAAGAAAACGGCCATTGATCAGATCACTATTGGTCATGAAATATGATGCTGAAGCTATCCTCTTTGATATTTATTTTTGCCGTTGCAGTAGCTCTGATAATACTTTCGCAATTCAACAAAACGTTGAAAAATCGTTCCATATATCCCCGTTTTACGGTACCCAACAATAGACAGAACTATCCAATTTTCAACTGTGGCTGGTCGCCAATTATCGTGGTTTCCGGTTCTAGTGGAGGGTATTTTACATTTGACAACTTACAAATTGTGAACATAACCTAACTTAATTCATATTCCAACGTAATGTTTTTATTATTTTTTTGGTACATTGATTTACCAGAGTTAATTTTCAACATTCAATTAATTAAAATTACATATTTTTTGTTGTTTATTGGAACACAACAAAACCGAACCATTCACATGTTCATTTCAAATTTGACATTTGAATCACATTTGACAGGTATTTAAAAAGCTCGCCTTAAAACCGGAAACTACGAAAAAGCTGCGAACCGCCCGCCATGTCCCACAAGTAATATTGATAAGGTCTATTAATTTTAATATATTAAACATTAATGCAGTATGATTCTAGGTATATTTATTACATATTATACTTATTACATCTTATATTATTAGATATTGTTACTCCAGAAATTATTAGAACGCTCCTATCTTAAGCAATGTAAATTGTACTTTTTGAAGACTGTTTTTGTCATATAAAAATCGCTTTTACAGTAATATTTGTTTGACATTTTTTGTTGCAAATTTCATTCTCTTATTTAGACGGTTTTGACAATTGACAAAGTTATTCAAACGAAATTGTAGTGGTTGGTGTATTGAAATAAAATGTCCTCTTCACGGTAATTATTTTACACAATTGTACTTAAAACAAGGTGGAACTCGGATGACCGCAGTTCTAAGGCTTCTATACATCTCCTTTCTTTCTGGATTAATTGTAAAGGAAACCTCGATTTGATTCATTAATATGAATTAAGTGCAAATTATTCTTAAATCGCTCCCCAAATATTTTTGTACTTTATTTTTTTATCATATTTAATAAATTCACTAATCACGGAAAACCACTATTCGATTTATTCTTAATAAAATAACGGATTACAAAATTAATAAACCGATAATTTACTATTGGTAATATAATTTTACTATATATAAGAAAAAAATAAACTAGAAAATTAAGGATTTTAGGATTAGAATTAAGGAGACCTAAAAATTGAATTATGCGGACGGACGGACGGACACGGGACCAGAACATAAGGCTTCTTCATATACTGTGTATAGAAGACTAAAATGTGGTATCACAATCAGTCAAGAAAAATATGGGTTGCTATTTGAACAAAACCGGATAAAAATAAATGAAAATGGCGAAAAACAGCGAAAATCTAAAAATTAAGCGTTCGAGGGATTTCTTAACACACCTTCCTAAATTTTTTTAATCTTATTAGTTTCAAACTTGACGAGCTCGCTGTATAATTTAATAATTACTTATTATTATTGCAATATTTAAATTCACACTAGTGAGAATGTCTGCATAAGTTTGTTTTTTTAAATTTATTTTTAAATAATCGGGCGTATGCGCACGAATTAAACTAAACCACTGATTTATAAACATATATATTATCTGTTATCAAAATTATTAATCATTACAATGATCATAAATATATAATAATCAGTGAATGAACCTAAATTTTAGTCTAGATTCATCATAAATGTTCTCAAATGTAAACAGTTCTAAATTCTAAATTGTTAACTAAAGCAGACTACGTAGGTCAGGGTATCGGTAAGACCATTATTTTCTACGTGAACATAGCCAATCACCGATTTATTGTACGCTAAATAAATATAATAAAATTTGTTCTTCAGTTCAACTTTCAATGGGCATTCGCTGGCAACCTTTCATTAACTTTTATATAAAATATTTGGAAATATTTATTAGTAGTACCTATAGCTAGCTAAAATAAAACTCTTTTGTTGGTAAATATTTCAATAACAAGGGAATATTTTCGTGCGGTCACAAAATTATGTTTATATTTTGTACTATAGTAATGCAAAATAATTAATAACGCACATCATAATCATATTATTAAATTTTATGTAAGTATAGATACAAGCTTCATAATATTATCAAAATAATTATTTTTAGATAAATATGAGTCCAAAGCATATAATTCAGCATTTATATTATGCCTATTATTTATCATAAAGTTTTTATAGTTTACATCAAACTCCTGTTTATATGAAAAAAACAACTGAAAAGAATAATTAATAAATTTTCCTTATAAAGTAAATAATAAAAAACTATTAAGTATACTCATAACACAAAAGTGCTAGGTGCGTTAATCACATTGATTTTAATGACTTCAAATTTAACTAATCGTAAGTTATTCTATGTTACTTCTATTTGAAAAATGATATGCTATCAAACTTTAGGAAAACAAAATAAAAGTAGATTTCTTTTGTTTATACCAGAAACATCATGAACGAGAAAAGGAGATATCAAGTGAAACACCAAATTGTTTCAAAATTTTCAAAATTGTGTTTGGAAAATGAGTTTTACGAAAAGCTGCGGCCACTGAAGGATCGAGGTTTCATATCATTTTCCATTATATTACGATTTGCTTTACTAATTTTTGATTTTTAGAGATTCTAGTGAAGAATATATTTAACACAATGGAAACTTACACAACTGGATCAAATTTATGTCTCCAAGTCTCAAAGTAAGTTTTCGAAATTTAGTGTAGGTATAGAGTATAATTTTATTATTCATCAGGATACTTGAAAGTAAATCAGAAAAATATCCAACTGGAAAATTTGTTGTGTGGGAATTTGAACGACATAAAATAAGAGAACGCAGTATATTAAAAGATTGCCCAACAGGATTTACATTTCCGGCTCCCTATATTCTTCCAGACAATATAGGAGATTTTCCAGTTTCCTTATTGGTTAGAATGATAGGAATGACCGGGTACGTTAACCTTATTCTACATCCACAAAAACCAATGTAACACTTTTAGAAATGCTGCATATTTTGGATTTCTGAAAATTTGTCAACCGCAGTATGGCGATACGGTGGTTATATCAGATGCACACAAAGCTATAGGCTGCCACGTTTGTCAAATAGCAAAAATGTTAGATTGTAAAGTAATTGGAATAACTAACAGTGATGAAAATGGAAAGTGGTTAGTGGAAAAAATGGGATACGATCACTTTATTAATTATGAAAAACTCAAGACATCTAAGAAACTTGCAAAATATGCACCAGAAGGAATCGATTGCTATTTTGACATGGTAAGTGTATTTTAAGGTAGCGCATCGGTTATATGACGAAATTTTAGATAGGTGGTCAAATAAGTTGTGCTGTAATTAAACAAATGAACTACATAGGAAGGATATGTACTTATGGATACATCGAAGGTTATACCTGCATTATATCGAACACACCGATAGGTAAATCATATTCTCTAGTTTAATGTCGATATTTTACAATATGATTTGCTTCTGAAGCTAAAGCAAACTTCTCAGATTGTTTTGTTTCTCAATAGATAAAATATATTTTCAGCTGAATTGACCGAAGATGCACCACTCTGCAGGGAAGTACGTATTCAAGGATTTCAATTAGAAAATTGGCGATATAGATGGAATGAAAGTATGGACCATAATTTTAAATGGTTAAATGAGAATAAGCTGAAACATATTATCAAACAAGTCAGTTCAAAACACGAGTTACTTTTTAAAGAATTTCTAGAAATATTAAATCAAAATTTAATGGTTTCTTATAGAACTTATAACAGTCTTTAATTACAAATTTAACATCGATAAAAATAAATTGTTTAATTATTGTTAATAATATTTAGTATTGCACTCTTTTTTTAGGTTATTTATTTTATTTATATTTTATATAAAACGACTTGAATAGTATAATATAAATAACAGTAATAATAATTAATTTCTTTTCCATTTGTTAAGTATTGGATTTTAATAATATAAAGTGTGATGGAAAAAATTGTAAATTAATAAAGGAAATACGATTGTATGATTAACATTATTTTCATAAACACGGAATCCTTTTAACCATACGTCATGTTTAAATTTCCATTAAATGTCCAAGGAAAATTTTTCGCAATTAAAGAGTTCGACATTTGACCTAAAACGTCAACATTTCATTTGGCATACAGGAGATAATAAAATTCGAGTTTCATATTTTGTAGCTGTTCTTTGAACAAGTACAAAGATAATTATAAATACTGCATTATTACAATATACATAAAATTATTTACTTCATATTTACACAGTAATAAGTTATCAGTTTTTGAAACAACAAGTAAGCATGATAAGAAAATTAGTTTCTGATAAACCATTTTATCTAAAATTTTTATATTATGTTCATAAAATGTGTTTATTTAATTAGGTTATGCAATTATTGTACTAGAACAATAGACTAGAACACGTACAATGTCAAAATCTGCTCAATTTGCAAAGACCTACATTTATAACAACCCCTTTAAAGGGTTACCACAAAAAACAAATTTCAAATTAGTAAACGAAGATTTAAAACCTTTACGAGATGGCGGTAAGATATTTTAATATATAAAATATTAACTTATATTTCAAACTGTAATGTTTTCAAGAATATTTGGCGGAGGCGATATACTTGAAAATTGGACCTACGTCACAAGTTGTAACAGGGCAGAATACAGTAGGAGACGTTTACAGCGGACTACAAATTGCCAAGTAATAAGTACAATAATTATTTCAATTAAGCAAAAGTTATAGGTAGATACTAACTGCAATATTTTCAGAATCATTGAGAGCAAAAGCAAACAATTTTCTGTTGGAAAGCATGTAATTGGTGATTTTGGATGGAGGACTTTAACGGTAGTTGATGAGAAACGAAACAATTCACAATTTCAACCATTATTATTGCCCGAACTAAAAGACTTGCCGTTATCATTAGGATTAGGAACGTTAGGTATACCGGGGTGAGCAGAAAAACGATGAGGTACCCAAAAAATTCGAATAGTAATAAATTATCTTCGTAGATTGATTGCATATTTTGGGTTCACCGAAATATGTAACCCAAAGGAGAATGATGTAGTAGTTGTATCAACAGCAGGAGGTGCAGTAGGACATCATGTTGGTCAGATTGCTAAAATTAAGAAATGCCGAGTTATTGGAATAACAGGTTCAGACGAAAAAGGAAAGTGGTTAACAAGCGAATTAGGATTTGATCATTTTATCAACTACAAAACTGATAGCGTGGCCAAAAAGCTTAAAGAATATGCACCAAATGGAGTTGATTGTTATTTCGATAATGTAACTACTCCATAATCACTTATAAAGAAATTTGTTATAATACTTGGCAATTTTAAGGTGGGTGGAGAAATTAGCAGCAGCGTAATATACCAAATGAAAAAATTCGGGAGAATATGCTTATGTGGAGCAACTGCCTTGTACTATAATGAAAATATTTCAGGTTGGTTTAAGAATACGCACTTAATTTAATGTTGTTTAGAATAAGCGAGAAGTAAGCTTTGAGAAAAATTTAATGATAAAGTGGCTAGGAATCGTAAGGAAATTTTGGAAAAAGTAAGCGAGATCTGTGGGGAAATATAATATGGGTGAACGTAGAAGAATTTAGAAAAACAAAAACTTGTGATTTACTCCGAATTGGAGTTTGAACCTCTTTCTTATAAAACTCTCATTGGCGGCTCCAATACTGATGAAAAGATAATAAATCCTGTAGGTATCGGAGTCCCTCATAAGAATTACATCTAGATCTTTGAGATCTAGAGTGTTGAGAATTACCTACATTATTTCAAGTCGTTTAGATTATAAGAAAAATCTTTTTGATTGACTCAATTTTTCTTATACTAGATTGTTGAAAATTAAAGTGCTATACAATTTCAATTACTGTAGATACATGCTTAAAAGCAATATCAATTTAAAAAAAATCTTTTAAGAAATTTGTATAATCAATAATTCCAATAATAAAATTTAAATTTTTTGTAGCCCCTGAAGTTCAAACTCCCATTAAAATAAAGCATATTAAAATGGAAGGAGTGCATGTTGGGCGCTGGCGTAGCTCTTGGTTGGATGGAATTAAACAAAATTTGCAATGGATTAAGGAAGGAAAATTAAAATACAAAGAAAGTACTACAGATGGATTTGAAAACACTATCGATGCATTTATGGGTACCTTGGAAGGTAAAAATATGGGTACCGCTATTGTTAAATTATAAAATCAAAACGAAAAAGTACCTAATATAATATCAGAAATGATATGAGGTAGGTAGGTATCATTTCAATTTTAAGATATATCTAATACTACTACTTTAAATTGCTGTATAATTGCTTATAATCGATTAAACGATCATTTATTTATCCTGTATATTACTTTTTCTGGCATTATTATTCACCAAGTCTATTTGTTCCATCAAACAATATTATAGACTGAAATTTTACATATAAAACTTGATGGAGTAGAATTAGATATTCGGTAAGTATGTACGTAGAGAACACACCCATCAGCTGTCTAGTTTATGTTAAGTTTCAAAATTGCGATCTGACCTATCCCCTATTAGGGATTCTCCAAGTTAATGCAGCATGAGTCCCTGCTGCTGGAATGCTTTCACTAAAGTACTTTAGTGCCAATATTGTATTCACAAAAAAACATAAAAAACATAAAAACCGCAATGCAATTGCGGATGCATGGCAACGTTTATAAGCTAGTTTCAGTATGGATTGCTCAGTGACCGAATTCTCAGTCTATGAAGTGTTGTAACAAGGTTGTAACCCACCATCTTCTTTGACGAAGACGCTTTCGTATTTTTTGTAGCAAAATATAATTATATGTACTTATTATTAGGGCAGTCACACCCACAGTAATTTCCATGTCAGACATGCTAATAGCTCTGACGGTTTCGGACTGATATAGCTTCAATTATCCGCCAATGTTTGGCTACCACGATGAACTACGAACGAACTAACCTCAACAACGTTTGTCCCAATGTGTAAGGTTTGCATCAATGTTTTTACAAGTTGTACCAATGTTGGAGTTTATCCGTAATGTTGGCTCTGACGGTTTCGGACTGACATAGCCCCAATGTGTGGATGCCACAAAGAGCTTGGCACGACTATTGGTCCAATTTCGTTGCCAACGTTGGCCCCCCATGTGTGGACCCGGCGTTACACTTTAATTTAACAATCACATCACTTATTATATCGTTTTCAGAAAAACTAAATCATCAGAATTTACTTAAACATGACTGCAAAATACCAAAATTATTATCATCAATATCTCGGAAATGGTGCAACGAAATAAAAAAATGAATGGGAATTGTTTTCTTGTAAATTTCATTCATTCTCTACATTTTTGTTCATATACATTATTCTATTATATCCAACCGTTTACGATATATAGATGACAATATTTTTTTGCATTATAAAGCGTCTTGTTAGTCACTGTCAGTCAGAAACGGCGCGGCGCGACAAAATAGAGAAATGTATGGAAACAAAATTGCAGGCAATGAAATTTGCAACAAAAAATGTCTAAAAAGTTTTGCTTTAAAATCGATTTTTATAATGGCAAAAAAGGTCTTCAAAGTTACAATTTACATTGCAAACATAGGAGTGTACGAATACTTTCTACGGCCACTGTATTTATTTTGAATGCCAATATATTATTTTCACGCGAGCTGCTCTATATTCACAAATATTAAGCTGGCGATCGCAGTTTTAATATTTAAAAAAAAATTACCTATGTTTATAACCCTGATGGCAGAAACGCCACTGGATCCCTAAACTCTAAATAATAATAATATTATGTACCTATTTTATTATTTAATACCATGAAGTATAAATTCAGAAGTTTTCAATAAGTATGAAAATATTAAACTGAAAATCCTTAAATTTTGTTGATTTGACAACATTATTTTAGTATTTTACCAGTAAAACGTGTGTAAGATTAAAAGTGTAAATAATTTATTGAACCTACAAATAATATTATGTCAATGCACTAATGACAAAATTTTGATCTACAGGTGTAATTTAATATTATTTAAAATAAACTTACCTCAAGATTTTCGTAACTTTCGTAGTAGTCCATAATTTAACACGTTTATTTCAACTTTTCAAATATTTATAGGTTAGAAAAATATGTCACAAACATTCTTTCTCTTTTGACATAACCTAAATTTATTTGACGTCTTAATTTTTGTACAGCTGGCTAAAATTTATTTACGTATGAAATTTCTAAATTCACCACCAAATCTACTTATTTTATGGCAATAATGAAGCAACGTCAGAGGTTGGTCTATTGTATTTGTTGAATTAAATGTTATAACAAGTACAATTTTAGGTCGAAAGGACGCCAAGATATAACTTACGAACCTTTGGAATTTAAAAATTCTAGCGATGAAGACACTGAATTGTTTGTTAGAAAAGCTCAACATAAGGAAGTACCCACCGTAGATATAGTTGTTAAAGGTGATGACAGCTTGCAAGCACTGTGTGTTCGTTATCAATGTCCAGTAAGAATTTTGTTTGTCATTCTTAATTTTTTGGTTAATATGCCAACATTTTCAGGTTTATGAATTAAAAAGGCTGAATAATATTCATAGTGAAAATGAAATTTATGCAAGAAAAACTATTAAAGTGCCTCTTAAGCCATTTACTATGGCTTTAGCATCGGTGCATGGAAGTGGAACAAATTCTCCTAAAGAAAATTTTGCATCTACATCGTCGACGCAAGAAATCGATTCAAATTTGTTAAAATCTAAACTTTCTAGTCAATTGTTATGTTCACCAACTTCTAATAGCGACAGTAAAAGTAATGATGGTGTAACTCAAGTTGTCAATGAAGTTATTTTTAATAGTAATATTAAACCGTCGCCAAAAATCTGTGATAGTGTGGTTCAAAATTCGATCGTTAATGAAAAAGATGAAGAACATATTAGTTTATTACCTGTAAATGTGTTACCGGAAGAAACTGTTGTGACTAAAATATCGTGTAGTGGTGCAGATGCAGATATATCTTGGATTGCATTAATTGTATGTATAGTAGTTTTAATAGTGGCCTTACCCCTAATTTATGTTTTTTATATTTACGAACATCCAGAGGAATATCACCACGAAAATTCTTGATATAAAACATTCTATGTGATTTTTAAACAATAGATTTTTCTAATTTTTCCGTTTCATTTTAACAAGTGATCGCTATTTTGCATATTATTTAACTGTTTTTTTGCTTATATACATTATAATTTATAGTATTTGTTTTAATATTGACAATGTCTTACAAATAATATCTTCTTACATAAAGTTGTTGAAATCAAACTAATTTTCAGTAATTGAAGCTACTTAATAATAATTATGAATGCCAATCAAATTATTGTAGTTATCACCTTTTACCATTCAATAGATAACATTTTTTCTTGTTATAGCAGTTAATCTTGATACAATAAAAATAAAATTGTTTTTAATAATATTTTCCAAACATTTTTTTGATTCGGTTTAATCAGTAGAAATTGGACAAATTGATAAATTATTCGTTATTATATTTTTATAAAAATTCCTACTAGATTCCTTGTATCTTAGATGCAACAAGAAGAGAAGTTTAGAAACAAAGTTTGAATTGCATATTTTAGGATTCATAGGCTGCTAAACAAATAAATAAAAAACGGTAGAAAATTCTTGTTTCCTTTATTTTTCATGTTTGCTTCGTTTCTTGCTGTGCGGTAACGAATCGAAGCAAATCAGTTTTTTGCAGTGCATGAAAGAAATAATTTACTATGGTATTTTACCTTTTTCTAGGAATACCTTGTACTCCATGTTATTTTCGTATTATTCGAGTGGTACAGTGTAGGTGGCTCTGATTTTCAGTTTTTTTGTATTTGTTATAATTTATTATTAAGCTTTATTAGGGAAATGATATTGGGCTGATATTGGAAATATATTTTCCGAAACGTCGACTAAACAAGTCACATTTGTTTAATTTACTGTCCAGTTAGCTCGATATTCTTTCCCTAACGAAATTTATTGTTGGCCGAGAATTTGGTGTTCTACAAAATTTTAAAGCTTAAGACTACTAAAGCATGTGTTAAGTTCTACGGAATACCGTTAGGACTTCCGGGAATATCTTGAAACGTTCAGAAACCTGCAAAGAATTCCAAAAACACATTTGTACACCAAACTTCCTCTATGATTAATCCCTCACCGGAGGCCATGTCGGTAAGTGGCTACTACATAAAATGTTATTGTATCTTTTACCATGGTAATTCTTTCATTTCTATTGAAATAAAGGTTCATTGCTACACTGTTTGAGTTGTAATTGATAAAAATGGATCTCAAGTCAATTTGAGTTGTATTAATGATTATGAACGTAATGATGATTCTTCATATATTGTCAGTAAATCAAAATAGGTTTTTGTTTGGTCACAAATAAGAACAAAGAGGAGAAATTAGAAATTACAATTATCTTCATCGGTAACAATAGTTTTTCTTTGCCACATATTGTCGTTACATTTTTTAATATACCCAGATGTCGAATACTGCAGATAACATTGTAATTTAACATCTTTTATATTATGTTTTCATCCACGACCAGACAAGAACATTTTGTGTTCAAAAAACTGTACATTGTTGATGAATATTGGAGTTACCGAGTTTCAAACATACAAAGTTTGTCATATATAAAAATATTGACAAATTTATTAAGAACTATTTTAAGAATAAAGTCAAAATAGTGACAAATTATAAAAATAATAATTAATTGAGGAATGGTTTTTAAAACTTGACATCTATTAAATTACCAAAAGATTTTGGAAAATTTCTATTTGTACATTTTGTTAGGCGCCTTTAGAAAAATTCCTAGATGTAACCCCAGCATTGACTGGCGTGAAAATTTAGGCTTTCTAGAATCAGTCCTTTTGATGGTTGTGAACCATATAACTCGATACACAACATCATGATTCAATATCATTATAAATATATAGTAAATATAACTCGGTGGATAATTGAGATTTGTAAAAACAAAAACATAATATTGTCAAGTTTTAAAGCAACAGCTCTTAAATAATTAATTGCACGTATTTTTAATTTTGTTATGTATTTAAATTTAATTCAATAAAATTAGTGAAGAAAGCTTTTAAGCAAAATTAGCAATCTTAGTATTATGTAATTTGTTTTGTTGATTATTGATTATATTTTTTTATGTACAAACAAAATATTTATTATTTAAGTATTAAGCTTTCAATTTTATTATAATTTAATACATTTCTGTATCGAAATAAATTGTTTATATGCATTGAAAATATGTAGTACTATGTATATTACCTTAATTGAACTGAAATGTGATAGATTTTAAAATTAATAAATGTATTTTTTTTAAATGTACTTTTTACCGATAATTTTAAGTAAACCTTCTTGCCACTTTTTACTGTACGTAAAATTCGGTGCTGTAACTAGCATATCGTACTATCGAGAATTAAGTCTCAAATGGCCACTTTGGTCCTTGCAGAGGAGTGAACTGTGATGAACATTTTTGTACACTTCGTAAACTTACTTCCAAATAATTACATGATGTTATTCGAGTGCTATACAGTATGCACTATGCAGTGCGTAGACTTGGTCAAAGCCAAGATGACTTACCAAGGAATATAACAAATGGGGTGGTTTCTCATTGCTTACAGATTGATATTGGGCTTTACATCGCAGCAGTATATCTTTATCTAATATAGATTTGAACTGCAGTCTCCTAGTTCCTAATCGGCCAGTGTAAGCTTTACACCATACTGTTGGTTTCCATGATGATGAACAACTTGTCCATTCTTAATAATTAATTTATAATACGTAAGTATTAGGTAGTAAGTAGGTACATATTATTATATAAAAGTGTAGATACTAAAATTGGCTTTCAAACGCACTTAAAATATTTTTTATCCCTTTGATATAATGGATAAAATGAGACATTTTATTCCCCTGGTATAATTATGCACTAATTTTCGCGGTTTGATATTTAGTATAATAGGCAATTTTTTATTCACCTATGCGAATGCTAAACACCTCAGATTCCAATTTAGCACCCCCTGACAAAGCAGAATTGAATACCTTTCATTAATCATACAATAATCTTGTTTCGTGAGTGGATGATTTTCTAAAGTTTAATTTTAACAGAAGTTAAATTTTTATCATTTTATTAAACACTTTCATTACTGAATACGAATCTTTAAAAGCAAAACTATTGGTTGTGAAGTGGCAAGTTATTATTTTGGGCGACCACTATGGGTTGAATTTTAATCCTCGATTTGAATTTATGTTTTACTAGTAACTTCACCCATAAACCATAGTAATGCCTGGATAATCTGAACAGAAAGTTTGTAGACTCTCTTCGGATTGTAAATGATATCTAAAATCCGAAATTGTGTTTGATAAGATACCTTACTGAACTCATCCAGACTCCAATTGACGCTAAATATCAGCCTTTTCACAGTTTAGATTACAGGATACACGGGTTCGGATTATAGACATCGCTTTACACAATATTAGGGTGTTCGGATTATCCATACATTACTGTACTAAAATTCAATTTTCTAGGTTTAATTGTGCGCTCTGAATATTTTATCAACACACTTGCCGTTTTGTGTTACGTTTAGAAGTATGTAAATTAATAAATGCAAAATGTATTCTAGTTGTAATGAATTTTAATATTTAAACATTGCGTGAAACAAAAAATTTGCAAGAAAAATTTAAATTATTAAATATATTGTGGTGTAATGAACGATCTTGCGAGATTTATTTTATTAAAAAGAGCGTTAAAAGCTCACAAAGGGTTTTTAACAGCGATACCATCAGGTAAATGTAACAATAACACTCTAAATTACACAAAATTTTTGTATTATTTAAAATGTGAAGTGAAATGGTGTTAGATAATTTCGTAAGTGCCTGTATACAACAATTTTTACCTGAAAGTTTGAATTTTGCAAGTTGGAAAGAAGATAAGAGCTCTCCTACATGTGCATTCGCAGATAAGGGGGCGAATAATTTTAGTGTCCGACATTTTTGGACATTTTGGATACAATTTGGCGAGTATTGTTGATTTTTGGATGAGATAATTGTGCATTTGGTACATTGGATGCTGCGTCATTGAAATTTCCGATATTTTTGATGGTATAATTATTTTTCTGAAATTAAAACGTGTTAAATTTTGATAAGGAAGATATCCTCCATTTTGAAAGTGAAAATTTTTGGTATAAGAAATTTTGTGATTTTGGAATTACTTACCGTTTCACACCTGAAGATTCTTTTAAACTGCACAAGCTCTGTAACTACTACAGAAGAAGAAACCACAACCACGTGGATAAAATTTGGTTTATCGATTCAACAAGAAAATTAAGTCAGAAGCACGAAGATAGGGCGATAGGCTTCTGGTCGGCTTACACACATGAAAATACAGGATCCTTCTTTACAACCGTGGCAGTAAAGATAAAAGGTCGGTTCACAAAAACTTTAAATTTTTAAAGAAATTTTATTCAAAAATTATACAATTGTTTTCTTAAATTTTGCTACACATTTTACACAAGTTGTTTTGAAGATATCGAATTTAGTCAAGGGGATAAGTTTGATCCAAATAAATAAAATTCCGATACTTTCAAACAAACACAAAACACAAAAAAAACCTGAAGCGTATGAAATTTATCATAGTGGGTACGCTGTTAAATAAACCTATTTTTGTCACCACCAGAGATGTTATACTATTACCTAGATGGCTAACTGTGTATACTTTTGTAAACCAAAAAGTGAAGCCTGGTCATGTGACCGCCGCCATTTGTAGTTGGGTCAATTCTGCACTATAATGTGGTATAATCATATTCCGTATTTATAATGCTGCAATTATTGAGAACTCTTGAAGACTTGTAAATAACACATGAAATATAAAAGTCATAACATTTATCTATTCCTTTAATTTCAAACAATATACAGTGGCCGTAGAAAGTATTCGTAAACTCCTATATTAACCATGTAAATTGTACCTTTTGAAGACAATTTTTTTCATATTAAAATCGATTTTACAGCAAAACATTTTAGACATTTTTTGTAGGAAATTTCATTGCCTTCAATTTTATTTCTATACATTTTTCTATTTTGTCGCGCCGTTTCTGATTGAGAGCGACTTAAACACGACTCTGTAAAATGCAAAAAATATTGTTGTCCATATCTCGGAAACGGTGCAACGAAATAAAAAAATGAATAGGTATCTTTCTTGTAAATTTCATTCTCTACATTTTTGTTCATATATATTTTTGTATTTTATCGAACCGTTTCCGAGATATGGACGACAATATTTTTTGCATTTTACAGAGTCGTGTTTAAGTCGCTCTCAGTCAGAAACGGCGCGACAAAATGGAAAAATGTATAGAAATAAAATTGAAGGCAATGAAATTTCCTACAAAAAATGTCTAAAATATTTTGCTGTAAAATCGATTTTAATATGAAAAAAATGGTCTTCAAAAGGTACAATTTACATGGTTAATATAGGAGTGTACGAATACTTTCTACGTCCAGTGTACATGAAAATAAACAAAAATCCAGTTTTCTGTGTATTTTCTATTGGTTTAAAAACAAAACAAGTTTATTTAATTCACTTCGTTTACTAGTAGAAGTTATAGCTAGAGAATGATTTTTAGCAAAAGCGTGAAATCTAATTTTTATGTACATTAATTTAATTAATTCTAACTTATGTGGACCTAGAATATTTTCTTCCTCGCAATTTAATTACGATATAAGTACTAATACCACGGCACTACTATAAAATAATAATGTTCACACTATTTAGCTGATTTGATTTTCAATGTTTATTTACAACTGCTTGCCCCAACTACAAATGGCGTCGATCACGTGATCAGGCTTCACTTTTGAACTCGTAGTTAGCCATCTAGGTAATAGTATAACATCTCTGGTCACCACACGCATTTTATTAGCCGTAAGATCGTTAGGAACCCGCTCCTGAGAACTCTAGCTCTCCGATTGGTTAAGTTAGCCGAGGCAAACGAAGGTAAGAGAAGGAAGTTAACTTAAAAATTAACGTTCCATTACAATATCTACAATAAAAATAAAACATTTAAAAAAAATATATAGGTCATTATTTTCTACTGGGGCGAAAAAGGTGATAAACCAAAAAAAGCCAAAAAATTGCCTTATTTCATTTTCAATCTTGACCATATTTCTACTTAATTTTTTGCGGAAATATAAATAATATAATGAACTATAAATTATTAACTAGTGAGAATATATTATAACTAATATAATAAATATTATTAAGTTGGAATTAAATATTAAAAAATTGTGCCAAAATCGACATGTTTGAATCATGTCCCCCCGCTTCACAATAAATTGATAATCTCAAAGAAAATAGTGGTTTTTTAATCACCCTAAATATAATGCTATAAGAAATATAATCATTGCAATTAAAATACAATAAACCAAAATAAAAATATTTTCTGCAAATTACTGAGCTATAAAAACAAACAAAAATTAAATAAAAGCAAAAAAAGGTTACAAATACCGATTACTGCAATATAAAAGTCGAAATAATAAACGCAAGAAAAGGAAAGTTTCTACTACCAACAAGGGGTAAACCGGGAGCATAATCTTGTTCACCAATTCCTCTTATGTTTCAAATTTCTTAACAATTCTGAAGTCATGTATACCAAAATTCTTTTGTGGTTTACCCCTTGACTATCAACTACTGCAACATTAAATTTAATAAATAATGCAATAAAAATAAATGTTTCTACTACTAATTGAATAGTTAAGTGCAAAAAGGTAAGCACAGTAGAACCTCGATTATCCGGGCTAACTGGAACTGGGCTTTTCACGGATAATATTAATTGACTTTTTTTGTTAATATTACAAAATATACTTATTATATAGTATATTTCATACAAAACAATACACTAAACCGCTTTGTATGTAATGCAAGTGCAACTCTGAAGTAAGCATAAATCCTATACGAGTAAGCTTGATTTTACATAGTATACGCAAGGATAATTCGTGCACAGTATTCGATCTATAAAGCGCCCACGGATAATCGAGATTCTACCCCAGATAGCATGTAAGCTTACAACAAGCTTGTCACTTGCTTGTTGTTGGTTTGCAATGACAAGCTTTACGAAATAAACCATGCTGAAAGCTTAGCACAAGGTTTTCGTTGACAAGCTTTACTTAAAATGCTTGACGCAAGGTTAACGTAACATGTTTGGCGAAAACCTTGTCACGTAAGCAAAAATCAAGACTATACTTACAATAAAATATTTCTCAGTAACTCTGTATACATTAAGGAAGCCTTCTACCTAGCCTAGCACAAGCTTTTGCCGACAAGCTTTACATAACATGCTTGACGCAAGGTTAACATAACCATTTCGGCAAAAACCTTGTCATGTAAGCTAAAATCAAGGCTAAACTTACAAATAAAATTGACGTCCGTTTGCTTGTTGTTGGCTTGCCATCTCAAGGTTTACGATATTATCTTTCGAAAAGCTTACCGCAAGCTTTTGCCGACAAGCCTTACATAACATGCCTGACGCAAGGTTAATATAACATTTTCGGCGAAAACCTTGTCATGTAAGCTAAAATCAAGGTTAGACTTACAATTAAAATTGACGTCCGTTTGCTTGTTGTTGGCTTGTCATTTCAAGGTTTACGTAATTATCCTTCGAAAAGCTTACCGCAAAGTTTTCCCGCCAAGCTTTACATAACGTGCCTGACGCAAGGTTAACATAACATTTTCGGCGAAAACCTTGTCATGTAAGCTAAAATCAAGATTAGATCTACAAATAAAATTGACGTCTGTTTGCTTGTTGTTGGCTTGTCATCTCAAGGTTTACGTAATTATCCTTCGAAATGCTTAACGCAAGCTTTTCCCGTCAAGCTTTACATAACGTGCCTAACGCAAGGTTAACATAACATTTTCGGCGATAACCTTGTCATGTAAGCAAAAATCAAGACTAGACGTACAATAAAAAATTTCTGAGAAACTCTGTATACATATTAAGGAAGCCTTCTAAACGCCTACCACAAGCTTTTGCCGACAAGCTTTACATTACATGCTTGATGCAAGGTTAACATAACATTTTCGGCAAAAACCTTGTCCAAGTACTTGGATATCTGAAGATTGCAGTTCATCATTTTGATGAACAGTGATCATAAAATAACATTTATGAAGGTAATGAAATAAATGAAGGAACCATCAAGGCGTCCATTAATTACATAAGGGCGATTTTTCTAATTTTTATATTTTATTTATTATTTGTTTTCAACTCTGTATACATAAAATGTTGTAGTTGGTATCATTATATTTCCCTATTACGAAGGACATCGATTATATCAAGAAAACCACCACCGTCATTATGGGGGTCACCATCACGATCATTGTTAGGAATATATTCCTCTCCAGCGCCAATCCAAGTTTCTTCTTTTGCTAATAGTGTAAGTGTTTTGTACCGAACAAATTTTAAAATGACATCTTCGTCTACTTGGGTACCATCTTTTTCCAAAACTATTTTGAAACCTTCAATACCCATTTTTTCGGAAGCTCTTAGGATTAAATTTTTAATATTATTATTGCGATACTGCTTTGTTTTACAATGTTTCACTATAACAAACAATTTTTTATCTCTGTTTCTGGACCATATTTTGTAAATTTTAGTCTTCATAACTGCTTCCCGAATTCTTTCATACTGCTTAATAAATTGATTTATGCCTTATATAGTGTTTAATGTTTCATGTTGGCAGTTGTGTTAAATGATATTATATACATATACCCCTGTATTCATAAAACTTTTAGAAAGTTAAAATAGGTTTATAAACCCTTTAAAATGCATGTGCCATAAAAGACCAATCACAAACGTTCATTAGTCAATATTGTAAGGTTTTCATTCGTTGTTGAACTTTAATGAGCGTTTTAACTCAAATAGGTTTAAACTATTCTTTTTTTTAATTTGGATGAAGTGGGGGGTAAAATTTTTATTTATAACATAAATAAAAAAGTTGTCGAGTTTTACAAATATAAATCAAAACAATAAAGAACAAAATTTAAGAAGGGAATAATAGAGTAACAGGGTTAATACAGGGTGTTGGAAAGAGCGGTGGTAGATCGCGCGAGCAACGAAGTGTTAAAATTAAATTTAAAAATTTACGGTTGGTAAAACAATTGGTATTTAAAATTGTTATATAAATAATGTTAATATGAATTTATTAAAATTGAATTTTTGTTCACTGCTTTTTTAAGTATTATTATCGAAATTGTAAGAAATGGCAAGTAATATTGTAAATTTATTAACAGAATGGGGCTGTGAAAGTCTAATTAAAAAATTTGAAGGTAAGTGCATGACCCAAGTTTTATGGTACAAATGTTTATTATACAAATATATATAGTATCTTAGGTATTAGGTATTATTTCTTACTTTACCTTTATATTTTAGAACAAATGATCGATTTAGAGGTTTTTGTTAACTTAACGGAAACGGACTTTAAAGAACTGATTGGTGAAATTGGTTTAAGACGAAAATTAATGATGAAATTAACTGCTTCCACAATTTTTTCATACTGATTAATAAATTGATTTATGCCTTATATAGTGTTTAAATTAGCAATTATTGGATTATAAATTAATTTAGATTATAAATTATTTAAAAATTATTTGGTACGCTTGAGATAAGTGTATTTCGCCCCAGTAAGGGGTCCCAGGTAGTTAATGCCCAGGGGCCCCCAACATCCCCCGACCGGCCCTGCCTGCATATAACCCTAACGAATAATTTTCAACTATCATAATTTATTATGATAGTTGGTATCACTTGTATTACTACATAAGTGTAATTTGAATGTGTTTAAAATTTTTTTAGAATAAATAAAATTGTGAGAAAACAGATTATCAATAATAAAGACAATTAAATTGGTAAGTATAATTTATAGTGTTTTAAATAACATTAGATAGTAGACTTTTATTAGCTAGTATCCTGATAAGTGTAGGTACCTATTTCATTTTAAAATGTTTCGGAAACCTTATTTTAAGTTGACACGGCAAGGAAAATTTAAACGACAAAAACATATAAAAAGAAGTCAACTTCCCAATTGTGATAACTCCGTAAATCCATTGGAAGCGATTTCTGATTCTAATATGTCTAATGTCCAACTCGATCTTTCAATCGCCATAAATCCATCGGAAGAAATTTCTAATTCTGATATATTTAATGTCCAACCTGATCTTCCAATTACTTCTGAAAGTGTGCCAACTACAGATTCGTCATTTGATGATCCACCCTTGTCTGATGATTCTTATGACGATGAACGGTGGTGTCCAAATCTATGCGAGAGTGATCAAATGAAAAATAACGTAAGAGATTGGGCTATTAAATTTAAAATTAGTCATCTCGCTTTAACAGCCCTGTTGCATTTTTTAAGTACACACAAATGTTTCAGTTTTCCGTCTGATGCAAGAACATTGCTTAAAACTCCTACTAATGTTGTTTCGGTACCAGTAGAGCCTGGGAGTTATTCTCATATTGGTGTGGAATATAATTTAAAACAAATTTGGAGCAAAATTGAAGTAAAAGTAACAAATATACAATTGCTTATAGGTATTGATGGATTGCCTATTTTCAAAAGTAGTTCCAATGAACTCTGGCAAGACAATGTTGCCGAATTATTCTCGTTGACTGGCAGAGCAATAAATCAAAAAGGAAAAACCAAAAGAGCGTTTGTGGAAACACATTTGTATAAAGTGGTTGCTGGTAAGTAAAATTGATTTTGGATTAATTTAAATTCATAAATTATACTTCAGACTTCAGCGTCAGAACAGATTAATGATATTCTGGTATCGTTTTGAATTAATATACTAACAATTTTTCATTTATTTCACAGAAATTTGTAGACGTTCCTACACAGACCAAGGAAATGAAGCTGAGATGAAGCATAGCTTAAGCAACTGGCTTCAACAAGCCAAATTTCGAAGACTTCGAAAAGAAACCCGCTTAAAAAAACGATTACAAAACGACAGCCAAGAAGAAAATTTTTTGTAATAAATTTTGTAAATAAAATAAATTAAAATAATAAAAGCAAAATAAAAATTATTTCTTCAAAACTTTTAAACACAAGGTTTGCAAATAACAAAATTGCAACAAGCTTTAAACGACCAGTTCGCGAAAAGCGCATTTTTTGCAACGTTATATCGAGCTTTTATAGTAAGCTTACATTAAGGTTTTCGCAAGATTTACAATAAGCTTTTATCAAGCTTTTCACAAGCTTCCAGCAACTTTTACTTAAGCTTACATCAAGCTTTTCACAAGCTTATAGCTCCCTATTCGCAAGTCTACATTAAGCTTTTCGCAAGTCTACATCAAGCTTTTCGCAAACCTAGATCAAGCTTTTTGCAAATCCACATGAAGATTTTTGCAAGGTTTCATCAAGCTTTTCGCAAGCTTACAGCAACCTTTCCTTAAGCTTATATCAAGCTTTTCGCAAGTCTACATCAAGCTTTTCGCAAGCTTACAGCAACCTTTCCTAAAGCCTACATCAAGCTTTTCGCAAGCCTACATCTAGCATTTCGCAAACCTAGATCAAGCTTATCGCAAGCTTGCAGCAACCATTTCATAAGCTCATATCAAGGTTTTTGCAAACTTTTCACAAGCTTGTCGATCGTCAACTAGCATTTATATGCTAACCTTAAACACGCATATTGATAACAACCTTAAAAAACGCTTGCTTATGACAAGATTGCAACAAGCTTGAAAACGTCAAGCCTAAGAAAGCCATTTGCTTGTCACGACAAGGTTGTGGAAAGCTTTACGCAAGGTTGCGAAAAGCTTTATGCAAGCTTGTGAGCGTCAACTAGCATTGTTATAGCAAGCTTTTCGCAAGCTTACAAGCTTATCTTGACAAGCTTGCAAATACATTTTCGCTTGTCATTGACAAGGTTGAGGCAAGCTTATTATAACATTTTTACCAAAATTGAGTTATAGATGTTTCCGTATAATTTTGTGGTAGCCCGATCGTTTGGTGTAAAAATAAAAATTGTGTCTCAAAATTTAAACAATTTTACCGATTATTACAAGAAAATTCAACATATTCGAGAAGTTACGAAGTAGTACGTAGTTGAAGAATATCAAGATTTTTATTCTGATATTATAGATTGGCCAACCATACAAGAAATCAATCAGATCAGGATGGTATTTAAACAATTTATTATAATTTCATTTTCAGAACAAAATTTTATTTTGTGTGAATTTTGTATTCTTTTTAACAATAAATTATGATTTAGTGCAAATCGGAAAGTAGATACTTCACAACACAAAAAAAGAGTTTGTTAAAAAACTATTATTATTGTAGATGCGCATTTTTGGGTGGTTTTTTTAAAATTTGAAGATCAATTACACAAAGCAGACAGTTTAAATCGATTATCTCGAAATGTCGCTTTTGTAGTACTTCCCATTTTGCACTAAGCTATTCAATTACTATGTTGCAAAATTGATGATTATAAAGTTAATTCTCTGTGGGTTTGCAGTTATTAATGCTATTTTTGCTAACGATGGCAATGCAATGATTTGAATGGATTAGAACATTTTTGTTTAAATTTCTTTGTAAACTAGATTAGAGTGGAAGCGATTCCGCCACCAGAAGCAAAATACCAAACAATTGGAATGAAACGAAAATATAAAATATCGTCAAAAGCAATAAGTAGTTTTCTTTTTGTTAAATATGAATAAATAGCATTTATGTTTTAATTTGTTTTCATACACGTGGCTTGTTATGTTTTATTCTGGTAGAACATATATAAATTCCATATGACAATTATTAAATCAAAAATTTCTCAAGTCAAATCTGACAAGATTATTGGCCAGTGCAGTGGCAAAACATCTTCACTTATATAAATTATGATTAATAAAAAATTTAAGTTTCTTTATTATTATAATTTTTATCCCGCTTGGACTTTAACTGATGAGTATCTCGGTCAAACAATATTATGCAACTTAAGCATCAATGGATCAATGTAATATGTAAAATTTGACGAGATGGCAAAAGAATGGGAGTGCAAATTACTCAAATAAATTTCATTGTTAATTGAAATAATTCAATTTTATTACAGTAGAACCACGATTATCCGTGGGCACGTTATACATTGATTCCCGTGTGCAAATTATCCATGCATATACTATGTAAAATCAAACCTATAGAATTTATGCTTACTTCAGAGCTGCACTTGCGTTACATACAAAGCCGTTGAGTGTATTTTTTTGTAGTAAATAAACATTATCGAAACCAAGGTTTAAACATTTTCTAGGAATCAAACTCAAAACACTCCAAGTTTCAGTGAAATAAAGGTAGCCGTCCAACTGAATCTTTCAAGCCCTACTCATAGCTATATTTCATTACTTGAGGTCGTAGAGATAACGCTATAGAATTTTTGTGCATGGCAAAGCTTTTGCTTTGCCTGTATCATATTGAAAATTCACTAATATAGTACAATATTATTTATAAAATTAAATTAACAAGTAACTTGAAATTTTCTCCAAATAATTAGTGCAATCGCTAGCTGCCTGACTTTTGGTACTTTGTTATAAAATAACCCGTCTAAAAGCATAGTAAAAATCAATCAAAATTTTCTGCGGTGCAAATAGAACATTTTTCAAAGTTCTGTTTTGTCAATGTTCTCTTTTATCAATGTTCTTTTATTTCAGTGTTCTGTTTTTTCATGGTTCTGTTTTTTCATTTTCTGTTCTGTCATGTTCTGTTCTTTCATGTTCTGTTTTTTCATGGAATCGTAAAAATCATCCTGTTCTTTATTTTTTATTTCTTTATTAAAAATCCAGGCAGCAATAACAAACATGTGATTATTTGCAAAGTTGAATCTAAAGACTCAACCAGAGTAATTTTGGTGAGAGGATTAATTGCAAGGAATTGCAGAAATTCACAATTGCAATAAAGTCAAGATAATCCTATTTATTACTTAATAATGATTGAATTATCTTCTTGGATGATCAGTTTCAATAACTAGGATGACCACACACCCCATAATAAAGAAACAAAAATTTAATTTTGTGGTACTTTATTAATGTAATATAGAGTTACATTTAAGATTTAATTGTATCAATCAACACTACAATTACTTTTAGATTCAAATTATACTTAAATATAGAAAAATCATCTGCTTAAAACTCTAGGTCGATTCAAAAACTCTGCAAACCCAAAACTACAAATAGATACAAATAATATAATGCGGTCATCCATTTAACGTTTCATTCTTGCTTTCTATTTACATTACATAATTTACATTTATAGAAGCAAGAAAGAAAATATTAAGATATCAAAATTGGTTGCAACATTTTTAATTTTCATACTAAATTGACAAAAATTTAAACACAATATTTGGTTTTGATGTTTCTAAATGTTCTTAAAGAACAATATATATTTTGTACTTAGTTGTTAGTCGACTAACAATAATTGGAAACTAGTTGGGGAGAAAAAAGCAAAAAAAAAGTACATCAATATCGTAAAATTAAAACTGAATATTTAAAATAGACACAGTTATTGCTGCTGCAAATTTATATTTAACAATCTGGAAGAATATTTTCTAAATTAAAAAGTAATGCCCAAGATTTAAAAAAGTTGGAATGTACTATGATTATAAAAATATTTAGAGCTAACACTACAAATTGTTTTTGAATGAGCAAAACACAACTTAAATGTAATATGTATATGCATCCACTTTTCTTCAATAGATATCGGAAATTTAAAAATTTCCTCCTCCTCCTCCTCTTTCGGTGTTATTGTGAACACTAAAACAATAATTAAACAAATGTAAATGGTATGACATTGTGTAATGATTTGTAAATAAATGATTAAGCATTTACCCATGATTAGCTTATGTTGAGTTAAATCTCATGAAGAAGCAAAAGGCAACTTTGTGGGATGATTAGTGATTCCTTGTTACTCAAAATAGAACAACAAAATCACTAGTCTTCCACACAACTTCACCTTGTTAGTAGACAGACACTTCACACCATTAGTTTCCCTCATTTTAAACTTAATATTTGGATGAAATACCACCACACACCATGTTAATCTTACAAAAATACAACATTATTAAAAAAAAAGCAAATTATGTATATTTTTTACAAAAACAACTTCTATAAAATGCTTTCTGTATTCAAATTATTTCAATAGTTTTGCTATGAAATTTTTATTTTCAATTTGCTCAAGCTTTGGCTATTTATTAGTTTGTTAAAAATAAGTATCAGGTTTATATTTATATAATTATTAATAGATTTATTAAAAACATAGTTTAACAAAAAGTGCAACCAAAACGACTAACAAATCAAGTGTCTTCGCATTTCTTAATTCAGTTGCCACTGTGCCTCATCATCATCATCATAGCCAGGTTGTTCCCGATGTTGCATGCTATCCATAGCAAGCTTTCCGCTAAGAAAGTAACACAAAATTTAAATAAAAAATGAATTTATATGGTTAGATTAATAATTAAATAGAAAGCATTGTACAATGATGTTGTTTTTGGATAAGTTGTTTAAATGGAATCATAGTTATATTTGTAATATATTATGCAAATAGTAATTGTTATAAATAAAATCAAAAGCTTACCTCTGCTGAAGCAGATATTGTGCCATTTGGATTTGGTTTGGAGAGCCCGTTATTGTAATGATACGATCATTTGAACCTGGCAATGGTTCATCTATAGTTATTCCAGCCCCAGAATCTTGACGAATTTTACGAATGCGTCCACCGCCTTTTCCAATAATAGCACCAGCAAGCTAAAGAAAGTAAAAAAATAATAACATTTTGAAAACTTACAAAACCAAGTTATCTTACATCTTTTGGTATTGTAACTTGTGTGGAATTACCACCATTGCCGCCGCCACCACCGGGACCATCATCTCTGTTGGATAATCCGCCCATTCTAGGTGGTGGTCCTTGATTTCCTCCAGACATTAAGTTTGAACTATGATTCATTCCACCACCCCAACTGTTGTCTCGATTAAAACCACCACCTCCCGGTCTTCCTCCATTCATACCTCCCGAAGGGCCACCAAAGCTTCCTCCTCTATGAGGTGGGGGCCCATTGTTGCCTCCACCAATTCCTCCGTGATCATTAAAACCACTAAGAAATAAAAATAAATGTAAATCTATTAACATTTTATAACAATTTAATTTACCCCATTGAAGGACCACCTCGTGGAGGGCCGCGGTTGTTAAAACGGCCTCCATCGCGATCTCCTCCGCCACCACCTCCACGAGGTCCACCACGTGGTGGTCCTCCTCCGCCTTGACCACCACCTCCTCCTTGACTACCTCCGCCGCCGCCACCTCCTCTTCTATTATCTCCTCCTCCTTGGGAGTTTCCATATCCACCATATTCTTCGGCGTAAAAATCATCAAAATTGTGTGGATCATAAGGTGAAACTGGTCCTTTGATTGGGCTCTGTCAAAAAAAATATAATGTAAATGAAACCAGAATAAAATTGAGAGGATAACTTACGGCTTTAATTAGTGTCAAAACTTCTCTGATAGTATCGATACACTTAATGGGTTGACCAACAATTTGTATTACACGATCAGAACTTTGTGGAGCACAACTGGAAAATATTTTGATGCGAGCTCCGGTTTTCTGAAACAAAATAATAAAATTTAAAAAAGAACATTAAAAATAAGTCGAAATAAAACAATTAAATTATAAAATAATATTCAAGTATTCCTTCAGCAAAACTAATTAATCTACATCAAAAGAATGTAAAAAAAAGTTTAAATAGAAAAGTAATGCCAATAATTTTAACGCTCATTGATTTTGTATAAAAGAAAAAGCAAATTATGATTTTAAAAGAAATATATATTATGTTGTTGTGTATTGTTTGTTTGTGTAAATTTGGACCAACACAATATGAAAAAATAAAATAACAAAAATTAAGAACATTTAAAAAAGTGAAACCCTAATAAAGAAAAGCGAAGATAATAGGTTAACATTGTAAATTGAATATTTTGCCCGTGGCTTTAAAATAAAATACCAAACATTCTCGTTATAAAATTTCTTACAGAAGTTTGTATGTTTTGTAAATTACGAATTATATAATGGTAATAATTTTTTGCGAATTATGATTGTATAAATACTGCAAAATCCATTGACAATGAAACTTAAAATTTGCTACTTTTTATTTAATTTGTTTAGGGTACAGATGTAAACACTGTCGTAATAATTTCCATTAACTGAGAACAAAGTATTTTTCAACAAATTAACTTAATCTTGAATAGAATTCTAAGGCAGTCCACGCCAATTACGAAGTTGCTATTAGTTACATTAATTAAATCCATCCAGGTTTCTCAATATAATAGCGTTGCTAGTATTAATCTTGAACAACACGCGTAAATTTAACCGAGAAGGTAAATCAAATATTAAAATTTAAAAATAATCGATCTCGTAAATTACATTTAATTAAAGCGTTGAAGGTTATAATCGATTAAGAAAATTAATTAATGTGTACATGTAGTTTGAGTTCCTTTTGAACGGATAGCAACTCTGGGTAATTGATAGAATCAAATATTAATTTAGTTATTTCCACGCAAACTCCAAGTACTAAGAAGACTGATCTAAAAAGATGTAAAAAAAAACGAGTACAGGTAGTTGGCCCCAGTATTCGAATTTAAAAATGGGCACCTAACCTATTTTATGTAACTGGGCTTAATTGACATTATTTATAGTTTACAAGAGCACATTACCAATTTTATACGGCACTTTTAAATTTAAACATGTTTTCCGTCATAGCTGTCGTCAATTTCGACCATTGCGAATTCGAAACGTTGTTTCGAAAAATTCAGTACGAAAAGCCGACCGGTTTTAAAGGTATGTTAAAAGCGTGGTGTCACAATGAGCAGCGTGCATATACTCGCAAAGTCTGTATTGATTAGAACTCGGCGCGCCGGCCTGACTCCACACGCGACGGTGGCGCGTGCGTTTCACCTGAATCACCTGTCACCAGCACTCGCGGGACCTTATACCAAAAAGGTCACGCACTCACAGTTCTCATGTACAACAAAGAGTTGGTATTATTTCCGTTTATAAAAGTAATTTTAGAATTAATTAACGAGACTTGCACGTTTAATTATTAAGCACAGTTTGAAATTACAAATGTCAATTCTATTCAAGTAAATATCAAAATTATCGCTGCGAGAAAATAAGCTGAACAAAATAATTTTTGTAGCTTCTTTTCAAGTTTTAGCCAACTTGAATCAACGAGTTTAATATCCGGTTCATTGATTATTGTAAGAACTTCTTAAAAGACAATAATTCTTCTACAGTTTGTCCAGTAAATCGTGAGAATTAGAAAAGTAGCGGAAAGTCTTCAGAGCGTATTGGGCGTGTATAAAATAGAGCTAGCAAACCGATAATGGTAAAATTATAGCACTTCCTTGCTCACAACGCTTTTTAGATACTTTCGCGAGAAATAAAAATATTTAAAATGGGCCAACTTTCCATGAGAAAAAGTTCTAGCCATAAAAAGAATTAATCAGAATGTACATTATCCAAGAAAATCACAGGTTAAGCCACTTATCCCTTACAGTTCGGAGTAATCACGTACAGTACACAACGATGACCTTATGCGATTTACGATAAATATCATTTTGTTGATCATGATAGTACAGCGAGTTATAACCATATTTTTCGACTATAATAAATTTAATTAATATGCAAGTAGTGGGTATCTCACAGATAACAAAAAAAATCCCATTATAAAATTGCGACCATATAGAAATGGCAGTCTAATATATTTTCAATAATGAACAGAGTAGGTACCTGTTTAATTATTATAAAAGCGTCGCCAGGGACTGATCATGTGAAGCAAATTAGCCTTGGCAGGCCATCTCAAAGTCGTTTTAATGTTTTGTTTATAATTCTTCATCTATGTTAGCTCCATTAATTACAAAAATTAGAGATAATACCCGGCTAACAGGAAACGTTCGCTGCGGAGGTGGTTGAAAAAGTTGATATTTATTTTTATTGTATGCTCAATTACGATAATGTAGTTGCTCTTTGCAATGATACATTAGATTTATTTTAAACCATCCTGTTTTCCCGTTATTCGTAGATTTAAAAAAATCCAAGTTAGATCACATTTATATGCAATGTGACAAAACTTGAACCAATACGCGCCATTAGTCGTGTTATCGAGTAGATATATCTAAACGAAGCGTGTATCCAATCACATTTATAAATAGCCTGTATTCAATGGGAAAGTTTGGCAAAGGCTGCCAACTTCATAAAATATTGGAGTTGTGATATTTTAGACACTTGTTTGAAGATATTTTACAGATATGTAATAAATTACGCACAATATTATTTAGGAATTATAATAAACTATCGGAGTGCGGGTATATATCAATATCCGTCGGTAAATTCTTTTAATGAAGTTATACATACTGTCATTCGTTTGATGGTGAGCATAATAAAAATAATCTTTCTAATACATTTTACTCAAAAAAGTTGGAGCTTGATCAAAGTTGACAGCCTTTACCAAACTTCAACATAGCAGTTGATACAGGTAGGACCGGCAAGTGAACATTTTTCAATTAAGACAAAAACCGATTTTAACGTTCACCTTTCTACACTATTTGTTTAGCCAATGCCTTCACTACTTGCTTACAACTTCGAAAAAAAGAAAATATCAAAAATTCTCAGATATTTCCACTATTTTGTTGTACACCTATTCACAGTGCATTCGGTGTAAAAAGTAAACCATTATCGAATGCGCGTGATACGTGTAAAACTTGACTGAATTTAAATTGACGTTTTCCATTTTATATTTAATTTATAAACTAAGTGCTTGTTCACAATGTATATAAAACATAATAATTACAAATAGAAATAAGACCTTAATCGAATGTTGAATAATATCGGTGTTATTATGCAAAAGAACATTTAAAAGATTTTAATATTATTCGATTCTCCATAATATTTTTATTTGTATTTATATTTTAAAGTCTTATGTCTTACGTACAGTGGCTAACGAAAATATTCGAACACTCATATGTTAGCAACGTAAATTGCACATTTTGAAGCCGTTTTTTGTCGTATAAAAATCGATTTTCGAGCAAAACTTTTTAGACATCTTTTGTTGAAAATTTCAATGCCTTCAATTTTGTTTCTATACGTTTTTCGATTTTGTCGCGCCGTTTCTGACTGACGGCGACTCAAACAAGACTCTGTAAAATGCAAAAAATATTATCTTCTATATCTCGGAAACGGTGAAAAGAAATAACAAAATGAATAGGTATGTTTTTCTTGTAAATTTCATTCTCTACATTTTTGTTCCTATATATTTTTCTATTTTAACGAACCGTTTCCGAGATATAGATGACAATATTTTTTTCATTTTACAGAGTCTTGTTTAAGTCGCTGTCAGTCAGAAACGGCGCGGCAAAATAGAAAAATGCATAGGAACAAAATTGAAGGCAATGAAATTTGCAACAAAAGATGTCTAAAAAGTTTTGCTCCAAAATCGATTTTTATATGACAAAGAACGGCTTCAAAATGCTCAATTTACATTGGTGACATAGGAGGGTTCGAATATTTTCGTTAGCCACTGTACATTGCGAACAACCACTAAGGTGATCAAATTATTTCAATTAACGAATCCATTTGTATTTGAAATTAATTAAGGTGCGGCGCATTTTATTTTCATACGGGTGTGAAAGTAAATCACTTTCCGCACTAGTGTGAAAATTGCACTCTGTCTCACTCAAACCAGTGCAGAAAGTGAGGTATTACGTAACGATAGTATGATTTATAAAATAGATAATTTTCTACTTGGTAAAAATGGTTATCTTAGTATACAACCCGGTTAGAATTTTACAACAACGTAAGTGCTAACGAATAATATTAAAGTAATAGTTTTCAAAATGTCAAGTGTCTACAGATCAAGATTAATTATTGTTTAAAAAATATATCGCTTTTTCGCAACCACAAAACTCGTCAGTATGTCAACGACTGATACCATATACAATAATGTAGGAGTATCATGTGCAAAGTACATACATTATCGTATGTATAAAACTAATATTCTGGAGAAGTAGTTGACGAGTGGCCAGGTGCAGAAGTGTAGGGGATTAAAACTTCCGATCAAATTCACTGAAGTGAATAATTATACAGAACCGAAAATGAAACGGTTTCGTTAGCAAATTCCAACAAAAAACTGCACTTATTTTAAATATATACGTGTTTTCAAACATTTGGCAAATACGCTGTGTTATTTTAACCGTTAAAATAATTTTACTAAAAATATTATGTACTTACATCCCTGATTTCTTTGATTTTGCTTCCACCTTTACCAATAACACAACCTGCTTGGCTTTGATGAATCATCATGCGGAGATCTAATTCTCCTCCATTGACACGTCCGCCGTTCTAACATAAAAAAAAATGGATTACTTTTATGAATACTAGTAGATTCAAATAAAATTAGTTAAAACAGAAATATGGTATTGATATTAAATAGAACAGCAATAAAATAGATCTTTTATGGCACGGATTTTATGCCATGCAAATTTTTTATGTGCATAAATTACATAAGATTATCAAACCAATATATTTGCATAATTGCAAGTGTTGGTGAATATATTATATGATCGATATTGAAATTTCAAATATTTTAAAAGGAAACTGCAAAGAAAGCATCATAACACTAAATTTGAAAAATCATTTGATTCAGAACATAGTTTTTCTAAACCTAGCAAAGCAAAACCAAGATCAGTAGTACCTCAACAAAGATCAATAGTGCCGCTTGCCAGCCGTCTTAATGGGGATGCAGCTTAAAAGCGCATATGAATCCGTGCCTTAGCAATAAATATGTATAATGCAACCAACGGAATTCTAGCGTGGCATTAGCCATAATAAAAAACAATAATTATTGTAATAAAACACGATAATTCAATCACATTGATGCACTAATCGACAGCTGATGACAGTATCCAGTCTAATTTGCATATAATTTGACGTCACATTAATTGCGTGTTGGTCACAGGAAACAGTATACAACAGATCTTGCATAAAATTTGTGCAAGGGTTAATTGTATAAATCAACTGACAGTTAAAAAAAATCTTTAAAATAAACAGTTTCCAAATTATGAACAAAATTTGGCCCAAATAAAAAAATAGATGTAGGTATGCAATTTTTTGATTTTTTAAACTTATGAAAATTTAATTCCGCTCGTTTTGTGCAATATTCATTGTATTCCTTTGTTTCAATTTTCATATTTATGGATTTAAATTTTTAAATCGCATTTGCAAGCGATGTTTTGAACATAAATTCAACACTTCTTTAAACGATAGAACCAGTTGTACGTTGCAGGTGAAATCACCAAGTTTGGGCTAAATAATGAAATACATTGAACAACTATTTATATTGTATGCTATATTATTATCGGTTAACGGTTAACCTGAACTTATCACTACAAACATATTCCGTTCAAATTTTACGTAGAAACGTACTTTGTTATGCCCCTTTAGTTATGGAACACCTTGTAATATTCTTAAATATCGCTGAAAATATTGGATTCAAAATTTAAAAATACTTTTTTGACGACATGTCGTTAGCAATGGTATGCTAACAAAGTAGCTCCTTAAAATTATTATTAATAATGTTTTGGGTGACACGGAATAAGTAAAAGGAGCAAAATGATTGATTAGGTATCTTATTTAACGGTGCCTAATGTAATACCATATTTCTTGATTATGATACATCGCATAATATGAATTATGTCGAATTATTTGTTTATTTGAGCTAAGTTATCGATCGAATTTGAGCCGTTGAAATGTCATACTAAAAATAGACCGAAAGAAAATAAAACAAAAATGTAGAAACTTACCTCTTCTAAATTGGGCACAACATCTCTAACGATATTGCAGATGGTATCGAGATCCGACGAGAGTGTTAACATTCTGGAAGCAAAACATAGTTAGAAAATGCAATCGTACTGAAATTTTAATAAAAAATGGAGACAAATTTGAAGATCAGATGTGATTAAATTTAGTAGTTGAAAATGATGAAAGAGAGAAGCTACCTTCTTTCTAAAAGTTAAATGTATGTAATGGACATAATTCAGGGTAATTGATTGGCAGTTCTTAATATTGTGAAAGTGAAAAAATAATAATTGTGTTACACTTTTGTATTTCAAATTGGACAAATAAAATATTATTTGCTAGTTTGATATAAAACAAAATTAACAAGTTATGAAAAAATGTAAAAAATAAATTTTAAATTAAAAGGACCCTTAACTATAAAATGATTAATTTAAAATGCAAAAGTGATATTGGAAAATTTTACAATGCTTGTTCTGACTAGCAATATTAGTTGAAATAAAATTTTAATTGATTGAGTTTAAAAAGTTAAACAAAAATTATTCCTCAACCTAAGGCAAAGCATTTATTTTAAAAGAGCTCTAGGTTAAGGGAGTACAACTGCGAATACCCTGTTGGGACAAGCCGGCGTTGAACTGGTTGCACCGCCGTTAATTTAAGGAATAACTTTGTTAATCAACACTATATTATTTATCAACCGGCGGGGGGTTGGATTAAGTGTGAATTTAAACGCAGTGCAACCAGGGCCGGAGTGAGCACAATTAAATAAGAGTGGAATTAGTTTTACCGTTCAGGACCCGGACAGTCAGGGACAGTAATCGAGGCTTTGTACTGTAGTGGGTCGGTGTGGTGGGCCATGGCAAAGTCAATTTCAGTTGCAATCAATCAATGGTGAGCGAGCGCGTGGTCGGGTGGGCCGGGCCGGGACAGAAGACAATAAGTTAACATAATGGTATATTGACAAACGCTGTAATCTTAAAATTATAGACATGGGCTAATGCGAGTGACTAACACTTGCATGTGCTCAGGGGTCCTCAAATTGAGTTAATACTTACATTTGGATATAATATCAACTTAACCATTTGAAATTATTAAATACACAATTTTATTATACATGAACTCGAAAAGTATTATGAAACCTTGTACGTATAATTTTTAAATGGTTATGTTGAACATAGAGCACCCTCACAATAACAATTCTGAACTGTATACATTAAATTTAAAATGATCCAAGATGAAATAATGTAAGTTATCGAAAAATTAATAGCAATGATCTATGCGAAATGTACTTATCAATATTCCTAAGACGAAACGATTTCCTTTGGAAGAACGATACGCATACGTTAACCAATCGATGGTTAATTGGAAATACATAAAATGAGTAAGAATAAAAAGCCGAAATGGAAGTTTCTTGTTAGAATGTAATTTCAAAAAACAGAGGAAGGCGTATGGAACACAACACCAAGCTAATTTTTAACTTGCAGAAACAATAGAGTAGATACATGAGGCTTACAGAAAAGTTAGAAATAGTCTAAAATTTAAATTGTGTGTTTTGCTTTATGATCGCAATATACATAGAAAAGCTATATTCTTTTACAAGAAATATTAATCAACATTTTTGAAGGAATATTTATTTTACATTGTATTAGATTGGCAGTTTTTTGTTTTAGATTGAGAAGCTCCCTACAAGTCAGGGTGTAATAAAATTGAAAATTTCCAATGAAAAATGCTATCAATAAGGGTGCTCTATTTTTATCACTAACGTTCATGGTAAAAAAAATTAACAAAGAAAAAAAATTAACTAGAATCTGTAAAAAAGAAAAACTTAAAAGCTTAAAACTACGATTATGTACATGTCAAATTAAATTATGTTAAATCAAATTAAATTAATACTATTAACACGAAACATTCAACAGCAAAGTAATCTTAATGGCGTTATCGAGGGATTGTATAATATCCTGAATTAATTAGTACGCCAACATTCCTTATGCTCGAATTTGAAGATGAAGTATGTACCTATGTACTATATACAAATGCCACCACGAAAATCGGTGCATTAACATGGAAGCTATTCAGTTGGTGTGTATTTATGGTTGGTGGTAACGTGATGCTTGAAAACGTAAACAATTAGGAATGATGCTTGATGTTAAAACCTGAGTTATTTATATGTAAATGCAAAAGTTAATTTGCCGTTAAAAAGCATCAGTTATAATCCTTGGCTATTAATCTTCGCTTTAGTAATATTATCGATTATTAAAAGATAGCAAATTAATATTGATTATGTGGCTTATTAAAAAAAACTTGTAACGTTTACAATAATCACTGTTATACATACACTTTCATTTGCAGATTTCGTCGTTCCCTTCTCATTACTTATATTTAAGTATCAATGATCAATTTTCTGTGTAACTATTTACGTTGAAAGAAATAACATAATTATTGCAAACGCTTCAAATATTGATTTATTAAATTTTGAAGAACCATCCATCCATGTTTTATTGGTACGAAAAAGCAAATATACTGTTATTAACATTGGATACTGTAACATTTTCCAAATGTAAAGTATGCATACGATTAAAATCAATCAATATTGTTTAGTTTGGAAAAAATTACCATCCGGAAACTCGAGCACAAAATAATAAATACTGACCTGGCTCCTCAATTTAGTAATATTTTGACCGCCTTTTCCAATAATAGCGCCAGCGACCTAAAAGGGAATAAATAATTAATTTATAACTCATACAATTATTAAAATTTACAGAAAGAAGTTGTTGAACAATTGAATTTATACCACTAACACTGTTTCAAAATAAAAAGAAAATTTTTGTATTGTATTCATTTGAATAATATAAAAGATTCTCGCACAAAGTTCCTTGCAAAATCATTACAAGCAGATGTACTTGACGTCATGTCGACCTGACGGGAGTTCTGCCATAAAAACTGGAATTGTATTTGAGATACAAAAATTATAAAATAAAAGTAGCAAAAAGTACAATGTACCTTGGGTCATGACATGTCATGCATGACTCATGCCATGGCAAAATAGCAAAAAAAAATTTAACAAAAAAGAAAAATTAAATCGTAAATTTAAAGCAATAAGTTTAATATGATAATAAAAATTCTTCTTCGGAAAAGTTTCTCTGTAATAACGATTCATAAATTGGGACTTAAAAATAAACTAGGAACAAAATTACAAAGCGTATTACTTAAAACATGAAAGTAACAAGTATAAAACAAAAATAATAGTAGTTTATGCAATTAGTTGAAAAGGGAACAGATTACAGAAATTTTTTTAATAAAAATAATAAAAGTACTTTACCTTCCGCAATTGCAAAAAACAGTATATGCACCTCGGGAATAAAGTGAATTTTTTGGCCTGAGGGTAATTTTTGCCCTCGGCTACGCCTCGTGCAAACAAACCTTTACCCTCAGGCCAAAAAAGTATCACTTTATTCCCTTGGTGCATAATGTACTATTTCAAAATGAAAGGAAAAAAAACTTACTTTACTAGGTATTAAAATGCGAACTTCCTCATCTCCACGACGAGAACGTTTAAATGGAGCTCCCATGTCACCATCAGCTTCTCGCTTCATGTCGAAATCCTTTTAACTGCAACAATAAGCAAGTATGAAAAAGTTGAAAATTAGTACTACACATTAGTAAATCCTTTTTAAAATATATCCAAGGTTCAGAATAGGGAAATCTGGCTATATAACTAGCTAACAAGTATATGGGTCCGCTGCCCATTTTTTTAAATCTTAACATTTATTATGCTTTTACAAAAATATTGCCATTAAATTTCGAATTTTCCAGTAATATTTTTGATATTTCGATATGTATTGTGTCTTTAAAATTGTAAGGTGTAACATAAATTTTGAAAATTGGAAGACCCATATATCCTATCCTTAAAATTATACTCTAGAGAAAGCGGTCATAATGGGAGGACATGGTTCCCTCTAACCAGCATTCATGCTGGCGTGTTTTAAGTCAATGTCCTTAGATCATTTTTATGATTTTGGATGCTCAATATAATGGCGTTTGCACGGCACGTATTCGTTTTCAAAACTGGCAGTTTTCACACTGAAAATCGCAAGTTTGTTCCACCCAGCTCTTATTATGAAAATGAATATTGCAACAACACGGAATTATTTGGAAAAATAAACCCGATTTTAAAAGGTTTGGCATCTGAAAAACAATTTAAAACTTACCGAATATTAATTGGGGTAAAATGTAACTGATAAAATGTTTCACTATAAATCACGTACGCATTTCCTAATAAACTCTATTTTATACTAAATTTTAAACTAGAAATTTTACCAACCAATTGTTAAAAAAAAATTCGTTACAATAATATTGTAAGTTGGCCAATCGTAACCATTCAATAGTGGCGTTCAACGTAGCGAGATATACCAATCTGATATCAAAAGTTGTATGCGTTGCAGCGTTTGGAGCTACAATTTAAAAACGTCGAGATTGCTACGTATCGCATCCTATGAAAAGGTAACGTTTTTTTTACAATTTACACACAAAAATAGCAAAGCTTTGCAGATGAATATTTAAAATTTTAGCAGTAATGGTGAGTTTCTACACAAAATAAACATACAATTCAAAAAATTATATAATAAAAACCTCAAAAAGCATATAAACAAGGGTACAGGGTGGTTTAAATATTGCTATGTAGTTGGTTAGCTGATAAAATTAGTGCGCACTGAGTACTCCCTGAATATTTGCCAAATTTGAAGATCAGTTGACGTGAGTGAGAAAAAGAAGAAATTTTTTTAAATACTTTTTCAATATAATATAACTCAGAAGTAGCAAGGTCAAAGTAGACATAATTATTTATAATATGCAGATAACAGTCGAAACGTGGACCACGAAGCCTCGGTGTAGGACCTGTACTCGGATGAAATTTGTCATCCTCAGATACGCAGAGTTCCGACAAACCATGCCTTGTGCAAATTAACCATATTAGAGTTATGTAATGTTACAGAGTGGACACAATATTTTCCCAAATTATAATTTTTAAATTTTAATTGACTCCCCCTTCCCTAACTCCATTCGTAACTTTTCGAATCGTTAAAATCAGTCCAGTTCAGTTTATATTGCTAACAACTATATTCTGTAACAAATTTTTGGTGGTTCTGACGGCTTTTAGTAATTTATTGAATGGATTATAGACAAAAATAAATTATAATAGCCTCTCCAAAAGTATTTACAAAATAGTGCCCCCCCCCATTTCGCCTATTTGACAGCTTTCTCCAATAGACAGGACAGATTATCACAGGTTTCCGAATACAATACCCAAGTATGAAGGTTTGTTGATTGTTATTATTATTTATTACAAATTCTCCACAGAAGAAATCTCCACACATACTCTTGTTTTAAATATCTAGAATACTATTTTAACGAATACCGGATATAGTGAAATATCGGGTTCTAACGAACATGGGCATACCGAATGTTTAGTTTTATATGCATTTATGTATAAAACAAACTGTATATTGCGAGATCGGCTGTAATAAGATTTCCCTTTTAGCATCGAGACATTTGATATTTTACTCTGAAAAATACTTTTTTAGCGAGGTTAAAAATAGGATATTGATAATATAATTCAAATTGAATTCCATCGATTCGATAATTTAAATCTGGTTGCAACGCATAAGCTTCGAGATCTGATTCTCGTTATTAATAATATTAATCATAATTATAGAGAAAAAAATATAAATATGAAAAATAACTGTGGAAAGACGACTATAAAGCATATGTAAAATTAGCCCTCTTCCCCATTAGTGTGCACCACTTTTAGCGGAGGATTAGCATCAGCATAATCTATGAGTGAGTTAGTTCATGGTAAAAGCAATATCTTTCCAACAAAGATGCATATAAAAATCAAAGCCCGCTCAAATAATCAACCTTCAATTAATTTGGATTTTAATATTAATATTATTCAAATTGTAAGCAAATTAATGTTAATTGTTAATAGCATAAAAAAAATTTCTATTATAATAATTTAATGAATAATCGATGATTTAAATTCCTACATGTTAAGTAGATGTAGATTTGTGTAATGTCGTAATGTAAAAGCTGTTTCGATCTTTTGAAACTTGTTGCATGCAAACGATGTAAAAATATACATTACAATATATTTAACACTAAGTTGAGTTTTAGGTACTTGAAAAAAATGATGCCATTTTTAAAACATCATCGGCGACAAAAGTGATGTTCAAAAGTCACGTGGAAAACCTTCAATAAAGATATCTACTGATGGCGTACCCCTGCTAATGTCAATGTAAAACTCTCGCGGGAAAAAATTTACGGAAACAGAATATTCTGGATAAAATATGAAATTGAATTATATATCACATATATATTTTTAATAGGTTTCTTTAAGAAAAAATAAATCTGCGAAATATTAATCTTGTGAAAATCAGCACCCAACCAACTATTATTGCTTCCGTGCAATATAAATTGCCATTACATTTTTTAATGATATTAAGTAGGTACTTATCTGTTTTTAATGTAAACAACTCCATAAAGTTTATATTATAATAAATCAATCCCACATTCACATATAGACAATGTTGATGAAATTAGCATAAATACGCACTTGTTACACATAAAAATTAACCAATCCGTATATTAACGTACTACTAAGTAGTATCAAGGCAATACAAACAATAATTAGAACAACCTTGATTTGCTAGTTTAAAAAAAAATCGATGCAAATTCGAAGGTAACATGTCTTCAATTATTGCTTAAGATTATGCTAAAACAGTGAGATTTAAAGGTAACCTGGAATGCGGAAATAATTTTTTTAAATTATATTCTCTTGTTCTTAATAATTAGATTATTTATTTAATCATCGAAAAAGTAGGAACGACTGTTGCAAACTTACAACTACAAATTACTTTATCAATCTCTGCGAATGTTTTGGTTTTCGCAATTATCTTAGAAGCCGGTGCCTCATAGCATAAAATAATATAATAATAAAATATACAATTTGTTTCCAACTGCCAACTATAAATTCATCTCGATATGATAGCTATATTATTGTTATTGTGTTCAATGTGTTAATGATTATAACTTAATCTTTATGTAACCGCTCCAACCCTCTATTTTGCATTCTTGATCGTATATCTTACGTAAAGTGAGTCATTAAAATTTTATAAGTTATTGCAAAATTTTATCGTAAAAGCTACGATTTCCGACAAAAACCAAAGTCAGGTCATTGCTTGAGGGACCCTTCATTGATTGCGGAGGGTGGTTTTTCGTCAGGATAGGCTGTGGTCACCGCCGAGATAGGAATTTGTTCAATTTTTCTCGTATGGATTTTCATTCATAACTTGGGATATACCGGAAATATCCATAAATGTGCTTGTGTTTTTTCTCTTGAAACCAAAGCGAAAATAATGATTTGTGATTAGTTTTTACTTACAATATAAAAAAAGAATTAATTACCTTTTCATTAGCCTAAAATCGCGATCACTATAGATATGGTAAAATACGATATAATGGAAATCATTTATAGGGTAAAACCGACAACAAAGAATCAATTACTTTTAATCAATTAAATTTGTGTTATTGCACATGCTTTAAAAGCAGTTTTATTAATTAGAATGTGCGAGTAAACCCAAGTTTTGACAAGGCATTTCCATTTAGTAATAAAGTTCTACTCGTAGACAGAACCGGGACAGACCGAAGTAAGTATTGATCGCCAGAATATATCAACAAACATGCTGATTAAATCCACTAGATAACGCCTAACAACCAACGATGTATTAAAGTGATAATCAATTATTGATTTTTATTGTAATAATAATTATAACATATTTTTTCGTTCCAAGAGCAATAGTTGCATTTGGATGCAATCTTACAATGCAACGAACTTTTACCAATTACTGTTGTAGACATTTGAAAAAAAAAAATGAATTCATTTAACTACGTAAAAATATTCATATGAGGACGATACTGAAAAAATATCAATTAAATTTAATTTTTTTTAAATATTTATCATTACAATTTCCTAATAGATGATAATATAAATAACAAAGCAAGAACTCCTCGCTTCAGATAATTATAAAAAAACCGCCTAAAAATTATCATATTGTCATATGGTTTTAGTGTCTAGCTACCCTGTAAAAAAAAGATAGTATTTGACACAAATCCTATACCCATGTTTTTAAGCTTTATGCAATATTATTATAATAGATTTTCCATCTATGCGAATATAATGAACCATTGGTGAAAACAGCACAAATAACTAAAACAGCTGTTGATAAATTTGAAAACCGCTCACGTAGGTACAAGAAATACGTGATGAGATTGCCTTCACACGTATACGTTCCTACCTTCGACAACAAATCAATAGTATATTTATTATACATTGAATGTTTGTTTTTATAACGAATGCATAATTCCATAAAAATTATCGCAATATAAATTACTTTTATTAAATACCTTAAAATATAATTGTCCCAATAATTCCATCAAACGATTGTTGGTAGGAAAACAAAAAAGCTTTTAAAAAATAAACCCAATAACTACAAAATATCTGTGGAATAAAATCAAACCGGGGCTATAAATTTCGCGCTTTGTTAAGATGGATAAAAGCACAAGACATGAAAATCTAAATTATCTTCTCTACAGTCTAAAAGTAAGACACCTGCATTAATGTTCCCCATCACGTAAGCTAACTTAAAACAATGTTGTTTTAAAAAGGCCAGTGATGGAGGTACCATGTTTTAGCACACTTATGACTCAAGCATTTCAAAAAAAAAAAAAAAATGCATTTAAGGAGTGTGCAGATAACGTTAATCAAAAAAAAAACCCAGACATTGAAATTAAAACCGTGTGGTTTAGTGAAGTGGTAGGGAACTTGGCTGAGAGAAATTGCGAATCAGAGTTTTTCCTTAGTTTTTCTTTCGTATTCATGAAGAGACAATTGCGATCACAGAAGGTCACTGCCAACCGCAAACCTGAACCAAGAAATCCTTCGGAGATTGAACATTGTTTTTCAGCTATGTTACAACAACTCAAATAATGTCAATTCGTAACAAAAAAACATTTAGCCTACGTAATATTATGATTTGAATTTTAAATCAAATGTACACATAGAAAGAATAGAATAATAAATAAAATGTAAACCGAATGTTTGAATTCGTATTTTAAAATTAGATCATGTCGTTTCAAACTGTGTCGTCTACTCTAAACACGTATTGGTTGTTAGAGCACTAATCATTCATTTTGGTAGGGTGCTAACCTAGTTAGAAAACCCGAAAATTGAAATAGAAATGTATATTAATAGCCCTAGGGTGTATGTTTTACACTGAATGGCTAACTAGGAAGTGATGGACACTTTCATTCGAATGTTTTAGGTACCTACATAACAAAAGATTTTTTTTATCGTTTATAGGCAAAACATATCAATCGAGTTACAGTATAAGAATATAAGTCATGGCAATCAAAGGTCGTCGTAGCACAAAAGCATAATATTTACCGACAAGAATCAAGCAATCCAAGTTGAAACATACTATTGATCTAAAACTCGTTGGTTTTTCCGATTCAGATTTCTATATATACAGAAAATGGAATGGCGTACGACGGCCAATTGTTTAAGACCTAATGAATTCAAGGAAAAACTCATATAATTCAGGGTCAGCGATATAGAAGTGCAACTGAAACATCTAAGTTTTGACCATGATTGAAGTAAAGCTCACTTCTAACTGGTCAATTTAAGAAATTTAAATTGCACTAGATCATTGTGTGAAAATTAAATTGAGACGAGCTGAAGCATAAGCAGTTTTAAAAATTCGCGTTGTCATTGTAAGGCCCTACTTTTAATGATTCAAAAAAAGAGATGGGATGTGAGGAGCGTGCGTGATTATGGAAGTACTTGTTGATTATAAATAATATAACATGCTTCTTACTTGAAAATTAATCAAATGCGTCAAGAAACTGTAGAAAACTACACACTAAGATAAGTTAGAAACTTTTTTGTAAAGCACCACACCTGTGCTCTATTTCACTGATCAACTACCAATAAGCTTATAAGCTAAGAAGTGCACGACACAATTTAAGGAGGAGTATAATATAAAATCGAATTTCGTAATAAATATCAGTCCTTGAGCTAAGAACGAAAAAAAATTAATAATATGATAATAAGCACTCACTTCTTTCCGCAATACGCCTTGCAAAACCAAATTGTAAAAAAATTATCCATTTGCGAGTCAAATTATTGTTTACTAATATTTGTGCAAATTTTATGTGGTGTTTAATAATGAACCACTTGTTGAAGTAGTTGGCAATTACCAAGTTTAAAGTTTTCGTATTGTGTTTATGTGGTACCTCAATTTGACTTTTAAAACACCTTTCACAAATAATTAGGTGCAACTTGTAAAATACCCCCCCCCCATATAACGATTTCTACAAGATATTTTGAAAATATTTGATTATATTAATTAAAACAGATTTTCGTTTAATTACTAGGTGAAACGTGCTGAAAGGAACCCTGTTGCTTGTAAATGTAACAAATTAGCTTACCCTCCCATTGGTGTGCAAAATCAACATCTAATAGGTAAAGTAATTGTAATATAAATTCTATTAGGGTAAGAATTTATCGACAAAGTTGACTATTTCAATTATCAAATTATCATAAATTAATATTAAATATATTCTGTACATTAGTAGGTGTATCAAGAAGTTATTGGTTAGAAGCTGATGTCTTTAGGATGTATGGTACATTAGAAACAGGACCTATTCCTATTATTATTTTATGATATGTAATGTTATTATTTTGAATTTAGAACTTGACTCCTACATTATAATATTTTAGCCAAAATTTAATACCAAGGATTATAATTAACAAAAGGACGCAAAAAACCCATTAGATAGACCTTTTCACTTGTATTAAATTTATCTTTAGATTTATAATGAGAAAACTGCTTTTTTTATTTACCATCAATTATAAATGAAACTTCAACCAAGTAGTGGAAATTTTACCTTTTTGTAGAAACGAAAATTGCTATGTAAATACAAATTTAATGCATGGCGTAAGTGCCTCAAATTATATTAATGATTTTGTCAACAACCTACTCAAAGAGAATATTGTATGATAGAAAATTAAGGAAGGTTACTAATTCATAAAAATTCACTTGATATAATAATACTAATCAATTGAGAGATTGTGTATAATTGTAGATAAAATTGATAAGATTATAAACAACTTTAAAGAGAGCTAAAATAATATAACAAAGAGAAAAACTAATCTACTAGAATAAATATCGACGATAATCAAGTGAATAAAATTGTTTAGTTGACTAAATGCTGGAAAAGTGGAATTGCACTCACTCACCCTTGATTAGATCAGCGAGGATCGAGATGTTCCCGTCTCAGCTGCTCGGAACCTGGACCTGAAACAACATGTTAGCTGTAGGTAGGTAAAAGAAAGGGTAGAAAAAGTTGAGCCATTACTTTCTTCTCGAAAGCGCAAATTGGCTCGAACGACACTAATGAAAATAAACGCGAAAATATTGAGTTCCTTTTACGCCACAATCTTATGTAAAAAACTAATTCAAACTTTCGACAATTTATCAATTATACGAATGAGTAAATTGAAAATACCGGAGCACCACCAAATCAAATTGAGCTTGTTCGCAAAGAGTTTCGTTCCGAGAGATAATAAATACTTCGGTTCAAATCGAATTATGTTGAGATAAACGGTGAATTAAGACACATAAAGAATTAATTGAGTTAAATATAAAAAATAAATAAAATTCACAAATACTGAAGGGTACACAAATTTGAAGAGTGCCTTATTCTAGTATTTGTGATGCAGCCCGCGTTAAAGCAAACTTGAACATATAAAACATTCGTACCTCTTCAATTGAAAAACCTTATTTGCAACCACTTTTCAAGTCAATGGACACATACAAACTGACCAGTGACCACTAGACTATCAACTTATCAGTGGAAGATCTCCCCCAAGAGCAATTCCATTGGCTTAAGCGACAAGTACGTGTATTACGTGTCCACAATTGATTGTTAGAGAGTTGTCATAGAGACCATTTTCAAATACAAACAAGAGTTACAGTTACAAAAGTTTTTTTTTAATAGCTATAGATATAGGGACAAATATCCACTGATGTGTTCATTAACTAATTGCTAAATTATCCATTGGAATCGAACGATAATATTATGTGAGAACAAAAGAATATTATTTTGGCGAAAGTGCTTACATTCGATATGATCGTCGAATTGCTGGACACATAGTTATTTCAATATCGAAAGGCGGCTTTCGTTGGGGAAACCAAACTATTTGAAATTAACTGCTTAATGTTAAGACCATCAATGCATTCTACTATTTATTAGTTTAGGTGTAAATGGCCAATAAAAACGAAGTATTTTTAATTACTCCCTTGACATATAATTTTAGGATAACTATTTAGTAATATCATAAAAATTCAATTTCACCAAATTACTTTTTACTATTTTGATATTCATAAAACAAATTACACCAGAAGCAAGAACTATGATATTATAATTTATCAAGATTGTCACACATAAATCATATTTTCCAATATTAATGTGCTTTTCATACAAAAAATACAATATTTATTGGAAAACTAATTTTGAAAATTTTACCAAGTCTGGTGTTATGTAGATTTGAATTCACAACCCAATTTTGTATTCAGCAAGATATTAAAGCACAATATATAGTTTGACAATGTTATCAGCAATACCAGAATTTAAAAAATACAAATAATTTTACGATAGTAAAACTCACAACCTTTCCTTGAAAATACAGCTGTCCCTCGATAATCCGACACTTTTTAATCCGACGTACTCGGTAGTCCGACGCGCTGCCGGCAGCAACATGCATCTCCCTCCCTCCACATATTGTATATTTTACTTAAATTTCTTTCCGTATTTCTTTTAAAAACTTACATGTACTGTCATTTTGTATCCTGGTATTAATAAATTACATGTACCTTTACTGTTTCTTCCTTCTTTTTTTTACTTCATTGTGTTCAAATGCATTAAGAATAAAACATCTTTGATAATATGACATTTTTGGTAATCCGACATTTTCGGTAATCCGACACTCTCTCGGTCCCTTAACTGTCGGATTATCGAGGGACAGCTGTATAATCAATTTTAAATTGAAAAGGGTAACTTCCATGACGTTCAAGTATTTCCGTGGAACGAACCAAGTAAAAATAAACACCACAAACTATCAACATACGAGTGTATTTTTGAAAATCTAATAATCGATTGTAGTGTTTGCATAATTATGTAAGCAATGTAATAATTATATAAAGAAAATGAAAATTGCGGCCATTTCTAAATAAGAAACAGGTCAACCACAACTGGTACCCAAATAATTTATTTTAATATACACTACATTTTTTATGAAGAATTTGGAAATATAATTCAACTAATTTTAAATTCAATAAATATTAAAGCAAATTACCTTACTCTTCAGTTTTGTCGGACTTTTTTGTATTCTCCTAATAAAGACTATAATTACCTCTTTATTAAATTACAGTAAAAGTATAATTATAATATAAAGTAAGAACAACTAGTTTATCTGAAGGTTTCAACATGGTATTTCTGATCGACGAGGAGACGTGGTTTTTCAATTTCCAATATTTAACAGACTTGAAGTCACGCGAATATGGGACCATAGTATGGTCATATTCCCTCATTAATATTATAACAAGCAACTTAAGAACTAAGAATTATAGCTAAAAACGGCATGCAATTCAATCAATACAAAAAATATTCCCTTTATTTACAACTATACTCTTAACTTATTCAGATTGTACATGTTTCATAATTAGTACTCATTATATTCATACAATATGTCAATATCCAATGATATCCTGTAATTTATACAGACACTATCAAATATTCACTAAGGTAATAATAATTATGACGGTGGTATTGCACAGCAAAAGAACGACAATCAGTATTTCAATTTTCGGTACATACAATGAAAAATTAAATAAATATATCTTACTATGTATTTATAATATAAAAAATAAATAAATCCTTAACGCCTATTGAAAACCTTAGTTTTGTCAGTTTTAATACTCGAAAGAACGATTTGCATAATGACCTACGACAGAAATGTTTGTTTCTATAATGAGTTTTAGGATTCCACAATTTACTATATTAGAGAATAGCATTTGGAGAAGTCCCTGAAATAAAAGTGACCTATTAATCCGACTAGGAAATCGGTTTCCTGTTCTAACAAAAAACTAACACAGCAAGTTCAACACTTTAACGATAAAATTTAAACAAAATTAAATTACTCATTAGGTACTTGGATTTCGTATTAATGTTCCCCAACACTTGAGCAAATTTAAAACATTGATTGTATTAAAAAAGAAGCCAGTGTTGGAGGTATTATGTTATAGCACACTTATGACTCATGCATCTCCAATATAAAAAGAGATGGATCTAAGGAGCGTGCAGATTATGTAAACGTGTTGATGGTTTTGCCACTTGAAATGTTTATTGGATCAAAGATAATACGCCAAAATTATTCTAATGATTAAGAAACAACAATCATAAAAGCAAACAAAACCACCACATTACAATTAAATTAGAATTTGGGATGTACCCTTGTATTATAGTTTGAACGCATAGGTAATTATGTTCATGACGTCATGAAAATTTGCAATACCAAATTAAAAAATTATGTGCCTATACGTTTACAAACGTATGATTCAAGAATCAACCCCGGATATAATTATGTAAATATAGATTATAGCTTAATATTACAGCAACACCTGCTTCCACGAACTTTTACAAAGGAAGGAAAGCCTGCTGTACGTGGCCAGCGTGATAATAGGAAACCACGATTAATTGTTCTAAAATAATCTCATAGGTTGGTTTTTATGACCTGTTAGTTTTTTGAAACCATTAAAAAGGGTGAATTTAGGGGGGAAAAAATAAAAAGCTCTAGGAACAGGTCTCAGGAGGCAGCCAGCAGTTGGTAGATTTTTTGGTGAGAAAAGGATGGTAAATATGCGACCCAAGTCGAACCCATGAATCTTGGCACCAGAAACTACCATTCCAAGTGCTTGTATAGGTATTAATTAAAACTGCTGCAATATAGATATTAACTACTACTTATTACACATCATGTAACAACTTACTAGCGAATACATTCAATGGCGAAGAACCAGAATTTCAATTTTTGAACATTGTAAAATGCATCGTGACGGAGCATTTTAGAAGTAACCCGATTTTCTTTATTCCATCCTTTTGGATTGAATAAACTGGTTTTGTCAATATGAAAAAGGTGGGACAATTACGAAAGCCTACATAAAATTTTGAATTTTATTTGTAAACATTTTTTATTGCAGAAAATCATAAGTCATAAATTGATATTACATATTATTGCTTTTCCAAATAAGCGAAACCGAGCATTCCTATCCAACTCAAAATTATTTTTAATGAACAATATAGATATAGATTCAGAATTGTCCATTCTAATAAAAATTTAATCAACTTGCTGACTTCTTTATTATGTAGTTATTTTTGTCAAGAAATTTCTTTACATTGTATAAATTTATTTTATGAGTCGACTTGGGCCAACTTCTTTCGATACCAAATTTTTTTAAATAAATTCATGGATAGATGTGGCATTCAGGAATGTTTTAGCATCTTTCATTTATTTTGGAATAATTTCAAAATATAACACGAACGGTAAACCTGTTGATACGTCCTTAATAAAAATAAAGATCGCTATCCACGCCCTCTACTATTTAATACGATAATAATCTTGAGGGAGATGTTACTTTTTAATACCCACAGCAACAGTGCTGTCGGTTTCACTGGACCATAATAATATATTATAGAAGGCGACATAGGATGCTTTCAGACTGTATTGGAATTCTGAGAAAGAAAACTGTGAGCTGATTGTGTCCTGTTGAGCGCTATCCATAAGCAAATAATGGAAGCAACAGATACCATCCAGTAAAATAAAAAAGTTTAAATAAATATACGATAATTTTTCATGAATACTTTTTTCAGAAGTAAACATTTTTACGTATATAATTATAAAATTGAAAATATAGGGTATTGATAATAATATATTAATCAATCACCGATGAAACTACGATATTTTATAATATTAGAAATACACTAAAAATTATATAATTACGGTTGGGGGAATACCGGTTTGATATAGAAATTATTGGATATAAGTATTTGTCGTTTACTACAAATACTTCTAGTGAACAATTAATACTTTTGTATTTTTATTCGTAATTTTTAATGTAGAGTAGAACGGGGTCACCCTGGTCAGTTTTTTTTGGAGAGCTCGTATGGCCGTATTTTTCAAGCGATTTTGACAAATAAATGTCCATTAGATAGATAATTTATCTGGCAACATTTTTGCCGTACTAAGTTTTTGTCTAACACAAATAGATTCGAAGCTAAAGCCGAAAAACCGAAGGTACTTATTTTCGACTTTTCAAAAATCTGGGGGTACGATAGATCAGCATTTTTAAGGTGAAATAAAACCATAAAAACGTTTAGAAAATTGGTGCCTCTGCCTTTAATTGAAGAAAATGAATATTGTATATGATATAAAAATTGTTAAAACTAATAAAAAGGAATTTCCGTTGACGCCCACGAGGCAGAAAGATATTTCAAGTAAAAAATTAATAAATATAATTATAAAATTTTTTTCTTCGCGGGTCGTTTTCTAAACAAATTCCGTTCGATAAAATCGTCTCTTGTGATCCTAGTTCCTTAATATATTATAATGATGCCGAAAATAGTGGACCTATGGTGCCCCCAAATGGCTGACCTATGGTGCCCCAAAGCATATTTTTCATGTCGGTGTCGGTATTTCGGCAAAAACCAAAAATATCAAGAAAACAAGATCATATTCATATTAAGGGTAAAATATTACATGAAACCTACTCATACGATATTTATTTACGTTAAGGTAATGCACTTCACTTGGCAGAAAAAATAATACTTTTTTCAGAATGAAAACATGTTTTTCATTAATGTTACCGTAACTAGACTGATGATGCATGGTGAGAGCCGAATAACAGCCGTGAGCATCAATCGTCACCATAGGCATTTACAAAAATTATAACATCCGACCCCCAGAATAACATGGCCGCGGTAGTGCCACATACCTAACGTGCCCCCTGACCAGGGTGACCCCGTTCTACTCTATTCGTGATATTCAAAATATTAAAAGAAATATATTTCTAATTAATAATACCTGCCCCATTTTATTTATCACCAAAAATGTTAATTAAAATCCCACAAATTACCACCTCATATTTAGTTCAAAAGCCTTGCTAATGTAGCAGCAGCGAAGCCAACTTGTGGAGTATATATTATGATATTATAAAGTATGCGACAAGCCTAATCCTAATTTAGTAACAAAACAGTAGGTCATTTTAATAATGAAAGGAATTTACTAAAATAATAATTTATGTATTTCAATTATAAACGATCATGCAATTTAAGAGAATGAAATTAATTAAATAATATAAAAATAATTATGTTATGGGCAAATGTAATACATTTCGGTGTCAAAGGCACACTATTTTAGATGTTAATTTAAATGTTTGATAAAAACAATGATAGTAGACAAGCAAATATAGAGGATGTTCCCAAAAAGTATGCCCTATAAGCCAAAATTTACGGGGAAACCGACAACCCCTTAAAATTATAATATGATCGACAGATATGGACATAATTTAAGAGATGAAACTTTTTTTTCGCTTGTTTCTTTGATGGTACACTTCGTAATCAGTTTATCGGTGGCATCGGTTGACGATGGTATCGCGTGTCGAACGAGTCGTTGCTCAGCAACAGGACTATCACAACGCCACAAGGCGCCCACCACCCTCAACCCCAATACCTACATTTTTAATGCACTTGCTCATCATTTATTCAGTACTAAAATGATTAGTGGGTGGACTCTGCGTGTACAGACAACTCTTTGGTAACTTTCTGTTTTGTATTTGTTCGCTCTATAAAAATGAGCGGAAAGGTAATAGTAGGGCTTACTTTTACAAACCCATGTCCATCAATACACGCAATTCTCTACTTATATTTTGAATTTGTTAATTGTAATGTTTATCGATATCTCGTACTAATATATAACACGACTGTGAGCGACCTTTTAGTATTTTCAATATTAAATTAAATCCTATCACACATCTAATCTAACAAAGTAAATTCAATTTTATTAAATATTCATCATATTTCCAAATTTATTTCAAACAAATAATACAGATATTTTATGTAAGCAGTATTTTATATACACACATTATCATTCGCAAACAATCTGCCAAGAAATTCAAATTACTTTTTATTACTCGAAAGTAGTCGATTGAAAATTGGTTCATCGCATTAACAAAATTGAAATCGCCAACCATTTTATGTTACCGGAAATTACGAGATGTCTAGGAAGTAACCCTTGCTAAAAGTGTGGGAAAGAATCGCGATATTGAAATTATTTCCTTTAGTGAAATAGTTGAAACTTCAATTTTGAATAAATAATGGCATTTATCATCAAATGATAAATAATATGATAAATCAGCTTGATTGCCACAATATAATTCTCCTATTCGCATATAATATAATCACTTCAGGTATAATAAATTACTTATAGTAGTTGCTCGTTGTAATATATCTAATTAAATTAGCTATCCCTATATAAAACTGGAGTTATTCAAAACCAACACTTTTGCAAAATAATTAAAGAAATTTGAGATTCGCAAGTTCAACAACCCCAATCGTTTTAACAGAATAAAAACGAATCCAAATTTTAGAAGATGTAATATAAAATCATACAGCAAGTTATTATTAATGAAATTTAAGACTAAATTATTTCAATATTCTTTCAAAAACCTGTCTGTTTTTATAAAAAAGATGTTATTATTAAAAAACTCGATTGAAAATAAAATTTTGTTCTTTCTAAAAAGATGTGTATACCGAATAAACCTGTAGCTTTAAATTATATTTCCATAGTAATAATAATGGAACCATGTAATCACTCTGAAATTATTTTAAATTGCAGCTTAAAATAGTTAGGTACACTACCAAATTCTCAAATTAATGTGAGTAGAATAGTATAACTATTAATACTAACTAATTTAAATCTGAATTTTGTCAATACTCCTTGAAATTTCTGAAACGTCTCAGAATTATAAAATGTTCAGCATCAAAATTAACGTTTTTATAGAAAATTATAGAGCATCCCGCCAATTAAATTAAAAAGTAATTTTGTCAAATAATAAATACCATAATAACAGTTCATAGGTATACTGTTAATTTTTCATGACTAGTCGATTGCAAATTATATAATGAATTGTTTTTCTATAAATTTGAAAAACCAAACAAAACTTATGGTGACTGGTTAACGCATTAATAATTTCATCTGGTCTAGCCATTTATTGGCAAAGTAATTATAATTTGTTTGAAGCAATGCTTTCGGGAACTGGTCAACATTTTCCAGTCAATGGTAAGTCAAAAGTCGGTTTGTAAATTATAAGTAATTTCGAACATAGTTTTGCAGGGTCGGCTTAGACGTTCAGAAAGGATACAAAGGAGTTGCTACCAATATAAAATGAGATTCATATCGAGGGGGGAGCTAGTTACCATAGATCATAGAACGAACCCCATCCGATACATGAATTTCAAAATGTATACTTTTATACAAATTTTCAGAAAAGTATCTTTAGATAGAAAATGTAATACTTTGCACTTTACAATAAATCCATGGGCTAGGATTATCACAAACATACAATTATCAGTGTCAAAAAACTTTCCAGCAATGTTTTAATTATTATACAATATAACTCGAGAATAATTCAGAATACGTCAATAAAAGTTTCTGTTTTAAAATCAACGAGCAAATCTGCGAAAATTGAAGAGACGATATTAAATTTGATATAAAGCAAAATTTTAAACGTCAAGTTTATCAAAAGAAATTATAATATATTTACTGTATCGCGAAGAAACAAAAGACTTTTTTATCTGTAAAAATGTCTCTGAGAATAATAACTGTCAATTCTTTTATTCATTATTATATATTTCGAATCACAGTCTGTGAATTATAGCAATGCACATAATACCATTATTATATTGAAAAATAAATGGTTGGACAATATTTGGTAAATCTAGAATTGGTATGTCCTTTAAGAGAGATTTTAACAATAATTTTCCATGGGGATTTGTCATAACAAAATATTCAATCAAGGATCGCAATATTGGAGGTATGTTAAACGATCATTACACTTTTTCATGGTACTCGACTTTGATCACAAAGTCTTTATAGACATGAATCAGAAATACCTAGTTTTTCAAAGTAAATCAGTTTTCAAGGTTGCCGGTGGCTTATATCGAGTTCATCCATTATAAATAACATTGGTCTTGAAAATATCGATTTGTGGAAAATTAACATCCTTAAAAATCAATTAGGGTTAATGAAACCGTTACATTTGTTTAACTTGAAATTTGGATTTCTTGTTGCGTTCGATCAATTGGCCATTTTTTTCAAGGTGTGTGAATACGAATTAGGATCATCGTGGTAATTATAAAATTATTTAACTGCCAAGCCCTACTAAATACTCGAATATGACTGGTCAAATAAATTAACTTTTTAAGAGGTCATTGGTTCTGGGATACTGTGGTGTAGCAATATTATGATGCTTATCACTTGTGATGATATATCACCAATGGTATTCCAACATAACTCCGTACTTGAATTTAAAAAACTGCGAAATTAACATAGAGAGGCTCGATTACTGCAATTAACAAAATGGCCATAAACTAACCTAAAAACTGTCAAAGAATGGTTCACTAATTATATATGTATATTAATTGGGGATAATACAATATGCACACACACACAAATCCCACAGTATCTATATTTAAGTTACACATACACCTAATCAATTTCGTCATCGACCTTGTGAATAATTTTGTCGGCATTTTTAAAATTTGAACAATGAAATTATTGATTGATAAAAACTTGAAAAATCAATTTGTATAGATAACAAAAGCACGTTGCCAAGTAACTGAAGTAGGTGAAATTGTTTGTATTCACCAAACTGATACGATACAGCGGACAAAAATTAAGTGAATAATGCCAACTATTAGCGACCATAGAGGATAGCGTACGTAATTTTTAGTTGTAGGAAAACACAATGCTAACATGCGTGCAAGCCAATCACGAGACCATAAATTGATATCGACAGATTAATATATCAATTATGTGATTATTTCCATTAGGAGGCGCCGAGTAAACAACTTATTTAATTATTGCAATCAAAAATCGGTTATGAAAAAGCGTGGTGTATGATGGTTTATGCGATACCGGCATACCAAAAGAATCTAGCAACAATTGTATGCAAACAAATGAACTCGACCAAAATAACAATTGAAACTTGTAATAATAAATAAGGGTTTAATTTGTGTACTTACCTAAGGTGCTTGAAATTAAATCACAAACTTATCAAGAAAACACTGAAAAGTTGTACAAACTGTAATGGCGTTACTTGCTGTTAAATAATAAATGGAGTGGACAAGCTTACAATTTACAGCGCATGATCGGGGAGTTATTTGCACATTTTGACAATTTCAAATAGCGACATCTACTGAAAATTATGTATCCAAACACAGGAAACGCGTTACGGAATTTGCCGGATTTAAATACTGCCCTAAATGATTTCGAAATTGCAGAACGATTACGTCGAGATTGTAAGTAATTAGTAATTTTAAATAAAATACGCAACTACTTTTGACACGTCACTTTGACATACATTTAATCGTCAAAAATTTTACATACTAACGCATTTTATATTTAAAATCAAGTCTCTGCTAGGATTTATAATATAATTTCCACACCACGTATTTTTAAATTTGTTAAATTATTGAAGGCCGCAACGTCAAAATCATAATTTAAACAAATTGACTTAATTTTTTAAACAAAAGCAGTTTGAAAAAGAAGTTTGTCTTTTATCAGGGACGGACTGGCACTAAAATTTTGATCGTAATAAAATAAGGCACGTCTGTATTAATAATATAATAAAAAATTAATTATAATAATACGCTTTCAGTTACACAAAGAAATACTAAAAATGTTAACCTAATCTATTGAGAGGTGTGCGAATTTAAGCATCGGTGATTTCAAGATCTTTGCATTATTTTGAGTTCTTGTGCAGTACCAGTGACGTACCCACGGATAAAATTATATTAACTACTATTGAAACAAATTTTAGAAGGTTTAACAATAGCTTAAAACAACAAAACAGATACATTGAATGTCGTTTATGTGATTAATACCTCGGTGGTTTCCCACTGCTTGCAGAGAGAGGCTGGTATTGTTTAGCTCGAGGTTCAAACCGGGTATTCATGCTTACAATTTTGCTTCTTAATACGCTTACTACCTATATACTAAATTGCTTACTATAAATAAAAATCGTAATTGATTATCCAATAGGGTTGTTCTAAATACTAACTGATATACTCGTTGTATCTTAGACCCCCTCCCCCAAAGTTAAAGTCTGGGTACGCTACTGTGCACTGCAACTCTACTATTATTAGTAGGATGGACATTTTACAACATGTTACAATTTTGATTTTAGCTGTGCAATTTTTTCAATTTTGCTAAAATTCAAATGGCAGGCCCGAATTAGGAGAATTTTTCGGTGCGAGCTCCAACCTTCAAACGGCCCCCATTTACCATTTTCACTCCCAATTGGCAAGTATACAATATTTGTTGATATTGTTATCATCTAGAAATATGTGACCGGTGGCCAAAATACTTAACATTTTATTCACTATAATATAAGGCAGACTGGTGACGTCCACCTAACCAGGAAATCTGACAACGAAGATATACCGTACATATTAAAGTACGTAACTGGAGTTACTATCGGCGGTAAAATCTAGTATCACCAGCGCCAAATAGTAACTATCCTTGGCGTGGCTTTTATCCCAGTGATGTTCTATATATTGAAATTAATTTTCACCTATTCTTATTTTTGTAAATTACAATTCTTAAAAATGGAAAATGTCCAAATATGCGGCTTGGCTCGCAGATTGTCTCTTATCCTCTTGCAATGTGCGTTTCCTAGTGATTTTAAGCAAATAACTTTTCTTACCACAAAATTTTTAATTTTCTAATTTTAATTGTTTTTAAACTAAATATCATTCAAAATCTCCAAAATAACTTCTTTCTCTAAAACCAAAACCTTTCGAACTGCTTCCGTTCCAGCTTTAAACTTCACAATTCAAGTTAGAATTCAAAATTCAAAAGATATTTAAACGCTTTTTATTTCCAAAATTCACAAATTTCCACTCAAAAAAATACAGAAACTTTTTCGGAATTGCGGACTCAAAAATCGGACGTCCGGTCCTGTCGCTTCGCTGCGAACGCACTCTCCAATCTCCTTCCATCTTTTGAATTTTAATTTTGAATTCGAGAATAACAAAAAAAAACATATTTTTGCATTTTTGCAAGCACCCGACGAAGGAGATCAAGGCGCCTACGCACAGTGTGGCAAAAGGTGGACAAATAGGGTTTTTCAAAGTTTTCTATTAAGTATTTTTGTAAGTGGAATCTTGTTGAGGATACTCTAAAGAGTCGCGAATACTAAATAATTTTTTTTTAATCCGCCCAGAAAGTGCCGGGCAAGTGTAGCAAACTCAACTTTTTGTTTATCTGAAATGCAAAAATTATAGTGTACAACTTTAACGTTTTTACTAAAATAGAAAATCGATGGCATTTCTTTTATTCTTCATTTTGCAATGTTGTTTCTTTATCTACCCACTAAAATAAAATCAAAAAATTTAATTTAAAAATTAGGGTAATATTTTTTCAAATTTCAAATTAGCGTGCGCGGGTATGAAACAATTTTTGTTTTATTTATTGGTATCTCTAGAAACAACCCTCAAAATTGCAGGTGCTGCCACTTGCCGCTGCGAGCACAGGATTAATTTTGGTAATATGTATTTCATCTGTCCCCATGAATATTTAATAAAATTAAGTAATAAAAATATTTAAAAAAATGGTGTAAAAGTGTGTTCTGATATTTTCAGATAATTATTCAGAAAACTAAAGCCTGTAAATATATTTGCACATTAATTTTTCAAAAAATATATATTTTTTATTTAAACAATTTGCATTTTCAGTGTTACCTTTTATATTCTATTGGGGATGTAGTAGGCCATCATTCAAATTTTTTACGATAAAATTGACGGTAGGACAACTGTTTGTCCAAAAAAAGCCTGTTTGGCCACACTGTGCTACGGCGCCACATGGCCGGTTCGCCAATCTGATACGCTACACTATATACTGCGTAACCAGAGAGGAAGTCCTAAGTTAACAATCCATTTTAAAATTTGTTTAATATAATAATATAATCCCCCATATAAAAAATTATAATAATTTTAAGAATATTAAAAAAAAAAATTTATTTCAAAATTCAGTAATTAGGGACGCGGCCAAGGGCTAACCGGGAATTTTTTTTCACAAGTCAGGAACACTTATATAAACATGATAAAATTGCGTAATCTAATTAGTCCTAAATTCAGGTAATTTTTGACCTTTTATGCCTGTACTATTATCAATTTACGATATAAACTCTGTTGATTTTATCTACGAATGCCTATATATATAGTGCCGACACAAAGAACAATTCTTAATTCTTAGGTATTTTTTAAGTTATGTTGTCTACATATTTAATCATTTTTACAAATATCTCTATATGAACAAAATGTAACTGCATAAGATTTAATTATTTTTATCGAAAAATAGTCATTAGTGATTGCCAAATATGTAGTACAGTATTAAAAAGTAAAGTAGATCAAATTAAGACAATGTAGGTACGCAGGGGCTTTCTTAATTCTTAGGTATTTTAAAATTAAAATTCATAGTTGTGAAATGAAATTGTTTCAACATTGGCCCCCCTCTGTATCCGCGCCTGACCGGCCCACATGGCTTTGTCCACGATGCCGCCTGCTTATTTTATAAAATCTCTATTTTGATCATGTGTCCCAGCATCACGGTTTTAGGAAGCATTTTTAACCTCGGCAATTTCAACTAAAAATGTTTACCCTGAATCATACGTAGTGTTTTTGATTACTTGATGTGGACGAACCGCATCGGTGCCAATTAAATCAATAAAATCTAAAATAATTTCAATATTTTGGATTTTCCGTTTTTTAACTATGTCGCACCCTTTTTAAAATTTTCAAAAAATTCAGACACACTGACTATAATAATATGTTGCAACTGTGAAAAACTAGGAGTGGAGCCTTTTTAACTTCAGTATAAAATCGGACTTAAAAATCTTTTTTAATTTTTTTAAAGCCCTAAATGTAGCCAAAAATTATGAAAAAATTTACAAAAACTTATATATATACCGGGTGTTGACTCGAATAGCCGAACATAGGGAATTAACACGTAAAAACTTATTTATGCAAATTCCTGCTTCCCAAATTATTTTAGAGAAAAAATGAAAGACACAAAAAGAATGCAGAAATATAAACTACGTATGATAAAAGCATTAGATTTCATGTAATCTTTACTTATAGGGTCAAAAAATGCTTTAAAATTGTTAAAATTTTCATTTATCAGACTGGCCATGTAAGTTTCCAAGGTAATTATTTCGAAATTAATTTGAATTTATTTCATGACCAGTCTGAAAAATGAAAATTTTAACAATTCTAAAAGAATTTTGGACCCTTTAAGTAGAAACTAGATGAAATTTGAAAATAAAAGTACAAAATTCTTTTAGAATTGTTAAAATTTTCATTTGTCAGACTGGTCATGAAATAAATTCAATTTAATTTTAAAATAATTACCTTGGAAACTTACATGGCCAGTCTGATAAATGAAAATTTTAACAATTTTAAAAGCACTTTTTGACCCTATAAGTAAAGATTACTTGAAATCTAATGCTTTTATCATACGTAGTTTATATTTCTGCATTCTTTTTGTGTCTTTCATTTTTTCTCTAAAATAATTTGGGAAGCAGGAATTTGCATAAATAAGTTTTTACGTGTTAATTCCCTATGTTCGGCTATTCGAGTCAACACCCGGTATATATAATCGGATCATTTCTACGGCTGCCGCCGCCTCTCCGTCCCCAGTTTCCACTCTCCTCTGTCCAGACAAAGTTCCTCCTCCAGATCTCTTGCCGACATTGCCTCGTCGATTCCTTGCCTCCAACTTAATCTAGGCCTTCCTCTTTTTCTCTTTTCGGGGGGTATCCACTTCAACATCTTTTTTGGCCATCTTTCTTCGAACATTCTATTTACGTGACCGAACCAAACCAGTTGTCTTCGTTCGATTTCTTCAACGATATTTGTTCTTACCTCCATAATTCTTCGGATGTCGTCATTTCTCACTTTATCAAGTCTTGATTTGCCAGCGCTTCTACGCCAGAAGTCATTTTCCATTGCTCCCAACTTCTTTTTACTTTTTACGCCAATATCCCAGACTTCTGCTCCATAAGTGACCATATTTTCGATTATGGACGTATAGATCCTTTTTTTCGTACCTTTCCTTATATTTTTGTCCCATAACACACTATTCAGGGTTCTTATGACATTCCTTCCATTATTTATTCTTTTCTCAATCTCTTTCCCGCTGCTACCTGTTTTATCAAATACAACACCCAAGTATGTATATGCCTTTGTGCCTTTCATGTATTCGCCATCCATATCTAGATTTTCTATCTCTTCGATTCCCACACTGAGATATTCTGATTTTTTCATATTGATATTCAGGCCGGCTTCCTTGTATCGTTCTTTAAGTTTTCTTACCATATAACTGAGGTCGATTTCGTCTTCTGCGACTACCACTTGATCGTCAGCAAAATACAGGGTGAACAGCGTTTCGTCATCTATTTGTATCCCCATATTCTTACATTTTTTTTGCCACTTTTCCAGTGATTTATGTAAATATATTTTAAATAGGGTTGGGGATAGGCAACAACCTTGTCTTAGGCCTTTGTCGATGTTAAATTCTTCGGATATTGTTTTTTGGGATTTAACTTGTGCCGTATTTTCCGCGTATAGGTTTTTTGTAGCATATATCAACGTTTTATTTATCTGTAATTGTTCCAAAACTTATTCCTTAACTTAACAAAAACTTATTATATTATTTATAATCTTCATAGTTTTTTTCATAATCTTCTATGAACTAAAAGAAAAGTTATGGTTAGAAAACCAAAAAAACTTTAATTGCATATTACTACCCTAATAATAGGGGTAGGAGATTTAAACTTGCATTGAAATGGTACTTTTTCATGCTCTATGGAATGCCGCTTTACACGTTTCAATTGGTGCAAGGGCACTTTTCACCATCTTATCCGGCTATACTACCCATTCTTTAAAATAAGAGGTTTTGTTTAATTTTGATTTAGTTAAAGTTGGTTGACTTGGCGTCAATTTGCGGTGAAAACTAGGCTTCCTGCCAAAAAATTACCGACTGACCAGAGATCCAATTTTTGATGGTTTGTATTTTGATTGAGAATTTTGTGTAATTTATAGAATTAAAGTGTGATTATAAAAAAGAAAAGTGTATAACTTGATTTTGAGTATAATTTGATGGTTTTAGAAAATAAAATAAATCGGATGCCATGAATAAAAAAAATATTGGTTGAGAAATAAAGGAGATTTTGCATAAAGTAAATTAGATGTGGAACAGAATTTTAATTAACGATTATTTGCATAAACGGTGAAAAATTCAAAATGTTTAAATTTACATTTAATTCAGGGAACGACAGAATCAAAGAGATATCAAATATAATGTGCTTAGGGACCGTTCATGTATTACTTAAGACGTTTAGGGGGAGGGGATAGCTGATATTTAATTTTTTCTTGTTCAGGGGCAGGGGGGTCACGACAATTTCTTACATAAGATTTTATTCATTATTATCGATTATTATGAACCGCAAAATTCATTAACCGATTCGATCTGGTTTCTCATTGGGTAATATTAATCTTACGTAAGATTAGCAAGGGGGAAAGGGGGTTTAATATTCTTATTAGGTGGTGGGAAGGGGTCTAAAAGTAGGAAAAAAACGACTTACGTAATACATGAATGGCCCCATCTCAGGAAGTTAAAAGTTTCCCATTTATAAAATTATTTTCCGTTGAAATTTTAAATTATTTGGTCAGAATATTAAGAATTGTGATTTTTGTGAAGAAGCTAGTTTGGAAAAACTTCAGGAGTGAAAAAATACTGTTCAATATTATCTACATAATGTAGGTTTTTATTATTTAATATACTGAAACTATGAATGGAGTTGATTGTAAAACAAAGTAACAGAAACATGAAAAATTTAAATATTAAAAGCAACAAATATTTATGTTTTGATTAACAAAACTTAGTTATGTATATAATACATACAAAACATGTCGTTAACCAATGAAAAATAGTAGTTTTAAGTAAGTATACCTAACTCAACAGTTTCTTCCTCATAAGATGTTCTACTCAGTCCTGGGTCTATGAGGCTTGTATCGCTTCTCTACATAATATATATTCTTACCATACTTCCATTCTTTATATTTTATAATTTAATGCATTTCATCCACTAATCCAAAATTGTTAATACATAAAACGGTATAAGTGAAATTACATTCTTTTCAAGTTGGGTATTAAAAAATGTAGATTAAACATTAAAATTTGGGAGAAATTAAGTTGTATAATACGCGAAGTTGTTGGCCTGTATAGTAACCTTTTAGCTTTATGGTTAATAATTGAAGATTGAATTCAGCTTGGAAAAACGATCACTTAAATTATTTCAGTAAATCATACTTCATACATACAAACAGTAAATATAGATACATTCACAAATAATTTAGTAAAACTTTATTAATATTACAATTTTGAGTAATTTATTTTTAATTTTTTGCAAGCAATTTCAAAACTTCAGAAAATATCAAATGTGGTGCATGAATTTGAAACTAAGAAAAAAATTCTACAAGGTGGTATAACAGCAAGTAAAAATCAAACGTTATATTATGAAAACCTGCTCTTGGTAAGTATAATGCATTTATAATTTGTTGAAAGTAATGTTTTAAAAAAATGTTTTAGGATTTAAAAAATAAAACTGCAATTACTACACTAAACAAAAATAAAATCAAATTAGAAGCTTGTAGTAACAAAAAATATATTGAGCAGATGCAAAAGAAACTTTCTAACAATTTTGTAATTAATCTACCTGGAGATATAAAAATGTTAAATATATCAGAATTACAAGCAAGGCACGATAATTTGTTTCAACAAAAGATTACTTTGGAAGAAAATAATATAAAAAATAATAGTAGAATGAAAAAACTTGACGAAATTCTAAATAATCTTCAAGCTCATATACCATTAATGCAATAGTTTAATTTATTATTTATTCAATAATGTATTTCAACTTCTGTAATCTTTTTTTGTAAGTATCGAATTATTTATATACTCTGTAGTATCTGATAATTTAGTACAATAGTTGTTAAACGAACTTTCTTTAGTAATAAGAATATTATTTAATTTTGTTTTAGAATCTATAATTTTGTTTAGTTGATTACGTAGTATCTTTTTTTGTTTAGTTAAATTTTCACCTCTCAAATTTGTTTTTGGAATAGTATCAGCTGTTGTAGGTCGCCTAGAAAAGAAATTTTCAATAACTACTTTGAAAACATTATAATATCATTACCAAGCAATAAAATCGGCAGGATTTTCTTTCTCGACCTTGTGTATGGCTTGTAGTTTGTTTGATAAGTCCTGCTCAGTCCACATGGTATCGATATTTTTGTTCACAGCTGCGGTAAGCGATGAGTTTAACAAAAGTTCTTTCAGACGAGGTGCCACACAGTTATCGCTGCAACAATATAACAGTTACATGTTCCAAAACTACTTTTAAAATTTTATATAGGTAAGTACTAAGGATATCTATACAAAAAAAATAGTAATCAGGCCGGGACTGGTGCAATATGATTAAATAGAAACATAAAAGCACTAGTCACAACTTAACCACCAATTTTAATATCCAATATATCGAGAGATTAATAGCAATGCCGATATTATTTGATAACGACAAAGTACGACTTATTAACTGCAATTGATATTCACTACAAAGTGCCGTTATATAATATAACAAAGGCAGGGCATTGACACTCAATTGGTAGTTGCTGTTTCTTACCTCCAACCATCAGACACAATTTTTTCGACTGTATTTTCAAGTAACACCCGTAAAACTTCTGGATTTCCTTTATATATCGAATAATCACTATTGGTGGGGTTTGACATTTTGCGCAGTTTTAAAAACAAATTTAAAAAATACGTTATCTACAAGCAATCAAGTTTTGAAACTTTGTATTGAAAGTTTCGTTAAATGTGAACGCATGCGTAATAGGAATCTTAGAAATCTGCTTTTTCAATTCATTTTATTTATTACTATGTCTTTTTAAACACAGGGGGCAGCACAGGAAAGAAATAAAAGAAAATCAATAGTTATACAGAGCGATTTAATATCTTAACAAACTTGGCTGGAATAATGAAATTAAACTTTTAGTTCTGGTTTGATTCAAGGAAATTCGTAACAATAGTTAAAAATAAGCAAAAGGTGTTAGGACTGATTATTCTCGTTTGTTTTGGTTTGTATTTTATAGGAATGCTCTGATTGATCCAAATCAATTCACTAAACATCACATGACTTTTCCATTTTCAAAATATTTTGGAGATCAATAAATTTTTTTCAATAGTAATTGAAAAGAAATTTGGCTAGTATTGGTTATCATTAGACGCGCAAAAAAATTTTCTTTCGATTGCGACTAATTTCATTACAACCTATAATAATGGGAAGAAGAACCGGGACTTAACAATTTTCATTCTTTGAAAAAATTGAGTCAATATGGAAGGATTTCAACCTAAATCTAATCAGCTCTTTAGATTATTTGCTATAAACCTGTATATAAAATTTAAATAAAATCGGTTCACGCGTTTCGAAAAAATCGCACACAATCGCCTAAACAGCTGTGTGAGGCCATCTGATAAGTACATAATAATCAGTTTTGCCGGAAATCAGTTTTGATAAACGCAACTAAGGCAAATCATCTTTGACTACTATATCGATTAAGAATCTGTAATTTTCGAGTTTCCTAGAAAAATAGATTAACTGCAACTGCCTATTGGTGCAGTCTACATAATAATACAGTAGAGCGTCGATAATCCGGATCAATTGTGACCGGACCCTATCCGGATTATCAAAATGTCCGGATTTTCAAAAAGAATAAAAAAAAGGTCGTTTGAGTTAATAACAAAAAGAAAGCTTGCTAAAACCTTTAATAAATGCAGCAGATAAAGGAAACTATTAATTAATATGAAGTTATAATGTGGCATTTTAATAAAAGTTTAGTAAAAATAAAAATATAAGAACACCCACACATTCTTTTGTAGCGGTAAGACGACTAACAAAAAATTTTTTCAACCGGAATTGAATCCGGATTATCGACGGTCCGGATTTCTGACGTCCGGATTATCGACGCTCTACTGTATATAATATAAGCTGTATTCTTTTTACCTATTTTATTTCCATCTCAGTTACACAACTGAGACGAAGTGAGCTGAGCCGAACAGAGATTAACTGAGCCAAAGTGAGAAAAACATAAGGTGAAAAGAACAACAAAAATACACTACCAACCATATTAAATTAATTTTTGCACGATCGGACTATTTTGTTTATTTACTAATAGTGTTTCTATGACAGTAAGTTGATTTTACTGGTTGCTAGGACTAAAACGACGGTAAGTAATTTACTTACCGTTTTTAAAACGGTAAGTAAAATAAATAAAATTTCAAATAAAAACACGATTTATTTGAAATTAAATGTACAGTTGTTACAGCTAGAAATAGAAATCGATATAGTATTGCTTTTTTCGGTATTTGTATTAACAGAAAATGCTCGTGATGTAGAAGCACCAGTTGACGATTGTGGTATAGTATCATCAGAAACGCTGCAAGGTGATTCATTATCATCATGCAGAATTTTTTCTGCAAATTGATTTTTGTTCTGAAGGGAATCTTCTACATAACTTTCAGCCACAGTCGAAGATTTCCAACCTCCATGTCTTTTTAGTCCTAAAACATCTACACCTTTATTGGCTAATAATGTGGCTGAAATACGTCGAAACGAGTGACCAGTGTAATTAACTACATTTTTCAATTTTAAGTATTCAGCAATTTTTGATGGTAAAGTTCCAATTGTACCTTTACCGACTACCTGATTATTGCACTTCCCATTCCGATAATTTAGGAATAAATGCAACGACTTTGCATTGTTTGGCCGCAGTTTAATATATTTCCGAACAATTTCTAAATAATGAATTTTTTCATCTTTTTTATTTATGACAGTAAATGTCCGCTGAATATTTGTTTTCGTATTTGGAATGTTTATAATAATAAACGATTCACGATCGTCTAAATCTTTAACAGTCATGTTATATAACTCTTCCCTTCGACATGCTCCCGCTACTCCTAATATCATTGCTACCTAAAAAAATACTTAGTCGCAAACATATTCTCGTATTTTACAAGTAATCTAAATTTACCTTATGGATTAAAAACAATTCATCTGGTGCTTCAATTAAAAATTTACACATTTCATTCTTAGTAAAAACACTGGCCTTTTTAGGTTTATATCCAATATTTTTTCTCTTTAGAAAGGCAATTAATGTGGAAAACTTGGAAATATCAATAGACTCGTGTAAAAAAATAGTAGCTTTCAACATTGAGTATTCGGCCCATAAACTACCTGCAGCTTTCAATTTTCCGTTTCTTTGGACCAAATACGCTAACAAGATTTTTTCACTCGTATTTTGATTCTTTTCCTCACACCATGTTTTGAAAATTTTGTACGTCGTTTCATAACGTTCCCTAGATTTTTAGGGAATTATTGCCGAACGTCCAATATTCCAAGCTTTTTCTATATCACCATTTTCACTTTCAGCATCACTCATTTCGATTTTATAATAATATATTTAATATACGGTAGATAACTACTGTATTCACAATTTTACAAATGACACCATTTGTTTTTCTTTTGTAAATAAAACCACGGCAACAGAATTAATTCAAATTTTCTACCTACTTCATAAATAACTACAAATAATGCCAATGCAATTTAGATTTGACTTAAAAAAAATTAATTATTTTTTATATTCATTTCGATCGTGCAAAAAATGTTATAACCATCACGAACGGTATGCAATTTACCGGTTTCCGAAAAACATTGTCGTCAACCGGTAAATTGTACATACCGTTCTAGATACTTAATATACTATTTTACTTTGTACGTCAACATAGAAAAGCCGAAATAGAAATTTATTGAAACCGGTAATTAAAATTAGGTAATATAAGTAATATACAATAATTAAAACCATATTTATAATTTTTTTATAAAATTTAAATGTCAACTACAGAAGAGTCACAATTTAACCTAAAAATTAACGAAAACCACAATGAAAAATGACGTCAACCTTTTTAAATCGACCAATTAGGGCTATTTCCCAATTTATCTCAGTTGTAACACTTTGAAACAGCAAGATCAGTTGGGTTAGGGAGGGAGGCAATTTTCTCAGTTAAAACTCAGTTCGGCACGGCACAGTACTTCCATCACAACGGTAAAAAGAACACCCATTTAACTGAGTACCTGAGTATCTCAGTACAATCTCACTTAAAATAGGTAAAAAGAATACAGCTATACCGGGTGCTGACTCGAATAGCCGAACATAGGGAATTAACACGTAAAAACTTATTTATGCAAATTCCTGCTTCCCAAATTATTTTAGAGAAAAAATGAAAGACACAAAAAGAATGCAGAAATATAAACTACGTATGATAAAGGCATTAGATTTCATGTAATCTTTACTTATAGGGTCAAAAAATGCTTTTAAAATTGTTAAAATTTTCATTTATCAGACTGGCCATGTAAGTTTCCAAGGTAATTATTTCGAAATTAAATTGAATTTATTTCATGACCAGTCTGACAAATGAAAATTTTAACAATTCTAAAAGAATTTTGGACCCTTTAAGTAGAAACTAGATGAAATTTGAAGATAAAAGTCCAAAATTCTTTTAGAATTGTTAAAATTTTCATTTGTCAGACTGGTCATGAAATAAATTCAATTTAATTTTAAAATAATTACCTTGGAAACTTACATGGCCAGTCTGAGAAATGAAAATTTTAACAATTTTAAAAGCACTTTTTGACCCTATTAGTAAAGATTACATGAAATCTAATGCTTTAATCATACGTAGTTTATATTTCTGCATTCTTTTTGTGTCTTTCATTTTTTCTCTAAAATAATTTGGGAAGCAGGAATTTACATAAATAAGCTTTTACGTGTTAATTCCCTATGTTCGGCTATTCGAGTCAACACCCGGTATAGTAAAGTACACGTATGTAAATAAATTATAAAAGTACTAATATTATTCGGTTTGTTCAGCCGTTATATCGTAAAATTTATTCATAATTAAAACACAATAAGATGTTGTCAAAATTTTACTGTAAAACAAAAATGTTGCACAAAAACTAAATTGTATAACAATAACAATCACGTATACATATCAGAACCAGAATAAAGGAACACTTCTCACATTGGAGGAACCGGAAAGATGGAAGATCAAATTTTTCAGATCACCTTATCCTCCAGGACCATCATGCCAAGGAGGAGGACACTGAATTCCTATACATATGCCAAAAGGGCAACAAGATGAACCGTTTGGAGGCCATTGAAATTAAAAAAATCTTGAAGAACAACCCAGCGACCCTCCTCAACGAACAGTTGGACCTTTTGGGTGGACCACTGATCGATACTTGCGTCGACCTTGCAAATTTTGATTAGCATACACACAATTTTATCTCTTCACAACCTTTAGTTTCATATTTTATTTTAATATTTCAACATTTCGTACTGAAAGATGGCTTAAGACGCCGAAACATATGTATACGTGATTGTTATTGTTATACAATTTAGTTTTTGTGCAACATTTTTGTTTTACAGTAAAATTTTGACAACATCTTATTGTGTTTTAATTACTAATATTATGGTATAGGGACTATTTGACTAATTTCGAATTCTATAATGACAAATAACTTGTATGTAATTCTTTGAGAAACTTCTTGAATGCTTCGAGAATTTCGTGATGTTATTTGACAATTCATTGTAGGTTCTAGCCAGTGGTGTACCGAGAATACTTTATTAAAGGGTTCGAGCAGTATGTTATTACACTTTGAACACCACCTAATTGTAGTAAATGTTAATTATTATTTTCAATTGGTAAATATTTCAATTTTTAATCACAGTTTCATCAGACAAAAATAAAACTTGTTTAATTATTTTGATTTTGTTTTTTCTTGGTGGAAGGGGTTCCTATTAGTGAAATTTTAACTTCAACAATATGTAGATAAGTAAATAAAACTAAAACATTTTGTAAAAATTTAAAATAGTAAGTAGTTATTCTAGAATAATTAGATAAAAAATGAAAATGTGTTTAATATATTATTATTAGTATTTATTGTATAATATATTTTAAAATTATGATTTTTAAACGCACACCACTGGTTCAAACACAAATAATATTGCTCATTGTGCAAGCTGTGTTGTGCCTGTTTTGTTATTTCTACCCTTTTACCTTTGTTTCGTTGTAAATGCATATCATTGTATTGAATTATAAATAATCTTTGAAATCTAGACACTAAGGAATTTAGCATGTTTCTAATACTAGTTATGTAATTGCATTTTATTATTGCTGTCATAAACTTACTTCGTAGTTTTTAATCATTTTTATCATTTATTTAACTAAAATGGAAAACAATATATTAATTAATTTAAAAAACATTAGACAGTAAACAATCAACTACCGAGGCGAAGTTACCACCTTCGATTCTTGGTAAATCGACTACCTTAATACTTAACCTCAGGTATTATTGGAAAATATTATTAAGTTTTGTCTTTGCCTAAGCTATGACATCTTCAGGCTAATTGTTGATGTCAGCAAGACGGGAAGCTGCTCACAATATTAAAATCAACCAGTAGAGAGGCTAGGCCGGAGTTAGGCTACATGTCCAAATGTGATTTAATTTCTATCCAATAATTATGACTTTAATAAGTAATTTTGATTACTATTGAATGATTTTAATTGATACAATTTGACTTTATAGGGACAGCAAAACATTAATAGACATATTGGTTGGTTGTTTATTTGTATTCATATTGATTACATTATTAGTGTATGTTATTGACACGGAATTAATTGAGTAATTCTCGGAATAAATAAATAATTTCATGTCTTTTATAACTAAATTATATAAATATGTGTAGAATACTTGATTTTAAAAATTCTAAACTTTGACAATTGAAAAATAATCAAGGAATATTAAATTGAAAAAATATGAAAAGCCAAATTGATATCTATAATATAAAAATGGACTTTGCCCATTAAAAGTAGTGTGTTGCACTTTACATATTACGCTGTAGTATTTATAGGAAACACATAAAAGAAGGTATGATATCGACATCTACATTATACATACTTGTAAAGAATAATGGATTCATATGATTGATATTGTTTAACCGTTTGAGAAATATAAGTAATTAAATTAAAAGCTCGAAGAAATCTCGGTTATTATTTTATTTCGCTTATAACGTGCACAACATATTGTCAAGCTTGCGAAACTAACAACTCCAGAAATATTTAGAAAGACTTGATATAGATTTAACCCCGATCGTTAAATAAATACTCAGCAGTTGTTGTGAAAATGCTGACAATACTTTCAGACAAGTGATTTTCCTCTCTTTTTTGGAGAAATATTTGTAATTATTATTCATTGCACATTTGTAGCAATTTTAATTAATTTTGAAACATTATACGACCGAATAATTTCATTCTCGAATTTGCAAAAAAATTAAATTTTAATATTATTACTAGTAATATAATTGACCGAATTTCCTGAAAATGTTGAAATATTGATGTCCCTATTCTTATAAACCTTTCAATACCGGGGATTATAATATACTTCTCTCTATAAAATACACCAGATATTCGTTAGAACTCCTTTATATTTTTGTATTAAATAAAATGAGACGAGAGATTTTATAGCAGAAATTTACAACTTTTATTCTTCTTTAGTGTTTGCTTTATATTTAACAGTAACCATGCGAAAACCACGGATCTTAAAGTTTTTTTCCTATAAACGCGGTGTAAAAAATAATTTTTGAAACATCTTCCAGGTTATTCTATGTTTGTTCTATCTTGTAACAAAAAATCACATTCATAAATATATGAACATTTATAAATGTAAAATTAAAGTCGCTAGGGTGAAAGGCCACTTCTTTAAGGTAGTCTCCCTGCACTCTTGAAAAAATGATATTTTTCCTATTATTTTAGATTTGTTCATAGTACTATGTAGAGAGAGGTCATTTCAAAACTAAAATGACAAACAAGATATTATTTTTCTGGAATTGAAACAATAACGCAAAAGAACTTTTCGTGATAGTTTTATAATCAAATAGGGTAAGCTTCTGCAAGCAAAGTAAATTCGGACCGAGCAGATTGTGAAATTTTATTAGGTAAACTACTTCTGCTTGGTTAAAAATTACTGAAAAGTTATATTAATTAATCAGAATTTACCATAAAAATTAATTCTAATCCACTACTGTCAGGATTTACTTTTATTGGTATTTAGGAAATACATAAAACATCAACAGATGGCGTTACTATTTTTAGCATTCCATTTATCTAGCATTTTAAATATTTTTATACCACCAATCCAAATTATTTTATTTTTGTTTTAAATCCAATGTAATAAAACACATCAAACTTTTTATACAATCACTTTTTAACCCTAATTAGTCACACGTCTTCAAACTGACATAATGGTCACACTGGGTCAAATAGACCCAACACTTTGGTACCGCGATAAAAAACTGTAGAAGGTCAGAAAACGAATATATTTATATCGCTGGTCAAATTTCAAGCCTTCCATGAAAAGATTTCATAGGTTTGAGATTAAAAATTTTATTTTGCATTAGCGAAAAAAAATTACAAATGAGGAACGAATTGAAATAGTACTTTTTTGAATCGAAAGTAGAAGGTTCAAACTACCCTTAGATGGCAATATAAGTCGAATTTTTCTTTGTTTAAGAGCCGTACTCAAGGTTGAAAGATTAGTTAGGGTCTATTTGACCCAGGGTGACCAAAAAGGGTTAATATTAAAACTAATAATTTCAACAATTTTCAAAGACTTTGCAGACCGCATTTACAGCTTCACTCAACCCAAGCGGGCCGGTGAAAAAACCTCATTTAAGGTTTTGTTTCGCGCAAGTTTCCACTTCCCAAAACTACCAACACCAAAATTACAAAATTCAAATATAAATTTACAATTTCAATAAAATTCTATTTTCGATAAAAAAAAGCCGGACAATAATTATATTATTTTTATGTATTTTCCCAAATTCTATTTTTTATGAATCTGTGGAATAGAAGACTTTAAAATTGTCAATAATGTTGAAATATTAATATTAAATTTCGCTCCAACTAATTGCTTTAAAAGTTGATAATTTAAAAAAGAGATTTGAAGATTTTCAGAAGGAAAAGAAAGTCGGAGTTTTTTGCCAAAAATGGCCACGTGAACGGACGTAAAATTGTTTGGGTTGTAACAATTAGTTTTGTACCATCCAGTATAAAATCAAATAAGTACAAATTAAACTTGCTCCCCCTTCCAAATATGGATAAGCGCGACGCACTTGTGTAGACTATGAAAAAGCAAATTAGACTTTATGTAATTTTTCTGATCAGTTAACATTAACATTTATTTAATTTGGAAACTTACAAAATTAGTTAACTAGATTCTAATTTCCTTGAAACCTTAAAAACGGTCAAGGAAGACTGAACGTCCGGAGACTCAATTGTCTTTAATTCTAAAAGTTTTTCTCCTGGTGATTTCAAATATTCTGACAATATTTCTTATAAGTTGTAGAATCAGAAAAATAAAATAAGAAATGAATCAATTTTCTGACCCTTTCCCCCCCTTAAATGGTAGTACACCAACCAAATTCAGAAGGACCTTCACGAGAGTTAATGCCCCTCAACTGTCCGCCACTGTCCAAAACTTACAAAAACATCTAAATACAGCAATATACTACATATACTCGTATTATACATAATCTTATAATTGGGAAATTCGTTATTAATTTTGAACAAAATTGATAAATCATAAGAGAAAGCATAAAGTACTATGCTTTACATGATATTGTTTATAATTTTAAGAAAGAACACACAGTGTAAACTGTGTTTTATGGTTTCTCCTATGATAAATCATGAGAGAAATCCTATAATGTTAACTGCACTTTCTGACCATGTTACGGATGGGACCCAATTTACCCCGTATCTTACGTATTCATACATGGGATGCGGGAGAGGTCTAAAATTAAAAAAATTATGGTTAAGTAATGATTAGTGGACACTCGCTTATGTAGGAATCTAAATTTGTCTATTATTGAATTTGTTTTATATATTTGCTTTATTGCTGTATTAACAAAAGTTATACAAAAAATTATAAATAATTATGAATTAAACTATGTACCTTTTATATTATGTATTTTGTAAGTATTACTTATACCGGGTGACCGTTCGATTTTTGAACATAGGGAATTTATATGGGAAATTGATTTTCTCTAAATTCCTGTTTCCCATTATTACGGATAATAATAAAAAGTATATCAAATTAAGAGAGATTTTTATTCCGCGTCTAAAGATACCCAACACTTAATATTTAGTATTTCATTATTGATAAAAACTCAACAGTAAAATTAAAAAATAGCGCTATTTTAAAGCGCCTGCTATTATTTCTTAATTTTCCTATCGAGTTTTTAACAATAATTAAAAAACAAAATATCAAGTGTTAAATATCTTTAGATGCGGAATATATTAGGAGGATAAAAGCAGCTTGAAATTTTGTAAAACTTTTTTTGTAACTTTTATTAGCTACTTGGAATTCTTTATTTCATTCAATATTCTATTGTAATATTTAATATCTAAGTTCCACATTATTGCCAATAAAAAATATTAAATAACAAAAAAATTCAAACCAGTTTTCTTTTTCAAATTTTTTTAACTTGGGTGGTTAACTAGAAAATTAGTTTACTGCAATTTTCTGTGTTATACTATTTTCGACTCTTTGAAAAATATAACATACAATATAATATAACAAACCTGGAACAATAATAATAATTAATTTTTTTAATTGTGAGGGGTTGATCTTAAATGTTGCTTATACTTAGAACTTAGAACCCGGAACAACATGTTCTATTTTTAATTTGTGAAAAAGTATTTAGGAATAATACAGGGCAAACAGAACAGCTTGGAAACTATAAAATATAATAATATATTTTATAACAAAATATAATATAAACTACAATATCAACGTTTTACAAAATCTTTCTAATTTTTTTAAATATCTTATTAAAGCACGACGGGAAAAGTAATATTTTACACATTTGCATTTCAAACACTACCATTTGACAATTAGTTGTACAAATAGATATTGTGACACGCTAGATACGTACTATTTAGTATGGACACGCCATAATAAAAGCAAGTAAACTGAAGTACAATGCATATTAATGATACCGAATTACAAAGTTTGGTTAACTTTTTGTACACAACTTATATAAAATTAAATTACTTAATTAAACTAATGTACTATATAGTAATCATCTAAAATATATTAAATTATAATTTAATACATAGTAAGAGAAATATATCTAAGATATTAAACCACTTATAAAGTAATACGATTTCCAAATGTTTATCAAGCTTTCTTGGTTTGATATGATTAAAGAAATGATATTACAGTAAAAATAAAGCATAAAAGGTAATAAGAAAACCAACATCAATTTAGCAAACGGAAAAATTAATGTTATGAAAAACTCGTATAAATTTCAATTTGATAAGAGATAAAGATTTTATGAGTGCAATATACAATAGCAACTATATTATCCATTAATTTACTTTAGATGTATACTTCTTGTAATATTGTAGCACTATAATGTTTTATTCTATTACCATATTTTTTTAAACAGTTTATTTATTTATAAAATATAAATTATAATATTATTTTGAAGACTTTTTCAAGTTTTATTAGTTATCATTTCAGAACTCCCTACCATTTCACAGTTTTATATTACAAAATTTTTATTTCTATTAATTTTTTGTGACAATGTCTTAGTGCTCGTGTATAGTAAAAGAGCGATGAGTTGCAAAATCCAAGCGGTTAGCAGTAAGTGTTGAATGTTACAACGATAGCAATGATGATTATTACACAATTATTTATTATTTATGATTATTATAATGACCAATGTTCACTTCCAAAGTTGTTAATCTCAGTAGATGAAATTGCTTGATAAACCAATAATACAACATAACTACTCTGTTAAATTTTTAAACATATAAATTAACTATTCCAGGCATCAATGTAACTATAGGGCGTGGTCTTAGAAGCGCCCGCCACTGGCACACTGCATTTGTGTTGGCCGATTAAAATTTTTATCTGCTTATTATGCATAAATTTTGAATATTCTTAATAAAAATTCAGACTCGTAAAAATCAGACTTATGATCCCTCCGCCATGTTGGCACACAAAGCTTCGTTATCACCGCTAGTTGGTGCCAAGTCTACCTACTTGCGAAAATTATAAAATTGAAGATTTTGACACTTTTACAAACAAAAATTTTGCAAGTTTATTTGGATATCCAAAATTTATTGAATCTAAGGGTTTAATAATTTATCTATAATAATAATCGATCTATTTAAAAAATTATTCGAGTTAATTTATTGCAATTAATTAAAAAATTTAAATTTTTGGATAAGAAGTGCTAACTTTTATAAAAACATTTGTGCAACATTTTGGACATTCCCCTGTAAGTAGTTGTTACGTTATGCTTAAAAGTACCTATATGATTCATACCCGATTCATATTATAAAAATTTTCTGTACCAAGAACTTTTTTTTTAGAAAATGATGTTCCTTGATGAGGAGTTGAGTGGCACCACAAGTACTGTGTAGACGACAAATTTGCGATGAGAATTTGACTGCTTTATCCTAAGGGAAAGACTTCCTCTATAGAATTGTAACTGGGAATGAAACATGGGCATACCATGTGGGGCATACCCACAAAATAAGAGTCCATGCAATGGGCTTCTAAGAGCTTTCCATAACCCAAGAAGGCGAAGACGCAATTTTCTGGGGGAAAAATGATGGTCATTGTTTTCTGAAACGCGAAAGGGATTTGAGTATATGCCAAAACGGACTACAATAGCGGGAAATGTATACAAAGACACAATTAAGAACTTGAAAGCGATTATACTCGGAAAGTACTCCACCGTATTATGAAAATTTTTGTTTGTCCTCGAAGTTCTTGTTTTCATAACTATAGGTAGAAAACATAAAAAACTCTCCTCGTATATGAACATTATGTACATTCATAGTATATTATATAATTTATAATAATTAAAAAATATTAATGTAAATACTAATTATTGCCACACCATTTCTTGAAATTGGTTTCCTTAAGATATTTTCCTATACTGGTTATTTATTTTAAAATTTCTTTATTTACTATAATTTAAATGTTTAATGCCTAAAATATATTAAAGGAAAATACTAGGCATTCAAAAAATATCTTGTTGAATATTAATATGAATGTAATATTTTTCAAGTAAAATCTCTAACAAATTCTTTTTATTGGTTTTTTTATGCAGTGTAATAATTTATCGAATTAATAAAAATAACCGATAACATTAAAATTGTACAGGTTTTTGTATTATATTATATTGGTTTTATATAGGTATTTTACCATCAGTCAAACGTATGATCAAATTTCCTTTCACCAAACGAGCGTTTTATTCAATATAGGAAGATTCTTAACAAGGAAACCCAAGTTTTATATGTCTCCTGTGTAAGATATTTTCGTTTGATATAATATAATTCAAATTATAACCACTTCATGCTTATAATTGCACAAAAGTGACGCTTTTATTGATATTACTAATTAATTACATCATATTAAGTTAACAGAAGTAAATAAATTAATAAAAAAATCAAATGTAGGCGTTGTTTCATTTCATAAAACTTTTAACAGTCCGTTAAAATTAACCAGAGATTTATATTGGCTTATTAGTATTAACAGATATTTTCTATTGGTTAGTTAAATTTAATGGTGCGTTACAAGTTTTATGTTTTAAGTAGTAAAACAAAGCGGATTTTAGAACGCTTTGTTCATAAAAAATACTTGAGGCGATTTTCGGTAATTACTCTTTTAATTTAACTTAGGTTTAAATGTATTAACTTAACAATATTGGTATTTGACAAATTTTCAACAGCCAAAAAGGCTCAAATTACTTTTAATCCAGATTTTGATTGAGCGTTGACCTTAGAATAGTTGTAAACAAAGCATTTAGTTTAGTTGTCACTTGTCAGTCGTCAATTTTATTTAAATTCCATTTCCAATTCAACTACTCCTTACTTCTATGAGTAATTCAAAATTTTACAGCAAAGCAACTCTGTCAGAAGTATACAAGAGAAGGGTTTAACTGACATGAGATAACTTTACATTAAGCAAAGGAAGAGCTTAGTAGGATGGGTATCTTTTGATATGGGAGAATATCATGGATCAGTGGCGGAAGAATCCAAATGCAAATAGATCAATGGCAGTGACTACAGGCAGGGAAATATGACTACCAAATACTCGCCAACATGCATTCACAAGTGTAGCGTTTTAAAGCCTACTAATCTCTCAAATACTTTAAGTTATGGGAAAACTTGGAAAAGTCTTTTATTTGGTGACTTCATCCTATTTATTGATTGGTTAGCTGTTAGATAATCTCAAATTTTTGATGATGAGTCTGTAATGGTGGGTTTTAGAAAGATATTTTAAAATTTAAGCTAAGGTTTTGTTATGACCATAGTTATTATATTTAAAGTACATCAAGCTATATTAAATCTTTGTCTGAATAAATAATTGAAATGGTGTAAAATAATAATTGATAATAATAATAGAATTAAAATATAACTATACTTTTATTTATTTAGCAATCAGATTTTTAAAAAATTGGCACAGGAAAACTTTGTAGGTGCGAAAAACATAAATTCCGTCAGAAATGATTTTCCGGCCCCGACTTTTTTACGGTTTTCCTGACTAAAATTGAAGATATACTCTTTGGTAAATTTGATTAAAAATTAAATTGATTAAAATTTGATTCAAGTTAAAAAAACAAACGCTCATTATCAAATTTGTTATAATGGCAACAGGGCCGTAGTTAGATATTGGCGATGGGGAGGGGGGGTTATGAAATTAAAAAAGAGGTTGGCATATGCCCGTATTTAAATTTAATTCTTTAATAAGGAAATACTAAGAAAAAATTATAATTTCTTGGTTACAAACGACCTGCAGCTTTTATTATTTTCTTTGTACATTTTTTCAGTTTAAAGTTTTAGAGATGAATTTATTTCTTTAGTTTTCACGCGCACATTGGAAACATTTCTAAAATATAGTAATTATTTAGTATTACTCAATTCATGGGGGGGGGGGTTGAACCTCCAAAACCACCATCTTATATACTTTTCTGAATGGCAGTGTTATGCCACTTGAGTCGTAATGTAGTATCTACGTATGCAGTGTCAACTTTGATCCAACGCTGCACCCTGTTATCATTAATTCCAATTTTTCTAAATTCATTGGGCATTGTTGCAGCTACTTGTCGATTTGGAACATGGGATCTTCGAAGGATCATGTTCGGTCCAAGAAGTCAAGTAATTTACCACCTCATTACCATTCCATGGACATTGGAAACTACAATATTTTTATTACAGAAAAACTATCCACATGGAGTCTACCAAAACAAACCGATGAACTACAGTGAATACAATATTTGAAAAAAAATTTACCACCAAAATAACCATATTGTTGTGCCGTATAACGTCTACTTACAGATCAAGAAATATCTACATTTAGACAGAAGCTGAACTTTATATAAGTTGGTTTATCGTGGCTTTAGTATTATGATGTATTTTCTCAATTGTTCATATCGTAATTTTTGAAGAATATCGAAGAGTTGACGACAATATTTTAATGTAATAATTAGCAATAGAGTAGGTATGCTAATCGTCGAAAACCATTGCAAATACCCAAATTCAAAAAATCTTTTAATCCAAAAAAGGAAATTCTAACCCTGTCTTTGTTAAACTTAGCCCTAAACGTCCATCATTACCCCACTTGAAAATTAAATTTATATTATTAAAATTTTCTAGATATTTTAAACTTTGAATTTCGATAATTTGTTGGAACAAAAAGTGCTCAATTGTAATATGGTTCGTAGTAATGCCAGTGCGGAGTATACAAACGAAAGTTTGCTTTAATTACGTTGTTATATTATAATGAATAGAATTTGCTCTTCAGTAAAATTAAATAGGTACTTCAGATGTTGTAAAAGGTGCAACAAAGATGATTCCAAAGATATACCTCTACCGAGATAAAATAGAGTTTTAAAATCAACAGTGGAAAATATTTATTTATTATTTTTTTAAAATTTATTTATTTATCTTTGTGAAATATAACAGTTCGGCTGAAAAGTTCGTATCGTTTTGAAGAAAAAATCATTTTTTTGGCAAAATTCAATTTAATTATTCAACATAGTTGCCTTCGAGGGCGACACACCGATTATAGCAATCTTTCAACTTTTCGATACCATTTTTCTAGTACGATTAGTCTTTATTCTTAAAATAGGCTTCTTTCCTTCTAAATTGCTTTCCAGCGAGCACCCTCTTGATGTCTCCAAACAGGAAATAGTCGTTGGGGGCTAAATCTGGAGAATACTCTGGGTGGGGAAGCAATTCATTACCCAATTTGTTGAATTTGACCATCGTTTTTATCGATTTGTGACACGGTGCATTGTCTTGGTAAAACAAAAGTTTTCTTTAAATGTGGTCGTTTTTTAACAATGTCATCTTTCAAACGCTTCAACAATGCTATATAATAGTCGCTATCAATTGTTTTCCTCTGTTCAAGATAATCGATAAATAATATACCATGCGCATTCCAAAATACAGACGCCATAACCTTGCCATTTGACTGTTGTGTTTTCCTCTCTTTGGATTGTGTTTGTCGCGTGCAATTCACTCAACTGACTGCCGATTGGACTCTGGAGTGTAGTGATGGAGCCATGTTTCATCCATTGTTACATATCGACGCAAAAATTCGGTTTTATTGCGGTTGAACAGCTCCAAACACTGCTCCAAATCATCAACACGTTGTTGTTTTTGATTGACATTGAGCTCACGCGGCACCCACTTTGCATAAAGCTTTCGCAATCTTAATATTAATGCACGATATGTGCAACACGTTCCTTTGATATCTTTAGAGTCTCAGTTATCTCGATCAATTTCACTTTGCGCTTATCCAAAATTATTTGGTTTATTTTTTGGATGTTTTCGTCTGTAACAGCCTCTTTTGGACGTCTACTGCGCTCATCATCTTCAATGCTCATATGGCCTGTACGGAATTTAGCAAACCACTTACGAATGGTTGCTTCCGCTGGAACAGAGTCCGAGCAACACTTATCTAGCCAAGTTTTTGTTCCAGAACTATTTTTTCCCATTAAAAAACAGTGTTTCTTTAACACAGAAAATTCCTTTTTATCCATTCTTTTTCCAATAACAAAAGTTGCTTTACTCAAAATGCTATAACTCACAAACCAATTAATTGACAGATCGCTGTCAAATTTTGACACGTATCATTTGAAGGTTAGTTCTCACTGAAAATCATATGAAAAAAATTCTAGTGACGCCCTCTCTTAGAAACGATACGAACTTTTCAGCCGACCTATAAGTTCTTGAAGAGAAGTTACTTTTTCAAAAAAAAGGAAAAGTAAGTTATCTGTCATGATTATTGACTTTTCGTCTTGTAATGGATGAATAAATAGTTCGAAACGTTGACAGGGGATTCCTATTCCGTCACACCTCCGTTTCCATGACTTCAGTACCGTTTGTACATACATATATGTTAAAAAGCAAAGGAGATAATTTACATCCCTGTCGTAGACCTTTATTGGTAAATATCGGTTCCGACAGTTGATTTCCATTCTTAACATATGCGATATTATCTTTATATAGCGGTTGTATAATGTTTAATAATTTAGGATGGGCATATACTTCATCTCCTACTGATCACTTCTTCTCTATCAGTTCTGTCTTAATCTCTTTTGTAAAACCTTTCCGTACAATCTGCTAAGAGTACTGTTTACACTGTTTTTTCTATAGCCCTTTTTGTAGAATGATGTGACATACGATATCTTCCATTCTGCTGGGACCTTTTGTTGTTCGAGGCATTTATTATTTCTATCGATTTCCATCAAGAGCAAGTTGTGTGATGTAGTTGGGCATTGTTGTTTTGTTGTAAATAACTCTGCTTATTTTACTGGTAAACCAAAAATGGCTGGGAATCTTTATCATTTTGGTATTCGAATATTCATTCATCAACTGAATATTCAAATTATTCGAATAGTAAGAATAACGATTACCTATTAAAATTATTCGAATATTCAAATATTCGGATATTCAAGTATTTATATTTCTATTCGAATATTTAAAAATCCCCCCTTTCCAGAGGAAATTAACGAAAATCGCAAACCATAATGCAGTAGTACCAGAGACAGAAGAACTGCTGTATTCTTAAAAAAAGTTATCGGTATACCGAAGAGGGGGTACTTAAGCAGTGTAGTAAAAAATAGTAAAAAAATATAAAAAATGTAAAAAATAAAAGAACATTTTGATTGTAAATGTAGAGATATTAGGTTAGATCTCCACATATAATATTTTATACTATCAGCAATAATCTAAATATATTGCGATGAAATTGCCAATTTTGTATTATCCCTGGTTTCAGTTTTAATTCGACTATTTATATTATACGTTGCGATATTATTCCAATCTGAATATTTAAATATTCGAATATTCGAATTTGATTCCCAACCTTACTTGAAACCGAATTAACTGAACACCCCTTTCTTATAGTCTTTTAGTGGTTCAGCTGGTGCCACCTCCTGTATCTTTAACATGGCCGAATATTCAAATAGTTTTAACTTTAATTTTACTTTTCCGGAATCAATCATTGATACGTGGTTTCAGTAGTGTAACCCGATATTAATCATAATTATCACTATTTTAGAGAACCTAAAATACTTAAAAATATTTTTTCTTATAAAATATTGATATGATTTACTTTTTAGGTTTGAACATTCCTATACGATAAACGAGTAAAAATTTTAATTTTGTGAAAAAGAAACTTATACTTTTTGCTTTTGGCACATACAGAGTAAAACTGGAGTCACTGCCATTCAAAGAAAAAACATTTTAGGAAAACACTGCTGATGAGAACGGAATCTATAAACCCAAAGTACATCCTAAACCATTTTATTTTTACCAAAATATTATAAATTATTTGAATAATAACTGAGAAAAGTTGGCCAAAATTTGCGCTTTTACTTAGGCATTACAAAGTTCTTTTTTAAAATATAGAAAAATGAACATACTCAGTATGTAATTCGTACATTATAGCATCGTTTGATACTACACACGAATATTTTAGTTGCTAACCCTAGTTATGTCAGTGACTGCAGTAAAACACTGAAAACGTACTTGTCTCTCTCTTATACACATCAAAATATTCTTGCATCTCGCTCGCGCAAACTGCCACCATAAGTGTGGAATATAACGTTGCATTGTTCAAATGTCCCCGTCGCTTTGCTTGGCAGCACGCATTCGGGAGATCCAATTTTCGATGACTTTGTCGTATAAATCTGGTTCAATTTGCTGGATGGCGTTCGTTATGGTGACTTTGAGGGTATCAATTATTTGCGGTTTATTCGCATAGACCTGCGATTTATGATAGCCCCAATGGAAGAAGTTTAAAGGCGGTAAATCTCACGGTTTCATTCGAGCTAAATTTGGGTCAACTTCCAACTGCTCCAGAGCCCAATCAGCGAACACACTATGGTCGTTTACCTAAAATTTCTGTATGTTTTTATAATAAAGAAATCTGCGAAATTAAAGGAAGTTACATTACAATACTCTGTATCAAGAATTGTATATAAAACACGGTAATTGCGTATTCATAAAATTATGTAGTAAGAAGTATGCCTACAACGATATATTAGATATAAAATGAGGTGATAGTTGAAAAATCTTGAAAATATAGATACGATTAAGTCATAGGAATAGGAGTAGGTACTACATTCTTGTTCACGAAGGCAGTAATACTTTAAATTTAAATTTTGTTAAGAATTATTAATAAATAACAATTTTTCAGAATACATTAGATGTACTATCTATCTACGAAATTATATCAGAAAATATACTTCGGATTCTTCTTATCAGCATACTTGTATGTCTGCATTGAATATTATTATAGTATATACCTACAGTCGTATAATGCATAATTGTGGTGATATTAACCCACTCGCTATGACATAATAATTCTTATCGAAACTTTCCCAAATGATCTTCCAGTAAATTGAAATTCGAGTATCAATCGACTCGTGCTGTAAAGTTAGCAGTAGAAGCATAGTAGCTGCTGTTTGCAAAAGTGTAATGATCGTTGCTATAATCGATACTTTGCCCGATTAATACTCTTGAATGCGATTCAAGTTTAAAATCGACGATTTTGTGTGGCCGATGTTATACTTGAGTGGTTTTTAAACATAAAATTGAGCTAACCGTTGATTATAAGTACGGCTATAAAATTTATTCAAATTGGTATCTTAATAATTAGAGATAATTTACCTCTTGTATTGAATATTGTTTAAATAAATTAATTCCTCTCTATGTAGTCAAAATTATAAAATTAAAAAATTATAGGACATTAAGGAAATCTATTTAAAAAAATGGAAAGAAAGTTAATGTAAAAATAAACAACTTTCAACGTAATACAGTTGAATTTCAATGTTGTAGAAGAATTTTAGTATTGCAAATATTTTTAAAATTAATTTTGAAGCGAATGGAACATAATGTTTTATATATTTAACCCCCCACCACATAATTTTCTACGTTCTAGCTGTCAAAGTAAAATAATATAAGTTTTAAGTTACAACAATATTATATTTATTAAAGTAAAAACAGACTGTTGCGCCTGAGAACGTCAAGTTACTTTTCACTGACATTTTTAAGTTATTAAAGAACTAATTTTAATTATATAGTTAAAAATTGTTATATTTACTAAATAATTCAAACTTGCAACTTGTCAAATGTGAGAACGTTAATAACCAAACAAATAGTAGTACCTACTATACTACGTTAGTCAAATACATACATATTTTGTCTGTAAGACAACTCACTATTTTGCATCTTTGTCCCTCTTACGTTAAACGATATAAGAAAATTATACTCGTATATCTTGTTATTTCTAAGTTCAGAAAACAATGACGCAGGGTTTTTCTTTCGAGGTTTTAATAATATGTGTGTGTATGCAAATCACAAGAATTAATTTTTTTTACTTTATTCTGACCGTTTTCCTCGACAGGCAGTGGTGGTAACCTACCGAGATATCTGCCAGGAAAACCATTCTATAGAAATAAAAAGGAAATGTTCAATATGCCCTTACATAGAGCGGTTTTCCAATATAAATTTTAAATAAATCTGAGATTTCTATTATCTTTACATTTTTATTATTTCACAGAGGAACCCGTTAAGGTTGGATAAAAAAAACTCTATCGCATTGTAAATCTTATTATCATTAAAAACTGATATTTTGTTGTTTCTGCTATTGATTGCTTTGTTTAACTTGTTGTTTTTTTGTGAACGGGTTGTTTGAAAATTTAATTTGATAGAAGTCATCCAATTAAGAAAATCTATACGGTATATTCTTTCCCCAAACCCCAACTTAGTTTATTTTCGTGTGATGTTGGGAAGAATATAAAATATAAGTTTATGTACATAATCAGTGTAGAAAGTACATTATTATCGAATGCGTGTGGTATTTGCAAGCGAGGTGTCAGCCGAGTTTCATAATCACTAAATCACGCAAGTACGATAATGAGATTTTTCGATACGTGAAACATCTTTTATGTTTTATATTCTATGACAATCTGTTTATAATATAACTAAAATCAGTGCAGAAAATGAGCTGTTACGTAACTGTAATAGATAATTAATTTTTTTTAGTAATAAGTTTTGTTTTTCGTAATATTTTGATTAATAATTTCGATATATCCTTGCAGAACATTCAGGCATCTTAGGTAAAAATTCTTAAATGTCGAGTCGACAAGTAAACGATTTGATAAGTTAAGTTTGCCTAGGATTTTGTTTTATTTAATTTTTCACAATCATCAAACATGGTTTCAATGAAATGCTGCGACTTCTAATAAATTAAATACCACTTGTGTCTTGACCGTTTTTTGAATTAATCTTTCTGTATGAATTGTAACTACTGAAGCTGAAGTTTACGTTAGTAATTCTAGATCTGTACTGTAGTTAAAAGAAAATAAAATAAAATTAAAACTGGTGAACACGTAGAGCTATAGTTTACATTTGCACAATATTATTTAACAACATTTCTGTGTTACAAAAAATAGCTTTGGAACGTTGCACATTAGAAAAAGATTTGATTAAAAATTCAGTTTTTTTATTATTTAAGTTTGAAAACTAAACTTTGTAATGGGCCACCTAGCCACCTTGTATAAACTTTAAGTTAACTATGTTTACGTCATTCACCATTTTAAAAAGTAAATTTTACTTTACTGATTTATGCTAATGGATTGTTTTAACTGTTTATGTTCTTATTTATTTTAGGCTATCAAATTAAAGATGGAAAAAGCAAATTCGAGCAATTTTATTGTACGACTTTAAAATGGAACGTAAAGCAGCGGAAATTGCTTGCAATATCATTCAAGCATATTAGCTACGATTTCGATTAATACATTTTATTCTAAGCTGAGATATACTGTTTTAATATCGCTCGTTAAAAACCGCAATTATTTTTGTATCCACCAAATAATGTGCATATGTGCAATATTAATAACGATGTTGAACTAAATTGCGCCTTTAAAATAGATGATCTGGGAATTCGTTTTGACTTCGAATTAACTTTCAAAAGCCACGTTCAGAGGATATTGTGCAATAATGCATTTTGTTCATTAGGCTTCATACTTAAACTGCCGCAATGGCATTGACTCTCAAATCGGGTATTAATGTTAATTGATCGATTTTATCAGATACTATTTAAGTGTTTAACTTTTTTTACATTAGAACATGAATAGCGCTTGTTGTTTAGCTCCCCATTTTTTCATGTGCGAGAAGAAACCACAAAATAAATGGTAGAAAACCCAAAGTTTATATTGGAGTTTATAATTATAAAGGAACTAAAATTGGTATATATTTAGAATTGATGAACTTGAATAATTTACATATTAAATTAATTAAATAAATTCCACATCGTAGCATCTTATTTCATCAAATAAGATTGAAACACAATGTTTAAACTATGTGTAAGTGACAAAAAACAAACAAATTATACTAATTATCTCAATTCAATTTCTGATTTTGTAATAAAATTTACGTTATAAATCTTTAAAACTTATTCGCCAAATTCTAAAACACCTGGAATAGGTGACTTCCAGTATTAAATGTGGCGAAGCCCTGATGAAAATTAATAACTAGCTCTTTTATAAAGTCGGATACGAGAGCGTGAGTCCTGTAAGAAAATAAATCTGCCTTCCTTTCTGCTAATAAAAGACGATTGACAAATAATCGTATATTACAATGATCGTTATTACAATTTAGCAATGTCATACAACACCAATTTCCAAACGGTATAAATCTGAAATCGGCAACACAAATCTCGACCACAAAATAACCGGTACCAAATCAATACAGCCTGGAATAGTCAAAAAAATGTTTACCAAGTACTTTAGTTCGCTTACAAAATAGTAACGACAATGACTTGCTATCCAGGAGTGACTTCGGTGGTATAGAAGGTCTGCTACCGGGTTGCGTCGGGTTGCTAGGATGAAGTTGGAAGACGTCCTTGCGGCTTACGGTTGGAAAGGCGTAGAATCGCAGCAAATAAGAGGTAGCACATCAGCACTTCACAAATGGTGCTTCACTTAACTCACAAACAGATGGTCGTTGGTCGTAGTGGCAGATACAGAAAATATTGTTGATGCAAGCGACCTGCATTCGTCGCATTCGAACTCGATGGAAAACACTTATGGTATATTGTGTTGGATCGGACACTTCGGTTGTAGATCCACAAAAGGCTCCCGGTGTTATAATTAACAGTAGGAAGGAGTATTATAGCGCTCTCCAATAATCAATTAATGAGATACGGCTCTTCGAATTATTTTTTTCAATATTTGGTCGAACCCCAATGCACTAACTCCCCACGAGAATATTAACTGCGTTTCCTACTACGGTCTAGTCAGAAACTTAATATCTCGCGTACCAATTCGTTGAGTAAACCATGCGCTCCCCAGGTTGCGCCTTGCTGAAAGCCCACTGGCGTAACCGAACGATTTTACCAAATGTAAAAATTCGTTTCAATTTTAGAAAACGATAGTTATGCAATTTATTCAACAATTTGACAAAAGTATAAATTAGAAGCTACCTATAGATAACGCTCTTAATTACACTGAACGAATTTTTGCCCCAATGGGCAAAATGATGAAGCGAAATGAAATGAAATGAAAACACACTGAAAAAGTAAATGACAGAGAAAAGGGGTCAATGTAAACTCCGCAAATTCGACAGAACAGGAAAAAAAAAGAACTGTAAACTTCGCTCCGAATAAAAAAGACGAAAGTAATCTCACATGTAAACTGATATACGGTATTAGGGGATCTAAGTTTTATAAGTTTAATAAATTGATTAAAAACCCAAGAAATTGGGTTTAATATGCCTAATATTGTCTTATAAATCTTCAGCCTATCAACCTTAAATTAATGTAGGTGGTCTTTTTATAGGCACCCTATTTCGGCTGTGTCTCCCTCACAAGATGCTGGCAACATTTTTGTGGTATTAACTGCCTTGAAAATCCTTCAGTAAATGAAGTGGTCAACCAAAACCCATCCTGGTTTGTTGCGCTACTGTCTGTGTATAGAGTATAGAGAAACGTTAAAATTTGGCCATCTAGTACATTTTAGAAAAAAACTTATTTAACAAAAAACGTTTTGAAGTTGTGCTTGATTATCGGGCGATAATATTCAAGCGATATTACATTTATTTTTTACTTTCCCCATAAGTATGTATAAGGGAAAGTATTGTTTACTGTTAAAATTCTATTATTTTAATGCTTTGTTTAGATTTTTTTAAAGATGTTATTAAATTTGTTCAAAATTTTAAAAGTTTATTTTATTTTATAAGGTAGGTAGGTATGATATTCTTATATGATTTGAGAAAATTAATCCACAAATATTTCGTATTATAGGGAATACCCCTTACATCTCAAGGATTTCCCGGGTTTTAAATGCCGCGTTTCCGCTCGCTTAACTATTTTGATGATACAAGTTAAATAATGATGTATATTTATTTCCCTAGTGAAATAAAGTGTACTTACTTCCCAGTTGTAGACAACTGACAAAAATATAATATAACCTGAAATAAGATCACTTACATACCTCTAAATAAACACAGTTAGCGTTACTTACCTGATGGTAGTGAAGAGAAAAATATTCCTAATTTCACGCACAATATGTATATTGAGTACTAGATCGCGCTTTATTATGAAGTATCTTTAAAAAAATCATGATAATAATTTTTACCTACTTTTTTTATTGCTAGTCACAAAATACAAAACATGAAGAGGTGTTTTTGATCAGTCACCGTAGGACAAATTACGGTTTAATAGCTTCACACTAGAATGTGCTGCTTCGTAAATGGGTTAAACAAGTTGAAAGTTTTGACATATTGAACTCATGAGGATGTTCAAGAAAAACATACTGTGCAATATAAATATCACCCCCGCACATTATGAATGTCTGCAATGCAGGGGTTTATAATATTGGGATGTTTTCTGAATTTAGATTATTTTTGATGTAAGCTCTAAAAACATTAAAATAAAAATTCAATTATCATTCATAATAGGCGTATTAATTTAAAGTAATATTTTCAGTATTTTTTAGATTTCCTAAAAGTTTTCATACAGATGTAGGTACGAGAGTACAAATTCTAACTTACATTTTGCATTTGTCGTTTTCGAATATATTCGTATTTTTAAAGGTAGTGGAATTTAGAGATTTAATCATATTTGCTCTTCCCTACACACAAATTAGTTCGTCCACTTAGATAACTTGAGATATCACGAGATACCTCGAGTTGGATCCTCTCAGAAGACAACTTTTTATATCATATTTTCCACAGCTCAAAGTTAGAGAAGTTAGAGATATTCGTTATGATGTAACGTACGATATATCAAAAATCAGCTTAATTATTTTATTAACATTTCAAACGAAAAATAAAATTAAAACACAACATAGAATTCAACCAAGCGCGATTAAACAACAATGACAATTTGCACAATACATAAGCATTCAAATGCAAAAATAAACTTTAATTCCATGCGTATATACAACTGCCCGTAAGAAAACCCAAATAGAATTCAAATGACTATTTGTTTTTCTCATAAAACAACTAACTGCTTTGTTAAGCTTCAAATTAAAGATTTATTTAAATCGTAAATTTAAATCAATAAATAATAGACTAAATAATATATTATTATAATAATAGATTTTTTATATTAATTTTATTTAATAAATAAGGTACTTAAATTATTACAAATTTAAGGTAAGATTTTGTTTAAGACTTTTGTTGATTAACTAGATGCATAAATTTTTCATGTGCATAAAAATCGATTTTTTAATTTTCAATCACTGATATTACTTAAATTTAGCTCAAATTTAGCTCGAGAAAACTTGATTAACTTAAATCACTCTAGCGAACAAGCTATCGATCGCTCACTTTTGTGATTACTGATTATAGTCGACCAAGTTTTCTTTCACTAAATTGCTAATGTAAATTCCGTATTTGTTTAAATTAAAAATTATCCGGATAAATCGAAGTCTTTTTTGCAATTGTTTTATAACAACGAATGAAGACTTTATACATAAAATTGCCAATTTTGAAGAATACTGAACGTATTAAATATATCACGGAAGACACAAATTTATTAAATTTACAGTTAAATTGACAAATATCACAATTATTACAATTTAATTTATTATATTCTCCTTCGTGAAATACTCGGAATACATAAACATACGCTCGAATGCTTAAATGCACTTGGAATATAACATATTAATATTATATTATAATATAATATAATACTTATTAGTAATAACAAATATTCGTATAAGCGTCTAGCTTAGAGATATTATTCTATTATTAATTATCACATGTGTTAATTAAAGTTACATGACATAAGTAACATAATAGCCATATTCAAAATAAACGACAAAAAGTTTGCATTTTTGCAAATTGAAAAATTCATATTGCAAAATGCAATATGAAAGCTAGGTAATGAAATATTCGACAAATCAATAATATTGGTCGTGTCATTCAATTCAAAACTTTCATTGGCTTACAGAAAGTATATAACCGAAATTATCGTTGAAATTTTTATCGTGTAACTAACTATAATTAAATCGCGTCATTGGTAGATATTTAAATAAAATAAATAATTAATATTTCTTGTGAAACCAAAGCAACACATTCTGCAGCTAAGTTTCAACTCCTCAATATTAATTATCGATGATGATCATATCACCATTGTAGTGTTAAACTCTTTTTTGCAATTGCGGGGCTAAAGTACTCACTTTAGACCCCGATTTGCGGGTGTAAAGTAGTACTTTTTTGCCCTAGGGCAAAAAAGAAGTTACTGCCGGGTAAAAAAGAAGTTACTGCCGGGCAAAAAAGAAGTCACCAGATTTTATTATCAATTTAATTCTCATTTTTTTGTAACATTTATATTTATGTTTACTTGACCGTAATTTGTGATTCCAATGTTAGTGCAACCTACAGTGAAATAAATTGGTAAATAAATAAAAAGCACTTACTTTAGCTACCAAAAAATTCTCACGAGGCGCCCTTTTAAAAATTTTACCACGTGGTCAGAGGTTACGACGCGCGATTTTTTCGGAACATATCCTTCGTTTTTCCGCTTCATAAAAGAGGATAACTTGTGGAAATTGCCGATGTCAATCTTATTTTCCAATTTGGTGACCGCCTTGATCATAGAATACTGCGACCACATGGTCAACGACTTCAACGTTTTAGCCTTTTGACACGTCTTATTCCTTCAAAGGCACAAATGTAACTGAACCATTCTAGTACCTTTAGTGAAAAAATTTTTAGTGAAAAAATTCTAGTTGGCAATAATAATATAACCAAATATGCTTCATGTACTTTGGTACTATCAACCACGTGCTTTATTGAACAAATTTTAATTAAAATTTCGTAATTATTGTCGAAGTAAGTACTTTACCTCCCGCAATTGCAAAAAACAGTATATGCACCTCGGGAATAAAGTGAATTTTTTGGTCTGAGGGTAATTTTTGCCCTCGGCTACGCCTCGTGCAAACAAACCTTTACCCTCAGGCCAAAAAAGGATCACTTTATTCCCTTGGTGCATAATGTACTATTTTTTAATTTTGAAGGTTATTTTTTTTGGATATTGTACTCTAAAGTTAAAAGTTGTGAATCTTTTTCGGGATTAACTATATACCAATTTAACATGTAGTATTTATTATTTAAGAAGTGTACGGTGTACCTTTTATTAAATAAATAGACATTCTATTTTGCAACATTTCAATGTGACATTTTAACATACGTACTACATACACAACATTTTCTAATAAAAAGAGTGCTGTCTTTGATCTTATTTGTTATTGAATATAGTAACGCGAAGAACCTTCTGAATAGATAATATTCATTCGTTTTAGGCAAATTATAAAATAACTCTTGGGTGCCAATAATATAAATAATACAGTAACAGAAGTGAATTTGTAAAAAATTTCATGAACATAATAATGATTTCCTCTTTTAGAGATCAAACGACTACTGAGCACAATTTACCAAACTGAAGTTTTTCAATGTAAAGAAAACGGAAAGTAGCTACTAAAAAAGCAATTCATAAAGATTCATTTTTAACTGAAACGGAAAACTATAGAAATCTTGTTTGTAAACATTCAATTATTTCTCGCTGCTACAAATTTTTTGCTTATAAGCAATGCAAATAAATTTTTATATTAAAATTCCTTTAACTAAATATTAAATATTGAGATACCTTAATCAAATAGGTTTAATTGTAAAAATTTTCCTGATACGAAAAAGCTGCGGACAGGCAGCTAGTCGGTGGATTTCTTTGTTAGCGGTATTAAATAAAAAAAAAATTGTTTCCTATCACTAACATAAGCTCGACCGGTTGGAGAATCGTTTCTACTCTCTCTGTCGCATATGTTGGTCTACGCGCATACGCCGCATGTATAATAGTGATAATTCATTTAATTAAGAAAGAATTTCTTCAATAAAATTCCATATATTATCCATTTCTTAATCATGAAACAATAAAATAAAATCGTCAAGAAATTCTAGAACCTAAGAAGTTTCACCTCTTTGATTATTTATTAATTAAAAATAAATTATTGTGGTAACTAAAATCTTTAGAACTTTCTAATAGTTTAGTACTTTGTTGTACCATTTTTCGTGTAGGTGCATCGACTGTGAACCTTGAATCAATTTCCCTTGTTCTTTTTTCCATCAACTATTTTTATCTCTCGATCTCCCGGTTCAGGCAGATATAAGTATACGTATTCCTACTTTTACTAACGTCTGTCCTTGAGTCTTGTTCATCGTTATGAAAATCGCACGATTAATTGGAAACTGTCGGCGTCATAAACAAATAGCAAGTCTGTACTTGTAGGGGCTAAATCTATGCGCGAAATAAAAGCAGTCTTTGTCATGACTTCAGCAGCGACTAGATTAGGCTTTAAGGATTTAACAGTGAAGCTCCGTCTCATTACAAACGCCACGTTTAGTGTTCAAATCCCTAAACAACATAATCACATCCTCAATCGTCATGTATATTCAGTGTACTGGAATCCCGGAAGGAGTTTGTTCATTCAAGAATTCCATCAGATAGTTTTCGCTATCGTTATCATCACTGACGACAATGGAATCACTACTTAGAAAGGTAGGCACAGTGCCCTGTACAAAGGCCAAAAGTTCTTTGTTTATGTCGTCAACTTCAGTATTTTTCGGGAACAGTATTGTCATTTTGGAATATTTTTCACATCATCGGCATTAAGGTTTTCTCCAAATTTTTCTTTTTCGTTCTTATTAAGTTTTCGAGTAGGAACAGGAATATGAAATGACCTGATTCCATAAACTTTAAATCAATTATTTCAATTTTTTTTAGTGTATTTACAACATTAATTTGTGCAAAATAAACATCAGCTTGTTACGATTAACTTACTTTACAAAAACTTAAAGGCTCCGGCAGTCCTGCGTGGCAATCTCCAGGGGGGTTTGCAGTAGCAATTGATTGAAACGCACACATAAATTTACAAAAATTTATTCGACAAAATGTTGGCGACACGAAACACATAAATTGACAATAATAAAAATACAATTACATACACATCTATCCACTTGGATAACATAGGTTTCTTCCACAGGAAACCGCATAAATATAATCTACACCAGAAAAATAAGTACAATAAACCAATATTTGGCTGGCCAGCTGATCCACAATACAAATTAAATAGTGGCTTACTGCTGACGGCCAAGTTTAAATTCTGCAGCATAAACTTCTCGTGAAAACATGAAATGTCTGAAATGTCGACAATTGATTCTGGTTTACAATTTTCCAGACCAATTAAATGCATACTTTAAGCATAAACAATCCTAACCAACACATTTCTAATACACCAAAAATTGTTTCACTTAACTAACCTTGTAGATTGCAGAATCAAAAGAGTAGCGGGTTGAACAGCTTCAAAACGGAGATTGAACCCCATGTTAACGTTATTCGGCAGCAAATTTAAATTCTCACGTAGTGACCATGAGACCAATAACCACAGCAGTAACCATCGTACAAACCCGTCGTCTTCAAAAAGTTAGAATGCTCCTAATCAATTTAATTTTCCAAAAAACCAGATAAACATAATTTCTTTAAAGCAACTAGTAGCTAAGGGATTTCGATGCTGATACTTCCCCTTCTTAGTAAAAGCAAATCCTTTTAAACACGCATAGATTAAGTCAAAATAAAGAGATTTAGGGGCAGACCCACCTCGAAAACCCGCGGAGGCTCCCCCACCCCCTACTCAAAGGGGTGGCGCGCACAGTTGTGTATTTTATTTTTTTTCTCGAAAACGGTAAAACGGAGAGACCTGCGGTTTGCGCCAATCGAAGGAGAATGAAGCCTTACATAGTATACATATTTTTTTTATACTAAAAATTTTTAAGTTTTCCTTCTACATCAAAAAATATTGGAAAGGGTAACCTTTTTTTGAGACACTTTTGCAAATTACTCCAGAACGGCCCAATAAATCAAAATTTATAAAGAGTAGAAAGTTAAAGATTATTGTTTTTTCTATCGATTAGTATATAAATAATTATACTACCTCTTTAAATAATGCGTACAAGGCGTCGAATATACTAGCGTTTGGTAAAAAATTTAATGTAACATTTCATAAAATATATTTTTTCTTCAAAATTAAGAAAAAGAGAAACTTGCTGCCTGTGGAATATGGAATAAAATAAAATGTTACATTCTGTATTGAAGTGATATTAAATTATCAAAAAATTATTTTTCCAATTGAATTTAGCGAATTACTTGGTTACACTTCTTAAAATATTTTTATTATTAATTTTAAATTCTTCAATAATCGTAGGCACGTTAAATTTCAGATACATATATCCATCTGCCTCGGTATAACAATTAATTTTCTTTCCAAACACAAACAAAACAATCAAAATCGCTTGTTTCGTAATATAATTCTTTATTTTTCTTAAATATCAATTTTTATGAAATTTTACGGACCCACTGCCAATGCACGTCCGTAACGTCCGCCATTTCCCAAAAAAAGCCTTATCTTCTCCGCTAGTTGGCGTCAGGTCTGCCAACTCGCGGAAATTTCAAAATTTAAATTAAAAAAAACAACGTATTTCAATTTTGTTCCACAACAGTATATATTTCTTAATTCGTAAAATTCACAATAAAGAAATAAATTAAAATTTTACTAATGTAGAAAATTAAAAATTACTTATTTGTGATTTCTGGAAAAGCTTCCCATGTATCCCAACACATTCTTTTTCCATTATCAAAAAATTCAGATGTTACATCGCACCCAGTAAAAGTGTGGAACATAGGAAGACCTATTGTCACCTATTTCCACGCAAGAGTTGTATGTATCTTAAGTTTTTCCGGTACTAAACTCGATGCAAACATCCTGTTCTTGATGCAGATATTGATAAACAATGGTAAGAATAATGACATCTATGTAAACTGTTTTTATTAGTATTTTTGTTAAATTACTGTTTAAGCAGTTTAGAGAATGAACAAATATTCAAGAATCAGCTTATTCTTGGTTGCACATGCAAGTAATTTTAATCAGATCTGGAGAGCTGCTATTATAGAAGGTTTCCTAAGAGTTATTGAGCACTACCATCATATTTTCAGGCAATGAAATGTCCTTAAAATAATTAGAAATTTAACTAAACAATTCCGTTTTATTTTCTCCAACTCTTAAAAAATTTTACCTATTTTTTTGGAATTGTGGTAGTTAGTCTTACCTATTTCCTTTACCTCTCTTTTCCCTGGTACTTTCTGTCAAGCTTTTTTCGATATAAATATCCCAAATTGTTTCAACTCAATTAACAGTTTCCAAATTTTTAAAAATATACGGCTTTCCAATGCGAGATAATTATGTAATCTTCAAAAGATGAGCAAGCTTTAAGTTTTGAAGTATGGTATGTGCACCAAAGCGGCCCCATCAATTAATTCGGCATCGATATTTATGGGTTTACTTTTCACATTAATGTATTTTGTGCCGTGATACGACTACAATTGTCCAAGTTGAACCAGTGAGGGTGGATATGGATGATTTTCATATTTAATTATTTTTTCAAAACGTCCGTCTCCGTTATTACATTAACTTTTCCTGATGAAATGCTTTACATTATTGAGTACCCTTCTCGAATAACATCTTTAAACGTTCTTCATTGACGAAAATTTGGCTATCTAGAGCAAAAAATTCAGTTGATATTTCTTGGAATGGATTACCATATACTTTAAATGTGTTGACTATGTAACTGCAGAAATAAACTTTTCTTGCAAAACTGGCAACTCTTCGTGAATCTTATGAATATTTTGATGGAACTCCACATAATCTTTATAGTCGCCAATCAAATGAGCTACATCAGGACCTGAAATAAGCCATCCCATGAAAATATTGCCGACGTATACAATATGGCCACTGCTTGGCGCGGGACTGGCACACCGACCGTTGGCATACTTCGTTAGGGCCAAGATTGGCCCAATGACATTTGCCAGCATGTAACACTTGCTCAATTTAAGTATTGGCAAACAATGATTAGCCAATGCTGGGCCAGCATTGGTTTTGTACTGGCCACCCAACATCGGCACCGATATTGGCACCGATATTGGCACCGACGTTGGGCCAATGCTGTTCACCATAGCTTTGCCGGTGATCAATATAAGCGGTGGCATACAGTGGATGGCCAATGGTGGCCCAGCATTGGTTTTGTACTGGCCACCCAACATCGGCATCCGATATTCGCACCGACGTTGGGCCAATGCTGTTCACCATTGTTTTGCCGATGATCGGTATAAGCTGTGGCATACAGTGGATGGCTAATGCTGGGCCAGCATTGGTGTTGTACTGGCCACCCAACATTAGCATCCGATATTCGAACCGACTTTGGGCCAACGCTGTTCACCATTGTTTTGCCGGAGATCAGTATTAGCTGTGGCATACAGTGGACGGCCAATGCTGGGCCAGTATTGATTTTGTACTAGTATCCCAACATTGGCATCCGATGTTCGAACCGACGTTGGGCCAATGCTGTTCACCATTGTTTTGCCGGTGATCAGTATAAGCTGAGGCATACAGTGGATGGCCAATGCTGGTCCAGTATTGGTTTTGTACTAGTATCCCAACATTGGCATCCGATGTTCGAACCGACGTTGGGCCAATGCTGTTCACCATTGTTTTGCCGGTGATCAGTATAAGCTGAGGCATACAGTGGACGGCCAATGCTGGTCCAGTATTGGTTTTGTACTAGTATCCCAACATTGGCATCCGATGTTTGAACCGACGTTGGGCCAATGCTGTTCACCATTGTTTTTCCGGTGATCAGTATAAGCTGTGACATACAGTGGATGGCTAATGCTGGGCCAGCATTGGTTTTGTACTGGTCACCCAACATTAGCATCCGATATTCGAACCGACTTTGGGCCAACGCTGTTCACCATTGTTTTGCCGGAGATCAGTATTAGCTGTGGCATACAGTGGACGGCCAATGCTGGGCCAGTATTGATTTTGTACTAGTATCCCAACATTGGCATCCGATGTTCGAACCGACGTTGGGCCAATGCTGTTCACCATTGTTTTGCCGGTGATCAGTATAAGCTGAGGCATACAGTGGATGGCCAATGCTGGTCCAGTATTGGTTTTGTACTAGTATCCCAACATTGGCATCCGATGTTCGAACCGACGTTGGGCCAATGCTGTTCACCATTGTTTTGCCGGTGATCGGTATAAGCTGTGGCATACAGTTGATGGCTAATGCTGGGCCAGCATTGGTGTTGTATTGGCCACCCAAGATTGGCATCCGATGTTCGTACCGACGTTGAGCCAATGCTGTTCACCGTAACTTTGTCGGAGATCAGTATAATAAGCGGTGGCATACAGTGGAGGGCCAATGCTGGGCCAATATTGGTTTTATACTAGTACCCAACATTGGCATCCGATGTTCAAACCGACGTTGAGCCAATGCTGTTCACCGTTACTTTGTCGGAGATCAGTATAATAAGCGGTGGCATACAATGAATGGTCAATGCTGGGTCAGCATTGGTTTTGTACTGGTAACCCTACATTAGCATCCGATGTTCAAATCGACGTCGGACCAACGCTGTTCACCATTTCTTTGCCGATGATCAGTATAAGCGGTGGCACATAGTGGATGGCCAACGCTGGGCCAGCATTGGTTTTATACTGACAACCCTACATTGGCATCCGATGTAGGAACCGAAGTTTGACCAACGCTTTGTATCGTTACTTTACCTGTTACCAGTTTAAGCATTGGCTGATAATGATAGCTGGACCAGTATCGGTTGAATGTCGGCTACTAAACATTAATATCTAATGTTAGAATCGACCTTGAACCAATGCTGATTACCGTTCCTTTGCCAGTGATCAGTTTTAAACTGATAAGCATTGATTATGGTCAATGGTCAATTCTCGGCCAGTATTTCAACTACCATTAACTGAGATCTCCGAATTTTGGCGGAGAATTATTTAGGAAAGTTAAAAAAACTTGTGAGAACCCCAAAAAATCCTCTAATGCAAGTGGTAAATCTATTATCAGAATTCGACGCTCTGATAAATGTCACATATAGAAAAAACGTTATTTATTAAATTCGTCTAGAAAATTTGATTATTAAACCTTAACCTCCAAATAACTTTCAATTAAATAACGGCAAAGTAATGGTAATAAAAAATATTTTAAGGAAGAATACTGGCAATAGAAAGGCAATTGTAATTTGGAAGATTTTGCTATAAAAAGATTTGTTGCGACCAAAATAGGCGATTTGTTTACTAAATCTTCTATCTATCTTTAGAAGATTTATCTATGAAATGTATTGAAATCATGGTCGGCGACAATAAGCGTTATGTAGTAACTTTGCTTCATTGCTAATAAGTTAATGCGACAAGTTCAGTTAATAAATTCCTAAGCCAACCCTGATCTGGCCACGTGCCGTTAATGTTGTTATGTAATGTATTAAATAAACATTTTTATTAATTTAATTGTACTAATACCTTCTTCTTAATGTAAAACAATGTGTTAAATATAACTAACCAATAAATATTGAAGGTACAAGTGGATGAAGGTGTTATGTTACAAAACCATAGTTTCGAGTAATCTTGAGTTAAAGTTTTTGTAACGTATTGGGTTTGAGGTACATGACTCCTGTATCCACGGAAGTTTTCTATCTTACTTGTAATATTTTACATTTTTAAATGTGCCATTTGATAGTAGGTTATCTAACACTTTCATTATGTGAAAAAATTCAATTTTCAAATAATGTGACTTGACACCTTCATCCACTCGTGCCTTCAATTATCGGTTAACTTATAAAATTATATAAATTTTTTAAATTATAAAAATTATATGCAATCTTTGCTGCATTGCTAACAAATTAATGTGATTAGTGCAGTTAATAAATTATAGTATCTATTTGTATTGAGCTCCAATTATTTTATTGAAACCGTCGCCTGATATTTGGCAACATTTATTATAACGGCACTTTGTATTTAACACTTAAATTATCCCTTCAAGGGAAGGGTGGGTATAATATCAAACAATAACCAAAAGTACCTGGAATTTCCCAAGCATAAAATTTCCAAAGAAAGCATTAACACTTCTTTTTAACTTTATCATATTAAAAAGTAGATTGTTAAGTACTGTCCCCAGACCAAAACTAGCAAAGGCGAGATTACAAAAATTTTAAATTACAAAAGTAATCTTTACCAGTATTACATCAAAAAAAAATATTTAAAATAATTTTTCGTTAAATCTGCACTTGTTTTACAATGTTTTTAGAGCAGGCACCAAGTTGGTTGCAGTGGCGTGCCTTTTGGGGTGGGGGGAGAAAACATTCTTAGGGTCGCAGATATTATGTATGGGTTTCAAATGAAACATTTTTTTTAACACATAAGTTTTGAAAAATAAAAGTAAAATAATGTACTCAACATGTTTTCAATAATTACCATTTTATTCAAAAACAACAATAACATTAATAACAAATGTAAACAAATAAGAGGCCGTCCATTAATTACGTAAGGCTTGAGGGGGAGGGGTGGTACCGGAAATCGTACGGACTTTTACGTTTGAGGGGAGGGGGTCCGACGTAGTCCTTACGTAAGATTTAAATTAATTTGATGTTGGCAACGTTGTCCGAGGGAGTACCAATCTTTAGGAAAACGGCTTTTGATGATCTTTTTTTTGTGGATTTCAAAAACTAAAATTTTTTATTAATTACTTTTTCTACCCCTGTGAACAAAATATTGAAAAATATATTTATACTTTTAAAAATATAAACTTTACGTAAGATGTGGGGGGGATCACAATCTTACGTACCCTTACATGGGGGGGGGGTCAAAAAATCGTCCTTACGTAATTAATGGACGGCCCCCAATAGAGAAGTTTTCTGTTTTTTTTGTCTTTTTATTCAAAGTTTGTTTTCCGATTTTTTTGGGTACGTTTAGCATAAGAAAATATTTATTAAAATTCAAAATTTTCATGGTTGTGAAGTCACAACCTTTTGGGTGGGAGATGACAACCAATAAAACTACAAAGCATGGCGACATTTAAATCTGATTGGTGAGCTATGGGGGGCAGAAAATTTTTTTTTATTAAATTGTACAATAAGTTTTCAGATCAACCAATTATGTTTTTTTCATGCAGTTTTATGTTTACGAGATATGTTACTTCAAAAAATTATGTCTAAAACTTCCCCATTTTAAAGTTTTAAATTTATTTAAAACTATCCTTAGATCTATATTTTCAGCGTGGTCAGACTGTATTGAAATTAATGCTAAACTGTTAAGCCGGTCCTGAAGACCCTCACAAAGTTAGGTAAAAACAATTCTGGTATTTTAGTGGGAATCGTCATATGACAATGGTCAATGGTGCCAATTGTGGTTATTGTGACAACGTGACAAATAAAACCACGAGGTAAGTGAAAACATTAATTTAGTTCTTACTAATTTAGTTTAGTTTACATAACTATTTACATAACATATTTACAATGTGCTCTCTGGAGAACTCTGTATACTTAATTGTCGAATTCGACGAAGAAGACAATAAATGTCTGGATTGGATACCACGTTCGTGGGTAACTGAATCGGAAGAAAAAATTTTGTGTCGTTACCCTAACAAATCGGCTTACGGTAAATTGAAGAAATGGGTTAGAGGCATGAAGCAGCCAGAAAGTAGTTGGATAGATTATCCAGTGGCAAAAGTTGTCGGCGAAGCTCGTGAGTATATTTAAACGTTCGAAATTCTGGTTTTTATATACTTATTTTCATTGTCAGGAAATTATGAACAGGGCATAAGACGTTTACAGCGCGCCATAAAAGATTTTGAGACGGTAATGAGCACGAATACAGAAGGAATGCATGAGGTTACAGCTGAGGTGAACCTAATATCTAACAAAAAACTGTCCAATATTTCGGTGCAAATACAATATAGCGGGTGCGGCCGAAGAACTAAAGCAAGTGAAGGAAAGCTGAATTTTAGTGCCACAACAACCTTCACTGGCATCAAAGGTACTATAATAAATAATTATATACTCGTTATATAACAATACTTAATATTTTTCATTTATTACAGAGGTTTTGGAAGAGAAATGGGCAGAGCACAACGAACCGTTACAAATTATGTCGCGAGGGTGGTCGGTGACTTAGAAATATTGTTTAAAATGTTTTGTTAATTTTAATTTTTTTTTATATTTTTATTTTAAATAAAATGTTCATTATTATAATAATAAACTTGATTTGAAATTTTATTCATCACAGCACTAAGAACTTCGCAATTATATGCAATAGTATATTATAATTTTTTCACTAAAACACAATCGTATCAGATTCAACTATGAAAACAGTACTGAATCGAGTTTTGATCAGCAATACAAAGAGCCAATGTTGCGCCATCGCTGGTTGTCAACCGTAGAACCTCTGTTATAATTTCAGCATGGGCCAACGGCCTACCAGCGCTACTACCAAGTACTGAACCAGTACTGGGAACCAGCGTCGCGCCAACGCTGGTTGCCAAACGTAGGACCTATGCTATAATTTATGCATTGGGCCAACGGCCTACCTGTGCTACTACCAAGCACTGAACTAGTACTGGAAGCCAGCGTCGCGCCAACGCTGGTTGCCAAGCGTAGGACCTACGTTATAATTTATGCGTTGGGCCAACGGCCTACCTGTGCTACTACCAAGCACTGAACCAGTACTGGAAGCCAGGGTCGCGCCAACGCTGGTTGCCAAGCGTAGGACCTATGCTATAATTTATGCATTGGGCCAACGGTCTACCACTGCTACTGCCAAGCACTGAACCTGTACTGGAAGCCAGCGTCGCGCCAACGCTGGTTGCAAAGCGTAGGACCATGTTGAAATTTCAGCGTTGGGCCAACGGCCTGCCTGTGCTACTGCCAAGTACTGAACCAGTACAGGGAGCCAGCATCGCGCCAATGCTGGTTGCCAACCGTCGGACCTATGTTATAATTTCAGCATAGGGCCAACGGCCCGCCAGTGCTACTGCCAAGCACTGAACCAGTACTGGGAGCCAGCGTCATGCCAACGCTGGTAGCCAACCGTAGGACCTATGTTATATTTCCAGCATTGGGCCAACGATCTGCCAGTTGTACTGCCAATAGTTGGCCGAGCGTCAAGCACCGTTGGACCAATGCTGGATCAATGCTGGGCCGGTTGTAAATATTTTCATGGGATCTTTTTAAAGCACTGGGATTTTCTGTTAATCCAATTGCTCTAGAAGCTTTCTTAATTACTGCGTTTTGTTGCTCGTGATCCTGATCTATTTAGAATCTATTTGACGATTTTTGAATAATAAAACCTCCCCTACAGAATTTTTTATAAATATTTAGATGTTTTTCTTTTAAAATGAACATATCTCTATAATGCACGGATAGCCAACGCGCATAGTTAGTTCTGTTCAATGAGAAGAAATAAGGCAATATATTTCCTATGGATTTAACATACATATCTGCTGCTCTTTAGGACTTAATAAATCGTAAAATCTTTAATCCATCTCTTGATGGGTTTTCCTAGTTCTTGTAAAAGGGATAACTTCTAAAAATGCGTAAATACGTAATACGCCACTGTACACATCGTTAAAACATGTATTTTTGAATTTTTATTCTATCAAACGATAGAAAAAATTATAATCTTTAATTTTCTACATTAGTAAAATTTTAATTTATTTCTTTATTGTGGAGTAACAAAAAAAAAGTTATTACTATGTATATGGGTGTCCACCGCCTATATTTTTAGTAGTCTTAAGAGAAAAAATACAATTTTTTGCAATTGCGGGGGTAAAGTACTCACTTTAGACCCTGATTTGCGGGTGTAAAGAGGTACTTTTTTGCCCTAGGGCAAAAAAAAGTTACTGCCGGGTAAAAAAGAAGTTACTGCCGGGCAAAAAAGAAGTCACTAGATTTTATTATCAATTTAATTCTCATTTTTTTGTAACATTTATATTTATGTTAACTTGACCGTAATTTGTGATTCCAATATTAGTGCAACCTACAGTGAAATAAATTGGTAAATAAATAAAAAGCACTTACTTTAGCTACCAAAAAATTCTCACGAGGCGCCCTTTTAAAAATTCTACCACGTGGTCAGAGGTTACGACGCGCGAATTTTTCGGAACATATCCTTCGTTTTTCCGCTTCATAAAAGCGGATAACTTATGGAAATTGCCGATGTCAATCTTATTTTCCAATTTGGTGACCGCCTTGATCATAGAATACTGCGACCACATGGTCAACGACTTCAACGTTTTAGCCTTTTGACACGTCTTATTCCTTCAAAGGCACAAATGTAACTGAACCATTCTAGTACCTTTTAGTGAAAAAACTTTTAGTGAAAAAATTCTAGTTGGCAATAATAATATAACCTTCATGTACTTTGGTACTATCAACCACGTGCTTTATTGAACAAATTTTAATTAAAATTTCGTAATTATTGTCGAAGTAAGTACTTTACCTCCCGCAATTGCAAAAAACAGTATATGCACCTCGGGAATAAAGTGAATTTTTTGGCCTGAGGGTAATTTTTGCCCTCGGCTACGCCTCGTGCAAACAAACCTTTACCGTCAGGCCAAAAAAGGATCACTTTATTCCCTTGGTGCATAATGTACTATTTTATCAATTAAAAAATACGTATGGAATGTAACATTATATTTTCTTCCGAATTCCACAGACAGTAAATTTCTCTATTTGTTAATTTTGAAGAAAAAAAATATTTTATGAAATGACAAATTGAATTTTTTACCAAACGCTAGTATATTCGACGCCTTGTACGCATTATTTAAAGAGGTAGTATAATTATTTATATACTAATCGATAGAAAAAACAATAATCTTTAACTTTCTACTCTTGATAAATTTTGATCTATTGGGCCGTTCTGGAGTAATTTGCAAAAGTGCCTCAAAGAAAGGTTACCCTTTCCAATATTTTTTGATGTAGAAGGAAAACTTAAAATATTTTAGTATAAAAAAAATATGTATACTATGTAAGGCTTTATTCTCCTTCGATTGGCGCAAACCGCAGGTCTCTCCGTTTTACCGTTTTCGAGAAAAAAAATAAAATACACAACTGTGCGCGCCACCCCTTTGAGTAGGGGGTGGGGGAGCCTCCGCGGGTTTTCGAGGTGGGTCTGCCCCTGAATCTCTTTATTTTGACTTAATCTATGCGTGTTTAAAAGGATTTGCTTTTACTAAGAAGGGGAAGTATCTGAGCATTTTTCTGCTCGTAGGCTCTTAGCTATAGAGATGTTCACCATATTCGTGTCGCAATTTAGGATTCGTCAACAACCTTTTCGCGCTAAACCCATTCGCCATTTTACAATGCGCGCGCTCCTATAACATAACTGCCGCAATACGGTCGAAAATCCCATAACACGCGTCCTTAGCATATAACCAAATTTTAAACTGCGATACGTTTTCAGACTAACGTCCCATCGACATTTATATGTCAACACGCGTATTATTGATTATCACTACAAATTTCATAACTTTATTTGAACATATTCGCTAATTACACTCAAATTTCTACGAGCATTTTTCGAACGACCATTACAACCGTTGCTTCTAAAACCGAATCCCTTTCGTCATGCGCAACGGAAACAATCTCAACGTTAATATACAGGGCGCTTCCTCTCAAACTGGCGTGAATATAGCAATGAATTACAGACTCTAATTGTTTAAAAACGTCGGCGTAACAAGCTTTACAAACGAAAGCACGATTATATTGCCATTAATATTAGCTAACTAAATAAAATATTTGTATACAATGTGAAAGCAATAAGGGAAATGGTCATATAGTGATAACTAATTTTTCCTAAAAATGTCACTTACCACCTTAGAGCACTTACCAGACCATCGATAGAAACTTTGATTTTGCTGGGTCTAAGCACGCTAACCTTCCTCACAGATTTTCATAGACATCATTTTCTACAAGAAAGGAGAATATCAAAGCAATCCAAGAAGATTTGGAAATGATAACAACAATAGCATAATGATTTTAGGAGACGAATTGGGGCCGACTGAGATTTTTAAACATCCATCGAAATAAAATTAAACACAAAATTTTATAAGCAGAAATGCAAAATTTTATGAAGAAGGAAATGATGCAAAATTTTTTCCAGAAAAACACCTAATCAATAGACCATAGCCGGATTCAGTTCTTTTCTTCTTAAGGTGCCATTTCCTATCGGAAGTTGGCAATTAACTACTTAATGATTGAAAACCGACTTTTCTTGGTCAAGTATCTATTAACTTAATGAAAACTATGGAATTAAATATTATTTTGGACGTAATCTATTTAAGTTAAAAAAATATTGTTTCCTATCACTAACCTAAGCTGGACCGGTGGATCTCTATTTTAACGGTCTTAATTAAAAAGAAATAGAAAAAAAATAATACGTGTAATATTTTAATTATTTACAACAAACTATTTCATGAATGAATTATTACATGCATAATTTTTGTATGACATCTCTTTTATAATCACTATTTTTGGTCCCTCGTACTTACAAGTTATCTTGCAATTTCTTGCTAGTGTAAAGTTTATACACACAGAGAAACCCACCTTGATTACGCCATTGGTAATTGACTGGTAACTATGCCACCAAGTATAAAAACTAATATAAATTTAACACTTAGTTAGCTACGCATATCTACATATAACTGAAAATTTTTCATAATAATGCAATATACCAAACAAAATTAAAAAATTATAGAATCTGTTGTCATAATTAGAAACAATAAAAATATAACAAACAGCAAAACAAATATAGGATTAATTGCTCATGCGACTAAAAGTTTAACAAATTCCCAATCGAAAATGATAAAAAGAAGATTGTATTGGAAGTTAATTACGCCAGTTATATGAAAAAAGGGTTTTATCATTAAATTTTAAGTGAAATTGACTGTAATATAATTAATTTATCAAAACTATTTGGCTTCAAAACTAAATAATTAAAGTCGTTAATCATAATGTTATACAAGAAAAAGGGAAATTGATGTGCTTAAATGGCATACTTTCGGCACACTCTGTAGCCGCTCGTTTATTTTATGAGGAACATCATTGTGTACGACGAGCTCAGTTGACGATGTTTAACCATTGAAATGTATCTACGTACCTGGAAAGGACTCGCTCTAAGAACTACTGAGGCAACTGCATTGGTTAGGCAACCCAACAGTGTGTAGTATTGCTATCTCTTTCTATCGTATCATTACAAAGCCAAGTATTGTAGAAATGGAATAAAACTAATTAATTATTCTATAGAATTCTGGTTTTTCTATTGCATATTAATATTGTAGTACTATTTTATATATTATATGTTTTTAATAGTAATATAAAAAACATGAATTTGATTTTTAAATTCAAATAAGAAACCACAGACTGCCAATTATAACTTGAAGATCTGAACTTGTAATAGTGAATTACAGAACTTAGAATTGATAATTAAAATAATTATTGCAAATTATAACTTGAAGATCTGAACTTGTAATTGTCAACTACAGAACTTAAAATTGATAGCTTCTAATTATTTTTGTAAATTATAACTTGAAGATCTGAACTTGTAATAGGTAAATATAGAACTTCGAATTGTAAAATTCAAATTAAGATTGCAAATAATAATTTGAAGATCTGAACTTGTAATAGACAAATACGCAACTTAGCATTGTTAAATACAAATTATGATTGCAAATTATAACTTGAAGATCTGAACTTGTAATAGGTAAATACAGAAGTTCGAATTGTTAAATTCAAACTAAGATTGTAAATAATAATTTGAAGATCTGAACTTCTAATAGTCAAATACAGAACTTCGAATGGTTAAATACAAATTATTAGTGCAAATTATAACTTGAAGATCTGAACTTGTAATTGTCTAATACAGAACTTAGACTTGATAACTTCTAATTATGATTGCAAATTATAACTTGAAGATCTGAACTTGTAATAGTGAATTACAGAACTTAGAATTGCTAAATTAAAATAATTATTGCAAATTATAACTTGAAGATCTGAACTTGTAATTGTCAAATACAGAACTTAAAATTGATAGCTTCTAATTATTAATGCAAATTATAACTAGAAGATCTGAACTTGTAATAGTGAATTACAGAACTTAGATTTGTTAAATACAAATTAATATTTCAAATTATAACTTGAAGATCTGAACTTGTAACAGGTAAATACAGAACTTCGAATTGTTAAATTCAAACTAAGATTGCAAATAATAATTTGAAGATCTGAATTTGTAATAGTCAAATACAGAACTTTGCATTGTTAAATACAAATTATTAGTGCAAATTAAAACTTGAAGATCTGAACTTGTACTTGTCAAATACAGAACTTAAAATTGCTAGCTTATAATTACAATTGCAAATTATAACTTGAAGATCGGAACTTGTAATAGTGAATTACAGAACTTAGATTTGTTAAATACAAATTATTATTTGAAATTATAACTTGAAGATCTGAACTTGTAATAGGTAAAAACTGAACTACGAATTGTTAAATTCAAATTAAGATTTCAAATTATAATTTGAAATGTAGCAGATAATTATGATACATGGTGTTTTATGAAACACGAAAATAATCTAACGAGCGACTAGAAATATTCTGCTTTTTGGTTGTAGCTAATTATGACACAATACGTGATGTAGGGTTAATCAACAGGTGAAATAAACTAATACCATTCTGAAACTACGCATTCCTTCAATGTGTTAGACAGAGACACAGATACTACATGCTGAGGCTGTCCTTGTTACCTACCCCTGCCTCATCGGACACTATGTACCGAATACGAGCGAGTCCTTTCCAGATACGTAGATACATTTCAATGTGTTTAACTACTACCACTACCTGTTTACCTCAGAGAACTCGATAACAAAGCTTGTTTTTGTACAAATTGATTTACAAGGAGTATCATTACAAATAAATCCAATTCTACAAATTTATTCTACGTAAAAATCAGGAAGTCGGAGTTAACTCGTTTGTAAAATTATACCAACTAAAAAAGTGTAGGCACTTATTTATATTTCCAAATATCGATGTCTGACATGATCCAAACGTTTAATACGAGCAGGCGTCCCTCTGTAATACATCAAGTGTTAGATACAAAAAATTACCAATACGTTTTTATAGTTTTTTTATATTGGATCAACTTGAACAATAATTTTTAACTGACTAGTCATTTGTCAGGTTTATAGATTGCCTTTCGTATTTCTTAAGAACAGTGGACTAGAAGATTTTCTAATAAATATGGTTATTGTTCAGGTTAATTTTAATTAATATTAAAATAATATGTCCGTTTCTTTTTGCTTCATTTCGTGAAGATCTTTTTTAACAATATCTGTTTAACTTTACAAACTAAATATTTTAATGAATATCTGTGTTTGGTCAATTTCATTTTACAGTATTCAGATATACTTATTCTAACATAATTTGATGTGCTGAATTATAACCTAATACCTGTATCATTATGATAAGGATATCGGCATAATTGTAAATAATTTATGAACAATGGTAGCCTTACTTGTATGTACGAGTATATTATCTTGAATTTATACATTATAATTATTATAATGTATATCTAGAAATAATAGAATTAACAATTGTTTTATCGGTCGATATACTATAATATCACTTTAAATCACATTAAACGACCAATAGGTCATTTGCGATCAGATCGCAAAACACCGATATTTCACTTAAATATTACTACATTTTTCTTACGATTTGAACGATTTCAAAGCGATTATTTGAAATTAATTAAATTTGTTAAAGAACAGTTGTTTGATTATATGAAAAATGTTTTTATTTTGTTATTCTTTTATATTAGATATATTATAATATTATATTATTTATAGTAACATATTGTACATCTGCATAAAAATAACAGAGAGCACGACTGGAAGTTTAAAATTAATTACAAAATGTAAATTTTGAATTTTGATAATTTTTTGTGTTCGACCGAAATTCGCTTTTCAGCCGAAACCGTAACCGAAACCAGTGACCCCGGAAGAGTCAAATATAGAGGGGGGCAAAGTATTCAGTTTAGTTACGCTTTATGATTTTAAAGGAAAATTCAAATATTTTGCGAGCGCTAGCTAGGTAGAAACAAAAAAATTAATTTTCTAGGAGGGGCAAGTGTCCTGCTTTGCAGGTTAAGTTTAAGTTAATATTTAGTTAAATTTTCATTATACTCTGAAATCTAATGTTTTTCACAACTTGGCAACAGATTATTCGGTTAAATAAAAGACTTCAATTTTTTAGGAAATCACTTTAATTTTGAAATACAATATAAATGTAGGTACAAAATTAATGGTATAAGCGAGTGAATCCGTTTCGAACATATCCGACAGTGCCCGACATGACACGGACACTAATTCCGACCAATTTTTTGGCCAACACTGAAACCGATACCAAAACTTCCATCGGTCACTATAATAATTTTGCAAATAGGAGATGAAATGAAAATTATGTTTATAATTCAATTCTAAACAAGATTAATATTTCACGCAAGTGTACAAATTAAGGTTTATTGTTAAAATTAATTAGTACAATTGGCAATTATTGATAGATAACATGCAATTAATTTGATCTGAAATCATTGACTTTTAATTTTAATAATTGCTTTAAGTCGATATTTCCCTATTTGATCTTGATTTATACTAGAATTTTATTTCCATATCTGAGTGTAACATTTTTATTCAATAGAATTAAACAATTATTATTCACGTGGCTGAATTCCACTGATAAAAATTCAAACTTACATTTTATTTGAAATATTGGCTACAATTAAAATATTTATAATAAAAGTTTGTAAATTGGAATCTGATCTTTTTATAATTTCAATATAATAAAGTCTTACTAAAAATAATTTACTACTGTAAAATTTTTAGTGTACTATAATAATGGTGTACAATTTTGGGTCTAGCTCCGCTCCTCTGGTAAACCTACCACCTCACCCATGAACAAATTTACCTTTATTTCATTATAAACTTTTATAATTCAATTTGTCTCTTTGATTACAAGAAAAACATAAAAAAACTCGTAATTTTTTTATACTCCTATAAAATTTATAGTTCTATCAATTTAAAAGTTGAAATCTAAAATAAATCTTAAAACATCTGTAAAAAAATGTAAGATTTTGGAAAATCTATTCAATGTTCTAAAAAATAAAATTCATTTAATCTGAAGGTTGGGATCGGGATTTATAAAATCAGTTTGCATCATCTTTCACGTCAGGAAAACCATACCTCGGGCATCAAAATACTGGTTCTCTTCATGGGTATAATAATAAAATTACGGATTAATGCAAAATAAATAGAATAAAAACATTATTGTTGCTTTTTTTTAATCCACATCATACAATGAGCCAAAGTTTAGAACAAAGTAGGTAAATAACATATTTTAGAAGAATTTTCTTAGATAACCTTATTTTTATAAAAATGTCGCTCTTTTATCAGGTTTGGTTTTTAACTGTAACGTCATCGGAAGTGTTTTTAAATGCCAACTCTTCTTTTTTTCGCTGATTTCATAGATCATATTTAGAAATCTTGAAGCGAGAAGTTTCCGAAATAATCAGACCCAAACTTTCAAACGAGCAAATTAAGACTATTACATTAACCAATCATTTATTAGGGATGCGCTGAAACCAAAAGACAATTTTAACAGTTTTCTTTTAACAAAAGAATTGAAATTTTAACAGTTTAACGAAATTAATTTAATTCTTTAGCTCGTCAATAGTACTTTGTCTATTAAAATATACTTTCTTTAACAATTCATATTTTATACATTCGTATACTCAAATAAATATTCAAATCCGTCAAGAAAAATTAAATGTCATTTAAAAAAATTGTGGATGACGTTGCAACTTATAAATGAAATACGATAAAAAAATATTAATGGAGGAAACAAGTAAAAATTTAAAAATTAAGGTTGACGTGTTCGAAGGTTTTTTCAAAACACCATTCTGAATTTTTTATTGAATTAGTTCCAAACTTTACGAGCTCGCTGTGTAGTACAGGGTTTGTTGGCGATACCGGTCAGTGAATTTAGTTATTTGTTTGGCATGCTACGACATATTATATTCAGGTTATTTTCGTTTATACATTCGCCGCAAAGGCAGTTTCAGTTTAGTTTAAAATATTTGCAATCTAAATTTTGAAGTTGATGCTCACAATACGATAACAATTGCATTTAGATGAAGCGACGCAGTTGTAACTATTAGAGCAATATGTAATTATTCATGAATTAAAGATCTACTTCATTAAAAGGTTCATCTTTAAATGAAACCTTTAGTGAGCAATGGAGCAGATGGGTCTTTGTCAGTTGGCTTAATATCCTAGGATTCCATTGTTCATTTGCTCCGGATCAATTGCAGTAATCTGTTTTTATGACTCCGTTTCCATTTCTTACGTCAACTATTCTTGCTTTTAACCTTTCGTTGAATGTTATAAATTTTTTCAAACTAAAAATTTGTTTTAAGTAAAATCTAATAAAACACTTATTTATTATTTATATATTTATTGACTTACTATAAGTATAATTCTTAACAATTTAAAATTTTCAGGTCATATTTCATTTCGTTTATATTTAACAATGTAAAACAATTTTCAGCGTCTTATAAAATTGTATAATATTAAATTTTACAATGTTATTTTTAGATGTTAATTTTAAAAGTGCATTTAATAAAAAAAATATTTAATAAAAGCTGATTTTTAAATTTAATGTTCTCGAAGTAAATTTGTCAATTCCCCTTTGCATAATACTCTATTTAGTTAGTTAAAATAAATTAATATCTTATAAAAGTTCTTAACCTACACAAAATCTGTAATATGTAATAATTTTTTGAAAAGTTTCCATTCAACACAACATTGTGCCATGATACACAAAGAAACACATAAACGAGCATCAGATGTTCAGCTAAGATTGGCTTTTAAAATAGTGTTTATAATGTTTATATGGAAATGAGTTGTAGTTTAGTTCAATAAAAATCTTTTGCTTCCATATTATAAACTTAACATTAAAAATAAATCTTAGCTTAGCTTAGTTCATATGGTCCGTTCAGTTTTAAGCGAGTCGGATGCATCAGGTTGCTAAGCTAAGCTAAGGTTTACTTTTTATATGTTTTTATATTATATGGAAATAAGCAAGTATCTTGTTTGTATTGAAGCACATATTAGAAAATAATCTAGGTTTAACTTAACAACCTGTATCCGTCACTCTTAAACATTGTCTCTGTGTCTGTTGCAGGAGAATCTTTTAACTTCGCGCAGATTGTTTGACTTCAAATTACCTTTGAGTTTATCGCTGAATAAATAATACTATAAAAATATAATTAAATACATCCAATATAGTTAGCTATGTTTCCTGAACTACATTTACACCCTTAACCACGCTCTTTTCTTATAAGTCATGCTTGTTTGCTTTTCATGTCAGTTTTAATAAAAGTTTGAATGGATATTTAATTTTAAATAGTTTAGAGCTGAACGTTTTTTAAAATATAACAAGTCATAAATGCGCCAAATGCACAAAATAGCACATGTGTATTTTACGACGACACCATGTGTCCTTATTGTTCATGGGAAGCAATGCGCTCCAGTCGTTATGTTGCATTATCATATTCACGTTGAAGCTTAAAGCTTGTGTCTACACAAGAGATATTGCATGCAGCATTTCTAACTAACAAATTAAGTAATAACAAGACAATTTACGGAAATTTCAACATGAAATACTGCATAATGTGCGAATATGAAATTCTACAACTACAACATTTAAAATTAATTAATTTCGCTTTCAATTATAATTAATAAAAATAAATAATTAATAATAAACGTTATTCCATCGATGCCTTGGAATTTAAATGATGGCACTCCAGGTATTTGTTGACCCACGCGGTTGTATAATACTCACTACGGCACTGCTGTATGTAGAATATTTGCATAACTACCTACATATTTTATTCATATTTGCATACCCTAAAATCTTAAAACCACCCAACTCGAGTTACATGTTTTTGCTGTGTGCTGTGTGGTATGCATTTTCAGACTCGACAAAGTGGCTTTGCAAAATAAGATATTGTGTACCTGTCGAGTGTCGACAATATTAGTGAAGATTCAGAAGATGCACTTGAAAAGTTCTATTCTGTTGACTATGCCGATTTTGCCCCCAATAATTGAACTGCTTGACTATTTCCTTTTATCGGTTTTTATTTAACTTTTTTATTTTACTATTAAATTTATTTACTCCGATTAATCTACAGAATAAATATATCCTGCAGTTATACCTAACTTGTGCCAATCAATATTAATCATGTCTTTCGAGTATATACTCCACCGAGTATATACTTCGATAGATAGATGTTCGAAAGTAATTAAAAAATGTGCTTTAAATTTAAACGAAAATTACTGAAAAATTTAAACATAAAACAGCGACTTGTATTACATCTAAGCAAAGTGGTAGTATTAGGCTTGCAGCACTTGCAGAATTGCGAGACATCCAAATATTTTAAATTATAAAACATTATTTTAATTTAGAAGGACCGTTCAAATACAACTTGCTAATATTTTCTAAAAGAATTTTTTGGCATTTTTACTTCCCGCAGTGTTTAATAATCAACAAAACCGCTTTTCCTACTTTTCTCTTGTATTTATAAATGCTGAAAAGACTATTATGTAATGGCTTTCTGTTATTAGAAAACTTGAAAAGAAAAAGTTTGGTCAAATTTGGTTTAAATATGCAATTTTGAAATTTATTTATTTTTAACTAAACGTCTATCTTCTTCATATTTAATTCTTTTAATTAGGCACGTAAAAAATCTAAAAAAATTGTAATTTTTAAGCAACAAAGTTGCAAAACTTTTCTTGATGTATATAGAGTAGATTTTGTATGAATTACGTGATGTGACTCGTTATTATGATATACAGCTGCAAACGGAATAAGATATAAGTTTCTTTTAGGGGCGTTTGTTGTTTTTTATGGCAAAATGTCTAAAGGAAAGTAAAATCAAAATTTTTTTGTAGGTAGGTATTCGTTCTTATTTATGTCCCATCTTAAACTCGCTATTTAACTAAGCATTTAAGGAAGTAGTAGTATATAACACTTAATAAGTAATTTAGGTAATCTTGTAAGGTAATTCATAATACCCGCATTAAGAATAGGTTAATAGTAACATTCCATTTCGTATTTAATTAGATTTTTTTACAATAAAATTGGGTACCTAATTACTTTTTCAATTTTTTTTGTATTTTTGAAATAACATATATATAAAACACTAATCCCCGTTTTATCTATACTTAAACGTTAAGCTTCCATTAAATCGCTAAACGCAACCCTATCTTATTGCATCACTGAATTAAGGGTTCTTTAATTTCTTACGGAATGCCTAAATTTAAACCTCAGAAATCTGCGGCTTAAACTGTCACTAAACCTAAAATAATAAAAAATTCTGACAAAAAATTGTTTATGGTTTAATCAGCAGGAGAAAATTTGTAAGTTGGTATATGATATTTTCTTAATACTATAATATAATTCGATGCGATATAAATGAAAATGACATGTTTAAAGACGATTTTGAAATCTTTGAAATTATTGAACATGATTTTCTAAGACTTCATAGGACAAACTATGTTCTGACAGACAACACATGTATGACAGACAACAGGAAAGTTTACGAAAATGTTTACGTTACGAAAGTTACTTAAAGGTTTCCCTTAATTTAGGTTGAATTGTATTCATGAAGACAAAAAAAGTGATGCAGTAATATGGAGAGATAAGGAGAATGACTGGGTACAATTTATAATAATATGTAATGCAAGTAGCAATGCTGTTAGAACAGCAGAATCAATAAAAAAAGTTATGTTTTCTTATTAAGTGATATGAAATTATTAAAAAGCAGGGTTTATGAAATATTTCTGCATCTTCTCCACCGGGTGACGAATTCGTACAGGCGTGCGCCATCAATCTCTTCCACTGTTGGAGTAAACGCTGTAATATTAAGAAAATTTGATATAACTTTCATATAAACGTTCAATCACTTCTGAATTTTTTTGGACAACTTGATGAGCAGTCAATACACGTATTTCATTAAAATCACTAGGATCTAGTGATTTGATTTCCAGGAATAAATCAATAGGAACTCACTTAAGCTCACTTCATAGCATTACTAATTCTGATCGGAATGTATGTATGAGGTATGAGGAGGTACTCTATGAATTTCCTACCAAGTTTGGTCAGAAACCATTACAATTTTTGTGAATGCATATAATTTATATTTAGAAATATTTGTGAGGTATGGAATAAGATAGCTAATAAGTCTCATTTTGACCACAAGTGATAACTCTTGTAAAATTATTTTACTGAAAACGCAGAGAAACCGCTCCGTTTCGAACATCTTGTCGGGTGAAAAACAGAAGCTTTAATAAACCCTGCAAGGAAACGCGACCTGGATGCTAATAACATTTGAACTACCCTAAGTGAAGTTCACGCTTCATTTAAAATTAAGATCAAAATAAAAATTCCAATAGACCAGCAACTGCATCAACGCATTTTAAGGTACTTTTGTTTTCGTAATGTTAATATTATTTTCTGAATAATTTTTTCGTCTTCCGATAAAATAGTATACTGCTCTCTAATCAAAATATCAGTAATTTACTCTCGAATGAGATAAAATAAGCAATTAAAATAAATAAATGCTAATTCTTTTTGGAAATTAGAAATATTCATGATTATTCTTCCTATGTATTGGACTCAAGTTTTTCCTAATATTATTTTACGGCTTTTCTTTTAATAGGTTTTTCCTTGATTCACGACCTAATTTATAAGAAAGTTTTTCTTAAATAGTAGGTCGTTCAACTGACAATATTTTTATATTGCCTTCTTTTGTAATTATTTTTGTTGATAATCAAATTAATTCTGACAAAAACTATAACCATAGTCGAAAGCCCAATAATATAATTCAATTTAATATCGTTTATTTAACTTGTTCTAGTTTTAAGTTTAATTCTATAATATTCTTCCTGTAATTATGTAACAGTAAAAGTAAAAAATATTCTAAAAATTTTTAAACAATTTTGGAAAAGTGCCATAATTATTTTATCCTCAACTGGAAACTTCTTACAGTTAATTATAAAAATTAAAATGTAATAAATAATAATATTTTTATACAAATTTTACATTTATTTAAGGAATAAATTTTTCAAAACGATAAGAAGTAGTATTTACTCTAGGAGTAGTCATCGGGTTACTCTATTAATATGGATTCTTAAAGTAGCAATTGTTTTGATAAGGTTCACTTCTTCTTTTAAACTCTCCTGTTCAGAACCTTACACTTGGTGGTCTAAGTAAAATACATTGCTTTCGTGCTAAAATTACATTTATATGTTTAAAAACTCAGTCTGCAAGTACCTATACGTAGGCATCATAAGTTCTTTAAAATACAAACTGTGGTCTGTTATGCCTTTTATTCCATTAATTATGAAGTTTTCATTCTACCATGGCAACCATCCAATTGACATAAAATTTGAACCCGTTGGTGAACCTGATTTCAAAAATTTAACTGTATTGCGTTATTCCTAATGTAAACGCGACTTATTTTCGATTTATATTTTTTGTGCTTTGAATTACAACTTTTTTGTTGTACAAAAACACATTTCAAAAAATTACCTTTCAAAATTATTTGTAATGTTTCCTTCCACATCTAGAAATAAAGCACTTCGGATTGATAGGCATTTTGTAAAATATAACAAACTGTAAACCAACTTGTCGACATCAGTGCTTGTCGATTTGTTCGATTACCTATACCTATTGGAATTAATGTTATTCGGAGTTATTTGTAGTATACTTCTGTTCATGTATTTTTTTTCTTCCCGGCCATTTTATGCATTCTTTAATAATAAATAATAATACTAAAATAATAAAAAATAATTTTAAAAAATACATAAAAATGAATTTTAATTTATAGCAATTATTATTACAAAAATAGACGCCAAATTTAAAAATAATACTAGCGTCATGAATTTGCGTCAAGTATCAATTTATTTGGTGTACAATATAGAATTGGTAAATTAGAGAATTCGACTTATGGATTAATTTAAGGATTAGTTATAGTCCTGTATTTATAAATTTTGTATTTGTGATCATTTTACGTATTTTGCTAGGGATAATCGATTTTTATAAATTAAAACTAAATTTGAGACTACAAGGGATTATATCATTAATCTACAATATATTCCTATTCAATGTCAAATGAGATGGAAGAGCTAAAAGTAGAAACATTGTAAAAGATGCAGAAGATTCTAATTAATGTTAGGTAACATAATTTTTCAGTCTGCAGATAATGCAAATGTAATGTAAATTTGGTTGTACCTCGAAAATTATGTCAATTTTGCATAATATCCTGTACATATGATGTAATTTTCAATTTAAGTTTTCTCATGTGTATAAACAAAAAATATAGAAAAAATAAATAAACAAATTGTACAAGAATTCAGGTTATAAGTATTTGAAAAGATGCCAGCAGAGGCAATACTTGAAATTAAAGAAATAAAAGACTATAAAATGCTAGAAATGAAAGCGCAAGAAGTGTACATAAATCTGGTGTAATCACTGGTTGAACCACAGAGAGTGGAAAAGCGGGTTAAAATCTTGAAACAAACGAAATTTCTTATCTCTGTCATCCGGCGGACAGTGACATTCTTCAATTAAAAAACTTAGTTTTATATTAATCTACGAGTAAGTTAGGCTAATTGATGGAAAAACGAAAAAATGTATATTCTTAAATAAAAAAATTTAATAAGTAATAAATTTTGTAGGTTTTACATTTCTGAAATTTAAAACCAATACAAAAGTATTCTGTAAAAATATGTTTATATGTGTTGGTTTTACTTGTCCTTTATAAAACTTGACATTTTCCGAACCTTATGTTTCTATACCTGCAAAGCATACCAAGTTAAAGAGGAGCTTTACAGCTTTCAGTATAGGATAAGGACACCCTTATTTATAACCTACATACAGCATGATATAGCAATTCAATACCGGTCCAAGTTTTTTGTTTCGCATTTCGGAAAGTTAATTAGGTTATATTCATGCACCACGTGTATGATACGATTTAGTTATAAGCTTTAAGCTTTCAAGTTACTTGAACAAAACCGATGAGCTTAACAATTTTTGTTTTGCTTGTAACACTTTATTACAACTTTACAAATACAAATGAGATAGCCATTTTAGGAAACCGAACTTCCAGTTGCCTAATCCTTTTCTAATTAATTAAAGAAATATTTAAAAGCTATTTTTGTTTAATTACAGGCACATTCTATACCTACATAGATAGTTGGATGTGTGTTTGTTTATGGTTAAAATACCTTTTCGCAATATTGTAATGACGAAAATGTATTTTATCCTTAGAAAATAAAATAAACGTGGGTTAATTTCAACAAAAATATTTCTAAAAAAATAATACTCAAGATAAATTCTTGCTTTTTTCAACGATATAATGTAAGAGCCACACATTAATCTCTTATATCCACCATGGTTGACTCTCCACTACGGTTGAAATAACACCTTAAGATTAATAAGAGATACTCGAACAGATTTATTTTATTGCGGTTTGTAATTTCGTGGTTACTAGAAAATTAAAATTTAAACAGACTGTAAATCGATAATTATTTTTGCTACTGACATATATTTTAATATAAATGAAAATGCCAAACACTCTATAAAGAATTCAAATGCATATTAATAATTTAAATTGTAAATTATTTATAAACTATTATTTTAATTTGATTTGTGTAATAACCCTAATAGTTTTCATTAATTAAAAATTATATAGCTATCAAGAATAATATATTATTATAGTTTCATGTATAGTGCATAAGCTGGTAGTTAATAATTGCGGATGTCAATATTAGTTTGTCCTGGTGTATAATATTTATATGTATGCCTGTTCTTGTAAAAACTTGAAATACTTTAATAACTTTGAAAATTAAATTAGGGAAGAAGGGCGTTAGTTACAATTATTACAAATAATTTTATTTAGGATTGTATAACATTTTTTAGAAAATTTTGTAAATGTTACTTTATATCATAATGCATATGTATATATATAACATGCTTTTTGTATCGTAAATTTATATAATTATATAGCTAATTAAATATTGTGGTATATAATTATTTGTTTAGATAAGCAAATTCTAACAACTTACGGTTGTATGGAGATCAGCTTCTGCACGCGGGAATCGTTGTTTGACAGCTCCAGTATTTAGTGAAGAAAACAACAGCTGCAACTTTTTAAGATTTTTAATCTTGAGAAGCTAAGAAATTTGAGGGCTGGATTCAGCAAGCAATCCCATTCTCAAATATGTTCGTGGATATAGGTACATAGGTTTTGCATAACCTTGTAGTAAATTCACACTGACGAGAAACCCTTTGAGTGTCGAAATTAAGCTTAAAAAGTTTTGCTGCATAAAAGGTATCTGATGTATATTCGTAAACATTAAACAAGAACAAGTTGAATTCAATGACAAAAAAACAACAAAACAGCAACTAAAAAAAAAGAGCAGATGACTACAAGATTTTCCAAAAAAACAAGAAGGTGAGAGAGAAGAAATTATATTGTTTTAATATTTCGCAGACTATTCGTCTACATCGTCAGAAAATATTTATTATAAAACCTAAAACCTATATTATAAATTATTTTCTTATATATTGGTAGGTACTATTTTTGCATAAATAATCTAAAGGATTATGCCTTCATTCTGATTTCATTTTAACATAATCCTTTAGAATTTAGATTATTTTGCGAAATAGTACCAATATATGAAAATAATTTAATATAACATTTCGCTTAACGATATACTAGGTACTACTAACAACTTTATTATAAAGGTTTTATAATAAATATTTTCTGACGATGCAGACGAATAGTCTGCGAAATCGTTTTATTAATTGTTCATTTAACTAGTATACTTTAACCATATTATTATAATATAATGTAATAGCTAAATTATATATTTTCATATAATATATAGTATAGTTATTATTAAAAATATATATTATGTTGTCGTGGTATTTTATGCACAAGGGGAAGGGGTGTTACAAGTTTTAAATTGTGTTTGTTTACGAAATTTTTGTTTGTTAAATTTTGAAATATAATTTAATTTTTGTTTTTTTTGAAATTTCCACTAATAGTTTATTTGGAGCCATCTAGCGGAGCAAACGAAGCCTTTTCGTACAACATGGCGGAAGGTCAGTAGTGATAAATTTTAATAGTGTAAACAGAATTTAAAATTTAAAAATTGAAATATAAAGTGTGATTGTGGTAAATCATGTGTAATTCAATTGAAAGAAGTTGTATAAGATAATTTAAAAGTTTGAAGGGTAAATTTTGGAACAAAGAGTAAAATAATTTGATTTTGTGAGAAGGAACAAGGTGAAGCGATACGAAGGCCATTTAAAATTTGTATGAAATTTTGAAAGTTAAAATTAGCCAAGCAACTTTTTAAGATTTGTTTTTTTCAATACATCCGTTTGGAAATTTTAAAGTAGCTTGATTATTACAGTTCAATATATATTTGTGTTTTGAAGTTACAAAATAATAATGTAGGTACTGTAATATATTATGTAGGGGAGAGTTGGATAAAACAGGATACTAATGCCCGTATTAATAGTCACGGATTAATCCGAGATTCAAGATTAATTCTCGGATTGGCTTTAAATGCGTTGCATAGTTGCAATATTTCGACTATTTTATTGCAACCAAGAATTAATCGTGAATCTCGGATTAATCTGTGACTATTAATTCGGACATTAGTGTTTAGGGCTGTATAACTTTTTAAATTTATTACATTATTATTTATTACATTTGTCATAAAATTGATGATGAAAAAGTAATTTTTTACCTCCAATCAATCAAAAAAATTGGAGGTATGGTAATCGAAAAAAAATTTCAATTTTTTTTTTTTACATTTTCGAGATCACCGTGTCCAGAAACGTAAAGATCTGCAAAAAATAAAAAATAAATTTCTGTGTCGGTCTGTCGGTCGGTCGGTCGGTCGGTCGGTCGGTCGGTCGCCAGATTTTGTCCCTCGATTTATTCCTGAACCATCCAACCAATCAGGACCAAATTTGGTATAATAGTAGAGTTTACGGTAGAAAAGTGAAAATAAGGTTTTCGTCGTGATCTATCAATCAGGAGTGCCACTACAAGAAAATGATATAAAATTTTTAAAAGCGATTTTGTCTTGCGATAGCTTATTTTAAAGACCTTGAAAAGCTATATCCAGAATAGATGAAATGAACTTTCTATCTGTCATCTGTCAAAAATTACAAGCTGTCAAAATTAAAACTTCAAGAGTGAATAACTCCCGAAGTACTAACAGAATGTCAACCAAATTCGGTATGTAGGAACATTGCCCTCAAAGGATTTCACAGCATATGGAACCTTTTAATAAAAATCAGGAATGCAATATGAAAAAAAATAATTAATTTTAACTTCAACACTTTGTGGGGAATTTTGGACTTAAGTGGAATAATAAAACAATTTTATTGATCAACGTTTCGAGGTCTTTATTTCCTCTTCTTTAGGATCTAAAACAAAAGTCCCGTACAACAAAGCAAGTAGCTTCTTTGGGTCAACTTACCAATAAGGTAGTCTATACTAAATAAGGAACCGGGGTGATCGTTGAGTGGATGAATGGGTATTTCGATGTTTATTATCAATAGGGATGAATGTTGTGGGAGATTATTATTATGATTTATTACTGTTATATTTAAGGTGAAAGTATTTATGTGTGTTGAGTAGATTGCGTGGTTTGTAGATATGTAGTGTGATTGTGGCATGTGTGTGGATTATAATATATTTGAAATTTTACGTTTTGACGATTTTTAGAATTGTGTAATTTTTGCGAAATTTTTTGTAATTTGATTGGTAATTAGTGATTTCCTATTAATGTATGTCAATGTTATACATCATATAAGACTACCTTATTGGTAAGTTGACCCAAAGAAGCTACTTGCTTTGTTGTACGGGACTTTTGTTTTAGATCCTGAAGAAGAGGAAATAAAGACCTCGAAACGTTGATCAATAAAATTGTTTTATTATTCCACTTAAGTCCAAAATTCCCCACAAAGTGTTGAAGTTAATATAAATGTTATGGACGCGATTGATGAACTTAGAAAATAATTAATTTTTTTTGTGAATACTTAAAAAAAGTCTTTGTCCCTCGATTTTTTTCGGCATTTCTATGTCGATGGCATTCAAACTTTTTGGACGTGTGTCTTGTAGGCTCTAGTGGTGAAAATAAGGTTTTGGCAGAGAATTTAAATTGCGAAAATTCCATTTTAGCCGGGATACGTATACCGTTTCCTATCATGTGGTAGGAAGAAGTATATAGTTAAGAATTATAGTATAGTTAAAAATAATTAAGAAGTATAACGAAAGAAAAACAAAGTACATGCTCATTGCCAGAAATAGTGCTTAAGACCAAATAAGGCAAAACATAACGATGATGGACGAGTACAACTTCGAACATATACAATCTTTTAAATATCTTGATGCGGTGATAACATATCTTGTAACAATATATGTACGTGAGGAAATCAAACAAAGAATAAGCCGAGGTAATAGACGCTGATTTGCGCTGCAACACGTATTGAAATATAAATTAATAACACGACTATTAAAAATAAAAATTTACAAAACCATCATAAGACCAGTAGTAACCTACGCAGGCGAAACATGGACGTTGACTGTGCGGGATACGCTGATGTAACGGCGCTGGGAACGAAAAGTGATACGGAAAATCTACGGACCACTGAAAGACCCAGAAACAGATCAATGGAGAATAAGAACAAACGCCGAATTGCGTCAGCTATATAGTAACTACCCCGATATAGTACAAGAAATTAAATCACAGAGATTGCGATGGGCAGGTCATCTAGTTAGAAGTGATAACGAAAGACTGATTAGAATAGTATGGGACGAAGCACCACAAGGAAAGAGACCACTTGGAAGACCAAGACTGAGATGGAGCTGGATTTTAGACCCATCTGTATACCAGATGGTATCAAATCCTCCCTTTCGGGTATAATAACTCTGAAAGGTTTGCGGATGTCCCTCACAGTGCTGGTTCTGTCCGATTGCATACATAGTATGCTTGTTGCTCTTAATTGAGTTTATAATCATGGTGTGATGTTCACTTCTTGGGACAATTTCACCATGGCCATTGATAATCATCCTGTATGCTGCTAATAGGGCCTCAGCCTCCACAACCAGGTGTAGCAATCGAAACCCCAGGAGAGCCTCTATGGATGCAGTGGGCGTTGATGCCATTGCCCCCGTGATTCCCAGGCACGCCAGCCTTTGCAGCTTGTTGAGCCTGTTACTGTTTACCTTTTTCTTGGCTGTTTGCCACCAGTTAAAGGCCGAGTATGTGATCATGGGTATCACACCTCTGGTATATAGCCAGAGCACCATTTTAGGTTTTAGTCCCCACGTTTCGCCAATCATGCTCCTGCAGGCCCTTAGTCGCTTAGTCACCCCACAGCAGGGGTGAGAGGACAGCTCTCTCTATAGATTCGAAGGAGGTATTGTCAAACGCCCCTTCTATATCAAGAAAGGTTCCCAGAGCAATTTCCTTGCTTCCGAAAGCGCTCTCAATCCGACAAGTTAGCTCATGTATAATTAACTCGCATGATTTACCTGATTAGTAAGCATACTGGTGTCTATGTGGAGTCCTGTTTGCCAAGACATCGTTCCTAATATGCCTGTCAATTAGTTTCTCCAAGGTCTTCAGCAGAAATAACATTCGGCTAATAGGACGAAAAGATTTGTCAGGGCGTAGGCCAATTTTGAGACACATAGTTGAGAGCTATGCTATCTCTAAATATGGCACACAGGGGGGAAGCTAAGATCTCCACCCCCTGTTGTAGTAATGCAGGAAGGATTCTATCTTCGCCTTGAGATTTGTATGGTTTGAAAGTATTTATCGCCCATGTAATTTTCGTTATATTGATAACTTTGTCTGCTACTCTCCAATGATCCCTGCCAGTTCGACGTATCGGTACAATTGGTGATCATGAATAGTAGAGGAATTGGCAGGTTGCGGGATACATCCCTGGAAGTATGTCCGGAGCAAAAGCCCTAGAATTTTTTAAAGGGTGCCCACTTTACCGTGGTTTTCTTTTAGGAGAGCTCTTTGGAGTCTGGCATATTCTGGAGTTCTTTCAACCTCCCGCAGTACTTCCTCCACGAGTCTTCCTTAGCCTTTCGAATGGCATACATGTATTTTAGGCGGGAGCATTTGTAAGCTTCCCATTCGCATGTTCTTTTAGCCTTGTTGAAGAAGCTGTGTGTGCCAGCCCTGAGAGATTCGAGCTCGCGGTTCCACCATATGGTATCCCGCTTAGGATGATGGAAGTAGACATACACATGGAAGGAATCTGCACAGGACCGTCAGAAGTGGAGGCAAATTGTAGAGGGAGCCAAGACCCACAATGGGTTACAGCGCTATGGAGTTAGTTAGTTACACTAAAGGAAAAAAGAGGCTATATGGAAAAATTAAAAAATGCCAAAAATTACAAGAAATTAATATTTCCATTTCGTCATAGCCGCCCAAAAAACGGTGAATAGTTTATTTGAAATTTAGGGTAGGTTATAGCCGTCATATTAGAAAAATGGCGGCCATAAACGGTTTCTTCTATTTAAATAATAAAATGAAATCATGAAAATAGCCTTAAAATATTTGTGAACAGATGATGGAAACAAAGGACTAATACAAATGTTTCGTGCATTACATATTCTTTTCAATTTTTTAATTCAAAATGGCGAAACAAGTTCAAATTAGCGTATATCTTATAAATTGATAGTTTTATCAAAAAATGTTATTGAACTTTATTTGTAGAAAATTTCATGTTCTTTAATTTTTGATTTGTTATTTTTTTTCAATTTGAGCTACAATTAAAAAGAAAAAACGAAGTAATCACAAAAAGTATCTATTATTATATTTCGATTATTTTCCAATGTGACGGCCATTAGCTACTCTGTAACATTGCTAAATTTTATGCTGGTTTGTGGTGGGGTTGAAAAATGTATGATTCATTCAAAACCAATAGGAATCTCGTTAATCCATACAAGGTCGAATTCCTTTTCCTTTTTCTTTGTTCCACTTACATAAAACCATATATGAAAATTATATATTATCAAAACCACGAAAGAAAAGCCCTGCTTCATTGTTTTCTGAACTTAGAAAAAACGAGATAATATATAATTTTCGTATATCGTTTAACGTAAGTGGGACAAAGATAGAAAATAATGAGTTGTCTTACAGACAAAAGCTATGAATTTGACTAACGTAGTATGTAGGTATTTTTTTGGTTATTAATGTTTTGACATTTGACAAGTTGCAAGTTTGAATTATTTTGTAAAAATAACAATTTTTAAGGTAAAACTTTACGTTCTTAGGTACAATAGTTTGTTTTTATTTGAATAAATATTTTGTGGTTATAACCTAAAACTTAAGGTAAGTACATGCACTAGCGATTTGCGTTTTGCGGAATGCGATTTTTGTTTTAATTGGTCGAATTTGAAGGCAGTTGACCAATTTGACCAATCAAACATCAGAAATGGGAAAAATCGCATTCCGCAAAACGCAAATCGCTACTGCAGTACTTATTTTTATATTATTTGACTTTGACAGATAGAACGCAGAAAATTATGTGGTGGGGGTTAAATATATGGAAAATACATTAATTTGCTTACCTATTTTCGTATGAAATCATACTCTCATTATTAATCACGCAGGGCTTTTCTTTCGTGGTTTTGATAATTATATTCAAGTTTTTCCAAAACTTGACAGCTGAATTTTATAAACAAAGTTTTGTGAGGTTAGTTTGTTCAATAGGAGAATGTTGCAACAAACGTTTTATTTTACATGTAATGGTTGGGATAGTTTTGAGGCATGAGTCATACTCGACCTCTCGTAGTTCGTACTATATGTATACCTTACATATTTTGGATTAATATTGAAAGCAATAAATTATTAAATTTGAAACTCACTTTTACTATTGCTCTAAGGTTTATTGTTGGATGAAAATATTAAGAGTAAGTTAAACAAAATATTTTTATATGTAGTGTAAATGTGAAAATTGCAGGATATGAAAAAATGCAGTTCACAATATTACAAATTCTAATTATTTTCAATTGCAGTACACAAGTTTTTTTAGTGAATATACCTCAATAATAAATATAAGTTTTTTGGTATTTACCATTCAGTAAACTTTGAATTAATAAAAGTAATCCAAAATTTCATTTAATTCTCCAAGTGAATGTATCCAGGCACGAACAAAATGAGAAGACAACTGACGTAACCGTAGGGAATTTAATACTTGTACGTCCGTTATGACCTAATAAAAGTCATTCGAAAATTCTTGTAAATAAAAAATCTTAAAAGTGAAATCAATATTTAAAATTTTACAAAGTTGAAAAACCTATCGAATATTAATGAATTTTAGCTCCAAGGGTCAATAAAATTTATAGTTATTATAATGATTATTATAATACAGGGTGCGGCAGGAAAACTTCCTTATTTGGAACGCGCGATCTGAAGCAACAGTTATTCCGGAGAAGGATGCGGTGACCCTCAATCGAAAGAGCGGGACTAAAGTTTTTTGCCATGTAGGTTTAATAACGATCATGCAATAGACGATGGAAGATTTCGTCTTAGAGTAGTACTTTTGAAGCGGCCGTTCAATCATCGCCACGCAACATGAATTCCAGAATCACTTTAATATCGCACCATCAGGTCATGCTCCTGATCGGAAATCGATTCTTTTATGGATGGATAGCTTTAAGAAAACCGGTGATGTGAAGAAAAAAAACTTGGAGGTTGGAGAACCGCCAGGACATCCAAAAACATCGAACAAGTTAAGCAGTAAATTTTGCGATGTTCTAGGAAATCTGCACGCAAAATCAGCTGCTCTTGGGATGTCTGATCATCCTGTGAGACGAATTCTTCATAAAGAACTGCAATTTCATCTATATAAATTTACAGTGGTGCAAAAATTTAATCCACACGACTTTCTCTCCAGAAAAATACACGCGAAGCTATCTGGAATCCCTAGTTTACATTGACCGTCCAAGAACCCTCGCTCAAATGAAGAACAATATTCAAACTGTTATAGACAAGATACCTGTCGATATGCTGGAAATCAGCTGCTCTTGGGATGTCTGATCATCCTGTGAGACGAATTCTTCATAAAGAACTGCAATTTCATCTATATAAATTTACAGTGGTGCAAAAATTTAATCCACACGACTTTCTCTCCAGAAAAATACACGCGAAGCTATCTGGAATCCCTAGTTTACATTGACCGTCCAAGAACCCTCGCTCAAATGAAGAACAATATTCAAACTGTTATAGACAAGATACCTGTCGATATGCTGGAAATCAGCTGCTCTTGGGATGTCTGATCATCCTGTGAGACGAATTCTTCATAAAGAACTGCAATTTCATCTATATAAATTTACAGTGGTGCAAAAATTTAATCCACACGACTTTCTCTCCAGAAAAATACACGCGAAGCTATCTGGAATCCCTAGTTTACATTGACCGTCCAAGAACCCTCGCTCAAATGAAGAACAATATTCAAACTGTTATAGACAAGATACCTGTCGATATGCTGGAAATGTCTCTCTGTAAAATGGAAAAAGAATTAAACTGATATCTGCTATACTGTTTGTGTTATTAATTTTTAAAATAAGGTAGTTTCCCTGCCGCACCCAGCAGTTTACATAAAGAAGGGTATTACAAAAGTCAGTGAAATTCAGGTTAAACAAGGACCTAGTCATCAGGTATTAATTAATTCATTTAATCCCGTATTTAATTCTTTAGTATCAAATCAGTAGCTAACCTATTAGATCGAGCGAAACGAGCGAAGCGAGAGCTTTCGACGGCTCGATCGGGTCATAGAATGCTCCCAAAACGATTTCAAGTTAATTTTGTGCAAGCTATTCCAAGAGATCGGTAAAAAGTTAAAATAAAATGAATAAATAAAAAACTAGTAAAAGCGAAATAAATTATAAAATATTAGAAATTAAAAATATACTGTAACCGCGGAAAGTATTCGTACACCTGAAGAATTTGAAATAATTTATGAAACATTGATCTCCATAAATATCAATATACAATCAGTCTGCTTTCGGTTTTTGTTTTTTTAATATTCAATAAGGTTTTGTTTTTGAAAAGCGAACTGTAATTTATTTAGAGGTGATTCTAACAGGTGGATTGTAAAACAATTAACACTTAAGCAAACCACAATTTTTCTTTCTTTTTGTGTAAATCTCGAATCCTAGTGCGACCTAAAAACAAAAGAAAAGTGTTAATAATTTTGTCAGTGTGTGAACATGGACTAAAGTTTATCTGTTAATTTACGAATTTTACGAATTTGGAGAGGGTTCTAGAGGGGTCTGGCAATCACAGCAGTGGATTGGTATGATCAGCTGGTGTGTCTAAAAACGAAAAAGTTAAAATTTTACGCCGAGTCGACAACATATTTGGAAATTCAAGTGCGATTTGTTCACTATGGGCAAAAGTGAATCTTTTTGTTTAGAAAGCTGGAAATTTGAATGTTAGTAATACGTATTAGTATTTTGATTACGTTTCATTTGGTATGAAAGATTTGGATGTTGATAAGAATCGTGTTGGACAGACCGCCATTGAGAAAATTTTATGAAGATCATTTATTTCAACGAAACGTACCTGAAACCGATTATTTTTATCGTAGAATTTTAATTTGGATTGGCTATTTTATTAGTGAAATTTCTTCTGCTGGATGTCTTATTTGGAAATAATTCACAGAAGCACACACGAGGTTTTAGCTAGTCTATTCACTACAAGTTTTTGTCTAAAACAGAAGCTCAAGGTTAGAAACAATTACAATAGCGAGCGACACGAGGCAACCATAGGCATTACCACAAAGTTGATGAATATTAGTGGAAAACATAAAATTTTGTTAATAAAAGATAAGTTTCATTTTTTTCATTTTTGCATTCGATTACATAATTACACATGAATTAATGAAACTAGAATTTAGTGCTAATAATTTTGACATAAATGTGATTCTAGTTAATGAAATTACAAATAACACTTTGCTTTTAAACCTGATGTATGTGAAAATTGTCACAAAAGAAACGCTTTTGAATAAAATCTTGCACTCAATTTCCGTTACAATAGAATTGTTTAATTTCTTCATAAGACTGATAGTATTATGCCAAAACCCACTCCTGAAGAGTATTGTATCTCCGACTTATCAAGTTAGGTGGCAAATTAAAGATAGTAAAGGAGGTTACGAATATTTTTCTATCGTTCCACTTAATATAAACATTAAATTGTCCTGTTTTTTTATTGAAAGTAAAATTTTTTTTAATTTCAATTTTGTGTTTAAAATTTTGTACATTTGTATTTTTGAATTTGAAATTTGGTATTGGTAATAGTGGAAAGGGGAACTTGCGCAGAAGAATAATATGTAAAACGACGCCGTTTGGCAGCCCTGCTCTTGTAGGGTGGACCTTTTTTAATTGCCTGCAAAGTTTTGAAAATTGTATTGGTTATATGGAGTTTGTGATGTTAAAAAATGTTTTATAAAGGTCTTTGATGAGTTTTATTATTGGAAAGCAAAATTAAGTAAATTAATTTGGATTGGTGGTATGTAAAAATTAAAACGCTGGATAAATAAAAATTGGATTTTGTAAGAAATTATTTAATATAAAAATTAAGGATGCGTGTTCACTAGGGGCGATTAATTTAAAATATTAATTATTACTACCGACTGGCACGATAATATGTATATACGGATACTATGTATATTATATGCTGGGTTATTTATAAATCTCCAGGTGTATGTATACTTTCTGCATTCAGTGTAACTTAATCAAAAAAATTAAAAAAAAATTTTTAGTATTGATTACAAAATTTATAAGATTTACTGTTTTTAATACTTGATTTGAAAATTCAAATTTTCCTTTGAAAATTTTCCCTCTCTCATGAATTTTGTGCTGACCACCGCGATATATAAAGGATATATAGAAAATCGATTGTTTAGTCATCGCTCGTTTTATCTTCGTTCAATGGTAAATTTATGGTATACTAAATTGAAGCTGATAAAATTCTTTATAAATTTCATCCTATATATCTTATATACAGAATCAATATACTTTTGGAGTAGTAACCGAGCAAAGCTAAGCAATATTTTTACTGTGAAGAGAATATCAACTTTCACTTGTAAAATTATAATATTATATGTACATTTAAAAAATTGTAAGTATGAGTGATAATGAAAAATGATAAATATGAAAAAATATACCATTCGATAGAGATTTTCGTGTCTGAAGATCTAGAACACTAGACATTATTTTCTAATTCTTTTTATCAGATTCCGAAATCATTAAATCACTAAGGAGCAGCAATTATTCAAGTCTAAGGTTGGTTGAGAAAGTAACAGCAGCTGTATGAAGTTTTGAAAGATTAGAATTATACAAAAGTTATAAGCTAAGAATTTACAAGTTACAATATATTTGGATACTTTTTTAAGTTTCCACTATTAGAATATGACAACAGAAGTCTTTAGGAGCATGTCGGAATCTCAAGACAAGTAGTCTGGTGGATATTCGTCAGCGTAGATTTTGTTGGATCATTTTTAATTTATTTAAGTTGAGATACTTTGTACTCATCACAAGAATCCAAAGTGTTAGGCAATGTTTCTTTTTGGTCCACGAAAAATTTCAAATCGACGGACCAATTAGTAGCAGTTCAGTATATTTTTGCTGACAATCTATGTATTAAATCGGTCATAAATTGGAAGAATATTATTTAATAACAGATATTCATAATGTATAACTTTGGTTAAATAAAAATAACAAGTTAAAAATAAATAAATTTTAAATATAAAATAATAATTCAAATTGTATGAAGCAAAATTAAGTTCATCAATCAATTTTCCAGGAATAAAGTAACAGAAGTTTCGTGGAAACATTTCTAAGAGCTAAAACTTAAGCTGCACGCATATTTAACGAGTTTCATCGCAGTTTCAACGCTCATCATACTGTAAAACGTAATGTTTAATATAAAGTTTCTTCAATAAAAAACTAATTAACAAATTATTATTAATAAATAATCATCAATGTTGTGAGTTAACGCGTTTATTTGGGATCATACCTATGCATGTAACAAAACCCATATAATGTAAATATATAAATTTTAGAATTCGTAACTTGTAATAAATTATAATAATATTTTAAACTAAAACCAAGTTAAATAAACGCTTAAGTATTGTATACATATATACAAATAAGTATTTCTGAAGTTACTATCTTTCAAAATAGGGGAAAGACGTTAGAAAATACATAATTGAAACTTTTGGCAGCATAAAAAGTATTTAAAAACAAGAAAAATTTGCTTAGAAACAAGAATATTGCTCGAGATATTTCTTTTTCTTCTTCAGATTTTAGAAAATTATGTAAGACCGATTTCGTCATCTCGAGATATCACTAAGTTACGAATTTATTATATAAATGAACTAAGCAACCAATCAGACCAATATATTTTTATTTAATTTAAATTATCGAATTGAACAATTTTAATTTGAATGTACATAATAATATGTACTACCTACATACAAATTAATATATACTATAGCAATATAATGTATCGTTGTGAAATTTCTATAAATTTTAAAATTTTCCAAAATTTTCTTTGCAATTAAATTTTTTAAAATTTATTTCGAATCGACTAAATTGAAAAAAATGGAAACGTTCACTTCAAAATTTAATAAATACTATAATAAATATTATAAAACATTAGGACAAGAATGTATTTTAATTGTTGTAACTGGAAATTTTAAATTACTTTTGTTAACGTGTGTCCCCTATTAAATAAAGAAAACTATGAGCCAACACTATCAGTTGCACGATCTGCATATTTTCATTTGATATTTAATTAAACCTACATATTTTTATTCTTTATAGTTGTGCTATATAATCCAGATTTTGGTACAATTATTTTTAAGTCTTCTGAGAATAAGTTGATGCGAGGTGTAAAATTTCCTTTCAGTCATGAATGTTATTAAAACATTTTTGTTGTTGTCTTTTCTAGATATTCCTCTATAGTTGGCATTTAATTTGCAGTGGAGTTTATTATTTCTAACGTGAAGTATATTTGTGCATTGAATGGAATTCGTAATATTTCCTTCTATTCATTCTTAAGAGCAATGCATAAAAAACATAAATATAAAGTGTTTGGTATACTAAAATGAGAATTATTATTATTTAAAATATTATAAATGTAGTTAGAGATTACTTAGTGAAATAATACCCTGTGTGTTCTAGCGGATCTAGTTGTCTTGCTAACTTCGGCTAACTCAGCTTGACACATCTGTTTCACTCAGCAGAAAAGGGGTAACTCCAGTTTCAATTGCTTTGATATACTGGACGTTTCTTAATACTGGATAGAAAATTTACTGAGTTGTTGATACCTACCACTAAAGTTAATACATTTTTAATGATATTAGATATTAGTAAATGTAGTCTCTAAATTCTCCTTATTAAAAACCACAATTTTACTTCAATTATTACTACTTCTAGTACAACCACCAAAGCAACTAAATCTCTAGAAATAAAAATTGTAGATACTTCTTTATGCTTAATTGCTGTGTATATAATTTAATAACGTTAACTTAAAAATCATAGGCGGGCTGCGGGGGACCGCAGTTATATTGTAGGCTTGAAGCTTGAGCTTCATTAGCTTGTAAATTATTTAGACCGCTATTGTTTGCACGATATCATTATTGTGCTAAAAAAAAGGTTATTATATTTGTATAGATTTTTGTCTCATGAGATTTAAATAAAAAAAAAAACGAAGAAAACATATCTGCGAATTTCAAATATGGAAATACATTTTTTATTATAGTAGATATAATATAAATTCTCTTTTTTAACATTGTGTTTTTTATTGTAAACTGTAAAGGCAAGTTGAAAGCATTCATATAATAGTAAATACAAGTGAAGTATCTACTTCTACATTGAGTTTATATTACGCTTTAGCATTATTATGCGCAAATATAGAATAGAAATATTATTAAACATGTTTGAAACAATCATCAATCAGTGCTTTTAGTTTACACTATCTTAAAAAGTGGTAACTCGTTGGGGAATTCTTAAACCGTCAACCGTAGCGAACGTCAGACCTACCCAATTTAGCTTATCGCCAGATCAGCGTTTTTATAAGTCAACGTCTAAAGTGCGCCAATAAGGGGTTCTTGTTTTATTTAACGAGATTTTTTAAATAATGTATAAACGTCATTGTCACCTTTTAAAGCAATCTTTTCATTGTAAATTTATGTAAACGCAGGAACTGAATAATTAATTTTACGAATTCGTCAGATTGTTTTACAAAATTTAACGATGCTACATTTGAATATTATAATATAATCTAGGTTTGAAACCAGAAATATATTGTTATTCCTATGTTATTATTACTATTATTATTATTGTTTATAATAAATTTTTTTTGACGATGCAGACGAATAGTCTGCGAAATATTAAAACAAAATAATAGTTTTATTAATTGTTCAGTTAACTGAACAGTAGATATATATAGGTAATAGTAGATATTCTCACTAGTTAATAATTTATAGTTAATTATTATTATTCGTACAGTTACAGAAAAATATAAAAGAGTTAAAACGCATCATTAGCGTAATAATTAGTTATTTAAACAAATAGGTTTTAAAAAAATCCAAGCTAGTGACGATATTTCCCGATGATGGCCGGGCTCCATTTAGGTAACAAAATTAGTTCATGTGTAATTAATTCGATTAATTTTTATCTAAATATTGCGAGGAAAGTTGAAATCAGGTACTACGGTATTGAATACTGATATTTATAGTTACCAGTGGTTAAGTCTTAAGTAAATTACAAAATATACTCGCTAATCTTAACCGTAATCTTTTACAATTTTTTTAAATTTATTTAGTTGTATTATAACACCTTACCTGGAAAAATTACAATTCAAATGTGAAAAATACTTTAACTGTAGGGAGGTTTTGTGAGTAGATATGTACATGCAGTTTAATCTGTTTGCTTTTTGATTATTTTAAAATTATTTATTTCCTGGTTTATTTTTTATGTTGAGGTATAAGTTCCATTATTAAATTCTTTTGTTAGTCTGTCGATAGTAAATGCTGACTGGTAATTCATGGTGGTTTATGGTAGTACGTGTTGGTAGTTTGATAAGAGAAGGTTCCAATCCGTGAGGTATTAGTCTAGACTCCAGAACTTATCTTCTGTTATAAATGGATTGTCTAGAATTCCAAAAATCGACCTAAAATAATATGTGCATCATTGTTAGGTAGAATGAAGTCACTATTATGTAGTTGCAAGTTAAATAAAATTATATTGATTTTATTTGATAGATAGGTACAACTGCTATTAATTATATTTACTAGTTTACTGAAAGTTAAGGAATTCTTTTAAAATAAATAAATTAAATAAATGTATTTTAAATAATCTGTCATTAGTATAATAATATATGGAACCTTAAAAATATATTAAGACGAAAGTAAGCAATTCACAAGGGTATATAATTCTTAATAAAAGTAAAATATATTAGTCCATTTATATTACTTTGCTTTATATAGCATTTTTGGGTAGTACACGTTCAATCTGACGTTAAAAGATTTTGTCCCGAGCTTAAGTCATAAAAGTGCTAAAGGATATATTCAAAATTTTACATTTTTTCATTTTACTTTACTGTTATTTCAGTATTGCATTAAATATTTCATAAAATGTATCTTTCTCCACTTATTAAAACTTCTCGATTAAATTATCATTTCATTATTCTTACTTACAAAACTAATTTACATTTACTTGATTTTCGGCTAGCTATCTGCAATCTTATTTAAAAGTTTTACAATGTTTTTATATTCTGCATTTAGCTTACACAATTTTGTTTCTCTGCATTTGACGTTTAAATAGGGTCTATGCACCTGTTTCATGTATAAATTTGCATAACTCATTTTTTGCAGCTTTTACGGTTTCCACATATTGAATAAATTGTCGGTTTTTTAAAAATTGATAGTGAATTATCAAGACTCTTTCTTTAGAAAATTTTAAATTAATATGTTCCTATTCTTATATTTTACGAGTAAATTTTTGAATAAAAAAGGCCGTAATAAATTTTGCCAAAGTAAAATTAAAATTTAGGACAAAAGTCTAATTAAAATTGCATAAACATTAAAATAGCGTAAAATATTATTGCTTCGCAATTAATTATAATTAAATAACTTGACGTTGCCGTTGGCAGCTGCATTTATTAATTTTTATGAAATTATTATTTAACTTGATGCACATCACTTTAATTAAAATAATATTTTATTTTATAGGTATCTACTAGTAAAAATGCTCAATACCAACTCAATTTAATTACAATGACTTACGTTAATTAAACTGTTAATTAAAATGTTATCAATTCTAAACATAAGTTGGTAGTTTAATATTATCCCTTGGCGTATTTTTCAATCTCAAAAGAAAATTGGTAGTAGATAGATTTAATGCTAAGTAAGGTGTTTTATTAAAATAGAAACAAAACAGGGCATGGCTAAAAACCTTTCTCGGAGGGGCTTATATTCGGTAGTGGGCGAAATATGGGCCGAAGACGGAGGTTAACTTGACACAGTTTATTTATTGCTATCCATTCTACTTCTTTGTTGGTGACTGACTTAACTTTCTTGTTGGAAATAAATCATCATCATTATTATTATTTTTATTAATAAAAACTAGATGAATATGAGAATAACATAATCTTTAATCTTTTACATAATTTTGCAATGTATAAAACGGTATAGCCACATTTGAATCACTGTATCTGTTTTTAAGTTTTGTTTCAACACCAACCCCATTCTGAAAACACTTTCGAAGTTTTCCAAATCAGGGCACTCGCGAGACTAACTACTTTTTCAAAATGTTCATCAATTGTTAATGTTTTCGTTCCAATCTCCCCTCTATCGTCTTTACAGTTCATGACTTCTTTTACAGTTCAATTATTGCACTTTGATTCGATGGAAGTTCGATTTCCTCTTCCAATTTCCGTGAAAACCATTTAGTCGACAGGAAGTGCAATCTTAAGTTTCTACACATTGCAAATATTTTTTTAAATCAACGTCTATCAATTGTTATTTCCATAGATTTACAATATGTAGAGTGACTTTAATTTTATTAATATTTGTGTATGTGACCAACAAAATTTAACATGATTCTAAAAATTGGTATATTTATGCATAAATATTTGTGATGGTAGTTTTTGAGAAGTGCGAACTTGCGCCCAAGAATAGGTAGAACAAGATTATTTCTCCGTCAGCCCTGTTCAGGTAGGGTGGACCATAAACGGTCTGCGAAGTTTCATTTTGAAAATTGTTAAAATAAGAGTTTAATATTAACATTGGAAATGCAGTAGTCTCGCTTATATTAACTCCCAGTTTATATTATGCAGTACGATTACATTTTTGTATGGGAACTATAAATTTTCTAAGAAAATAGAAAAACTCGATTTATGTTCTGTAAAAATTCAATATTTTTGTAGTTTTACTGTTAGATATCCAGTTGTGCAATATATATTTTTGATAATTACTAGGTAGGACTTTTCCGCGAGTATCGAACAATATTTTTTCTAATTTTGTTTTAAAACAAACCAATAACATAATTTTTATGCCTAAATTAAAATGAATTTACTAAAATATACTTTGACGGTGTATTATTGACTACCAACCGTACTTTTGGTTATTTAAGGTAACAGTGGGTAACAGTAAACAATTACAAAGAGAACAGGTTAGTGATCACACGTTTTTTCTAATTTATGTTTAGAATATAATTATGTTGAGGAATCTGTGGCATTAGCGGTCTAAGCTCAAATTCCACAGAAATCCAGAGGCAAATATGAAAAGTCATATAATAATAATAATATACGTTTATTAGCTAAAACTATTTAAAAAAACTGTTCACCACAGTATTAAATCAATAAAATATACAAAAAAACTCACTACAATATACAATCTCAATAATAATTTTCCACAAAAAATACCTTCAATAGCTCTTAAAATTGTTATAATTCTGGCAAGTTTTTATTTCTATCGGCAACATTTAACATGTATTGCAAAGAAAGGCGAATGAAAAACGTAAATGAAGGTTTACCTATGCCGATGTTTTTAAATTCTTGAAAGGCGGACGACGACACACTTTTTTTAATGAAGGTGATAAAAGTTTTACTATTTCGCTGATTTTACAAGATCTTTATGAATATTAGAAATAAAGTAGATTTATGTTTCTGAACTTATCCTTTTTCCCGCCTACTTTTACAAGTATGGGGAAGTATTAAGCACTAGGGCGGAAACGTAGTACTTTTCCACACACTTTTGAATATCACAAAGTAAGACTTTTTCAAACATAATTAGAAAAAATGTATCTTATTACCTATTATTCATACTTGTATATTATTTGATGTAATTTTAAAAATACCCATCAGTCTTCTTTCAAACATTGTTTCGCGTTGTAGAGTTTATACGTCAGTGAACCTACACTACATTTTTAATGAAGCATCGCAATCAAATTTAACTTCTTTTGACAAATTTTCGTCGTACTGTTTTTTCTTTTGCATGTTCGTTTGTACTCATCACATACGGACAATTTTATACCTTCATTTTTGTAAAAGTAAAATGATTCTGTATTTCGTTTAGAATGTACAAATTTTTCTAAAGCATCGTATAATTTAATAATGCTTTGAATAAATTGTAGTATAAACTTTTTGAAGTTAATACTATTATGCTAGCATAATAGCGTATTGCATAATAGTGAGTTGAACTCATTTAACAATCCTTCAGCTTCAACTCTTGTTACTGGCGTTTGAACATTATCGCGGTAAATTTAATTTAAAGCAATTTCAAAATTTCCCATCTTGATGTTGACGCGGCAAAGAAATTCTATAGATTTTGCAGAAATAAAAATAGTTTAGTTGCTTGTATGCAGCATTCTGCTGCCGACTCTCCAATTAAATTTGAAGAATGTGCTGCATAGAGCACATAAATGGCAAGATTATTTTTAGTGTTAATGCGAGCTTACAGGCTGCTGTATATACCCGACATATTTAAGGCATTGTATGATTGTCCTCTACAATCTTCCAAATTAATAGCTAAATCAGATTATAGTTTCAAAATACATTTCTTCCATTTCCTTGCTCTTATGCCCAGTATTTTCTAAAAATTTTACAAACTTTTCAACGGTATTCCATTTTTATTGACATATCTAACGACAATAGTTAATTGATCCATATGACATTGCTACCAAATTTGTATGTTGTTATAAGATTGGGTCAAATTTTGCTAAAAGTTCTAAAATATTTTCCCAGTATCTATAATAATAATAATAATAATATCTATAAGTACAACAAATTTTGAAATATTCACATTTTTCTGTAGATCTGTTAACAAGTATATGAGTGTTATTCGCCATTTATGCAGGGCGGAATTTTCATAGTCTAACATTTTGTCACTTTGTATCCAATTCTTAAAACCGAAATGGTTTACTCTCACTCGCTCTCACTACCAAATAGTTTGCAAGGGATTGCAAAGCAAAAAATTAATGAAAAATTTTATTCTAAAATAAATAAAAAATTAAAACGAAAAATTTTATTGCCAATCTATGTATCCAAGTATTAAAATTTGTTGGTTACCCTGGGTAATTAAGCACTATTTGGGTTTGAATCCGTAAAATATAAAATGCATACTATACATAATTATATTGGGTAGATTTATTGCAAACAGTTGTTGCAAAGTTTTCGATAGAAATTTTCAGGTGCAAAAGCTTATTTTTTTTTAGCAAACGCAGGATTAAGAAATTACACAATTTGAGTAGACAATTTGCACAATTTGATCTTTAAAGTGTCAACAATTTTCGTGTAAGGTAACTAAAAAATACAAGGTATAGAAAAAAATTATATTAGGGCATAAAACAAATAGAACTCAAGTTTTAAACATTGTTTTAGTTAGACTTTTTTTGACTTAATTGTTAAGATTTGCTTTCGAGATTTTGACGTATACCTAGTTAAATTTATTTTCTTTATATAATATAAGTTTTAAACTTTTAGTTCCGTAGACTTTAGTCAGAAAAATTCAAACTAAACAAAATCAGAATGGTTTAAAAGAAACTTTCTTGACACTGACAGGTTTAATTTTAGTTTAAAATATGTTAAAATTTTATAATAATTATCGAAACAATTTTATATAAATTGAACTAAGATATCAAGAGGTTTATTGTGAGGGGGTAACATAAGATTTTTGTTAAAATCAACATAACACCTCATGTAGATAAATTCGTTGAGTCGACGATTAGCAATTCTCGACATTTATCGTTGTAAACCTTTAACACAACCCTTTCGTACAATATTTTACAAAGGCTGTCAATTTTAAAAGTCAATATAAGTAGACGTAAATTTTTTGTAAATTTAGTAAGCAGAAATAATCTAGAACTATTCGTAATAATTTAAAATTCACAATGTATTATTTTATTATTATTAAAATATCATTTTAATAAGTTTTGAACAATTTTAGTTGCATTAAGAAACGAAAATTAGTTTAAGATTATGTTTAATTGCAAATTTAGTATTCGAGATATCTAACTTAACTTTAAACTATGTTGTCACAAATTAATTTTACAGTAGAATACATATATAATTAACTTGTGGCTTTGTAATTGGTATCAAATATAACCAATTTTACCTATGTATTAATTATTATTATTTAATGAATTTTGCTCTCTTGTTTAATTTGGTTTATATTTACAGTTATATAGGGTGGTTTATTAATTATTATTTTGAAATTCTTAAATTCTGGGATATTAAAACGTCGCCGTCGGAAACTCTTAGTATATGACGATGCTGTCCTCATAATCAAACCACTTGATCCAAATCTCCTACGCCGAATAGTCCTAATAAAACAAGTTTATACTTTTTTAGATGATCTTATAATTTATTATAATTTTTTTTATTATTTAGTATACAAAAAAAGTCAGGGCTGAAAGGGCTAAAGCGTATCTTATGTACTATTTGAATAGATTTTTGTTTTTTTAAAATTCATTTTGTAAATTTTTTAGAGATTAGCAGGAAGATGGTGAAAGTGGAGAGTTAAAATTTTGGGACCTGTTAATTTTGGAATAAGAATTAGTTGAATAAAAAAATAAATTGTGATTTTTATCGGAAGAAATGTTTCATTCTTTGAACCTAAATTTAAGTGAATAGCGGTGAGATTTTGAAAATATTGGAAATTTTAAGGTAGGACAGAAATTGACACCTGTACACATGGGCATGATATCAAGTATGTGTTAAAATTTTCATTTTATCGAGCGAAGATAAAAATTAATTATATTGAAGAATTTAATTTAAAAAGAATAATTTTGGAAAAATATAATTTTAATAAAAATTCACCTCAATAATATATAATTATATATTCTATATAAAAACAATAGAGAGTAGTATATTGTACGGTTTCAACACAAACTCATCCAAAAGGTTACATAGTTCTTGTAATCTTGGTATTCTATTGAACATATAAGTATAACATATTATTGAACTATAAATAAAATTAGATTGATTGGAAATTGAAAAAATTTTCAGTGTTTTAATTTTATGGTTTACATTTTGAATTTGCATTCGTTAAAATTTTATTCTATCAAAAGTATAAGACCGCAATGATTAGTGCCTTAACAAGAATTTCACTGCGGGTGTGAGTTAAAGAGATTTTTGTCCACATCTTATATAAACTAAAGAGAGCTTATAAATTTTGTATATGCAATAAAGATCAAGTTTTGGTAAAATTAAACTTTAATATATATATTGATACATCGTTTTGCTTTGCACAACATGTTTATAGCTTGGGCTTGTAATGTTTCAAGCTCTGGACTCTCAGGATTTAGTTTACAAATACTAAATACTAAGTATTTAATTCTAAATCAATTAATTTAAACCATAGAGAAAATGATATTTCTCAATTAATAGGTTTGATTAAACTAAATTATAGGTACACGCTGATAAATCTAAAGCAATTAGTATATACCCAAGCATTCAATTGCAAAATTGTTAACAAGTGAAACCCATTGCACATTATTTTTGATTAATACACAATACTATAAAATTATTATCGACTTTAGTAATACAATACAAGCAAAGTGGCCACAGATTCAAACCGCCTAGGGTTAAAATTGAGGACTTGCAATCTTGATCTACTTGTTTGTCGCTTTAAACTGCTTTGAACTTTCCTAATCTTTAGCTATTTCAATCTATCTAACTTGCTATATTAAGTAGTCCTAGATATTAAAGCAAATATGGCAATTGTCTTTTGAATACTTATAATTAAAATGGGAATAATCAAGCTTTAGATTCAATATTTAAATTTTATTACGGATGAACCTTGCGTCTCAGGATAAGTAGACCTTAACGATTTATTATATTTGCAAATAAATAATACTTAAATTGATATTGGTAACTAATGGTTAGTGAATTTGAAAATTTACAAATTCAAGATTTGATTGATTACATAATATTTATATCGTGTTGATATGTGTAAACAATTCATATATCTACCTATTAAATCATTGAAAATTTGTTTGAATAGATTTTTTTAGAGTAAACAAAATTATTTTACATTTTTATTAGAATAAAACCAATTTTTTCCGGGGTTATTATCAATTTATAAATTCTTCAATATTTGATACAAAGTGTCACTCATTTTATTAGCTTCTACTTTAACTTTAAGTAATGTAGCGCTGACAAAGTAGGCACTTATGATTTATTTTATCGCATTCACTTAAATATTTATTTTTTTGAAAGTTTACTCGGAAGGTAAGTTAAAATTTTTGGTGTAGACAATTAATACTATTTTAAATTTAGGATCAACTAACTAATTTTAATTACGGATAAACAATTTTATATGAACATACATTTTGTATAGGGCCAATTGCAGTTTCAATCGTAACTCATACTAATACCTAATCTCTTCACCTAAAGATATCTTCAAGATTTCGTTTTGATTATGTACCCAGACTTTGGCTTTGACAGGATCAAACATAGTAAAAATAGGTATAATTAGTAGTATAATATTATAGCTAGTGAAAGCATAATTAAGGTGATGACATTGAACAAGACGTACAACCCAATCGGTTAAAAGCAATTTTATTTTAATTCATCACCGATTGTGCATACATACGAGTATGTTAAATTTATACGACAGGTACAGCATAAGAGTAAATTAATATGGTCGGTTGACAGTTCATAAAAAACAAGAATTTTAGTAGAATGTACCAAAGAAAAAAAAACCTCCTTTGAAAATTTCATAAATAGACATTATTATTTTATTATGAATAGACAAAGGGCCAGACGGATCATTTAACCTATTCTAAAATAAAATTTTAAATATTGTAAGACTAAATTCCCGATTTGAACCTGGGCTGAGCAAGACGGCTATTCTAACCGTTTTTCCTCAGCAGGCAAAATGCAAACCACGGAAGAAATCTGTCATTATAACTCTTCTTCTTCTTCCTCTTAATATAGGATTACGTCCTGTTACTACCAAGTCGTGTACCAAATTTAAACTTGGTACCCCTTGGTTCTTTGAGCACTTACGTACATCCTAGTAGGATGCGAACCTTAGATCACACCAGTGCAGTCGGCGCGTCTGGACTTCTAACCGCAGTCTTATGCTTTATTAATATTTTTTTGCTTTTGGGTGTTTTCTTATTCCCTATTTAAATCTATTTAAAGAATTATAAAGTTTTTATACAGAAAGTTTCTAAAATTTATCAAATTTCACACGCAAGCCCAAGCGAAAAGGCAATGATAAAAAGCCGTGCCTATAAATAATTATTACTAAAAAATTATGATAGAATTCCTCAAATAGCAAAAACTAGAACACACAGCTATCATCTAGCGAAAACTCGAGGTCTCTAGGTGCCTCAGGAGCCGAGATCTCGATCGGACGGACACACGGATACACGTAAGAATGAAATTTGAGCATATAATTTTTGTATGTATTGCAGTGATATTTTATACTAAAATATGAACATCAAATATTTTGCAACCTATCCCAACTATCTCAGCCAGAGACAACCCTTTAACCCCAGTAGTGAGTTCATACGATTTTATTTTTAATTATCCAAATTCCCCTAAGCACACAAATATAATTCACAAAGATGATAAAGATAAAATGGATAATTCCATAAGCGGAACACACCTCGGATGATTTTCTATAATATTTTATGTTTTTTAACACAATCTTAAATAAAATAAAATGCTGATCCTACTTTGGAACACCTGAAAATTAAATTGAATCCCCAAAAATAAGAAAATCAATCGAATCAAATTTATATGCTTAAATATTAGCAGATAATTTTATAAAATAATTGCAAATTCAACCAAATCAAAAATAAAAATTTTTTTAATCAAATAAGACTAATCTGATATAGGGGAAATGCTTCCTGGAGTATGGAAACTCCCGAATTTGATTAGATCCAGTTCACTATAATATGGAACAAATTAATTCTTTAATCAAAATTTCTGCCACTGAACTGCCTCGGTAGCAAAACCCAAATCTTCCCTAAAATATAATTTTCTTCTGAAAAAGCACTGTCTCTCAAAATTTCACCTCCAAATTTTATTAACATTTTCACTTTCTCGAACTTTTATCAACTGCCTATACTTGCAGTGGCGCAAACGCCTCTCAAAAATGTTTATCAAATTTGAGTACCAGGCCTCGACAGAAAATAAAAGACGAACTTAAAAAACTCAAGTAAAACAATAAAATAAAACACAATTGATGACCAATGACATCCTGCCCCAGAAATAATGCAAAAGATACAAAACACTCACAAAACAATCGAACTTAAACATTAACTACTGCAGAGATGAATCTTATTCGACGAACCTAGATCTTGTTGTTTGAATCATGACAGTATGTACAGTGGCGGCAATATGAAACGCACGGTCTTAAAAATTTAAATAATTAGTATTTTTTTCACATATATCGCATTAATTTGGAACTAATACTTATGTTTCTTAATTGACTAACTATAATTTATACAAAAATTACAAATTCGATAATATAATATATATATAACCTCTTATATTCACCCTTGCAATAAATATCACGTTTTTCAGGGATATTTTTGCTCATCTATAAAAACAAAATATTCAGTAAAAAAAATTATTTTAATGAAAATTATGTTGGATATTGTTTATTAATCATCTATTGTTGTATTAAAACTTGTTAGACCTCGTTGTGACTTTTTGGTAGCCTGCAGACGGCGATGCTTTGACTGCACTAACTTTTTCAGGTAATCATCTCTTAAATTGCTGTCCCATACAAATTTTAATGCCTGTATTAGCTTAGATACACTCTTTGGAGTATTTTGAACCATATCCCTTTTTATTATTGTCTACAAACTCTTAATTTAACTCAAATGTGGCATATACTTGGCCAAATAATTATTTAAATTTCATTATGAATAAAATAATTATTCTTCTGAAACAAATGAAGAGCAATCAATCGGATGTTTTTGCATAATTTGTTACTTAAATGTGTTAGAATCATTGCCTGATTAAAAAAATTTGAAATAAAAAATTAGTTACAAAAATAATACTGCCGATGTTTGCACTGCACCAAGGGACATTATTTTGCTGAAATTACAATCCGCCTTTTCTGCGTCAAAATTTAATACCCATGGTTTTTCATTGATTTTTAATATATCCATAATGTTTTTTGTGGTATATATAACCTTGTAAAATATTTAGGGATAGTAAGAAATAATTTACAATCATTCATATCCAGAAAATAAAGTTTTTTATTTTCAGGATGATAATGCACTTTGATTTACTGCAAAGACAGTTGGAAATAATTTTGTAACTAATTTTTTATTTTCAAATTTGTTGATCAGGCAATAATTCTAACACATTTAAGTAACAAATTATGCAAAAACATCCGATTGATTGCTCTTCATTTGTTTCAGAAGAATAATTATTTTATTCATAATGAAATTTAAATAATTATTTGGCCAAGTATATGCCACATTTGAGTTAAATTAAGAGTTTGAAGACAATAATAAAAAGGTACGTGATTCAAAATACTCCAAAGAGTGTATCTAAGCTATAAAAGGCATTAAAATTTGTATGGGACAGCAATTTAAGGGTTGACTATCTGAAAAAGTTAGTGCAGTCAAAGCATCGCCGTTTGCAGGCTACCAAAAAGGCACAACGACGTCTATCAAGTTTTAATACAACAATTGATGATTAATAAACAATAGCCAATAAAATTTTCATTAAAATAATTTTTTTACACTGAATATTTTGTTTTTATAGATGAGCAAAAGTATATCTGAAAAACGTGCTATTTATTGCAAGGGTGAATATAAGTGGTTATATATATATTATATTATCGAATTTGTAATTTTTGTATAAATTATAGTTAGTCAATTAAGAAACATAAGTATTAGTTCCAAATTATTTCGATATATGTGAAAAAAATACTAATTATTTAAATTTTTAAGACCGTGCGTTTCATATTGCCACTACTGTTATATGTATGTATTTAAAATACATATTATATACTTTATAAACTTCAATTATTTAAAATTCTAAAAAACAAGTATCTACCCATGAAAATATCTACAATTGGCCCAGTATGGACCCAGCATTGGCCCGTCGGAGGCCAACGCTTGGCCAACTACCGGCAAAACAACTGGGAGATCGTTGGTCCAAAGCTGTAATGATAACCTCGGTCCTACGGTTGGCAACCAGCGTTGGTGCAACGTTGGCACCCAGTACTGGTCCAGTGCTTGACCCAGCAGTGGCCCGGCGGTGCTTGACGATTGGCCAGCTATCGGCAGTAAAACTGGGGGACCGTTAGGCCAACGCTCAAATGATAAGCTCGGTCCTACCGTTGGAAACCAGCGTTGGTGCAACGTTGGCTTCCAGTACGTGACCCAGCTGTGGCTCGACGGTGCTTGACGCATGGCCAACTATTGGCAGTACAACTGGGTGACCGTTGGCCCAAAGCTGAAATTTTTTAAATTAAATTAAAAATAAATTTCATTTTCTTCGGTTAAAATTTAATTTAATGTATGATTATTTTAAATAAAATAAAAATAGTAAAATTATTTCATACATTGTTATTTCTTGTATTTTTAATTCTGTATTTTAAATACATGGATACTGTATTTTGTATTTTAAATACATATTTCAAATGCATTTGGTATTTTGTATTTAAAATGAATACTTTCAATATATTTTATTTTATATTTTAAATACGAATTTTCATATATTTTGCCCACCCCAGATTAAATGGTATTTTAATTATAGTAGATATATTATGTAATTTGTTATTAAAATTTTTAAAATTTGTTTTAAAAACTTTAAAAAATTAAAATTATAATTGATTGGTTAATGTGGAATACGATTGAAATTTGTAATAAGACTGATTCACCAAATAACTAATAAGATTTTGAAAGTGTTATTGTGATTTTGATTTGTTATTGTCTGACTTACTTAGATCATTTATCTAGCAGATATACATTTAGATCATCTTAAGATGAAGAAACCTGTAATAAGTGTAATATATACATATACTACGTATTATACTAGTAGTACTAATGGAACAGGTAATTATAGTACTAATATAATATGTGAGATAAATAAATAGCTATAATAGTTTCCTTTCGCAAATGGTTCATGTTAAAGCCCAAATCTTCATTTTATCTGAATCTGAGTTACATTTATGTAGTATTTTTGATGCTACTACATCTGTCAAAATATTCAATCTAGTATATCCTAATAATTATTGTCAAATGCTAAGTTTTTCAATTTTCTTTATTTGGACACTTTTTCCATTGATTTAAAATGTTAAACACCTGGTAGTTAAACACAAAACACCTTAACACCCATAAGGTCTAAACTAAGAATTATGATTATTATTCCTATAGGCCAGCTGTTGAACATTTACAAGGCTCTACAATATATCAGGGAATCATAATTTTGAGCGATAAATCTAAACCATTTAGCGAAGTGATTACATTGGACGATAAAGTTTGTAGCTTTTCCAAGTTACCGACAAACATAAATTATGTGACTCACTGTTTAGCTGGACTCACACCTCAATTACAACTTTCAGATTGCCTAATTATATTTTTTCCCTTCCACAAATTAAATCATTTTTAATTACTTAAATTACTAGCAGTTTGATTACTATCGAGTTAATTTTTCCTTATTGTATGTACTTTAGACATGATTTTTCCTTCCTGGCAAATTACAGATTTGAGGCGAGTGGAACAGGCGGAGCGAACAGAAAACTTGTACAAATGAATGTCAACGTCAATGTTTACTTTTATTAATTTTTAAATTACATCTTATAAAATACAATGTTTGAAGTGGCAGATAAACTTTAGAAAAGGTAGAAACCAAAATTTGCTTTTATTGAAATAATATCATATCTCATAGTTTATTTAATATTCGTATATTACTTTACGCAATGTGTTAATGTTGATGCAGATATAAAAAAACATTGATTTTCGTGTTCAAAATTGATACTGGAATAACTCACCTTCGTTTAGTTTTGCCTGTACCAGTAAATAAATTTGATTATTTAGTTAACCCACATCAGAAGAAACTAGAAAACATTAAATTCAACTTATAACTTTTACATTTGTAAAATGTGTTAAAATCTAACACAATAAAATAAATTATTTAATAGCTTATAGGCTCGCTTTACCTGGTGTTATAACTGCGCGAATGAATAATTAACGATCTTTGGAGCAATTTTAAAATTCTTACAAAAAAATAAATTTACTTTAGTAAGCAAAATTAAACCACATTGTCAATTAAGAATTTCGAGTTAGACCTCGTTACAGAGACTTTTGTTTATTTGCTAACCCTGCGTTAATTTGAAACGTTTCCGAATAAACCGGAAATTAAGTACGGAACTACATCTCATGAAAGTTCAAGACTTTTGAAATTTACATTTCTAATTGATGTTTGAATACCTAGCTAGAATGCAATTATTTTTAAGCAAAACTGGTAATTGCTTCTTAGTAGTTGGTCAATAAATATTGCACTTGCTATAAATTTTTTAATGCTTGAATAATTAATTGTTCGGGTAATTTATCCAAACCTTAACAGTTCTATGAGAAAGAAAAAGTAAGAGATATTTAAGTTCGAGCTCACGAACACACGTATAACACGGAAAATATTGTTGATATATAAAAACTGATAAACTTTTTTCTTATAAACTTCTAAGCAAAGTTGCTGTTGGCAATAACACATAGATACTATTGATGTATCTAGTCAATACACATTTTTGTATTAAGTTCAATAGGAACTAGTATATATATCTATTCAAGCGTTTTCACTACAAAATAATATTAATTTTGTGGGTACTATATTGTATTCCATTTGTCATATTTTAAATCGTAAGAGTTGAACGAAATTATTTTGTTATGCTAAATAAAACGCAACTTATGCATGACGCTAATCGGGAATAAAAGTAAGCGTTAAAAACATAAATTAATAGTATATTATTTAAAAAGAGTTTAAAATTGCTTATTAACCACTAGGTTGATAAGTTGTAGCCAAGTTGACAGAACATTTATCTTACCCGTTGTACGATAGAAACAGTTGAACATATTTAACGTCAGGGCAAACTTTAGAGACACAACATTTTTTGTTTACAACAATGTGGTTTAAATTTAAATAATATGTTTCATTCAAGTTCTAAAGTATAAATAAAATAAAGAATAACAACGTTTCATTATTAGCAAAGTTCAATTTTCCCAAAAAAGGAACAGATTACTGAACTAGTAGTCAAATTTTAGCACGAGTTGTCAGCTAAGTGTAAAATGTGAAGAGTTGAGCGTTGAGCGTTAATTAGAGAAAAAATGCAAAGCGGCGTCCGATGGACTTCGATTAACCCTTTCGGTCACCGTGGTCATTTAAACGAAGATGAAATGAATAATTTTCATTTTAAACTTTTTTTCTTAAGAAATCAAAATACATGACCGAAAGGGTTAATTACAAGCAATATGACTTAATAATTTTGAGTATGATAAGTACCTGGTGTTAAAATCTTTCTTTGCTGTTTCCATTTGTTTTTCCATTATTTAACAAATCGGTTTGAACACAATGTTTCATGATCGAAAAAAGGTTTTTTTGACCATTAAAAATCATATGCAATCGGGCTCATTTTTAAGGGTTTTACAGTAGTCCTGTTTTTTAATAATATGTAAAAACGTATGTGAGTGTGAGATACACATTATAAATTTTAATCAATCGTAAAATAGCCTGATATTAAAAATATACACATTGGCGATGGAAAAATATTGTTACGACCTTTTATTATTGTTAATTCAATTTGTGCAATATCATTGTAACACAAAATTAACAAAAGTTTTCATTAGTTAAGAAATATTTTCGGCAAAATATAGTTAGGTAATTGGTGATTTTACACTCGAGAGGATTCTTTACAAAAACAGATAAAGCAAATGTGATTGATTGCTGTATTTACCCAAGTTTACCGTTAAAGAGAATTGGGTAAATAAAAAAGTTTGTAAAATTAAATTTAACCTTAATAATAAAGTAAACTTGGATCAAAAAAATAATTTTCAAAATTGTATTTGTAAATCTACTGTAAAAATTATGCAACCTAACAATTATTGTACACAAAGCGAGTAATATATTAATTTAATAGCAACATTAAAAAATATTTTGTACTTTATCACATTTTGTTAAAGTTTGTCAAATACAGAAGTAATGATGCATTCCTATTTGTGTTTCAGCTACATGTTACCGTTAAATTAAATCACTACAGTCATTTATTTGGAATATATTTCAACTGCAAATAAATTGTTCAGCTGTTTCCTTTATTGTTATAATTTTTTGATACAATATTTTTTAATAGGTTTAGTTTGGCTGTAAATCATGAATTGTAAAATGAATTTAATTTAATCTATAGCACATCATTTTTAAAATTGATAGCTATAGAAACAATTTAAAAATTATTTAGTCACATCTTAAAAGTAACTTTGTGATGTTGTTCTGTTACTTGTTCCGTAAAATTGCTTTCTGCGTACAGGGAGCAATACGTTATATAAACTTTACATTTTGCATTACAGTTACGAAGAATATAAGAAATTCTTTTTAACAAATATAAAATCAATAGTCTGTTTTGAATATTTTTCATAAATTTTGTTACCTAATTAAGATTTCATAAAATTATGTCTATATAAGGTTGTGAAATTACACTAATACCTAGCTATGATTAATCTGACAAAATTTCTATTGTAATCGATATTAATTTTATGTTTGTTAAATATATTACCAAATTAAGATGCTAAATCGTATAAATATAATTTTTGAGATTATAAAACTATTTCTTGGATATAACCAATATCTTGTTCTATGTAGAAAATAATGTTTGTTCACAATTTGAGTTTTTTATTTGTCTAAATATGTATCTTTCTAGATAAATTTAATTTAAACTGTAAAGTGACCAAACAATTTACGTGTGTATAATATTTCGTATGTATAATAATATGATATATTATGTAAGGTAAATATTAGGAGCAATTTCTTATATAACGTTTAATAATTTCCTATATAATGTTTATTAATCATTATTTATATAACGTAATAATAATGTCCTATGTTACTATACAATATTTTAATACAATTGCATTTGTTAATTTTCTAATTCATAGCAAACAACAATTTTCTGATATAATAAATAAAATAACACAAAAGTAGGAAAAAACAGCAATGTTATTCTTATTGAACGAATACGCAAAGGTACATACATTAGAACATAATTATTTGAAAAAGAACTTATTATATGAATAATATCTACATTAAAATATAATAATTTAATGTTACATATAATTAAAGCTACATTAAAAATGAAAAATATACAGCATTTTTTTCTATAGTTAGATATGTACTTACATATATAATATAACAAACTCAGACAAGCAAAAATATTTTGTTAGAAGGATTCCTGGGTAAGTTGAAGCCTCATTATAAAATGTCAAGAGGTATTATGAAGGTTAATGTGGTGTTATAAATGATCACTCTTGGTAATGCGGAAAGTACTAAGCGTACTACTTGATGTACAACTTAAATTGTATTACTTATTGTAATTTAGCTGTTATGCAGCACTATTACTTTATACTTATATAAAATAATTAAATATTTAATATTAATATCTAAATAATTTTGTTATAAAATGTACTATATATACTTATATAATATTAAAAAATTGATTAGACGCCAGAAGTAAATTATAGCATATTTGAATTTCGGTCGGATAAAAAGAGCAATACAAGTACAAGGAGTAATTCTAATCAAATAGTAGAAATTATTCAGCTCGTTAATACTGAATTCAGATCAAAGAAAAACCAGAGGGGTTGTATTCTATTTCATTTTCCATTCTTATAAAACTGCTTCATATTATTACCATTTGAAAGAGTCATTATAAAATTTTCTGTTTTCAATCAAAATATCAATAGTATAAAATATCACATAATTTAAAATATAATTATAATTTTCAGAAGCTTACGTTACAAATTAAAAATGTAAAACGTATAGAAAATGTACACTAAACTAAAAGTGTTGAAACCATATTCACACTTTATATGATGTACTTATAATCTAAAATCCCACGACAGGATTTATAGGCTCATTTGTTTTGTCTATGATATGCAGTTAAAATGTAAGATTAACTACTAAATAAAAATTTTTGATTAAGTTGCTGCAAAAAATTCCAAATTAATTAATACTCGTGTTAATTAGCGCAGGTAAAATTAAATTTCTTCAAACAATAATTACGTTCTTTTGGTCGGCTTAATAAGTTACATGCCAATCGAAGATCGCAGCTAAAGGAATTTAAAACAATGGTTGCCACCATTAAGTTTGTAGCAACCCCCTAGCAGTAGGGTGTAAAAATGTTTTTCTACTTGATTATTTACTTTCATTTGTTTTTTTGTTGCTTTAATTATGTTGCTTAAATAAAAATTGTTGCGAGGGTGTTTTAAAATCTATTTTGCACTTGTAGTATACAGTCGCTATCATGAAAAAAGAAGCTCAAGCAATTTTCGATATGTGTATGAAGTAAGACGAACATTGTAAATTAAAAGAAATGTTTGATATAATAAATTCTAAAAAGTTAATTCATGCTTGAACGAACCACATTAATTAGCTGTGTGAAAAATTTGCACGCTAAAAACGATTGTATATAGCTATCTTTTTCTATCGCATATGTTGGGTATCATATCATATCAGAGTATCTTTGTTGCACCTATGTTAAAAATTATTAATTTAAAAAAATTAACGATACTTCATTCTGGTGGTTCTGATTTGAGCTTCATTTTTAATGAGAACAACAAACTGTAGTACTACAATAAATTCGCGTTCAACCGGCAACCGTTCAACCGGCGTTCAAACTGTGAAATTAATATTTTCCCGTTAATGAGGACGCAAGATGTATAGTTTGTTTCAAGATAAATGGAATTAAAAAAGTCATATAATAATTTTTTGATTATATGAATAGTTTTAATAATTTGATAATATGACTTTTACTTTCCCATTTACGTAGTAAAAAATTTAAGTTAGCATTTTTGCCATGGTCTATGAGTCCATACACATCGTTTGAGACTAATTTTGGAATGATGTCCGGATGTGCGTGCGTATGTGTGGTGTGTGCGATTTTTTCGTTCACGATTTTTCCAAAACGCGTGAACCGATTTCATTGAAATTTTATATACAGGTTTATAGCAATAATCTAAAGAACTGATTAGATTTTGGTAGAAATCGCTCCTTATTGATTCCATTTCTTCAAAGAATGAAAATTGTTAAAGACCGGTTCTTCTTCCCATTATCATAGATAGTAACGAAATTAGGCTCAATCGAAAGAAAACTTCTTTGCGCGTTTAATGATAACCAATACTTGCGAAATCCGCGATCAAGCAAAAAAACCGAACATAATACTCCATCGGAATTACATCAACAGGATTGAAGAAGGAATCGTTGCTAATCCTCGGTATAGCGGCGGTATATTGATGACTGTAAAAAGATCAGAGGATATCATGCTTGCATGTTTCTTGATGATGAAGTTTGTTCCTCTGGTCAAGAATGTGTCGATCTATTATTTGCTAAGGAATTTTCCAATGTGTACTCGAGCGATGACGCCACTAATTCCAGCTATATTTCTAGCGATGTTATTGACTGTAAACTGTTAGAAATCTCATTGGAAGATGTTTTCGAAGCTATTACTAAATTGCCAGACAATTTTAGCTGCGGACCGGATGGAATTTCAGCCCATTTTGTGAAAAAGTGTCAGTATTGGTTAGCGGAACCAATTTTCAAATTGTTTCAACTATCTTTATCCAGTGGTCGTTATCCAATTAGTTGGAAAAAGAGTTTCATAACGCCCATCTTTAAGAAAGGTAATCGAGGTGACATCAGAAACTATAGGGGTATTGCAATTCAATCCACTATACCAAAGATACTGGATAAGTTGGTTTCAGTTCAACTGATGGAAGCTAGCAAGAATCACATAGTGGCTAACCAGCATGGTTTCCTTCCTGGCCGTTCGACTACCACTAACTTGTTATCTTTCGTTACCGATATTGTAGAGGCATTCGAAAATCGCATGCATGTGGACGCCGTGTATACCGATTCCTCAAGGCGTTTGATCGTGTATCTCACTCCTCCCTTCTTTCCAAAATAGCCTCCTTAGGTTTTGGAACGATGGTAGTGAAATGGCTTGGCAGCTATCTAACGGACCGTAAACAGAAAGTGCGCATCAGTAGCTTCCACTCGATGGATATTTCTGTGTCGTCAGGTGTTCCGCAGGGTTCTCACTGTGGCCCAATACTATTTCTGTTATTTATAAATGACATTGTTCAGTACATTAAGCACTGCAGGTATCTATTTTTTGCTGATGACCTTAAGTTATACAAAACAATCAAATCAAATCAGGATTGTTTATTATTGCAATTAGATCTTGATAATCTTAATCAGTGGTGTCAGATGAACAAGCTGAACCTAAATTTTAACAAGTGCTCGGTGATCTCGTACTCCAAACATAGTTTTAACGCTTTCGATTACTGCATTAATGGAAGGATTCTTAATCGTGTTTCTGAGATTGATGATTTGGGCGTATGCTTGGACACGGGCCTAACATGTAATGGTCACATTGCTAAAATATGCAGCAAGGCACTTCGCACTCTTGGGTTCATTCGCAGACAAAGTATGTACTTTTCTGCTAACACAGTAAAAGTACTTTACTTCTCTCTTGTGAGATCACAATTGGAGTATGCGTCATGTGTATGGTCCCCTTTTTACCATACTTATATTGGAAGATTGGAATCGGTGGAGCGTAAATTCCTAAAGTACCTCAACTTTAAACTTGGTCATACATCAGATAATTTCTCCAGTTCTAACTGTCTTGTTGCCTGTAACACCAAGTCATTGGAATACAGACGCACAGTGGCCGACTTATGTCTTACTTATTACTTAGTAAATGGAGGAATCGACTGTCAACGCTTGTCGGATTGCTTCAAGCTATTCGTATCTCTACGAATAGGCATAAGAACCTCTTTGCAACGTGTCAGCATAGAACTAACTATGGCCTCAATAGTCCAATTTCAAGAATGGTCCGTCTTGTCAACAGATTACAGAGTGTCGAGAAGTTTGATCTGTTCTATCCGTCATTTCGTGGATTCAAGACAAATATCATGTGGAATATCGATGTTATGCCTGGTGGTTAAACTACACTACCAAGTTTATTACTCTATTCTTTAATGTAATCCTTCAGATTTTTGTAAATTGTTCTATCCGTAAATAAATAAATAAATATTTCTTTTCAATTACTCTTGAAAAAAATTTATTGATCTCCAAAGTATTTTGAAAATGGGGAAGTAATGTGAAATCAGATCAGATTTTTTTTAAATTCCATTCCAGTGCATCTCCATATTATGTAATAATGGGCATATTTAATATGCAGATATTATTAGTAAACATACATTAATACTTTTGAACAGTATTGCTTTAGTTTGTGAAAGAAAAGTAAAAACTTGTGATTTAACAGCGAAGTTTCGTTTTATAATAATTACTATAACATAAAAGTACACAAAATTGATACTGAATTATAATAATTTATATATAATTATTATAACAAAGTTTTTGGCAAATTTTGAAATTAAATGTTACTTTTGACTCAGTTATAAAATAAATTTGAATTAAAAGCCTGATATTTTTAGGTATTTCTACGTGCCGGCTAATTAGATCCCGGTTGAACGGGAATTTACTGTATTAATTAATATTTTTGTTATGTGTTTGAACATTAATGTGAATCTACCTTCAAAGAAATTATGCAATAGATTGCTTATAAGCTTATATTAATAAAAAGTAAATTTTCTAACTTAGTTTATTACTGTCAACCGCGGTCAACTAAACAGTATAGTAGTTGTCGATGAGCTATCAGAATTACCGATTATTCAAAGATAGAAAAGAATGTTAATATGCACAAAAATAAGCCGGAAGCAGCATAATTTCAGTATTATCAAAGCAGGTTTCTCAAATAAACACAACCAAACAAGTTAACAAAAATAAGTAATGTTAATAAGTTGCTCCAGCGGAACACCTCATTAATAGCCAACTCCGACTTTGTATAAACAAATTTTTTTTTTGATTTTTTATGAAATTCAAGTGATGCGAGAAAAAGGTTGCCAAGTATAAAGGTTCTTATAAGCAAATTACAGCTCAAACAAGTACAAATAATTTTCAATGAAATGCCATCGACAAAGTAATATCTTATTGTGTCAAAATTTCAACTTTCAATAAGAAATCAAGATAATTTACAAATTTTCTCATAACATCAAAAACTGGCTTTCAGAAACTTACAAATACTTTTAACTGGGATAATTAAATTTTTTTAAATTTGGTAATTGACTGGATTTGAAAATCAGAATGCACTGGATACTGTTACTTCATCAAGTGTAATCTCAAAGCAAGCTGCCAAGAACTTAAATGTTACATTTTTTCCAATTTATACAAATAAGCAAAGTAATTTATTAATATGATAATATTTACTTGAAACAAAATTTGACCATAACTACAGGACCTGGGTATAGAATGCTTCTTTGTCTTTTTTTGCTTCTTGCTACTGTATATTCATCTATAGGGAATATTTTTATTTTTCAAAATTCAGTCAAACTAATTTAATCAATTCCAAAGATTTCCTATATGTACGTGTATGATAATTGATAACAAATAATTTAATCAGTCTTAGACATTTCTTACACTTGAGCGCCATTGTATATAGAAAATGTGTGGGATTGATTAAATTTAAAAAATTGAACTGTTTGACTTAATTTAAAAAAATGAACAATAATAATTTCCGATGCAATTTTCATGACCGCTACTGTATGTATGTCTTTTCAATTAGTTTCTTTTCCAGTCCATTTGAGTTACCCGTGTATCTAATAAAATTTGACCCTTCGGTAATTCACTTTAGTCATTAAGGGTACGTATAAACTTCTATACAAAAATTTTTAAAACTGTTTATTAAACTCGTTATCTCTTGTTTAAAACATAGTGAACTAAAATTTATCTAAAGAATCGGACACTTCATACTAACTTATTGCATCGATACCTTCGTACATGAGAGAGTTGACTTCCTATTACAATTTTATACCAAGATCTGTGGATCGCTTAACGCTATCTTACTTTGAGATTCGTTAATCTCTCTTTGTTTTTACTTTGAGATTAGTAGATCTTTTATTGTAAACTTACTTTGAGATCCGCCGATCTCTTTTATTTGCAATGCAGTTTTAGTAGAAACTTCGATATTCGTTGATTTCTCACTGGAGCCTTTTTTCATATGATCTAATGCTACAACTGTTTGTCCTCCTTGTCATTTCCCTTCTCGCTTCAACTTCATAACTATCGTTAATAAAACCCTTGGCAACTTAAAATCCCCCTTGTATTTTGTTAAAAGCTATTTACTTGCTTGTGTTACTACTACACTCTTCTTATACGGGTCATAATCAAATTGACTGTATCATATTTTATTGCTTTTATTTTAACTTTATCTTATCGTTCCATCCGCTTTCTTTGCTGATTAGTTATATGTTTGAATCTTACATTTTCTTTTTTTTTAAATGGAGATTTAGTGGATTGATGTTCGGAATTCAATTTTGATAGCTTACGCCATTTTGGCTTCCGCAAAGTGAACATCTACGCACTGAATAGCGTATGGCACTCGAAGAAGAAGGATTAAAAATATATTAAAACTTACAAAACTGAACTGTACAATGCGCTTAATCTCGATTAATTTTAGTTTTTGCTTATATATGGAGTCTAGCCTATCATTTTAATATCTGCAATAGAGGATCAAATCTCTGGGACGACATTAATAATATCAGAAAATGATGATAACATCAAATGCTCAAAAGTAAACACAATGGTTTTCTATATTGATATAAAAATAATCATTTTTCCGCTGAAGAACTAAATTCTATATCTTGATGAAATAGTTCACAGTATCTATTCATGAAAGAAATTATTATATTTCTGGATTTGTTCATCAATACAATAAATTTTGTTCATTTGTTGATGAACCAGTTTTTGCAGTGTTTGGTTAGAAGAATTCTAGGATCTCTTCGTTATGGGATATTTCGCTCCCAGGAGAATTTGCTACTAATAGGATATTTAGCTACCACTTTTGGTTTGTTACTAAGAAAACTTTAACCTAATATCCAACCACAAATGAAAAATTAATTAAAAATTACTAATTGCAAGATAAGTAAGTACGGTCCTGTACGTTGTGTACTGAAAGTTTGGCTGAACAATTGAGGAATATCGTGCTGTTAGGAGAGGCAATTTGGGTTGTATGAGATATTTGGAGATAGCAGGGAGAGCGGATGCGGGTGGATTGTTTGTGGAATGCAAATTGACCCAGACAACGTAACAGAAGGAAAACACAAAACGGAAAATATTTTTGAGGTTAAATTGTTGGTATCCTTTAAAGTGAAAATACTGTAATACGTCGACCTCCGAGAAGTTGATTCGGGTTAGCGTATTGACGCAGAAAGAACTGGGTCCCGTGGGTATAAACAGGAACAAGAAATAGTGTGTTGGCAAATTACACGTAGGGTGGGTTGCATATAGAGGTTAACATACATTGTGAAATAATTAGAATTTTCAAGCTGCACGTTGGGTTGCATAATAACTGTCAACTATTAATAATTTATTATTAATGAACCAGGGAAACGTGGGAAAAACTAGAGAAAGGGCAAATAGTGACGGTCGGATAACAAATTACTTTGGGCTGAAAAGGCAGGCGAACAGGGAGGAAGGAGTTGAAGAACAACAAAACATTTTGCATTTGAGAAAGAAGGCTGCGAAAACAACAACCGCAGGAGGAGAAAGAGTTGACACTGCAGAAATGGGAACGATTGAGATAATAAAGGCCATCGAGGGTATGAGAGAGGAGATGAGAGCAGGATTTAAGAACAACAGGGAAGAGATAATAAAGATGAAAGAGGAAATGAAAGGAATACAGGAAGAGATGGGGAGGAAAGAGCTAGCCTGGGACAAAGAAAAAAAGGAATTAACCCAGAGAATAGAAGCTATGGAGAAGGCTATGGAAAACCAGGAAAAGTCAAAAAGAAGGAACAACATAGTGATAAGAGGAATGAGAACGAACAAAGAGGGTGATCTGATGGAAAATCTAGACACGCTATTGAGAGATAAACTGGGGGTAGATGTGAAACTGGCAGAAGCATTTGAGATAGGAAAAAACGAAGAAAGAAAGGTGGTAGTGGCGAAGGTTCAAAACTGGGAAGAAAAGATGAAAATTATGAAGAACAAGAATAAGCTGAAAGGAAGTAGGATTTACATCGATAATGATATGACGGTGAAGGAGTTGCAGATCCAAAGTAAGATAAGACAACTGGCAAAGGAACAAATCGAGAAAGGAAATAGGGCCAGAACGGGATACCAAAAGCTCACGGTAAACGGCAGAACTTTTCAATGGAGGGACTTGGAGAAGGAAAGCAATGATGGCCAATTGAGTTTGCAAGAGGAATTTAAAGCAAAGGGGATTTCAAAAAACTAGTCGAAACAAAAGCGGACCGTCACATTATGTCGACCCATGCAACGAAAACGGATGTGGAGAAAGGAAGAACCGAGATGAATATTATTGAACACATAAAGAAGCCAAAGATAAAACGAGAAAAGAAAGATAATATGAAGATTGGCACGTGGAACGTGAGAACACTGCTAAAACCTGGAAAGATGAGTGAAGTAGCAAGAGAATTGAAAAGATACTCTGTCGCGGTGGCGGCAGTGCAGGAGGTTAGATGGGGGGGAGAAGGTGAAGTAGCAAAGAAGGAATATACGTTTTTTTACTCGGGAGAAAAGGCCCAGGGGAGAAATGGCACAGGTTTTTTTGTGTCGAGGGAGGTAGTAGATAATGTCATGTCCTTTAAACCAATTAGTGGAAGAATTTCATACTTGAGACTAAGAGCAAAAACAAATTTGTCCATTTTGAATGCATACGCACCAACAGAAGAAAGTGAGAATGCCGACAAAGACAAATTTTATGAAGAATTGGAAGCGATGTGTGATTGGATACCTAAGCAAGATATAATGATTGTGATGGGAGACTTCAATGCACAGATTGGACGAGAGAGTTACGTATGCGCTGTAGGAGGAAGACATACGGTGCATGAAAAATCAAACGATAATGGAAATAGACTGTGCGATCTGGCAGAAGCGACAGGCATGGTAATAAGTAGCACCAAATTTGAACACCCGAAACTACATAAAATAACATGGGTATGGCCGGGAGGAAATACTAACGTTGGAAACCAAATAGACCACGTACTGATCTCTCAAAAAAGAGAAGCAGTGATACTGGATGTAAGAACTTATAGAGGCGCAAATGCGGACACAGACCATTACTTGGTGATAGCAAAAATTAAACAAAATGTACCGAAGTGCAGGATGTGCAACTCAGGGTCAAGAAGAATAGCAGTGGAAGAGCTGGAAAAGACCAAAACAAGGAGACAATACGAAAATAGAGTAGAGAGAGAGATGACAAGGAAAGAAAAGTGCGATGATATGGAAAGCGAATGGAGGAATATAGCGGAGGGAATCATGTGCGGTGCAAAAGAAGAGATAGGTTATAGAAAAAAGCAACGACAGAAGGAATGGTTTGACGACGAATGCGAAGCAGCAGGTAACAATAAAAATAACGCAAGAGAAAAATGGTTGAGAACTGGGAGGCAGGAAGACAAAAACAACTATAAAAATAGGTTGAGAGAAGCTACTAAACTTTACAGACGGAAAAAGAATGACTGGATGGAAAAGCAGATGGAAGAAATAGAGAGAAATAACAATATTAACAGATCCAGGATTTTCTATCAAAAGCTGAAAAATCAAAAAAGTACATGTAACATCAGAGCAAGAGGAATGAAAAACGAACAGGGTTTGATAGAATACGACGAAAAAGATATCGAACAGATATGGATGAGACATTTCCAAAGGTTGTGGAACAGTGAGATTGAAGAGAACATCGAGTGTGAAGAGAATATACAAGATGATGTAGAAAACATAGTAAGCACCCCAACCAACACTGAGATCATAGTGACAATTGACAGAATGAAAAACGGTAAGGCGCCGGGAGTGGATGGCATTGAGATGGAGCTCATGAAATATGGAGGAGCGGCGGTAAAAGAGAGGTTGTGCGAATTGATCAGAAGAGTGTGGGAGGAAGAAAGAATGCCAGAAGAATGGAGCGAAGGGGAAATAGTAGTAATAAAAAAGAAGGGAAATTCAGAGGAATGTGCGAACTATAGAGGCATCACGTTACTGAGCTCAGCGTATAAGGTGTTGACAGCACTGATACACAGCAGATTGATTACACACACGAGAGAATACATGAGTGAATGTCAATATGGCTTTGTCAAGGGAAGATCTACAGTTGATGCGATTCATGTGCTAAAACAAACAATAGAAAAATGCCACGAACATGACATTGACCTGCACCTGCTGTTTTTAGATTTTAAACAGGCTTTCGACAGAGTAAGAAGAACGGAGCTGTACAAGATACTAAGTGAAACGACGCCAGAGAAACTGCAAAGACTAATTAAAATGACAATGAAGAACTCTAAAGCGAGCGTAAGAATACCAACGGGTAGAACAGCAACTTTCCAAATAAACAGTGGCGTGAGGCAGGGGGATGCCTTGTCGGCGACGTTATTCAATCTAGTGATAAATAAGATAATTAGAGAACTCAGATGCGAGGGGCTGATAACACGTAAGGAAATAGAAATAATCGCGTACGCTGACGATATCGTGTTAGTATCGAGATCAAGAAAGAAGATGGTAGAGACGTTTAGAGAGATGGTAAGAGAAGCTGAAAAGGTGGGGTTGAATGTGAACGCCAGCAAGACGAAATACATGAAGTGTAATAGAAACGAGGCGCAAACGAGAAGAAATTTGGAGGTGGACGGTTTAGAGTTTGAAGAGGTGGAGTCATTCTGCTACCTGGGTGTGATGATAGATAGAACGGGAAAGAGAAACGAAGAATTGGAAAGAAGAATCAAGGCGGGAAACAGGGTTTACTACGCAAACAAGAAAATACTAGCGAGTAGCCAACTAACAATGAGAACGAAACTGAAGATTTACAGAACATTAATCAGACCGACGGTCACCTACGCCGCGGAGACACTGTGTATGTCCGAAGTGGATGAAGAGAGGCTAAGAATATTCGAACGTAAGGTGTTAAGAGCGATACTGGAACCCGTAAGTGAGGCAAATGGTGAACAAAGACAACGGATGAATTATGAAATACGGGAGGCTATGAATGGAGAGGACATAGTGAAGTTCGTGAAGTCCCAAAGAATTGGTTGGTTGGGGCATGTAATGAGGAAGAGTAACACATCGGCCATAAAGGAAATAACACTGTGGAAACCAAGTGAGACTAGGGCGAGGGGAAGACCGAGAGTGAGATGGTGGGAGCAGGTGATGAGGAATCTTGGAACCATGGGAGTGAGAGGATGGAGCGAGAAAGTCAATGATAGAGAGAGATGGAGGAATATCGTGGAAGCAGCCAAAAGACACACAGGACTGTGAGAGGTGGAAGGAGCGAAGAAAGGAATACGGTTCAAGACAATATTTATGTATACTGTAAAATGGGGATTGATCCACCCCAGTAAACGGATCTGTAAAATCTCAGCAAGAGATAGTAATATTCTGCAAGAATGTAATGCTAAAATAAAATAAATAAAAAATAAATTGCAAGAAAAAATAATGGTATAATTATGTAAATAACTTAAATATTTCAAAACTTAACGTTTTGAATTTATTTATGAATTAAACAATTTAAAAGTGGTAGTGAAATGGCTGGTGGCAAAATGTCCGGTCACTGGTTGAAAGTTTACTGAATTAGAACTAATCATGTTCGTACCAAGTCAGTATATTATGTTGCATAAGTAGAGTCCGACTACATCTGACATGTGAAAGTTGCGATTGTGGCAACCTCAACCAAATAGTAAGGCACATAATTAAAGTTTGCCCCAGAGGAGTTTTGGCTATGACTTGGAAGAGCATGATATTATATTTCAAAGATGCGTATGTTCTATAGCTACACGAATAACTATACATGTTATCAAAACCACGAAAGAAAAGCCCTACGTCATTAATAATGAGAATTATGAATAATACGAGAATAGCTAATCAAATCAACGTCTTTTTCGTATATTTAACTCCCACCTCACTATTTTCTGCGTTCTAACTGTCAAAGTCAAATAATATAAGTTTTACCCCTGAATTCATAAAAATATTTTATATTAATAAATTCAAAATAAAACAAAGTTAAATAAACTATAAATGAATGAAATATTTATTTGAGCTTTCAATTGCAAATGCAATTGTCATCAGAATTCTGATTTGCAATTGAAAGCTCAAATAAATATTTCATTCATTTATAGTTTATTTAACTTTGTTTTATTTTGAATTTATTAATATATTATAATATATCAAAAGTTACTAATATTAAATTTATAAAAATATTTTAGTTAAAATGCTCATTAAAGTTAAACAACCAATGAAAACCTTACAATATTGACTAATGAACGTTTGTGATTGGTGTTGTATATGACATGCATTTTAAAGGGTTTGTAAACCTATTGTAACTTTCTAAAATTTTTATGAATACAGGGGTAAGGTTACAACAACAAAATATTTATTAAAGTGAAAACAAACTGTTGTGCCTGACAACGTAAAGTTTTACTTTTCACTGACATTTTTAAATCCTTAAAAGAACTAATTTTAATTATAAAATTAAAAATTGTTATATTTTCACAATAATTCTTTGCAACTTGTCAAATGTGAAAACATTATAATAACCAAAGAAATACTTACATACTACGTTGGTCAAATACATAGCTGTCTGTTCGACAGCTATAACCTAAAACTTATATTATTTGACTTTGACATATAGAACGCAGAAAATTATGTGGTGGGGGTTAAATATATGAAAAATACATTGATTTGATTAGCTATTCTCGTATTAATTCACACTCTCATTATTAATGACGCAGGGCTTTTCTTTCTTTGAGAACTCCAGCGCTATTTGTTCTGTAATCAATGGGTGCGTTTAGCGAGCGCTGCTTAGAGTCATCGGTCAACTATGTTGACTATGATGACATTCAGCTATTTACATTTCGCTAAACGGTAATCTTGCAGTCAACTTAATACATTAAATGTGAAGTAAAAGTGTGAGGTTAAGTTGTGTATATTTTATATCTGCATTTATATATCCTGCCATCGTGCTGCTGAAGATCATTAATAAAACTAAACTGAACCCCGACACACTCGACACAACGTAACAACATAAACAAAACATAATTTTTAGGTTAAGGGATGGGTGGGAAGGGTCACGTGTTAAATTCATCATTAGTTGAACAACTCAGCGTAAAATTTTTGCGCTGAGGTGTTTACTCAACAGTTGTAAGTAAGCGCTTGCTCAGCGTACCGTTTAGCGAAACCGCTGTAGTCAACTTCTCAGCCGCTGACCTTCGCTAAACGCACCCAATGTATCAATCGTGAAATAATTACTAATTTAGTTAAATGTCTAATACAATTATGATTTCTTTAAGATTGTAGTTTGACAATAGCACCTGAGAATGTCTCTAATAAAGATGAAACTAGTCGCATAACAATCTGTTATTTAATTTCACGAAGTACCAAAAAATGTCGTGCTGACGTTAATCTACATAGTACGTACTATAGTGAAACTATACCTTGAGATTTCTAAATGAAAGTTGAAGTTTGAGGCTGCTAGGTAGCTTGGGAAGCTAGGCCAGGGGTGTACTAACTTGTCAAAACCTTTGCTACCTACTCCTTAATGTTCTATGTTTTGCTTTTTGGGTGGAAATCTAATTTACCTCAAATACCTACTTATAATTAAGTTTTGAGCAAAAATGATCATTACATTAGATCAAAAAGAAAACTCACGTTTACTTAAATCAATTGTACAATGGTAACTCGCAAATTCGAAATTTAGAATGTGGACTGAATGTGAATGATATGATTCACTTCTGTAATAATCTAATTTAGGTTTGAAACTACATTTCCTGGTTTCAGGAAAAAATTAAATTACTACGAACTAAGTGATTATGACAAATACTAATTCCCTTCTTCAATTTTAAGATCTTTTCTTATCAAACTGCTTTGCCACTATAAATAACAACACTATGGGTTCCTCCTCAGTGAAATGATTAACCAGATTTTCTTTTCTAGCTAAGAAAACAAATCCTACTACTAATTTTTTTACTCAAGCCGATTTAGTAAAGGTGTCACAATGAAATACATATTATCTAATCTAATTAATGAATAGTGAGAAAATCTGGTTTCTTTGTTTGAGATCTAATACGAAAATACACCAGTGTCTTAGTTTTAAACAAGGTATTTATTTACAACTAAAGATATTCACTAATATCTTAACCCTTTCAGACCCAGCGTACACTATAGTGTACATACGTTTTATTAGTTTATTTTGAAGTTGGTGACAAATTGATATGTTAAATAACAATTATTATTCACTGAAAGAAACACGAGGAATCCAATAAAAATATTAAGAATGCTCTATAAGCAACATAAACTATAATAATACATTAATTTAAATGAAAATTGTAAAAAAATTAATAAAACGTATGTACACTATAGTGTACGCTGGGTCTGAAAGGGTTAATTTCAAAATTATATCATGAGGCAAATAACTTACCTGGTTATACATAGCTAAAAAATTATCTTGGAAAACAATAATTGTAAAATATTTTCAACTCAATTCCATTAACACCTGAGAATAGAACGAGCAAAATCAATATTACCAAACAGTTAGCAGTCGCAAAGCTATTCCCGATTAAAGTTGGTAAGTTATTACGACAAAAAGCAATCAAATACGAGTATCCTTATTTTACAACCGACGATTTCCAGAAAGAAATTTCTTATAGAAAACCCGAGTTTTAGGGCAACATAAACAGCAAAATAAAGAAATTATTTACAGAACATGAAATATTAACCACATTATGCAATGATAAAACCGCAGAAACTATTATGAACAGTAGTGGGGGTATATCATATTCTATGTAAAAACTGCAACACCGCTTATCTAGGGCAACAGGGAGAAAGCTAAAAACAAGAATAGTAGAAAATATTTGAAATAAAAAAAAGTAGGTAAATACCAGAAAGGGTAACTGATAGGACATGAAATAGCCACAGTAAATATAAAAATCCTACAAGCATATAATAAACGAAAATTGTGGGAATCATACAAAACAAAAAAAGCCGATGAACAACCATAATGTCTGGTTGTTAAATTTAGAGGAACAAACTAATTGCACGCCTTTATTTGAATTATTATGATATAATGTTATCAGGGACTGATAAATACGCTAATGTATTTTGTAATTGTTAACAATTGCAATTTTTTTAGGATTTATTATTATTGAATGATAAGTAGGTAGAATGATTTTATCGATGAAGAAGAAGAATTTCATGAGTTATTTTGCAGTTAATTACCTGAAGATGGAATTTTTAAATTACGAAACTGGTTGAAAATTAGCAAATTTGTTTTATTGCGTAGTATCTTATTTTAAACTATCCAAATAAATTTGCTATAGCTACTCGTATATACACACACCCGTGTCTTGTTAATCTCACTCTAACAGGTTTGAACCAAATGGTACTAACCATTTAAATGACTCTGCTAAGCAAGACTTTATCATTTTGTGCAATTGATTTTTCACCAATGTGAATTCTTGTAAAGTGGTACAGTGGCAAGATCTGCAAGATAAATCTCGTCTTGCTAAACAAGATTATCAGGTTGGATGACGTAGAGCTGTCACGTTGTGCAGCAACAACTTCCGGAAAACAGGAAAACGATGTGTCCGCAAGATGAACAATGTTGACAATTTTTATGTTATATATTTTTACTATTTTTTTAATATTTAAAAATTAAATAGTATTTCGTCTTTTGCACACTTGAAGCAAATCATATCATACACGTTTCTGAAGAGTTGTCAACATATAGCAGACAAAACTTAAATTTGAATGAAACATTCAAACATTTTTACTTTGAATTACTTTGAAAATATGAATTTTTAAATTATTCAAAACGGAGAGTTTATAAGAAAAGCATACATTTTTTGTTACACAAATTTTTAGCTTTCTAAAGTAAAAAATCAAAATTAAAATTATGTCATGTCATAGTAAATTAAAGATTCTTGCGTTTAGTACAAGTTCCATTATGATATCTTTTCAGGATCGTACAGGCATTCCGTAAATAAATTCATATTTTGAGTACAAATTGCGGCTAAACTAATGTTTTTAGATTTTATTTTTATAAATAAATATTATCTAAAATATGCAGCTCTACAAGAATACTATAATAAATACACTGTATTACAATTTTTTGTGCACAAAATCTAAACCTACCGAACAGCCTTATAGACAGGATTTAATAGGAATAATGCCAGACGATGCACGACTAAACACCTATTCTGATTATATATTTCGAATCTATATTGATGCGGATTCACATTTTATTTTTGTGAAATTTTCAATTAATGTGTGCATTAACTTCTTACAACTAACACCGTATATTATAATATAATATGCTTTTATAGATATTACATATACTTATGAGATTGTAAAGCATATATGTCATTGAATGTAATTTTTACTTTTAAGTAATATGGTCACCATACCTATGCATTATATTTATTATTTAGAATTTAATGATCTAACGTACAATTCCATTAAACGGTAATACTTGTATACGTTAATTGAATAAGAACATCCGAAGCGAAAAAAACTTAAGTTTTTTTTGTGTTATCGGATAAGGAAAACTTGAAAATAAATTCCTGTTTAACGAGGATAATTTGTTTTACAAGAACAAATTTTTCAAACTATGCTTTAGCTTGAATTATTTTTAGAATATTGTATTTCTTGAAATAGTTAAATTTGAATACAAATATTCAAGTTGTAACTAACCTGTCACCATAATTAATTCAAGAAAGAGCAAAAAGCTTGCAATTTATTACAAAACATAAGAATTAAAGCAATATTAAAAATATAAAAATGATTATAAAATGCTAATTAAATATTTAATTTTAATAAAACTTTTAAAGACTGCCTTTTTACAAAACTCTTGAGCAGTCGAACAAACAATTTTTAATGATGAATTTATTGTAAGGAATAGAGTTGAATGTTGAACCAACTGCAACAGTTAGAACAGGATTATTTGTTTATGATTATAAGATTATTTTTATTAATTCTAATATTTAAATTTATAATACAAGCAATTATTAAGGATTTACAAGTAATTTAAACAATAAAAAATAATTATTTTTATAGGATCGGAGGTAATGTTTACAAAAAGTGAAAGATCATCTCGTGATAATCTGAAACAGATTATTTACAGTACTAGAAATAATTCATTTTTATTATAATAATAATGATAAGTATAATAAAAAGTAAAGCTTACACTAAAAGAAAAAGTAACCTACAAACTTCTTCAAATTTTTTTTAGTAAAGAAAATTGGTTTTAGAACTTATAATTACTATTTATTTTTAACACTCGCATAGTTTCTAGCAATCAGGAGATTCATAATACTATATATTATAATAATAAATATTAAATAAATATTAGGGGTATTCACAGTTCGTTGTATTTAGTCTAGTATTTTTACAATGGTGTATAGTTACGAGATTGTTTTACTTTTTTCTCATTTTTTATGTAAGCTAGAGAGAGATATATTGTTATATTTACTAAAGTGTAGAAATATAACGAAATATAGTATAAGAGAGTGTGAATACCTTAATTGTAATTTAATAATAATTAGTATATGATATTATATTGTTGTTCCATATAGTATTTACCTTCCTAATAATTCCAATAGTATTATATCGGAAAAACACTGTTTTCAAAATATTTTATAATATTTAAATAATATCAAAATTCGAAATGAAAATTCAAACGCACAAATTTGAACCTCTAGTTCGTCACACGTCACTGACGAAGGCTTATTCGTATTTTGCACTAGTTGACACTAGGTCGACAAACTCGCGGGAAATACAATACAATTTAACAAATAAAAATTCTCTGAACAAAGAATTCAAAAATTGTTTTTTCACCCCCTTCTGCACATAAAAGGAACCCGACAATAGGTACCTATATGTACTATGAAAAGGGAAGCTGCTCTACATACAATTGCGAAAGACTGGAATTTTTTGAAATGATTGCTTTAAATTATATGTAGTTTGATTCGTATTTCTGTTTTTATCAGTTGAAATCGCGCTTTGAGGACGCTGTTTAATCATCTTTTAATAGTGTTTGTATAGAATTAAACTGAATTTAGCCTAAATATAGAAATTTTAAGCTATAATTTTGTACTGATTTTTTTATGAATTACGTTTGTAAGCCATACAGAATACAGGAATACACAGTATTGCAAAAATACTATAGCATTTAAGTACACGGCAATTTATATTACTAATATATTATAACATAAATGAAATTAAACAAATTTCTTATTAGGTTTCAAAAATGTTGTTCCTGGAACAATAGTTTTTAAAAATTGATCTGAATATAATTTAAATTTTGAAGACAATATTATTATTATAAATAAAAGTATAATTTTACAATTTTTATAATTTATATAAAAAAATATTATATAAATAGTATTTTTATATTTTAGTACAATAAAAGTAAATAATTATTACTTTATAATATTAGTCCAGTCAAATAAGGCAAAATAAAGGGCAAACCTCGGAATGAGAGGGAATAAGCTGTAAATTGGTATAAACCTTTGGTTTGGTATTCCAAATACTGGTAGAAAAGTCTCATATAATATCGTATCCGCGTCCCAAGATATTGAAGGTCAAAGGTCACAAAAATCGATTTTTTGCAATTATCTCGTTTCCTAGGTGAAATACGTTATTTAAGTTCATTTTATAACTTGCAGATAATAAAATTATCTACAAGTTTCATACCAAGTATTTTTTGTATCATCAGCCTTTCTCGAGATACAGCGCGGAGAGTAGCAAGCGCGCATCCGTTAGAATTAAAAAATGCCGTGAAGAACCCGTGCTTCTGAGGATCATTTTTAACTTTTCTAGTAATGCAGGCTGATAGCCCCGCCCCTTCAACATAAGTTCACATAATTATAGGTTTTTTAAATCTTCAAACGTATTAATAGCAAATTTCAACAAAAGTGGTAACATATCCCTTAAGAAATATATGAGGAAAATCGTAAATGACCAATAAGTTACTTTTCATAGAAATTAACTTTGAGCAGCCAGACGAAGAAGACGACGACGAACTAGAGGAATCTTGAGTATACTATTTTGTAACTTGGGCTTCATCATTTACATTTGCGATTCATCATAAAAGAATGAAAAAAATTTACTATTGTGACATTCTATTTAACGTTTTCACATAATATTCTTCACTTATAATAAATACATAATATATTTTTAATTAATTTATAAATAATAATTATTGTTATAATGCAAATATATTATTTCTTTGGAAAAAATCCCTTTCTCACAATCACATAATACACTCCAAAAATTTTCTCAATTAAAATAATAGAAAATTAATAATGAAGAGATTATTAACTTGAGTGTCAAGTTTCTTCAGACAAATTTTAACCAGTCGGTCCGTGGTTTTATAAGAGTCTATGAAAAGTAACTTATTGGTCATTTGCGATTTTGCTCATGTATTTCTTAAGGGATATGTTACCACTTTTGTTGACATTTGTTATTATTACGTTTGAGGATTTAAAAAAACTATAATTATGTGACCTTATGTTGAAGAGGCGGGGTTATCGGCCTGTATTACTAGAATAGTTAAAAATGATCCTCAGTAGCACGGGTTCTTCTCTGCATATTTTAATTCTAACGGATGCGCGCTTGCTACTCTCCGCGCTGTATCTCGAGAAAGGCTAATGATACAAAAAAATGCTTGGTATGAAACTTGTAGATAATTTTATTATCTCCAAGTTATATAATGAACTTAAATAACGCATTTCACCTAGGAAACGAGATAATTGCAAAAAACCGATTTTTGTGACCTTTGACCTTCAATATCTTGGGACGCGGACACGAGATTATATGAGACTTTTCTACCAATATTTGGAATACCAAAACAAAGGTTTATACCAATTTACAGCTTATTCCCTCTCATTCCGAGGTTGAATTCTTATTTGACTGGACATGACATGGATTTATATTTGTTTAAGCAATTGTCTTGTCAACTTTACTATGTGCTTTACAAAGTTCTTAAACATTCTCCATGTACATACATTAGATTACATACCTAGAATAATTTAAATTTGTAATGTATTATTAGTACTTTTAATACTAATAAAGTAATGGCTTATCAACGAATATTTCAATATTAAATAAAAAGTCACATAAATTCAAGAAGTATACAATGGTGGAGTCATATGGGCGAAACTTCTTTTAAAGGAACATTGTTAGATGCGTTAAAGGCAGTAATCGAAAATTTAATGTTACAATGCAGCCCCTCAGGATGAACGACATTTTAACAAATGTATCTACCTAGTATTTGGTGCCAAAAATTAACATAACTTTTGACTGATCTTCGACAAGGCTATCTTTCGTTTATGAAGTTCATAAAGGCTAATAAGCTAATAAACCTAATAAAAATAATAAATTTTCCAACACAGTAAAATCTCTGTATGGGTCATTCAATGTCAAGTTGAAAGGAATTTAGGAAACTATTGACCTCGATGTTTCCAATTTTGTTATAGTTTTTTTACATACTCATTTGTTTAGTTTCAAATTTATCGTTTGAAAGATATAAAAGGTTGAAATTTGGTAAAATCAACCAAACATTGAAAACATCTTCGATTCTATTTTTTTTATCCTACAAACTCGTAAATAGCTGAGTTTACAATCAAGACTCGCGATCGTAGGCGAGCTGTGTGAAGGCTCGATTGCTATGCCGCAGTTGTGGGTTCGATCCCCGACCAAGTACACCAGGATATTTCGGCCGTGGTCTCTCGTAAGATGTTGGCAACATTTTTGAGGTATTAAAATGCCTAAATACCTTTCCAATCTTGATCGAGAGATTTGGAGAAGGGGAATGGGTAGGCAGCGACTTGCTGTATAGCAGGGCATAATTTAATTGTAATGTTGAGTTGTACTTTCTAGTAAATACTAAAACAAATTAGTTTTTACCCGGGAAAGCGGTAATTTGATTGCTTGCATAAAATTTTTAACAGTTTCATAATATGGAAATATTTACGATTGGACTGATGCATTTGTCCATAGCTATATAATATTCCATAAGTATCACGAACAATTTTGAAAAATTTCCTTATTACCAAATTTCGGTTATAACTAAAGTACTTTAGCGCCATTTCTTTAGACAATAATTATTGCTGTCACATAAAATTAAAAATAAATATTTATTTCAAAAATTGAATGAATTGATAATCAAGATTTTTGAATTTGTATTGAAGTAAATTTAATCAAATCTAGTAGTAATAAATGTATTCTTTTTCGGACAATTCATAACAATGTACATAAATAACTGAATAAGGTGCTCTGGTGACGAATGTCAAGTAAATAGCTTTAGTATTATAGTCAAATTTATAGGAAATATATGCAACAAGGTGGAATCATCTGCATATAATCTGATCTTACATGACATTGTTGAAGGAAACTCGTTGATGAAAATGAAAAATGACCGAGATCGGCGGTACAATAAAATTCTTGCGTAATCTCGACAAATATTTTCAAGTTGTTTTTTTTCAAATTGAATCAATACTTCTATTTTGTTGTACTAGGTAGAGCTACATAATGATTTAATTAGATGTCGTGTGTCAAATAATGCAATAAATTATATGAAATAGAATTATTCCATAGTTTTAATTAACTTTTAAGATGAAAGCACTGTAGGTTTGAAATGCATTTCTAAATATTTCATTAAAGCCTTTGCTCATCATAAACTCACTAACAAATTATTTTATGAAATAAATTTCCAATTAGTTGTCGGAAAATTATTTTTACAGTGTAGTAAATACATACATAATTACCATTATAATAGAAATTACTTGATTTGTTGCTTTTGCATCCCTTGAACTTACATGACATTGTAATGCACGATCAATATCAACAAACACAAAGCAAACATCAGAGATTCAAAAATATTAAACATGAAATACATACATATTATGTATAATATGTATCTTCAAAAAAGCTTATCCTTCTGGATAATATGTTTTTATCTTCCATCTTGATTATTTATGAACGTTTGCAAACAATAGTGTTTTAGTTAATAAATTTTTAACAATTTAAAATAAAGAAAAAGTTAAAATATTTTAAACGAACAATATGTATGCTCTAGTAAATTTCTGCGAGATAAATAAAAATATATCAAAATGATAAATGCAGCTTTTTCCCTGCATGTGCGTTTAATACCACATTCGCTACCCGTCTGTGGTCTAAGCTATCTCGACCAAACATTCACCCCGTTATTATTCCACTTAATCGAATATCTTCCTGCTGCATCCTGGCTTCTGTAGCGTTAAACCTCTAGTTGTGTGTAAAATAACATACCAAAGTAGTTGTTAAACTGCTTCACTCTAATTTAAATTTATAAATCAATGCAAATTATTGCAGTAATATAAATAAATCCTAATTGCCTAAAGTAGGAAGATACACATTTAAAAACATGCACAATATATTATATTATATAATATGTAAAAAATATATTATAAGCTTCACTTCAGTATTAAAAAACCGAAATGATTGCATCTCTGTAGCTGAAGTGTTGCATAACTTTTGCAATATAAAAAATTTAATTCTTAAGTATAATATATTTTTACATAAAAGGTAGGTATATTATAAATGACAAAAATGATGCAGTAAGTGGTTGGGAAAATTAAATTGCGATAAAAAAATATGTAAACTTGCCTGAAGCAAACTTGAAAGATGTGATAAATTGTATTCAGGCGTTATTATAATTTAAATATATTTTAATAACTTTTACAAACAATTTAATTCATACAATTATGTAAAAAATAAATAATTAATTTTATAAAACCGTTATAATATTAATCAAATGAAAAAGCTAATCATTATGTTTGAATTTTGAGATAATTGAATTTTTTTTATAATTTCAGGGTTGTAACATGCAAACATAACTTCATTAATTTTCCTTCTAAATAATTTAGAAGTAGAGATAAAATGTAGGTTAAATTCGAAATTGGGATTTATTTCAAAATTTGAAAACATAAAAAGCACTAAAAACGAAATAAAATGATTAAAATATTTAAAAATTGAGTTATACTCATAATACAACTTTGGTGTTTACTAATGATAAACTAAGTATACAATTTAATATTATCAAACGTAAATGAAATGTTATATTTAATAAGTGACAACTTATGAAGTTTGAATAATTAGTCCTTATCAGTTTTTGTTATGACTTAAGCATTTAGAAATACTTTATTTTTATTTCAATTTTGCAATCATTTATAAACAAAAGTCAATAAAAAATTTGAAAAAGTACCAACAGGGTTAAAGATAAACTTTATTGTTTACTTATGGTACATAACATAAATGAACAAATTAAATTTTATAGATTAAAAGTAAGCAGCAGAATGACGAATTTTTATAATATTTCTATTGAATTTTGCATTTTATCAATTTTTGATAGTCGAGTTAGAAGGATAGGATTTTTATGAAAAAATAAACATGCTAATTGTGTTTACATCAAAGTATTTTTTCAAATACTCAATAAAATTCTGGTAAAATTTTGTTGTTAAGTATTTTTTCAAAACCAAAAAAAAACACTTAGCAAGAAATATTCATGTTATACATTAAACAATACGTATTTACCGACAAAAAAATAATCAAAGAATTAGTCAAATATTGTTTAATAGCTGCACTTGTGAAAGTAGAATAATTATGCGGATCTTATAGATAATATTAGAAAAACAATACGATATAGTACTTGACTTTATTATAGTTTATTATATTTTTTATATCATTGAAAGTAGGAATATCATACTAAGTCGACTTAAGTCTATAAGATTGCAGATGCAGTTCTTATGCAACTTGAAAAAATTAAATATGCAACGAAGTTCTTAAGATTGACATCAACTATTGTTTATATGAAACAATTGACTTATAGGTTCTTTACACGAATCGATAGGACAAAAAATTTGTAATCGAAAACTATAAATAAATAAATATCGACAAAAATTGTGACTTTAGTTCCTTCTACTAAACACCATATTCGTATATTATTTATTATATAATATATTGTTATAATCATTCCAATAATTATTATTAAAAAACATTTTAGCAAAAAATATCAATTCAATTATTTATTTTTGTTTAATAATCATTTTTGGCTTCATAATAAGAATCAAAATAGTAAAAATTCATATAGAAAATGATAATGTTAGCTTTATATCGTAATCTAAATATTTAAATTATTTTTGGTGCAAACAACACTGTTTGGCTATAGATTTGTCTTATATTAATATTTTGCTTTCTAGTTAAATACTGTCAGAAATTACATTTTTAATCTTTATCTTTAAACCTAATGATTTAAAAACCATGTTTTTTTAAGTTATCCTACTACATAATATTATTTTAGTTGAGCGATAGATTATATCCTAAATATTAAATAATATTATGCACTATAAAAATAATGTATTGTATTATAATAATATAATAGATACTATGAATTATACCTATATAAATTCTATAATTGATTATGAATTATATACTAAATTTTATATAACTTAATATAAATTCTATATAATAATTCTACAAAGAAATTATTTAATTATTGAAAAAAATCTTAATAATGACTATAAATAATAGTATATTAGTCATAACTGGAATAACTATTTCAATTTTGAGAAATATTAGTGATATTATTTGCGAAATGCATCAGATATTATTTGCATTGTATAATAATTTATTATTATAATTATTTCATTTTATTTCATCAAATTTTGCTTTACGCGATTTTCATCGTAATCAAAATTAGTAATACAGAATAATGTATATTGTATACTACCTACTGCTAATGTGAACAGATTGGGATTCCATAATTAGTCTGCCATTTAAAATAAATTACAAGGTTTAAGTGTAAGAACAATGAGAAACATTTTGTTGACTAAACAATAAATGGAATCGCTTTTAAAAATAAGTAAATTATTACTTCCAGATTATTGAAGGTTGGTACCCAGGTCAAAATTTATCTCATACATTCGTATTATTTAATTGAAAATAATATAATTGTATATTTAGATATCATGAAGTGAGGTTAGAAATTAAAGCGGATATCTTTGACTGAAGAGTAGGAAGGATGGAGCGTATAGCCGATATGTCTATATAAAATTTATTAGTATTTTTAATAAATTTTAAAACCCTAAAATGATTAGTTTTTCACTGGACCTTGGTTGACTAATGTCCGGTGTCTTCTTTAAGAAATAAACTGCCGACAACTTGTCAGTATTATATACCATCGACAAAACAAATTTTCATATCTATTTAATTGTAGGTTATAAGATTGATAAAATAAACTGAAATAAAATATATTTTCGAGACATCTCGAGGATTTTTGTCGGCTACATTTAGTATATACTTTGTCGCCAGTTTATCTATGAGTGAAGAAACCGGATATAAGAAAACTGTCGATTGATTGACTCTCATATAATCCATAATCCCAACTTACGTTGTATAGTAAATGAATTGGATATTTTATGGTATCTCATTGGTATAATAACATGAACCAGTCGTCATTAAGCACCAAGTTGTCGTTCAATATTTTTTAAATGCTCCTTTTTCTTCCCTTTTATTCATAGCCTAATAGGTAAGTACCTACTTATAACAACAATCAAAAGTGATAACTTTGTGCAGTCCTTATAATTTCTATACCACTTCTATTCAGGAATTGTATTATTAGGAAGTCTTATCCACAAGCAGAAACGATTATTCAATCTCATCAAGGAGCTTCGAAATCAACAAATCAGAATATTTTTAATATCGTTATCAACAGCTGTGGTACACGATTTGAAAGTTCTGTCTTTGGTAAGAAAATTAAATTTTACAATACTAATATTGTTATTGGTAACCAACAAACTGCTAGCTGCTATTTTTATTTTGTAAGCTTATTAGTAGCTTTAGTAGTAGTAAGTTTTTGTAGCAATAGCTTTAAATTGTTGGCACAACATATCTGAATAAATTTTAGTAAAATATCATTTTATATCACGAGCGAGAAGAAAGATAACTTTTGTAATAGTAACAATAAGGAGAGATTGTTTAGTAAATTTTTTCCCAAGTTGATACAAAATTTTGTTTAATTTCATGAGGGAAATTCGTCATTAGGGTGAAAAATATTGATTTTCATAAAATTTCTGGGCTGAAAATAATTTAAAAATCAAAAAAACTATATAGGTTTATGTCTAAAATACTGAATTTCCTCTTGATTCAAAAAATCTAATGTGTGAGTCACTTAGAAAGATAGAAATATAAAAATCAATCGTTATAGTTTATATGCTCTATATTTAAGTATTGAATAAGTTGGTTAATATACAGAAAATCAATATATTTGAAGAGATCTACCCATATTTTAAGTTAACATTTTCTTGAAAGAATGCGTAAGTATTTCCGAAGCTTTAATACTTCATATAAGTTATACTTCAATAGTATCCTAGAATACTACTTTTCTAACAAATTAGATGAACTATACATTATTTACTTCCTACAAAAAAATGTTATCAGTAAAGCTTTTGGCTACATGAATTACATATAAGGATTTTCAAAAGAGTATGTTTATTCATCAACAACGATGGTCTACGAACTCAAATATATGTTTAAACTCAAACTATAAAACTTGAATATAATTTGAATGATGAATTTGTAGAATTTATTAAATGAAAGTAGAAGAAATTACTCTATATCCAATGTAATATGTAGAAATATTGCTACCTCTGAATCTGGCTATTACATGGAATTTTAAAACTTTAAATTTTATAACTAACAATAAATTGTTATAAATAACAATTTTTAAACTTACTTTGTGGGCGGAAATCTAAACTGAGTTACCTCTGACAAAAATTAATGGTGTCTAAAAAAAACTCTTTTCTTGAAGACAAAACAATTAAATGAAAATTTGAAACAAATATTTAATTTTCTTGTGCTAATGATTGCGGTGGTGGCATAGTGTGGCGCGTGTACTTACAACTACAACAAAATATCAACAAGAACAAATATTACAAAAAGCAACAATAAACAGAATATCTAAAATCACTTGAAAAAATATAAAATTAATTACCTTTTTGTTTTTCTTCTCTTCAATTTTATCTCTTCGTCTCGGCTATTTACAACCCTTAATTTAGTGGATACTTTTCTAATTTTTACTTATGAGGTTAAGAAGGTTAAGATTGGAAAAATTGTATTAATGTTAATAAGCCATTCAAAAGTAAAGATACGAGTAAGTTGTTTAATTAATAAATTGGTTAAGACATAAAAAATACATGTCAATTTGCTGCAAACAATGCAACCTGTGGTGCCAGATGTGCGATTAGAACTGACTTTGTTAAATTGACGGTTAAATAGGAGATGGATCAAAACGCAGTATTAGCAACTATGTTGGAAATGTTAAAAAACTGAATGGAAACAGGATACAAGAGAACAAAAATTTGACGTAAATATAACAGATTTGGGTAAAAATTACATAACTTAACAATTAAAATAGAGGGACTGGACGTAACACTAAGGGAGTATACAAAAGTTCTTATTGAGGACGATGCGATTATTTATAATAATGTTAATGGGGATGAAAAATTTGTAGCAAAAAAGGTAAGTGATACTTTGAATGTTAATTACGTGTAAGAGACAGGAAATTGGAGAGGTACCTATATCGTTAGATTGTGAAGAGAGTTTTCTAGATAGCAATTTCATTCACGTAGAAAACATCATAAAATAAAAAAAGTAAGTAAATTAAATAGTAATGTAAACTTTCCCGATCAAAAGATAAATGCCTTGAATAGTGAGGTAGAAATTTTTTTTTTGGAAAGTAGCACTAGTTTTCCTTTTACGAAATTCGTAAGCTATCAGAACGAGTGAAGCGAGTTTTGATATAATATAATGCTTACTCATTACGTAATGGATCTTTTTCGCTAGCTCGTACTTAAATAAGTATAAATTTTAATTCAGATGAAAAGGCAAAATTTTATGGTGATGGCAATACAATCCAAAATTATTTATAAGATTCATTAAAAATACAACAGATATAAAAATAAAAGACATTGCAAAATTAAAAAGATTTCTTAGGTTTATGGTTAGGTGGAAACTTAAACTAAGATCTGCAATGAAAATAAAAAGAAAAAACACAAAAATTATAGACAAAAGGAAAACTCCAACTTTGACGCCCAAACCAAAATTCAAAAAAATCAAAACTAAAAATAAAATTAAAATTACAAAAGCACATATTAAGAGAATTAAAATAACTAATTTAAAATGGTTTTTTTCCGAAAGAAAAACCAAGAATAAAATTTTGATTTGTCTAGGAAACAGATCGATAAATAAATTAATAAAAAAAGCAACGATAAACAATGTCAAAATCAATATTAATAACAATATAAAAAATTAATTTATTTTTAAGCAAAAACTATTTGAAAATTTTAGAATAAAATTGCCGGTTTCTAAGAGATTATGTAATAGTTGTTAATAAAATTTAAGTAAATTTAGTATTTTGAAGAAGAATTGAAAGTTTTATGATAAAATATTTTGAAGATTAAGAAGATGTTATAAAATAATTTATTATAACTAATGGTATTAAGAAGTTTTATATGGAAGAAAGACGGGATGTATAGAAAAATATAATTAAAAGAAAATTCAATCTAATTGTAATTAAAGAAGTTCTAAATTGCAATATTTGGGAATTGAATTTTTATTTTTTTAAATTCGTGCGTTGGGGAGGGGGAAAACCTCAAGGACACTACCCACGGGTGGGTGGTAGTGTCGGACTCTTACCGACTAAAACCCCCTCCGCTTAAGGCTAACTGTAACTCTGTAACTCAACCAGGGATCACACCAAGCCACCACTACTGGTGCCGTATTCTCGAACTCACACGACTTGATTCGCATGCGAATAATTATATTTTGACCAATCAGAGAGTGCGAATACTTAATTTTCATGCGAAAGTGACGCATTTTCGTATGCGAATCAAGTCGTGTGAGTTCGAGAATAGGGCCCCTGGTCTTGGGAATTGAATTTATTTGATTAAAAATTAACATTTTAATTGTATAAAAAAACACTTCACGAGATATTTTGAATATCAGCAAACTGTTTGTGTGTAAAATGTTCAAAACAAGGGGTTCATATCGTGATTTTTTTGTGTAAATAGCTTTGAGAATATTTATTTTTTGTAATTTCGTTTTTATTTTTGTAATTGAAAATATTTTTATGTTGATTTTTATTTAAATTTTATTAATTCCCGAACAAGGAAATTGATACGACGGCCGAGCACATTGATGAAAACGGGAGAGAGAACCGCCATAGAAAATATAAAAGCGTTTTAATTAATAATTAGACTAGCCTTAAAAATTCATGACAATAATTAGTATAGTTAGTAGAGTAGGACACTTTAAAATACTCATTTACTTTAAAAGTTTACCATTTGATATGATGAGCGGATATCCTAAACTATTTTGTTTTTAAGATTCTATCTCACCCACATAGGACTGCCAGTCTTTTATACATAATATTGTAAGAAATTAAACACCACTGTTCTTAACAATTTTATTTGGTGCGCCATTGGTTTTAATATCAGAATTTATTTTCTGATCTTGGTTACACGTTTTGTTACAACATTTAACTTTTGGTTTATTAAGATTCTTCATACTCGTCTAGTGATTAGATAAGAGAGTGATTTTTGTTGTTGTGGATCGTTCATGAGAAGGACTTCAAGGTTCAAAAAACTAGCGAAATATTCTTTGGAGTGATCAAACAAAAATAAATTTATTTACCTCTCACTCTGAACGCAATGTGCGAAGACCTAAAGGCAAAACATTTGACCAAGAATACACGCTAAAAACAGTCAAACATGGAGGTAGAAATATTTTAATATGGGGCTGTTATCTTGATATGGCGTTGGCCTAATTATTTTAATTGTTAACATTATGATCAAAATTAAATACAAAGCTATGTTAGAGAATACTATGTTACCGTATGCAGTAAAAAATATGCCACTTGGGTGAAAATTTCAACCTGACAAGCACTCTGCTAAGCTTGTAAGTGACTGGTTGCAGGAGAAGAAGATATCATTTTTAAAGTGGCCTAGTTAATCTCCCGATCTCAACCCCATGGAGAACTTGTGGAACAACCTAAACGATTTTCTGGTAAATATTTTACAAATAAACAACAGTTGTGGGAAGCAGTTCAAAAAGAATAGTGCTTAATACCGATTTCTATGCCTCGCAGAATTCAACATGAATGTTATTAATAACAAAGATGGTCATTTAGTATATTAATAATATAATCCTTTTTGGTAAGAAATATAAAAAATTGAATGATATAAATTATTAATTTTTATTTAAACAATAGATACACCTATTTTCGTGACCAGAAGAAGAATTAAATTTATTGATTTTTATTGCAGTATTAAATATTTAAGTATTAAGTAAATTATTTTTAAACTTTTAATTTTTGTGTGTATCTAGTTAGTATTGTTAAGTTAATTATTAAGCTATAAGGGTAAAATCTAAAAAATAGTGTTTTTACAAGAGAAGTTAATTAGAAAATGTAAAATATTTTACTTACACCTATTTTCCTGGCCAGCAGGATATATAGCTCTTCGTGGAAATTACTATAAAATACCATGTATTGCCATCATATATATGTAGATCCTTTATTATTATTATTATTACAATAATATGTATATTATATTTCACAAAATCTAAACTAATAAGGCTGTATAATAGTGTTTGTAGTAAACATTATTTTGAAATTTAATGTAGAATAATATTATGGAAATAAAGTAAATGGATAACTAAATTATGTAGGATATTCAGAAATGAAATTATTTGGAACCTTATCACTAAAATGTTAATTAACACACGTACACATTTATGTAAATTATGCAATATGAAATATATAATTAATATTATAGGTATATCAATAGATATCATAAATAATAATAATATGTAGGTAGTCGTCATAATTTTACATTTATCTAAATACCGATTTAATGCTGGTCACCACTCTGCATGCTATAACATCATTTAAATTGATTTCAAAATTTCCATATATAGGTATGTATACATTACAACCTATGTACAAAATAAATTGTTTTGAGAATTTGAGCTAACGTTGCCTAAAAAAATGTCGTTTCTTTTATGTTACCATGTTGTATGTGCAGCGCTTTAAACTTCTTCTATTAATATGGTGGGAATTTTGTCCTTTAATAAAATTTACAAGAAAATTTGGAATATGAAGAAATAATGCAGTTTTATCTAAAGGGTTACTGCTTTGAAGTGCAAATTTTAAAACGTTTTATTTTGTGTTGCATTATCGCGAAAGTTGTAATTTTAACGTGGAGTATTTAAAAATGTTGTAGATTTAATTATTCAAAATATAACTGAAGATCAATAAAATAATAAGATAGTAATAAAATGAATATTAATAAAAAATTACACAAATTATCGCATTAATTATTAATTTAAATTATGAAGACATGCTGCATTTCAAGCTTTTGTCCTACGGTCAAAATAATAATAGTTCTGACGTCATTATGGAAACACGATAAAATTATTGTTCAATGCAATATTATATATTTCATATGTTTAGGGTTTTTCCATAGTGACGTCAGACCTAATCATAATTTTCATCAAAATAATGATGGAAATTATGACCGTGGCTTTACTGATTCAACTAGCTCGTTACAAAAAGTAATTATTATTTATTAAATTAGATATAATTTGTACTGTAGTCGAGTGAAACTAGAAACTCGTTAAAAAGGATGCTAACTAACGTAGTCGTATACAGGTTGATTTAATTAATTGCAGTGAAAAGTAAAAGAAATTGAAATTTAATTAAAAAAATTAATTATCGATAAGTAGTAAATTCTAAGATGAAACTTGCAGTTTTATTTCTAGCAGTAGTTAAAAGTTGAAGGAAGGAAATGTAAGCACAAGGAAAAGGCCGTAGCTTGTCAGATGCAACCGACGTTGATAAATGCAGCTCCCTTAACGCCCTCTTAGCATCTTCCGGTCTTTATAGGATTTGTGTGAAAAGTTTAAACCGTTCTTGCATAGTTCTTTCTTATTCTTTGGTGTTTATATTATAACAGCAACATAAATTGGTGTGAACACAAATGCTCTTGTGTAAAGAAGCAATTCATCTAGCGACAATTTCACAATAAGATTTAATATTAAATTTAAATAAGTACATCTTAAAAAAATTTCGTTGACTTTTCAAAATTATTTTGTCTATGTATGTAATACGTTCTTCACGGATTTAATTTTATTTGTTTAGAGACTTGATTTAATTTTCCAGAAAAGTAGTTGAATATGCACGAAATATTCTGAACGAATAAACTATATTTACAGTTCTTATTTAAAAATGTATATGTTTAGTTATGTCTAATATTGTTATATTTTTTTTATTTGTTAAAAACAATCAATATAAAAACATGAACATCCGCAAATAGTTTATAATACTACACTAAAATTAAAATTAGAAAATTAACAATATACCTACAATTATCCAATAATAAAAAAAATTTGATTATTATTTAATTCATATATTATTTTTTGTTAGAACATGAACAACATACCTACAATTATCACGGTAATAACAAAAAAATCTGCTTATTGCTTAATTTATATGCTATACAATAATTTTATTTTTTCCAAAGTGCGAGATTCTATTTCCAGACTCCTAACATTGACGTATACCACAAAGGTTGACAGAGTAAAATTAAAATTTTACAAATAGAAAAATTAGAAATTGTTTGCTTAGTCAAGATGTATAATATGTAGTTTAAGAACGGAAATAACATTAGAAGCTACAAATTTTCCGTTTAAGAAGTTGTATACTTACAGCATTTACAAAGCTGTAAATAGTATCCTGCAATGCAAGGTTTAACAATACCCAGTGTAACTACTACATCTACTGTTTATGTACGTTATGTACTTAACTTTTTCCAATTTGACTTATTTAGTTAACTAAACTAATTATGTTCAAACTTTCTTGTTTTACTAAAGTTTTAAACAATTGTTAAGACAAAATAGAAATTTATAATAAAAGTTGACGTTAGTTCAGCCAAAAGAAACAAACATCCTACTCGAGCCTTTGTTCAAAGAAGTATTTGTACTACCACATTTATACCATAATTTTTGAAACCAAATATTTCAGAATTATGCCTTAATGTATACGTCCGATCATTTCAAGTTTATTTTCAATTTTACAATTTACAATGTAATTTGTATTATTGGTATTAATATTTTCTGTTTATAAAAACCAAGTAGGTAATCAGAATTTGTTTAAATGCATAGCGCGTTCTCCAGAACATTTAGAAAATGTTAAAACTTTGACATTATCAACAACTGTTTTACCTTTATCTATGCAAATATTAACTTTCACATTATTATATCAACCACGTAGAATTAGTATTACTTTTTGTTTTACCAAAAACTGTAAATTTATTTATAGAAATAACCGTATAAAATAGTTAGGTAAAAAATAGTAAAAAAAGTATCTAATAGGAAAAATAATAAATTTTATCTTAACTGTAGCGAAGTGTTGCTTGACATTAACTTCAGTTTTTATATTCGAATTCCTCGAGATTGCTATTAAACGATTGTAGTATTCCAGGCAGGAGAGTCTAAATGTTTTTAAAAAGAAAGTCTGTTTCAACATAAAATGAAAGACATAATATACAGTTACTCGTATTATAACTCGGATACCCAATAAAATTCAATTATTTAAAAAGAAAATAGCGGTGTCAGGTTATCATTTGATAAAGCATTCCTTAAGGGCATCGAAAACACAAAGAAAGTTTGCAAAAATATAACTAAAAATAAAAATGTTTTAATGTAAGAAATTTAAATAGAAAAGAACTTAAAAGTAAATTGTATGGTATTCAGTATAGTATGTACGTAATATTGTACATAATTTAATTGAAATTTATTTTTGGGAAGTCTCACGGGTGCAACCACGTGGTAAAATTTGACCGAACATAGAAAATAATCGTGAATAGGACCAAGTATCGCATTATTCAAGTTTTAATTATTTTTTAATTTTTATCTAGTTTCGTCACATTAATTTTTATTTATTTTTTAATTTTTCCCTTAAGATGTTATTTGTGAATTAGCACTCATGTTCGTGTAGTTGGGAAATTAGATATTATCCATTATAGATGAATCATCAATAACGGGGTACATTCAACTATTCTTGCATTTCAAGAACCAATTCCTTATGAATTTAGGAAATTTCTGAACTGGTATGTCGGAATATTTGGATTCAAAGAGTGCCCAAATGGAAGTAGCGATTAAGAAAATGTTTTTTTTGTTCTTTACCATTTTGTTATTAATTTATTAGAATTTTTATTTCTTATATTAAATTATAGTTGACATTAGTTGTTCAAATTCGTATATAATTGAAATAAATTCTTATTATTTAAATATTTATAATTTTTTGAAGTTTAGGAAAATGAAACTTTATAAAACACTGCAAGTTTCACACTATATTTAATTTGAAAAATATAAAGTGCTCTTTCGGGTGAATACTATGAAACCGCGCGCTGGAAGTCAGCAGCTAAAGAATTGATTGCGTACAGAGGAGAAGAGGGTACTTATGCAGATTGCGTTATCGGTCTTTATGTTTTTTGTTCTCCTGTTTTTATTTATAAAAATAAGTGTAGTGTAAGCATATGAAATATTCTCCATAAAATTCTGCTATTGTCACGTATACGAATTTTAAAAATTCAATATGTTAAGGATGCTATTAATAAAATATTCACAAATTTCTTAGAGCCCATATAATATTTTCGGTTGATTAGAATTGAATTAACACAAGCATATTTTTACATATCGTTTTCTCTTTTAACTTTTGTCCCTCATAAAAGCCGATGCCATATTTTTGGATTTCATGTTCAATATTGGGTTACTTCTTAAAAAGAAAATATTTTAATATTTAAATTATTACAATATTTTGAAGTATTATTTAAAAAAGACAATGCGTTAGTTTTCGGTTCGGATGATAAAATTGCATTAACTCCAAATCGGAAATTTTCATAAAATATTAATGATTTATCACAAAAATGGCACCGTCGTTTAGAACAATTAAATTTTAAAGTTATAAGATAAATTTTTGTAATGATTTGTATGTTGTATAAAAGCTCTTGTACAATAATGCTGTCCTATGTATTTTCACTTACTTCAGTATTACACTATTTACACTATTATATTACAGGATAATGGTTCAGTACAGCTGATGTAGGTGATCAATAAATTATTGTTATTTATTATTTCAAATATGGCAAACAATTATGATAAATATTTATTGCTTAAATTATTATACAGTGCATTTAAAAAGTTGTAATAATTCAATGATGTTGATAAATATAGGAAAGTGTTTGCAAAATAATAAAATAAAGCTAAACAGAAAACATATTACTGAAAGGTTATTTATCAGTAGGTAGTACTAGAACGTGAAATGATTAATGTTGGTTGCATATAAAAATACTTTAGGATTTCATCTCAATACCTAAGTAGATTTTTCAAAATAAGACGCATTGAAGTATAAAATATTTGAAATATTAAATCATATAATTTTGCATGCACATAATAATATTTATTATCAAATTTTAATTTAACATAATGGAATTATTATTGAGATTATTAAGCGTCATTTATATTCAATACATAAATTTGGTATTTCTGGTTGTCACTGAAAGTAAAACAAGAGTCAATGCTGAAATATAGCATTCATTAAAATTTAGTACAGATTTACAGTTTAATTGTCACTCGTTAAATTAACATTTCTGCCAATTATGGTAACAAATTTATAAGAGTTTTTAATTTTTAAATTCCTAATGGATTGTGTTCAATGAAGAAATCCTTATACAAAGTTATTGTTAACAGATATTGAAAGTGTTTTCATTAATTGAAGAATACGCTGCTGTTAAATAACTAATTTAACAAAGTCTATGCATAAAATTAAGTAAAAATATATTTTAAGAACATGCAGCAAAAGTCTTTTGTTTTATTTAGTGGATAACGTGTTTTACTAAAATAATTAGATCTTTTGTCGATTTATAAAATTTTATATATTTAATAAATGGCGACATTAAAGTATTGTACACCACGAGTTGAAAAGAAACAGATTACTGAATGTTACGAGAAGTTGGCACGAGTTCAGCAACCTTTTTTCACTTAACAATGTATATCGTTTTATCTAATTTCCAGTGGAAAAGTTCTTATTGTGGCAATCAAAAATCAATGCCAAAAATCGTTGAGTAATACTATTACAGAACGTTTCCTGAAATTGCTTTTACAATAAATTGTTAAAACCAATATCATACACGAGCGTTCATTCCTGCATGAAAGAAGAAAAGAATACTCGGTAGTGGATAAATACGGATAATAGGTAATACATGTGTGTTAATATTCTTCTTCCCAAAATAAATATGAAAAGAATACGAAGTGATAGAATTTATCAAAATCGCTTTTTAATTATTTAACAATTGATCAGATACATTCATCACAGTATACCTACTCTGATTGGCTGATCTTTTATATGCATTGTAGTTTATTGTATTAGGTATACTTAGAAAATCCTTTAACTTTACTAAAAAAACTAAATTTGAAAAGATAGATGAAGTAATGAATCACTTGCTGACAGCTTGTATTGGTTAATCAAGTGCGCAAAATAAATTTTTCTAAATAAATACCTACATTTCGTAATGTTTGTTGTATAATGATTTTAGAAGCAATCAAGCCAGTATAATATTATTAAGTATATTGAAACATGTTGTCTTTATAAAATTAATAACACAACTTTGAATTTGTAAACTAGATTGACGATCGACAATAATCACGATGTATTATTGGTTTTCAATTTCATTTTCAATAATTGGAAGCTGAAAATCTTGAAAAATTAAACATTAGAATAACAATAAAGGGATGGGTAAGTCAATTCAAAATTATCTATTTTAACATAGAATTGTGTTTAAAGTATACAAAATTTTAAGGAATTCAAAGTAAAGTAACATAAAAATCTAGAAAACCAATTAATATTCAAAACTGTTTTTAATAAGGTTCGAAATGCACACTCGGAGGGTTTTACCTAGCAGACAATGTAAAAATCCTTTGATATTTAAAAATACACAAAGCTGTAAACTAGTTTATATGCAGTGAATGACTTACGCCTTTAGTCATAAGCTAGAGCTTGGTATGTTAATGCTTGCTGTTGACTTAGCTCGATTTTCCTAAAATTGTGAATTATCCTCTTTTCGTGCAAGCTTACGAATTTATATTAATTAAAAACAATATCACAGCGTTTGAACAAAAACATTGTAAATATTATATCAATACGCCTGTGGAGAATTTAAAGTTAACAAGTGGGACAAACAGTGGAGCGAAAATTCGTTTTCTAGTAATTAATATTAATTCAAAGACTAAAAATTCAAAAACTAACTTTGTAGCTAGATTTAAAATTCAGATTTATTAAAATTTATACCTGGTAGTATGTCATATTATAGCTATGGCCACTGATAATCATAATCTTTTATAAAAGGCTTTAGACTGCTTTTATCTCTTCTTACTTTAGTCTTTAATAGGAAACCATGGCTACAAATGCAATTTAGGGATTAAATCAAAATGACTTGTAGCGCGAGGTAGGCAAAGGTAAACAATAAAACGAAAAGTAGGCAAGCAGATGTAGTCTGGCATAAACCGCTTAACGTGAAAAGCAGAGAGAAGATATCCAACAGTTTTAATTAAATCTCTCTTCGTTATCAAGCGCCGATTTAACCGCAAGAGCGTGTTACTACTATGCTAACCATTAACGGAAAGCGGACTTATAATTCCAGTTAGGTCATGGTTTAAAATTAAATTGTTAGTACCTACGCTATTTATACTACGTGATATATGAAGAGTGATTATTTAAAATATTATTTTGTGCAAACTTAAGCTTAAAAGGCAATCTGTGTGTATTAAAACAAATGTATTGAAAATCAATATCAAAGATTACCTCGTGGGGTATGGTGGGTCGGAGGGAGGTGCTTAACAATTAAAGTACATTATTTTTAAAGTGAACAGAGTGGTCTGTTTTTGATGATTATGTGTATGTCTTAATTGCAAACTATTTTACTACTATCTCAAATACAAAACTTAATCTGTACACTTACATAAATTATAATTCATATTACTACATAGATAAATTACAAACCGCAATATATTACGTCAGTAGATATATATAACATGCGTTGTGTGACAATTAAATAACGAGACAAATGTTTAAAAAACTAAGTAATCCTCCATTTTAAGCAAAAATGTACTGCTCAGGGTATTTAAAAGAATTATACTCATTCCTAAAATTAAAGAAATGAACATAATACATCCACATTGCAATCAATTAAAACTAACACTAATGTAAGTTGAAGACTTCAGTAGTGGTAGCAATCGAAAATAAAACAAAAAGTTATCAAAGTGACATCCATTACCTTGAAGGTAGATTAAAAATAAAGTCGGTTAAAACCGAAAAAAAATAACAATTTCTTTTAGGAAAATCGATATTTGCTTTTAATGGTTTTCTCTCACAATTTTGCCACAAGAATTTTTTAAATTATACGGATTCACAATCATTTAGTACTGAAGTCGCCAGATCAAGTTTCCCGCGAGTCATTTCGACTAGAAATAGTATTAGTAATACCGAAAAGAGAATCGCAACATAAATTTTTGTACACTAAGTATATTTTTATTTGCGAGATTCCCGTATGACTTCTTTGCAATTCCTTTTGATATGCTTTAAAATTTCCTTTCACTCGGACCCCCTTGACCAAAACATTTATTAGTTTTTACAAATAACACAATTTACTAGATTTCACAATATAATTCAAAAAATTGTTTTTTTAATTTTTAAAATATTATTGAAAGTTGCTACATTAATAATTTATTACGTTCTAATATCATAATTTTGTTCAAAAGCATTCACTATTTAAAATGATAAGATTATAATTTCTTAATCTTTTATTATAACAAAAACGATAAGTCGATAAAACGTTGTAAAAGCTGACTTATTATAATAATAAGCTAAGCGAATTTATTATTCCCTAGAGAAGCCGTATAGATTTTTTAATTTTTGCATCAATCATTTTAGTTATTACACGCTGTTCGGCTAAACTTTACAAACCTGTTAACTTGTATACAATAATTATCCACCAAGTATACTAATCTCGGTTCGATCGTTTCCCTATAATTTTTGCTTTGAACTACTCGTATGTAGTAATAAGCGTAATTGTTATTATAAATAAGAAACGATCCTTGGCCTATTAGCGCAATAAACTGCCAATGATAATATACCAAGATTTAACCAGCGCCGTATTTAGGAGGGTATATTTCCATACGCTGGTTTTCATGAGGGAATGATTGAATAAGTGCTTTTACCTAAGCCCTGCCTCTTTTATAAGTAAGTACTTACAGCGAATGGTAGTTTATACTATGTATTAGTTACCTATCTGAGATACACCAGTTGATATCGCTTATATCGGATCTGGAAATATGGTCTTTACTTAAATTTTTGGTATAAACTAGGTCAACAAAACAAAGTGATAGGTACATTACCCATGTACAGGTGAACAGGTATGGGTAGGTGGAATACTAAAATAGTAGATATGAAAAATTAAGGATAAATATCTCTCTAAGGTTAACTTACGAACAGAGGAACTACATACTATACTATTAGTTATCGCTTGGAATTTTCAAGAGTGAATCCCTTTATTGAGGGTTTCAATATTTATTTAAAATGATAATTAGTAGATTACTACTAAATTTATATACTTCCCCGATGTCCTTCACCGATTTGAATAATTTTTGGATATGTTGTACGTAGAGCATCGAAAAATAAGAGACCTTTAATTTATTTTAGCTGCCGATGAACGGTTTCAGGGGGTGTAATCGCTTTCCAAAAACAGGAATTTTTTGGAATCAATAATATTAAAGATCATTACGTGGATTTCTAAATATTTGGGTGTGGCTTACCCCCGAAAATATTAAGTAGTAGCGGCGAACAAATCATTTACATTATTTGTTAAAAATAATTATTTGGCATTGGTTTCATTCAAATTGAAAAGCTCTCTACATACATAGCACATAGGAAATATTAATTTTGAACTGAAGGTAGGCGGGGGTATATTAGGAGAAGGGTTTAGGGAGTACATTGTCTATCCACAAATATTTTTCGTGAGCCAATTTCAATAAAATACTTTAAAATTCATATTCAAAAATGAAGACATAATACGACAAGTTAGGAAAATGGTTGTTATCGCCTTAAACCCCAAAAACGTTTTAGTAACAGTTTTCTTTTTCCCACAATATATATTATTCTCTTTTGAAAAAATTTAATGGCGTTAAGAATGCTTTATATTGAGTTTACAATTTTGGGGGATGGTCCACTACCGAAAATTAAATTATTATGCCGAAAAAATTATATGTAACATAATATTAGTTACAAAATAAAGTATTTTGGTTTTGGTTTCATTAAAATCCAAAACCTTCTATATGAAAATGCGAAAATTTGATTTTTGACCGTATTTTTGAAGCTCAAAAATAGGTCTCTTATTATTCGATGCTCTACGTCTACAACATATTATCTAAAAATTGTTGAAATTGGTGAGGGACTCCGAAGGAAACTTTATTTGTAAGAACAAAAACTCTTCTGACCCAAAGACAAAAAATATTGTACATAGGGCAATTTTTTCTTAGTTTTGTGTATGGGATGACCTGCCTTCAGTTATTTAATATATATAAAATTATTTAGCTATTACTTTTATATATCTATTGATCGAATCAAGCTTGAATGTTACTGTTGGTGGTGGGATTCCCCTGTAAGTTAAAATGTCTAAATCTGAAATACTTTCGAATCGTGCTCCTTGCTTCAACTTTACCCATAAATTTGTAAATGTAGCTATAAAGAGTATAATACTTTTTATGCATACTTGATAAACGTAAATTTGTCTAATTAAGCATTTTTTCATTAAATCTGAAGCTTTAAATAAAATTAGTGTACACGAAGGCGTAGTACATTATTTATTTTTTGAGTGCGCACTTAAAGAAAATTTATACACACCAAGTTGGAAGTTCAACCGAAGGAAGTTCTTTAATTAATTTCAGTTGCGACATAATTTTAAAGTTAGAGTACTCAGAACAGATTTACACGCAATTTGCTCATTACACAGTTTGTTTGTAATTAATGAAATGAGTTTACTTTAAAATGTTAGCAATAAGCCAAATGCACCTAATTTAATACAGAGATGAGTTCTCATAAAAATTTAAATTTTTAAATAATCGAGATATTTCTTCCACGACTCGTTAACGTTAATCTAATATATTTAAGCTTATTATAATAATTTGAACTTATTATACCAGACATTCAATAGATTCTTTTAAAAACGAGGACCGTTTGATTGGTATAATTGTATTAGAAATTCAATAACAGAATGGACCTGGAAATCTTTATATTTTTCCCTGTTAAATTGAAATTACTCTTATGAATGAGATCAAAATTGCTATTCAATATTCTGTGGAAGGTTTGATAGAAACATCTGAATAACCGAGCTTGATATTAATTATTCCAATTGCAGAATCAACATAATTACTTGATTCGTTTTATGACAAGCTATTGGTAAAACCTAGTTACAAAAAAAATTATCAAACGTATTATGGTTATTTTCAACATAAATTGCTTATAATTTACAATTATACTAATCTTATTTTATATAATAATGATATAATAATTTTATTAAAATTTTGCAATATGTGGGAAAGTTTAAAAGTAATAAAATAACTTTAAAATTTAATAAACCATGGTTACTTATTTTACCACTGCGTGTTTAAATTTATTAAAAAAATATCAATTTTTACTGTATATTGACGTGCTACTTATTATTATTTTATAACTGTTTTAGGCGGAAATATGGCTACAAAAGCCATTTTAACTAATCAATTTAGACAGAATAGGGATCGACTGCTAACCTATAGAAACATTAACCATGAACTGATTAAGAAAACTATTAAGGCAATGAGAAAATCAATACATAAACTGGTAGTTTAGAAAATAATTCAAATGTAGCAAAATTTTTAAATCAGATACTAAATGGAATATTTGGGTAAAATATTTGTTATGAAAATAGAAAATATTAGAAGATCCTTAGATGTCCTTTGTCAGTTCATATTTTTATCACACTAAATATTTTACTAGGTAATTAAATTGCAATAACTATTTATTGATTATTAATTAAACAATAATTAATAGTACATAATTTAAGATAATAATTAAAGTTGAGAAGATACAAGCATTTTTCTTTCGGAAGTGCTGAACTTAAAAATGTAAATAATGATAAGTTTTTTTAAAAAAATTTAAATTTTTTATCAACATTATGGTTTCACAATTTTGTGAGTTTTAAGGCTTCAACCTTGCTTGAATTATCTTTGAGATATTTCAATCTATTTTTCGGTATTTATTATATTATATAAGGTTTTTCTACATTTCAAAGACAAATTATTTTAGATGGACAAAGCTGAACTTTAAAAAAATATTTACAAAAATTATTGGATAAATAAATTTTTCTATATTGTAAAGCAGAATGTTTTTATGGTAGTCTTATGGCCGGTTTCACCAACCTTCGTTAAATATGCCTTGACGCTGATCAAATTGACGCTCCGTCAAATTTTGACGCCTTGTTAAATCAAAAGTCATTTCACCAACATTGATCTTTCGTTAAAAATCTATCGTCAAATTTAACGTTTGTTAAATTTGTAACCAAGTATCATTTATATTGGCTGCAATGAAATATCAAATTACTCGTTTCCTATTGGCTCCAAGTTTTGACAGTTATTAAAACAAGCAAGTTTGTCAAATATTTGTCAAGTAGGGTTATAATCAGCTTTAAATAAGTGAAAATGAATGAACATAAGAAAACCGTAATGTTAAAAGTAATTGTTGCATAGGAGTATATGTAAAGACTCTCGGCATCAAAATTGTTATAATTTTTAACCTTAAAGTAATATTAAATGTTTAACAAAAAAACATAATTAAAATATTACAATTTAAAATTTTTTTTAAATATAAATTCAAATTCGTGTAATTTATTTAAAAATATTTGCGAAAATGATCATACAAAACTGCAACATGCAAGTCAATAGTAAATAAACGAGTCGTTAAATATTTGACGGTGGAATATTCGATCGTCAAATTTGATCGTAAATTTGACCAACGTTAACTACATTTTGCAATGGTGAAACAGATTTTCATGAGTTAACGAGCGTCAAACCATTTGACGTCGATCAAATGCCTTGACGAAGGTTGGTGAAACCGGGCATTATTGTTATATACTATTTTAATTTATTTTGAGTAAAAATGTTCGTTTTTGTTGAAAACACAGACGTCTGTATGTGCCAAAAGCTAACGGTTTTAAATTGTCATCCTGGTTTTAATATGTTGCAGCATTGAATGAAAATAACCACATCACTTTTAGTAGTATAGGTACTTTTCAAAGTAATGTATTACATTTTCAGTTACTGGGTAAATGACTGTTATTTTTGTTCGAGATACAAAAGGTAGAATGCGTATGTTATGCATACTAATGTTTTTTACCGGGAAATAAATGTCAATGTCAACAAAGCGTGATACAGCATCACCAATAGATATAGGTAGCGTATAGAATATCGAATCACTATTATATTAAGAGTGAAAATTAGATCTTGTAATGTGATGCTACTTGGATATATTATATAGGTACATATTATTATAATAAAAATCTCTTTTAAATATCGAAGAAGTTTCTTTTGATAAATATTAAAAATGAACTTAAGTTAGTAAATTCCTACGTTCAACATGTATGCAGTTTAATAAATTTTAAGCAAACTAGAAAGAGACAGCTTGCTTTAATTAGATGTTTTAAAGATGCGACAGTTATGTACAAAATAAAAATTCTAAACACGACCGTAGTACACACAAAGGCCACCTTCAATAGAACCAGATTTTATATTCAAATTTACCACAATTAAATCGACGTGATGTAGAATTCACAATAGAATTTCAACAGTACTTGCCATGTAGCAGTTAATTTCTAATTAGGTAGACACATATTAATTAAATGGCACCATACTAATTAAAAATTTTTAAAGCATTCAAGCCAATTTTTTGTAGGCATCCTTGAACTAAACACAATAATTCCTCGCTTTTTAAAGAATACAAATCATAATAGTATTGTATAAAAAAAGCGAAGAAGAATTGTGCTTGATAATGTTCAATACGATATTGTAATTAAAATTTTGGTTTTCAATTTAAACATAGACATTTAAAAATAAAATGAAAGCTGAAAACCAAGATCTCAGTAATTCGAGTCTTATATCATTTATTTCTATTTATTATGTAATGCTGCAAAAACTTGACTAATCGCTAGAATTTCAAAATTGTATAAAATAGCAAAAAAAAATTCATTGCAAATTATAATAATGTGCCAAGCTATATATACAAAAAATCTAGTTTACATTTTAAGCGATATTCAAAGTTAGTCAAAAATTGGTATGAGAGTTATATTATATAACTAGCTGGCGGCCCGGCTTCGCTCGGGTTTCAATTTGATTGGCAATTGAACTTTTCCATTACTGCAATTTAAATGATGTGCGATTCAATTTATAAAACAAACCATTCACATAAACCACAATAATTACTTACTACTGATCATCACTACGTTTACTTACTTGCCATTTACTACCATCAACTTGCAACCCTCACGCCATCTATCGATAACCTTTCGATAACCTATTGTTTTAACCTGTTCGCGTATAAGTCGTATAAAAAATACATATGCAATCTGCATAATATATCTAAGCTATGGTGCAAATATGGCTTTGATACCTCTTGCGGTTTCCGAGTTTACCTAAGCCTAACAAACGCACAATCGATTTTTGTGATTTTGAAAAAAAATATAACACTAATTTTGAATTTCAAAGTTATTCAACAAACTACAACTCAAAATTGTTCATTTTACAAACAAAAACTGAACTAAAGCAAAACTAACTATTAAAACTGGTATTCATATTTTTAATAAAACTGTTTGTTTAGCATTTCTCTTGACAATATTGGAAACGTGTTCTGGTAACTTAACATTTCTAATAATGTTTAATAGTATATTAACTGACGAGATGTTACCAGATGATGCTATGTATGTTGAACATACTGTCATAAGAACATTATAATATAAAGATTAGAGAATGTCGTGATGTTTAAATTATTAAAAATTGTTTTTTTTAGTAGTAACTAATTAAATAAGTGACAGATAAAGCAAATTATATAAATTATCTGTCCCTGGTTGGGACAGCTAAAAAATTAGTTGTTAACCAGGCTTAATTTAGAAAGACTATTTTATTTAACCATCTGTATTTTCACCAACAAAGATTAGGGTTCTTTTCAGTTCCGAACAATATTATATACAGTTATTCACAAAAATATTCGGACGCTCCTATATTATATCAACGTAAATTGTACCTCATGAAAACTTTTTTTCTCATCTAGAAATCGCTTTCACGGCAATACTTATCAGACGTTTTTTGTTAGAAATTTTGATCTTTTATCAAAATTTTTCTATTTCGTTACATCGTTTCCGAGATACAGTGACTTAAACAATACTCATTGTATATGAATAATAATAAAAAAAAAATATTACAATAAAAATCTTTATAAATTTACGTAATCTTACTCTATAGTGATTTTATGACACTTTTTTAAATTATTAAAAATATTAAAATCTATAGTACAACAAATAGTAAAATCTCGGAAACGGTACAACAAAATAGGAAAATGTGTAGAAACAGAAATAAAATCTTCATCAGGAACAATTTACAATGTTAACATAGGATTGTCTAAATATTTTTGTGAGTAACCGTAGTTATTTAATTGATTGTTAACATTTTCTTGAGCCTTTCAGGTCTGACTTGGTGGTATTCTCTATTTTATCAGATGCTCCTAATCCACACGAAATCTTAAAACATAAATTTGAAGGTATCATAAAGGATAGAAAGAGATTTCCATCGATGTTTAGAAATCTTAGTTAGCATAAACTTCGAACGCTTTGCCAAATTTGTTTCGATTATATAAATTTTAATATTAAAATTCGTTTTTAGAATTTTATCCAGTTATATCTTCTGGAAGTCCTTTTTTTATTTTAAATGAGACGCGTTTCGGGAATCTTAATTATCGTATTCCCATAACAGGAATATAAATTAAAAAAAGGACTTATAGATAGGACTGTTAGGATTTCTTATATATTATATGAACATTTTTAACATTTAATTTTTATATTATGTAATTTAATATCAAGACGAGCTTTTATAGTAATTGCAAAGGTACTGAATACATTATCAAAAAGAAATCATAAACAATAGAATTACCATTCTAAACTATGAATAATCCATATTATAACTCACTATAATATACAGTATAGGTAGTGGTTTTCTGTTGCAATTTTCCTACAGGTACACTTACCCTTAAATTGGTGGCAACATAGTGGCTAAGTTAGCGACCAAGTGTGAAAGTTATCCAGTAGTGTAATTTTCCACAAGTATTTTCAACAACAGTGTACAATTACTATCTGATTCCGTAAAATTCAACTTTATAGTAAAAAAATTACTTGATAAATACCACTTCGTTGAAGAAGTAGCTATTTAAGAGAGTAACCAAAACATATCCTTTAGGTAAGGAGTACCTAATCATATATCAGGACGAGCGGCGAGTTATTTGATTTTAACCTTCACGTCAGCAAATAATCAAATACAGTATAAATCTAATTAAAACATAACCTGATCCAATGTAATCAACCATTCAGCCGTTCATTATCGCGGCCAATTATCAGAAATTATAAAATTCAACACTCACTCCTAAAGGTTCAGTAATTCCCATCTGGTGCAAAATTACCCGTTAATTTTACATTGTCAGGTTAATTTATACAAACAAAATGTATTTTTAACAAATAATTTCCCATCAATGTTAAATTTGACTGAATTACAAGGTAATTGTACAACATTGTAGAAATTTACTCCATTAAATAAATTTCCATCTAAATTACTGGCTACTTTGTTGTAACTGGTAATATCGCCACTATGTTGCCACCAATTTTAGGATAAATTTACCGCGAGGTGTACTTAATACTCCTATTTTCGGGGTAATTTTACATATTTTCTGGCTAAAATATGAAATTTCACCGTTTTTTTTTTGGGTAAGTTTACCCTTATTAAGTGGAAAATTTTCACGGGTAAAATTACGTTTTACAGTGTATATTAGGTTTGTTATAGCCTATCAACACTCAAATAATTTTGAAGTCAGTTTTAAAAAATTGAGTAGCATAATTTTACTTCAAGCTATATCTCTTAAAAGCGGTCGTATTTACATCTATTGTTAACAATCTTAAAATTGTAGAAAAAACATGTTTTCGTATGTAACTAATAAGAAACCATATTTAGTACAATTTATCATAGTTTGATAATACATATAGCATATTTTCATTATTATTGACATGTAAATTACAAAGAATTTTCAAGCTGTGAGTAGCGTGGGAAATTATTCACCCGTTACTACATTGAGAATTTTATAGAGGTGAGATACATAAGTACTATATCTACGATTTTGTTACATATTGATTTCGGAGTGATTATTATGATTGCTACAAATTTTAACTCGTGCTTTTAACATTAATTTACCCGATGTTAAATCATTTAAGTGCGTGGAAATACTAGGCTTTATTTTTGCTGGCACCCTCTGTGAGTAGCAGCTTGTAGTGGTTGTTTGTTGAGTTTACAACCTCAATGTAATCTAATTGTTATTTTTCGTTGCGATTGTTCATTCAGTTCAGTCGTCTCAATGTTTAATTTGTTATTTGCATTTAAAATGTGTAATTAATATAATATGCAATCTAAGTTATCAATAATTTGTTTATTATGACTTATGAAAATTTAGAATTTAAAATACATACAATGACACCATAATATCCTTAGTGGAAAATTTAGTATTAGCAGTTTTTCGCCTAACTTACTCAGCTAATGACCGTCTCGGTTTGATGATTATATAAAAAGTGGTCTACGTCAGTCAATTACTATTATTAAACTTAAAGATTAATACCCATTTGCAACATTGGGTTTGTCTTTTGCCTTTAAGACTAGAGGTTGTGAACATTGTGTAGTTGATTAAACGCTACTCAAATTTAGTTTGCTAAACGGAATGGGAATCGCAAGTCCAATATCATTAGGGGGCGTCCATTAATTACGTGAGGTCAAATTGGGGGGGGGGGGGGTCCGGCAGAATCTCCCCAAGGGGAGGGGGGAATCAACGAAAGTCTCACGTCAACTTTTTAATTCAGAGAACATACGTTTATTATAACAGATAACATTTTATATTACAAATTTAATCCCGATGATAGGCAATATTATTAAATATAAAATTAATATAATATTTTAACTATTTGAAAATTATATAGTAAATCTCACCGGAGGGGGTCCCACAAAATCTCACCAAGGGGGAGGGCGGTCTAAATTTACGACAAAACACCTCACGTAATTAATGGACGTCCCCTTAGCAGTCGTGTTTTCATGTTGCAAAACTGATTTTGCAGTTTTCAGTTTTAATGAGCGGGATGCTCCATACCACATTGTAACCTAATAAATAATATGCAATAGTAGCCAGTGAATCTTGACGATTTTGTTAATTTTTTTAAATATAAAGAATTAATTTTCCAATTTAAAAAATTTAATTTATTATCGTGAGCGCTTGAAAATTCTCTAATTTGTTTAGTGAATTCTTACCGGGGCGAACGCTTTTTCAACCGGGGCGATCGCCCCGTCTGCCACCCCCGTAGCGTCGTCACTGGTTCGGAATGTTCTGAACTTCTCCATAATCTTAATATAGTTAGGTAATTCCCAGTTACTGGTTGAAAGAATAAATCAGATCCAGTGTCCTTTGCCTTGGCAAACAATATGTTCGTTGGAAGTTTTACCAATTGAGAAACATTCGGTTCGGTAATGACTAAAGTAAAAATAATAAAACATAACAAGTATAATAAATCAATAAAAGATCAATATAATATTTCAGCTTTCGCGGTAGAAACCCTGGGCTTTTCGAGTAGCTTTGCAAAGGCTTTAGTCGCTTGGTTCGGTTGTAGTTTAATCGATGTGTGTGGGGACAGACACGTAAAGAGTTTCTTAATCAAAAGGATCAGTTTGTGAATTGAACGAGGAAATTCTGCTTCGCTCTAAAGTCGATACATACAGGGGCAATCATGACAAATCTTTCCACCTTACTGGATAATTTGATATTCATTTTATAACTTCTTAATTCTGTTATTGTTATTAATTTATAATTTATTGAAAAATTAGTAAAAATCAATGTTAGTGATTAATAAACTTGGTAAAAAATTAAATAATAAAATTTAGAAGTGATTTATAATATTTATGTACTAATTTAATGTCAAAGGTCTATTCCAATTCCATCATTGATAACATCAACATAAAATTAAAAAATTTATAATAATATTATTCATTTAAATTGTTACATGGATAAAACTTTTTCAAAATTGAACTATTTTGTTTTCCATTACAAGCAAATGCAATTGTTTTAATTAAAAAAGGGTTCTATGTAAATATATCTCTGAATTCAGCTAGCAGAACAAATCATAAGTGTAAGCTTATAAAATTTTAAATCAATTTTCATAATAAATTTCAACATTTCAACTGTAAATTCAATTACAGTTTAAAATCAACATTGTTGACGCAACATTATCAAGCAACGGCTTGCTAAGAGTTTTTATCACTGCAAATCTGAGACTATAAGAAAAATATAATTCAATATTGACTGACATTAAGGTACCCAGTTCGAATCCGGGAAGAATCTAAAAAATTTGAGATGACCTTCTCTAGGTTGATGATTGCCACCATCAATTCTCCGACCTGGTTTAAGCAGCCATGGAGTGTAAATGCTTAATCCTCTTCCATGAGAAAGGCTTATGTCCAACAGTGGTCGGAAAAGGCTTAGAAGAAGAAGATACAACATTTTAGGATGATCGATAAGACTTCGGCACAGGTTGCTGTAGATTTGTTTTGAAAATTTTTTGTTTTCATTGACAAATTGAGAACAAAACTTACTTCATATTAAGTAGGAAATTTAGTAATACTATTAGATTATTATTATTATTATTTGTATAATAGAATGGTATTATATGTAGTTGCAATAAATCACGAAATTATTGTTTAAAACGATATATCTAAACTATCTAGCCAAGCGATTGCATCGGACGATAAAGAATGTAGCTCTTTATTGTGGTTCAATAATAATAATAATGTTCGTAATGTTGTTAGATGTATCATTCCAGCTGAGACCTCATTGTTCTACAGCCGAGTTTTGAGGAATGCCACCAACAAATTTTCTGATATTAGGTATCGATTATATGTTCCAGATAATATTTTTGTCTGAAAATTCCTGGGACGTCACTGAAATTCGTACAGAATCAAAATTTACTAATATAAGCTATATATTATTTTAATTCCAGCTAGGAACAACTTATTTAGAATTAGCCCTTGAAATGTTAAAATAAACTGTTGGAAGTTAGACGGTAGGTGGTGGGTGTACAACCGAGAGGAAGTAATAGAGATTTTTTAATATAAGTAATTTTAAAACAACCAACCCGCCTTAAGGGCGTAGTCAATAATTTCACCTGGAATCGGTGGTATCCAGTAATCATATTAGGTTGTTGCCCGCTAGGACACGAAGTCACCAGCCCCTGCTTGCTTATAAGCTTGCGGAGGCAAAAGGGGGTGGATCGAACTTCTCGTGGTTAATTGCCTTCCCTGCAAAGAAATGTGAACAAAAGAAAACACAATTTGATCAACAAAATGTTTAATGACTTTAGCAGATTGACTCGTTATTACAACTTCCAACGTATATAAATTTGACTCGGCTATCTTCTTTTGAGTCACCGACAATTGCGATAGTAAAAATATGTGTTCGTCTGCACAAAATCTAACAATAAATAAATGACTCACCAGTACTGATTGTCTTACAAAAAGTAATACGACAGGATGTACCGCCAGCTTCTGTACAGGAACGACGCGAGTTGAAAATGCCAGCACTTGCCAATGACTTCCTGATAGCTCTACAGGTGAACAGATGACCTTGCGATAACTGAACAGTAATCGTCTCCTATCTCCAGCAACAGATGATTCGGTGTGAAAAACTTGTACACTCGGAAAACTTGATCGCAAACAAACCAGGTACCCAGGTAGTAAAACCACAGACAACATTCGCATAGGAACTTGATCGTGTTACAAAAATTATGATCTTGCAATCAATGAATTTACTGCTCGACAAATCTTAAATTGGATCTCGTGCTTGAGCGATGTTATAATTTCTTGTACTATCACAAGTTATTGCGTTTGGCGTTCTCGGGAACTCACACGGATTAAAACTCGTAGAAATATCACTAATTACTACTCCGGAGTATCACCTCTAACCACAACATAAACGCACGACCTCTTCGATTGCGATTCAAATCTCAAAAGCTTCGAAAAATTCGCTTTACGCCGAGACCTTGAGGGCGCGTAGTACCTTACAAGAACGCTAGGGGCCGAATTCCATTAGCGTCGCGTTTGGGAATTCTAAGTAGGTAATTATTTACATAATTCCGTTACAATTTCTATTGCTTTGATTGAGGCTATAATAAGAGTTACAAATTACCCTAATTAACATTTGGTCATTTGCCTTATTTTACAAAGTTGAAATTTTGACCATATAAGATCTGACGTCACAAAACGCATATTAAATTTCAGATTTAAATCGTTACAACATGGAACATTAATATGATATTAGTTATCATTAATAGTAATTAAATAAATATTAGTAATCAAAATGTTAATAGCTTCCATATATCTTTAGTGGCTTAAATATCTATTAATACGCTGTACTAGGAAATATATTATAATAACAATGAAGGGTACAATTTATCTTGATTTGTTTATATTTTATTTTAAATTAAAATTCCTGCCGTTGTAGACCAGGAGCAAGTTTTATGATTTTCTTCGATTTGTCGTTTTTGGGAGATATTTTAAACAGTTTAGTGGTCTCGGTGACATGCTTGCTTCAAATTCTATGCTCTTCGTAGATTGGTTGTTTTGGAGAAATGGTTTTACTAAAATAATTATATCGGTGAAACACTCTATTGATGCAATCCCCGAAAGAAGATTAACTACTTGCCATCGGTGGAGTATTTCGCACAATCCGCACGTTATCTGTATATTTGGAAAATCTATCAATTTAATAGTACCAGAAAATTATAAGAATAAAAGCTTGAGCAAAGGATTTCTTGTTAAATAATCCTCTTACCTATTATCTACTTAATTTTAAAAATTGGTAAAAGATTATAAAGATACTTCACTTTTAGTACAAAGAGTGCCGTGATTGCTTTATTATATTTTATATCAATTTCGTACTGTGCTGGTATTTTGTATTAAATTAAATTAAATAACCTAGATCTTAACAAAGTGTAATTTAATTTATTAATATTTGCTAATTAATGACGTATTTCTGCGGCTTTTAGAAAACACTTTAGATTCCATTATAACAAATAGTAGTAAAGTTTTTAAATTGCTTCTAACTTTTGTTATATTCAGATGGTGTATACTAACAAAACAACAGAATTGATTTTATGGAATGCAATATCTCCGACGTATCGGACGTGACCGCGTATTTATTTTATCAGGGGCGTTCTAGCACAAGAGTTGAGTTGACAGGGTTAACTACGGCTATCCATTTAATAAGAAGAACTCGATAACAACGTTTGCTTTTCTACAAATTGATCATAATGCGAAATGTAAAATCGCAATATTTTAAAAAAGTTTTGGGGTGAAATTTATCTCAGCCTAATACAAATATTATCATTTTTTATTTCAATTTTCATACAATTTCTGAATTGACATCTTAAGTAAATTTAATTATTAATATAAATTTCTAAATATTATGTTGTTAACATATTTTAAAACTATGTTCTGAAGTATAATTTAAAAAAAAGTCTAAACTTTCTAAAGGCTTTTGTTCTTTGAGAGTTCTTGATAATTAAATTTTTCAGTCAAAAGTAATTTAAAATTTTAACTAAAACAAGTTTGTAACATATCGCTTTTTGTTGATAGCAGGCTTTTCAAATAAATTTGGGTTAAAGTTTGCTTCATTATTTAACTGGAATGTAATTGTTAGGAGTGAGAAGTTTAGTTAAAATCCATTGGGTCAACATCCGAGGTCGTTAATTTGTTTCCGATGACCATTTATCTCCCATAGACGACAACTCATTAGATTTATTTCTTCTGTTATTTTTCCAATCTTTGATAAAATTATGTGGTGTGGGGCTATAATGATACTTTTTTTCTTAATTACATCCTAACGCAAAAAATTAAGTGTGACTCAACATAAAATTGCATTAAAACTATTTTTATTATAAAAGAATACCCTAAATATTTCTAGGACCAAGTTACTTTCAAGTTTCTTTTTAGTTTGAGTGTTATTTGCATCATTAAACATTTTCTATGTGGAATATAACATTAGGTATTATATTATTTATATATTATAATATAAATTATCAGCTTTAAAACGACACATAATCTACTATTAAGTCCTATTAAGTCCTTAATTGTCTTCAATACAAAGTCTCCTGCCGATTGAACAATGTTGTTAATTTTTGCTCGAATTATGCAATAACCTGAATTAAGAACGGTCGAGTTTCAATATTTTAGTTTTTCATACTTCGGTTGCTAGAAATTCCACCTTACCAGACAGGTAATTATAGAAAATTGTAATTTAAACTCGCTTTGGTTGAATAACCCAACGTTTCCTTGTTATAGGAACTAACGTTTGTTCAAATTTTACCCAGTAAAATATTCAATTCTATTGATGTGTTGTAGTACCTACAGATACAGGGGATCTACACTTTAACGTGACCTTTAAACCACAGACGCGGGAGGTATTTAATACCTCAACGATGTTATCAATATCTTTGTGAGTGACAATCGGTTAGAAACTGGTGTATTTGGTTCAAAATTTTGAAATTAAATTGAATTTTTAATAATTTCAATAGTTTTAAACCGTTGATCGTAAACTAAAAACCTTATTTTTTGCTAAAGAATGTAGTAACCCTTTTTCTTCTCCCTCTCTAAGCCACAAAAAGCCCTAATACACTAACTTCATTTGGATAAGCGTGAAAAAGTAGCCAAGAATAACAAAAACTCACCAATTGCAATTTTAATAAAAAACAAGATTTATGTATATTTATTAGAGGAAATTGAATATCTACTACATAATAACGTAGTATATGCAATTCAAAAACATCTGATTGCTTTTTGAGTTCAGAGAGAAAATTCTGAGCTTTTCAATGAATATTATTATCTATACGCTGTTAATGGATTGAAGAGAATAGTAAAAAAAAGGGATTGATCGGCCTGTAAGAATAAATCTCATGATCCATTTGTTTGGTCATGATTCGGTTATAATCGATCACCGTATTGTACATCCAAAGTTAACCATATAAGTAAACTTAATTATTGATTTACAAGTTTACCAGGATGCGTAAATAAGTAGTCTGGAAATGGAATTAAAACTTAACTGATGAAGTGACGTGATTTTGATTAACTTTTGATGTACAGTGGTACCCGGTTATAAAGTACCTCAAGGAACGGACTGATTTAGTTTGTAATAATCGAAGTACGTTATATTGGTAAATATTTACCATTGTGATAAAGGTGGACCGTTTATACTAGTTACCTGATTAGCTGAAGTTTGTTATAACCGGGTCAGTTATACCCACCACTGTTTTTCCTGTACCCACGCAGAGTTTTTAAATTATTTAAAAATGTGGGTTTATAAAACTTAAAATTACACATAAAAATGACTTAATTAATTTTTTATATGAACGTTTTCTTGGTGGAAGCTTGTTACTGCTTCCCATAATTCTCTGCGCAAATCACAGGACAATGGAAGTTCCTTGTTTTCTAAGACTCCTCTTTGTCCAAAACTTTCCTATCTTAGATGTAGCGTTTCACCGAAATACATAGACATATTATTTTACAGTAAAATATTCAAACAATACATTTATCCCTTTTATAATAGAAATTAAATTGTTTTTAATTTTATAACTGACCGATAATGTAATCAAAACTTTACGTATTAGTATGCGCTACGATCTTCAGTGATCAATAATGTCAGTGTTATTATAGGTATCACTATGAAGTTATGCTTAGTTATGCTAAGTTTAAGGTAAATAATATGTCTTAAAAATATTATCTCAAGTTTTAAGTAAACGTCTGCAAAGTTATGAACGCTAATTATTTTCTTACTTTCGAGCTCATTCATTTTAACCGTACGATAAGTTCATTAATCTTGTCTAAGTATTTCCTTATGACCATAATAATATATTAAAAATTTTGAAAAATCCGAAAAGCTTCTTACAGATAACGATAACTTTTAAACATTTAAGGATCAATTAATATTAACAAGTACATAATATGTAAGATATTCTTCATTTTTACTATGTTTATTGTAACCAATAATAAATTGAGCCACTAGGAAGCCAAACCGCTGAACTGAAATAATTAAAAAAAAATTTATTTTAGTAGTATACTACACGACGCGACATGTATTTATTTGATTAGTGCTGAACTGTTGAGAAATTCCATAAGTTTCTGAAATTTTACATCTGGTTTCTAGTGGAGAAAATATTTAAAAATAAAATACCTTTGGAGGAAATTAATGATACAGCGACTTTGGTGAAAAATCTAAGCATCTTATAATTTTGTAAACACTCTATACAGAGGCTTCTTACAGAGTGAGAACAGTGTGGAAAAAAACATACTGGTCCTCTGTACATAGTTTGGAGTTTACAAGTATAATTTGTTTACAAACCGACTGATGCAAGGATAAACTTTGAAATTACGAATGTTTTCATTTAATTATTTTACATATTATTAAGTTATTTTCATAATAAACACCAACATTTATAAAAAATTTAGAAGCGGTTATTATGAATTATTATCTTGTGGTTTTATTAACGGTGGAGTTAATGTTTGGAGGACGATACATTAAAACAACCAACCCGCCTTAAGGGCGTAGTTAATAATTTCACCTGGAATTGGTGGTATCCAGTAATTATTTGTAGTTGTTGCCCGCTAGGACACGAAGTCACCAGCCCCTGCTTGCTTATAAGCTTGCGGAGGCAAAGGGGGTGGATCGAACTTCTCGTCGTTAATTGCTTTCCCTGCAAAGAAATGTGAACAAAAGAAAACACAATTTGATCAACAAAATATTTAATGATTTTAGCAGATTGACTCGTGATTACAACTTCCAACGTATCCAAATTTGACTCGGCTATCTTCAACTTTTGAGTCACCGACAATTGTGATAGTAAAAATATGTGTTCGTCTGCACAAAATCTAACAATAAATAAATGACTCACCAGTACTGATTGTCTCACAAAAAGTAATACGACAAGGTGTATCGTCAGCTTCGGTACAGGAACGATGTTAATTGATACTTCCAACACTTGCCAATGACTTCCTGATAGCTCTACAGGTGAACAGATGACCTTGCGAAAACAGACCAGTAGTGGGATTCGATTTACAGCAACAGATGGTTCGGTGTGGAAAACTTTCACACTTGGAAAACTTGATCGCGAACAAAACAGGTACCCAGGTAACAAAATCGCATACAACATTCGCATAGGAACTCTTGGTTTCGTGTTACTTAATTTATGATCTTCCATACAATTGCAATTGCGGCTCGACAAAATCAAACAGGCTCTCGTGCTTGGCGTTGTTGAAATTTCTTGTACAACACAAGTTATTTCGTTTGGGCGTTCTCGGGAACTCACACGGATTAAAACTCGTAGAATTAAAACAGAATACTACTCCGGAGTATCACCTCTAACCACAACATAAACGCACGACTTCTTAGTTTGCCGTCCAAATCTCAAAAAGCCTCGAAAAATACGCTGTACGCCGGGACCTTCAGGGCGCGTGGTACCTTTTAAGAACGCTAGGGGCCGAATTCCATTAGCGTCGCGTATGGGAATTCTAAATAGGAAATTATTTAACATAATTCCGTTACACACCCCCTCCCCAAATATCTCCTCGGTAGATGGAGATAGCTATCAACTAACCCAAAGTCTGCAAAAACTGTGCTCTTGCGTTGAAGACGCAGCCCCCTAACTGTAGGATAAACTAAAAAACTTCGGATCAAAACTATCCTAATTTCCCAAAAACTAAACCATAAAATAAAAAAATAAGGTAGGTATTCAACCTGATAACGAAACGTTACCTTTAAATCCGCCTAAGCGAGAACCCTCATGACTAAGCTTGGTAGCTTCAAAAAGTCATCAACAAAAAAACTGCCATTTATGCCGTCACATAATGGACTTAAATGCCCCTAGGCTAGTACAGCTCCCCATAGGACCCGTACTAATATAAAAAACTCAGATTCCAACGAATCTCAACAATACACCCAATGGCTACGCCGCCCAATGGTGTTTTGGAATGGACCGCATAGGACCCATTCGTGCCTGCTCGAAAGTGTATCTAATCCCAACTAACACACCCAGCGCAAAAATTCGTTCCGGACCAACGCACTCAGCGTCGTTGGAACATAGGAACTGTAAGTAAAAATAAAAAAATAAACTTCCGTTTTAATCATAAAAACCCAAATCCTCTACAGCTAGTAGACTACGCATTCCTAAGCGTGAGATTAAATCTCAGATGGCGCAATTAAAAGCTTCCGATGTTATGCTAATTAATTGAAAAATTAAAACCCAGGAAAACAAAATATACCCAACCCTTCCCAGGAATGTTACAAATAGGATCCCAATGTGAAATAGGAAGGAGGTAGAAAGGAGGAAAGGTAAAGGAAGGTAATAGGAAACAGAAGGATAAATGACTTCCGTAATTAATGTTTCCCCGCAGCAATGACGTAATCGATGATTCGTCCTCGCGTATGGATGATAACAACGCGTCGTGGACCGCCAATCAACAGATCATCGCCACCGCAACGACAAAACACCAACGACTTGGTCGAATTTGAGGACGGGAGGAAAGGTTACCCCGGGGAATGACAGTATGTCATTGAGAGCCTGAAAAACTCACGTAATCCGCCCTCAAAATTACGGTCATCGTCCGGGACTTAAATGACTGAGTTCCGGAGACTGCACGACGAGAGACCTCCACAAACACCCAGGGCTACCGCTCGCAACGTTAACACGGACTTTCCAATTGACCAACCCCACCGCAACGGTGTAGCGAAGCCTAGCCTAAACAGGGTCTTCAGGTGTAGTCAACCTTTGCGTACGCGCAAAACGAAGGATGGCTTCACAGCACGCTTGGCGTGAGAGCGAATTCCCCCGCCCCTGCAATAACCAGAACCGAAAAAACCAAACGAGTCGGGACTTATTGACTCCACGGAAGACGGTAGTCTGATGTACGACATACGGGCTAACAGGTGCTTGAGCAGAACCCTGTAAAAAAACTCTGATCTAGATGTTAACCGACCAGGTTGTGACAACATTACCCAACCTCCACCCATTATGTTGAATCACTCCATCCCACAACCTTCCTCTGCTCTATTATCCTGAGGATGCTGCTTCAGATCTTTGATGTGGAACACTCCCACATCTTTACCCCGTTCGTTGACCAGACGGTAGGTCAAAGGACCTGTAACCTCCTTAACTCTACATTTGACATACTTCGGTGCAAGTTTACTGACGAAATGCTTACTAGCGTTGGACAAAGCGAAATTCCGGCGCCATACCGTCTCACCCACCCTAAAGCGCGTGGTTCGCTTCCGGAAGTTGTAATGTGAAGCATTACGGCGGTAAGCACTCCCTAACCGGTTCGTAACATCATTGTAGAGCTCATTCAGTTTATTCATCTCTTCCGCAATTCTTTCGCGACTCCCTAAGGTTACGTCTCCCTCTCCCAATTCCGACACGCGACCGTAATAATCTCCCTTCGCAGGAACGGTCCTGCCTAAATTTAGGAAAGAAGGTGTGAACCCAGTCACCTCATGAGTTGCGGATCTAATAGCGTGGGCAATCTTGTGGATTTCCACATCCCATGTCCGGTGGTCTTGTTTGACATAAGATCTGATCGCAGTACCTACTACTCTATTCACCCTCTCTACAAAATTAACCTGCGGGTGATAGGCTGCGTTATACCATAGATGATTCACCTTGTAGTCGTTCATGAGTGCCCGAAATTCGTGACTGATAAACTGAGGCCCGTTATCCACCATGCATATTTGAGGAACTCCAAATAGCAGGAAGACTTGGTTCTCTAAAAATTCGCAAATCGACTTTGCGGTAGCCTTACGTAAGGGTTGTACCAGCACAAACTTAGAAAACCAATCACAGACTACAAGTAACATGGTGTTACCCCTAGCAGAACGCGGAAAAGGACCCATAAGGTCGACAGAAATGCACTGGAAAGGAAATCGAACTTTTTTCGGGTTCCCCATTAACCCACTACGCCCTCCCTGACATGCCTTAGACGACAAACACACGGTGCACCGACGCACATACCTAGCCACATCCGCTCGCATCCTTGGCCAATAGTAAAGTTCGCTGATCTTATTCAAAGTTTTAAAAATTCCCAAATGAGCCGAGGTCGGATCGTCATGGCATTCCTTAAAAATGTCCTGGCGTCGCGACTTGGGTATGACTTGTTTCCATTCAATCAAATTGGAAGTCACATCATGATTGTTACTAATAAGTTTGAACAGAAGCCCCCCCTCTATGCGCCAATCAGGATAATTCACCGGATTTTCGCGAACTCTGGCCAACATGCGTCGATACCACGCATCGAAATCGCCCTCGGACAAGTCAAGAGAAGACACCTCCAAAGGTGCGCGTGATAGTGCATCCGGCACTACGTTCAATTTCCCTTTCCGATGCTGGATGTTAAAAGAATGTTGAGCTAAACGTACGCTCCACCTAGCCAGCTTATTCGTGGGACTTTTCATCGATAAAAGCCATAACAAACTGTAATGGTCCGTAACCACCGTAAATTCGGTTCCCTCTACATAAGGTCGGAATTTCTCGATGCCGAAAATTACAGCTAAACATTCCCGTTCCGTCGCAGAATAATTCCTCTCGGCTTTGTTGAGAGTTCTCGAAGCATAGGCAATTGCACGTTCTTCGTCCCCTTCCCCTTGACTTAAAACACAACCCAACCCGTAGTTTGAAGCATCACACTGTATGTAAAATTTCTTACTAAAATCCGGACTAGCCAAAATAGGCGCAGTAACTAACAACTTTTTTAAGTTTTCAAATGACTCATTAGCGTCAGGAGTCCAGGTAATGGATTGACGCTTGGCCCGTCCCTTAATAAGCTCGGTGATGGGAGCCGAATAATTTGAAAAATTAGGAATGAAACGCCGGTACCAACCAATCATACCTATAAAACGTTTGACACCTGTCGTGGTGGTCGGTTTAGCTAGTCGTGTGATCGCTTCAACCTTATCTGGATCCGTGTGAAGTCCAGTTTCGTCGATAATGTGACCTAGAAACTTAAGGCTTGACCTACAAAATTCACACTTTTCCAAATTAATGGTTAGGTTGGCTTCCTGTAGACGAGAAAACACCTGTTCGAGCAGATGTAAGTGCTCTTCGAAAGTTGCCGAGATAACGATGATGTCGTCCAAATACACCCAAATTCTCTCTCCGAGAAGAGATCCGAAAATATTTTCCATCAGCCGCTGCTGAGTCATGGGAGCGTTAGAAATTCCCATGGGAACGACCACGTATTCGAACAACCCTCGACCCGGTACTGTAAAAGCCGTCTTCTCGCAGGAGGATTCAGTGAGAGGTATCTGCCAAAACGCCTTCTTTAAATCGATGGTCGATAAAAAACGCGCGTCGCGGAGAGATGTAAGAATCTCCTCAGGCGTGGGTAACGGAAAAGCATCGCGTTTGCTTAACCGGTTCAACGACCTCCCGTCATAACACAAACGGTGCGACCCATCAGATTTCTTCACCAATAACATTGGAGAAGACCACGGCGATTTTGACGGACGTACAATGCCCATCTCCAACATCTTGTCGAGCTCTGCGTGAGCTATCTTACGCATAGCCGGAGACAACGGATACGCCCGTTGTTTGAGAGGAGCAGCATCCCCAGTATCAATGTTGTGAGTAATCTTATCTGTACGAGTAAGACCATCACGAGAAAGTAATTTAAATTTATTTTTAATTTCAGTGAGAGCAACCTGTTGTTCTAGGTTTAAGTCCCCAGCAGATCTTATCAGTTTCAACGATTGGACCTCGTCCACAACGTACTGATCTTGACGGAAATCTGCTCGAACCCCAAACAGCCGGCAAAAATCTATCCCTAAGGTCAACCCTATATGTATGCTTTTACATACCAGAACCTCTAGTGGTCGCACCACTCTGCCAATACATAATGGTAAATTGACCTTACCCAAAATCTCCTGCGGCGTTCCGTCCGCAGACCGCAAAACCGAAGTACCCCCCTTAGAAAGTATAAGGTCGAGCTTATCTACGAGGTAATGACCCTCGGTACCTAAGATAGATACGCTAGCACCTGAATCTAGCAACGCTGTCACTGGCTCTTCACCTACTTTTAAATTAATATAAGGACGTTGATCGGAAGTAGGATGGAGGAAAAGAGTAGAATCATTGGAGGCCGATCCGCAAAAATCGCGTATTTTTGCCAACCAATTCTTCCAGTCTCCTTTCGCGACGATTTTAGCTTTTCTTAACGCCGCGAGGGACGCGCCGCGACGCCTCCTCGCCCTACGGCGTTTTTTGAACCCTTACTACAGTCACACATGTTGGTAGCTTTACCCTTGCGGCCACAACCGCTACAAAAAATGGAAACAGGTTTAGGGCATGATCGAAAATGGTGCCCCTGCTCTGAGCAGTTCCAACAATTACCTACATTAAATCTCCGTTGAGAGCTCGGAGCGGGTGGAGTTACAATTGAATTCTCAGAGGCGAGTGTCGACGCGGACACTTCCCTAGCAGTCCATTGTACCAAACGTTCCGCTGCCTGGGCCGTTTGAATAAAAACTTCACGGTTCGACGTGAGAGTCGGTCCCATGGCTAACGAAATTGAAGGCAATAAATTCCTTCGAATCACCCACAATTGATCTTCCTCCGAAGGAACTGGAGAAATTCGCGAAAACTCGGCAAACATTGATTCAGCAAAACTACGCACCGACTCGCTAGGTTTCTGTTTCCGATTACGGATTTGTTCAATGTACTCGCGACTGAAATCGAGGGACAAAAAACGAATTTTTAATTCCTCGACCAGCTGCGCCCATGTGGTGATAGCAGTAGTACCTAACGTCCGATACCAAGTTAATGCTTCGCCTGTGAAAAATTCGACCGCCTTATCGAATAATACTTTTTCGCTTATTCCCCGAGAACGTGAAAGTTCCTTTGCTCTCTCAATAAAACTAAATAATTGCTCGGACCCCCCTTTACCATCGTAAGACAAATTCCATTTATGTACGGCCGAGTTGGAATTTTTATTACTAATTAACGATTGTAACACAGTAGTTAAATCGGGATTACTAACCGGTGGAAGTAGAGATGACTTACGCATCGGGCTCTCAAACATCGAGATCCCGGGATCTTCGTAGACTTCCTCTTCTTCATTTTGAGTGATCACATTCTCCAATTTAACCCTAAGCGCAAGAATTTTTGCTAACATTTTTTCCCTATCAGCTTTAGGAGCACCCTGTACTATCTCTATGCGGTTGTTATAATGCGCGAGCCGGTTGGTGGTTTTCTCGAGCGCTTTAGCGTCAACCGTTCTTTCAAGTTCCTCGATAGAAATTTGAATCTCATTTAACGCCCTATTAGTAGCTTCGAAATCAGCTATTAAATTCGACGGACTATAACTGTGTGGATTGGTGAAAGATGTAAATTTTTCACTACGCATTAATTTATTAAGTTCTTTACGAAGAGAAGTAAGGTGTTGCGGCAAAGTTGAAAGGTCTTTTCCTCTAATAAGAAATTCCACATGAATTTCATCGCGGTTAAGTGCATGAACGTAATTAGTAGCCGACATGTTAAATTAAATTTATTAAAATAATTTATCGTAACTGTAGATAATGGTCGAAAAGCCAACAAAATTGAATGCAAGGTCATACAATCAAATATTCGCATACGCAAATACCTGGTTCAATCTTCAAACAAAAGATTAATTCAAAAATTTTATCACGTGTTCACACTATGCTACGCTTGTATGTATTTCGACGTACCACCTGTATAAAATTTGATGCGAAAAAAAATACCACTGTTGCTGTGACTTCTAAAACAATCTACTGCCCGCAAGTCAATAAAAAAACCGAACAACCGTTGGAAATTGTAACACAGCAATCGTTCAGGGAAAGCAATCAAGTTTAAAAAAAATGGTCGGCAACTACGTTGGGCGCCAGTAAAACAACCAACCCGCCTTAAGGGCGTAGTTAATAATTTCACCTGGAATTGGTGGTATCCAGTAATTATTTGTAGTTGTTGCCCGCTAGGACACGAAGTCACCAGCCCCTGCTTGCTTATAAGCTTGCGGAGGCAAAGGGGGTGGATCGAACTTCTCGTCGTTAATTGCTTTCCCTGCAAAGAAATGTGAACAAAAGAAAACACAATTTGATCAACAAAATATTTAATGATTTTAGCAGATTGACTCGTGATTACAACTTCCAACGTATCCAAATTTGACTCGGCTATCTTCAACTTTTGAGTCACCGACAATTGTGATAGTAAAAATATGTGTTCGTCTGCACAAAATCTAACAATAAATAAATGACTCACCAGTACTGATTGTCTCACAAAAAGTAATACGACAAGGTGTATCGTCAGCTTCGGTACAGGAACGATGTTAATTGATACTTCCAACACTTGCCAATGACTTCCTGATAGCTCTACAGGTGAACAGATGACCTTGCGAAAACAGACCAGTAGTGGGATTCGATTTACAGCAACAGATGGTTCGGTGTGGAAAACTTTCACACTTGGAAAACTTGATCGCGAACAAAACAGGTACCCAGGTAACAAAATCGCATACAACATTCGCATAGGAACTCTTGGTTTCGTGTTACTTAATTTATGATCTTCCATACAATTGCAATTGCGGCTCGACAAAATCAAACAGGCTCTCGTGCTTGGCGTTGTTGAAATTTCTTGTACAACACAAGTTATTTCGTTTGGGCGTTCTCGGGAACTCACACGGATTAAAACTCGTAGAATTAAAACAGAATACTACTCCGGAGTATCACCTCTAACCACAACATAAACGCACGACTTCTTAGTTTGCCGTCCAAATCTCAAAAAGCCTCGAAAAATACGCTGTACGCCGGGACCTTCAGGGCGCGTGGTACCTTTTAAGAACGCTAGGGGCCGAATTCCATTAGCGTCGCGTATGGGAATTCTAAATAGGAAATTATTTAACATAATTCCGTTACAACATTAGTGTTCAGTCGGTTTAGGTATATAAACAAAACAAATACCGAAGAAAGTCAATAAATAAACACATATAATATTACAAATATTAATGAAAAAAGTAATTAAAAAAGCTCTTATACATATTATATCAACGTTTAACGTCGTATTACGTCATAAACAGTTAACGTTTCATCTTGCTAGAGCTTTCAGTTAGATGAATATTAGATAAATATAGAAATATTGTGTTTTAAAAAATATTAAATTGTGTTTTAAGGTAGTAGCGATATACACCGTGTCCAATAAATTCGAATACACTTTCAAAATCAAATAAATAAAATTAGATAATGTTTAGCTAGTCAAAAAGTGCATTGCATTGAAAGTACATTTATAACGAAAGGTCACAATAAATGTTTTGGAATGACTCCACCTTTAACCTTCTTAACCAGCTTCAAACGCTTCTCAAACCCGTCACAAGCGACACGCAGGGCTTCAATTCACATTTCCTCCTAAAGGCGCTGGATAACTTTCTTAAACTGGTCCAGATTTTCGATTTTATTGTCGTTAATCTTCGAAAGCATGTATGACTACACAAAAAAATCTAAAAAGTTCAAATCTGGAGAGCTGGGAGGCCACTCATTCTTGGGTAGAAAATCGGTAAAACTGGCATGACACCACGCTTGAACCTTATTTGCTGTATGGGATGGTACTCCATCTTGTTGGAAAACGTACTAATCGTTTCCAAAGATGCGTCGTAAGTTTAGGGAAACATTTTTCTCCATAAATTCCGTTTGATAATACTTGGCGTTGATTTTAACACCTTTGTCGATAAATTCGAGTGGAAGTTTTACAAACTGCACCCCAAACCATCACTGAGAACGGATTCTGAAATATAGGGACGTTTTTCTGGTTAGCGGGAATACCCTGTATCTTTACTGCCCACAACCAATCATTTTAAACATTGTGAGGATGTTCCAGAACAAAAAGTTTTTCGTCAGAAAACAGAAAGTCATCACCTGCGTGCCAGAAAAGTTTCGCTTTTGCTCTTTCAAGCCTCTTTTCCTCAGAAGCTCTCGAAACGCCGTGTAACTTTCGGTTTTTGTAAGCGCGACACCCAAGATCAATTTTCAAAATGTTGTGGGCATATCCCTTGGACATATTCAGATCGGCTGCCAATTTTCGTATTGAACGATGGTGTTTTCGTGGAATCCGCTCGCTCACAATTATCACTACTCGTGCTATCCTCACCAACCGCGGCCTACCAGATTTTTTCCTGTCTTTCGAAGAGGAAGTCTCAATGAATCGTTTCATGGTTTTGTAAAGAAAATCGCACTTGATCCCGAGGTTTTTCAGGTTTTTAAAAATGTCACCCGGACGCTCATTATTCAAAAACTTTGCAATTATCACCTTCCGAAACTTCTTCATTATTTTTGTAAGTAATGACAAGTGACAGAAATTTGATATGACCCTTATTTGTTTGCCTAAACATTGCGATGTCAAACTGTAAAAAATCATGTTCATGCAAGTTAGTATTGAATTGAAATACGCGCTCATGAAAGTGTATGCGAATATATTGGACACGGGTTATATCTCCGTAAAACCACTTTTAAATGGAATTTCATAAAATTTTGGAAATGCATAAGGAATATAAACCTTCTCGTATTAACTTGCTTAAATTAAAATTTTTTACCGGTCGAATACAGGAGATATTTGCGACCACAGTTTGAACTTTTTGCATGGTTTGAATGTATCAGTTGACTGAAATGTTTTTAGGCTATTAATGTAATAAAATTAGTCTATTACGACGCATCAACGAAGAGGGTTTTTATTCGACAGGTTATGCAGATGATATAACCATACTACTCAATGAGAAATTTGAAAACACAATTTGTATGCGAATGCAAACAGCTTTCAAATTAGAAGATGAAGTCAAGTATCTGGACAAGAAGTTGAACTGAGAAAAGCACTTAAAAACTAAACTTGAGAAAGCACAGATGGCTTTCTGGCAGTGTCTAAGGGCAATGGGACGGTCATGGGGTCTGTCTCCTAAGATCACCCTGTGGCTCTACACTGTAGTTGTCAGACCTATGCTTTGCTAGGGCGCACTTGTTTGGTGGCCCAGAACTAAAAAAGTAACAGCATCATTCTTCTTGTACTACATTCAGAGGCTATTATGTCTGGCTGTAACTGCAGTAATGCTTACGGCTCCCATTCCGCCGTTGGAGACTTATGTCCGCCTCCCACCACTTGATCTTCATGTCCAGCTGATGGCGGTTTGGGCTGCTCTCAGGCTACGCGATTAGGGGCTGTGGAATTACAGGCGAGGAACTGTCGGTCATATGCAGATCTTATAGAGGATTACTCAACAAGAGTACATTTCTACACCTTGAACTCGGCAGAATTTCCTCTATATTATATATTTGATAGGAAATCAAATATTACTATATACTAACGACTACTACGACTACGAAATATGTCGGACGGTTCCAAAAATAATTTTGGCTCAGGAGCAGGAATTTACTCTGCCGAACTTGACTTAAACATAAGTATACCACTGGGTAAGTACACATCGGTTTTCCAAACGGAACTTATGGATATACCGCACTATACTAAAACAGTCCAGGATAAATGTATCTGTGACAAAAACATACCTACGATATCTACAGATAGCAGAGCAGCACTTGCGGCACTAGGGTGTTACAAGGTCATATCTGGTCTGGTGCTCGAATGCATTCAGGCACTAAATAAGGTGGGTATCTAATTTAAATGTGCCTTTCTTGGGTAAAAGGGCATCAAGGAATAGAAGGTTTGTAAAAGTGAAGAGTTGGTGATAAATGTCTCCAACAGCCTTCCCTGCGGCCCGGAGCTGTTGATCGTGCCAGTTGTCAGAACTACCGACACTCTCCCAAAACAACACATTCTATGTCTGCACTCTAGCAGATAGGCAAAAGAAATTGAATACAGAAAGACAAGGGCAGCGATTAAAGCACTCTCTTGTAAACATTCAAAATATTACTTGAAGCTGTCCAGGAATCAATCTATGGTTAATTGCAAAGATATTGACTGGATACTGCGAATTGATCAAACATATCTCCACAATGGGACTTGTAGATAACATCAGGTTTCGGGGGTGCAACAGAACAGAGGAAACAGCGGAACTGTGTTCTGTCATTATCCGTCGCTAGCGTCAACAACGGGTAACATGCTAGGGGACTACTCAAGTTTATCTTGGAAACCGGATGGCTGGAGAAATAACATCTCCGCTGCATCGGAGATAGTACAAGGGGCCCTATCCTAAACTGAATAGAAAACTTAATATTTTACAACTTTCAATACGTTTTTCTGAAAAATTACATTTTGTGACTTGCCGCTAGGATAAGTCTTGGCGCTCTAGCTTTATAAAAAGTGTAAAATAACTCAGTTAGGATAAGATAGAGGAGGGCTTTTTTATAGTATGGTTTTGTTCAATTACGATAATTATAATTACAGTGTATTTTATTTGTGACTACTTAAAAACATTTTAGTTTTAAAAAGGTGTGTGCATATTTTGGGTTTTATAAAATTTTGATATGGATACACTACTTAAACCACGTATCCATCCATTATTTTAAAGGTAATCACGTTTCTTAGCATTTCAATATATAGAGTTGACAAGAACTGCATCTGAGTGAAGAAATTGATAATTATTGTTGGTAGATACCGCAATATGAAGTAGTTCAGACTATATTGGTGATAACTCAAAATTTTTTACATTACAAAAAATAATAATAACTAGACAAACAAATAAAGCTAATTGCATCATAAAAATAGTAAATAATTGGAATGATATTTTCAGTCGGAGTATAATAATTATAAAAATATTACATTTATAATTTATCGTTTTTATAACTTTCAATTTATTTTATTATGCATATTAGATATGCGCAGCAGATCTGATAAAATTGAACCCTTCAACTATTTGAAAAAGCTCTACAACTGCCGTATAATTGAAATATTAAATAAATTACTGTAAAACGAAAGACGTTTTATTTATTAAATAAAAAGAAGCATTTGAATCATTTAGTATACTTTTGATTATTTAGGTACTTGTTGGACATTTAGTAACCAGGGTCATTTAAATTAATTCTCTGTTGCATCGAGATAACTTGACAAATAAATTAAATTTAATCTTGATTTTTAATTAAAACCCACCGGATGAGCTTTTTTCTTATTTTAGACTACAATAGCATAAATTAATAAAGGTTATTATTGCAATCAGAGTCGCAAGCGTTTTCATTAAAAAACAAATATTATACTACCTGGTATACTTAGGATTAGCCTGGAATACCTTCACCAATTTGCGGTAAGCCTCGTGTGAACGAATTTCAAATTACGGCTAAAAACTGAAATCGTATTATTTTTGTCGAGATAATACAAGAAAGACATAAAATTTATATTGCACATTTAGAAGATAAGATGAAATCTTTTAGAATTCCATATAAGAATTGATATTTTTAAAACGTTCATTTCTGTTTGCAAGCTATATTAAATTTTTTGAACATTTCCTTCGGTAATATTATTAATATCAAACTAAATATATAGGATTTCTAAATAGGAAGGAAAAGTCTACAAGGTACTGCGTTTGTAGATTTAGAATAAAATATTATTCAGTAATTTTCTAATAACATTACCTCTAAGTTGTGATTTATGTACGATACGACCACTTTTAGCGTATTTAATGAAGTCATTCTGATTGAATATTTAACAATTGAAATTTATTTATATAATACATAGGTATTATTAAACAAATATATCACTTTGTCTTAATCAACTAGCAGTCTTTAGTATATTTGCTTTGTAATGAAATTCTTCGATCTTTCAATATGTCGAAACCATCCCAATAGGTCACGTTTGTATACAGCAAAATCTCGTTTATTTCACAATCTTTCTGGACCTTTTTTTGTACGCAGTTGGCAAATACTGATTTATCCTACGTTTTGTCAATTCAATTCTAACCATAACTCTGCTGATTTTTACACTACTATCTACTTTTAAATTCCTTTGATTTGCATAATATTATCATAATATAGAAAAAAAAAGCAGTCAATTTGAAATTTATGGTTATTTATTCATAAAATAACTCTTAAATTATATTTATATTAATTGTTTATTAAACATGAACAAGGATAACCACTTGTCATCAAATACCGAACAATTCGATCTCTTCATTACTCACAGAGATGAACGTGTCGGTGTGCGTTTTGTTGTCCCTTAATTCAGTTTGACATATCTGATAGGATTTCTTTTATCAAATCGCAGGAAGAATAATGACCTGATCCATTCACACTTACTTTATTTTCTTTGATTCAGAAGAATATTTCTAATAAGTTCGCAGTTTAACATTTTTTTCTCGAATTAATAACTTTTGCAGTAAATCAAGTTTTCGATGAAATTATTTTCGTAATTTAACTTTTCTCATTTCTACTTGATAATGTGGTGCATAACTTTCATTAAAATATGTTCATTATGGGAAAGTACGCATGCAATTTATTTAATTAACGATACAAGTTGTAGGCACTTTTTCTATTCTCCGTTTATTAAATTCTAAAACTAAATATTCAAATTTAATAAATCGCACCAAAAGCGACACAACTCAAAGATCTGATATTTTAGTTATTACCATTAATGGTTTCCGTAAATATAACTTCATTATTCATCAAAACCGTGTTTACATAACTTTATCGATCGATTCACAGATGGAACTTGATTTTTAACGCTTTTTAATCTTTTCTTTTTCGCTTTTTGTATTACATTATTAACTAAAGAAAATAATATTTTGCTAGTTCTGGAATACTTATATTTTTGTCATTGGTCGTTTTTGTAGCTGAGATGCGACACATTAAGAATATATTAACTTATATATATATCATTTATTGTAACTTGAAAGTAATTTTTTAAATATTTTTATAATTTTTTAAATTCTAATATAGTCTTCAGTTCAGTCCAAAGCTTCAACGTTTCGGTTAATTAATTTATTTTGTTTTACTGTAAGTGCTATTTTAATTTTGTTTTATTTTAATATGTTATATTAACGTCGTGCTATTGGTATTGGTATATAATTATTTCGGATGGCTAGAAAAAAATTTATCAGAATATATTCAATAGTTAATTAAATTTGATTGAAATAGATAAGCACAAGTTGCTTTTAATACTAATTTATAACTAGATTTGTTATACATAACGTATTTCCGCAAAAGTTACAAATTGCAAGTTGTTTTTGTATGAATGATATATAATTACGAGGCTGTACTTAGACACTTATTATATTTAATGCATTAGGTAAATCCAAAGTACCTAACTAATATTATGTGACGTAACGCCTAACAATAATACCTACATAAATACAAAGATTTCAAATTCTCACCAGTTACTTTGCATGCAGTTGCAAACATAAGTATTGAGTACATTAATTATCTTATAAAGTGAAGTTATATTCTAACAAAATTGCAATGTGGCTGGTAAGTGTAATTACCAATTAAATTATTTTGCAATTAATTGTTTGGAAATTTTAGAATTTAACTGCATGGATTGCACTAGCAATAATTTTAGCTAGCGGCAATCCAGTGAATAATATTGAAAAACAAGGTCAACACTTAAGTAGCATTGCTAAAGAAAATAATGTACAATCTCAAGATTTATTTGAAACTGCTGAAACATCGTATTCTCATAACACGGGAGGTGGTTTGAGTGGAGGTCAAGGATTTGGAGGTGGTCAAGGTTGGGGTGGTGGACAAGGAATTGGTGGTGGAGGAGGGCAAGGAGGTGGAGGAGGAGGTGGTCAAGGATGGGGTGGAGGAGCTGGTGGAGGGCAAGGATGGGGCAGTGGACAAGGTTGGGGAGGTGGTTTGGGACTTGGTAATGGACTGGGAAGTGGAGGTGGTGGTGGTGGTGGAGGAGGAGGAGGAGGGGGAGGTGGGGGTGTTGGACAAGGATGGGGTGGAGGAAGTGGTGGTGGTTCTGGCATTGGGACTGGTTCTGGAGGTGGAAATAGACCAGGAAACTGTGGTGGAAGCACTTGTGGAGGTAATGGTGGAAGTGGAGGACATGGATACCATCATCACCACCATCATCATTCTAATAGTGGTTGTCAAACATGTAATGGTAAAAAGTAATTTTATTTTTTGTTATTAAAATAACACAACTAATAATTTGCTCTGAACTTTGTTTGACATTAAAATAATAATATTAAAAAAATTGATTGTAGTTTTATTTGATTTTCATTTATTTATAAGTTTTCAGTACTATAAAAAAGTTAGATGTGAAACATTTTATATAGCTACAGCCAGACTCAAATAAATTGGTACGTGGATCACAGATTTCTGATTAACAAAATGTTATTTGGCATTATTATAATTCCGTGAGTCGCGCGCGTCGTTTAGGACTACTTTTAAATAACAAACTATTTGAACGTCTTGTCGTCAAGGAAGTGTCTCGGTAGTCGGTACAGGTGATTATGTTAAGAGAGTCGATAGTCTTTTTTTATAAGTCAATATACACAAGGCGAAACTATCAGTAAAGGTGCACGAGTTATAGATTGAACTACAAATACCAACATCAATACTAAACTGGTGAAAATATTTTTCTATGAATTGAGAAAATCACCAATTCAATTTTCGGGGATTAACCTTGATGAAATAAAGTAATAGAAATAATTGTTTTTTAATTTCAGTTCTCAAATTGTTAAGTAATCGGTTTTATTAAAATAAACTCTAAAATAAATTATTAAAGCAAGACTAACGCGAAAATATACGACTTTATCAAGATTACATAGACGTCTGAGTATAGATATTTATTTATTTGGGTCTGAATAATTAACTATATTCAATAATTATAATATCTATTTTCAGTTTGACAATATATAAACAAGATTTAGTTTATTATTTTCCTTATGTTTCGTTTGGAAATACCAATTCATAAATATATATTATAAAATACGATTTAAGTAGATATCTGTAGTTCGACGACTTAGTCAAACTGTAACTAATTTAAAAAACCCATTGACGTAATGAAAATTTATCTAAAATGCCCTTTTTATTAACGTTGAAATATTAGAAATCCACGTGCTTTCAGCGGTATCATAAAGCCCGCATTTAAAAATAAATTATATCGTTTGGAATTTACATAAAATAAATATAAAATCCAAATTAAAAGAAAAAGATTTCCTCTATTTGAAAATTATGTTATAACTTAATGCAAAGTAAAATATTGGTTTATTTATTAAGCTCACAATATACGTATATACCTAACAGGGTAGCGCATACATACACGTACATACGTACTACGTCATTTTCATGTAAATTTCTAACTTATAATGAAAATATATAGAGGATTGCTATAATAATAATATGCTGTACCTTATATATCAACTGTAGTAATTATACTAAACCATCTCTTTATATGTTAATTATGATTTTAAGTATTGAATTTATAATTTTATTAAAGTGTATCTTCGCAATACTCAAGTTCTCTAATTTATTAATTTATTAAAATTGATAATTGTTTTTTTTTTTTAATTATTAGATAAATTGCTTACAAAATAATCTAACTGAAATTGGAAAAGCCACATTATTTATAATGGAACACAAATGATGTCCTGATATTTATTCGCATATTATATTATTTGAAATATAATTTTCTGGTCTAATAAAAAATTAAATGATGTAATATAATAATATACAAATTTTAAGTTACAAGTAACTTGAAATACTAGTTGTCTCAAAAGTATTAGTAATGTAATTAATTAGCTGATTATGTAATTTTAAAAATGTTATTTTAAACAGTTGCCTATTTTGCAAATCACAAATGTAGCGCAAAATAGTTTTTATAATTTTGTGAAGGTATTAATGCTAATAATGGACCATTACATGAAATTTCTAATTTATAACTTGTAGATTTCATTCATAGTGCAACTGACCCCAGTATTTATTACTAAACTCTAATATGAATGTTGTTATATTATTTATTGAATGTTACTAACATTACTCTTGTTAAATCTAATAATTCAAATTTATCATCTCAAAATTAAGCATGCTATTGTAAACAATAAGAGAGTACTATTCTGTTTTAATTTATGTTGTATTTAAGTGTGATTATATTTAAACCAAGTACATAAAAATTGACTACATATTATTATGTCAGTTAAAATTAATATAAGAAATGTTAAAATACAAACCTAAGTTAAAAAAATTATTTATTTATGTACTTAAGTATAGTAAAAATTGTAAAATTTATCAAAAAATTACCTGTCAAAGTTTACTATGGGTTGGTCATGTTCGCAATTCAAGCAATTTATGTAATTTATAAAATATAAATATTCATAACTAATAAAAAAAAATTCATAAATTTATAGATTAATTTAATCTCAGCAAGTTAATTTCATTGTTATTATTTGATCTTGTTGATAACATGGAAAAAGATGGCTTTTCTTGAAAATAATGAAACTTGAGTTAGTATAGCAATGGAGCTATATTAATTTTTTATAACATTTTTCAACAAATTGCTTACTTGAAACTCTAAATATAATTTTTAAACTAATTGTATAATTTTCATATTGACTTTGAAGTTTTATTTTATTATAGGTAATCAAACAAAATTGTTTTCTTTGTGTATAATCTTTAAATACCGAAACTCTCAAATTCTTTAGTCAACACATTTATTAAAGTTTTTTTTAAGTAAAAACTTAATTTAAACTTCAATTAAATGGTTTCGCATGCAGGCCGTGAAATAGCACTTTAGTACAGGGGTGGTAGGCAATTAGAGTTGAGGGTTGGTCGCACTAGCTGCTACTACGGATAGAATATCAAGCAGCTAGGTTCCGCATTGACCATTGCAAACCATTTATTTCGACTACTACAGCCATCTCGTGCATTAATAAAAACTGTGCGTCTTCAAAGTATTATTAAATTTCTTAAAATATTACAAACTTAAAAGTTTTCTATATTATAATTCTTATAATTCAGTCAACATTTTTAATTAAAATGCAAATAAAAAGTCTTAATATTATATCGATAGTTTATTAGCAATCTTAGCAAGATTAATTAAGTAGTGATTAAATATTTTAATGTGTTTATTAAAGTTGCTCTTTAATTTAATGTTTTTTGATAAATATTTTAAATTGTCTGATCATTGCGTAATACCGTCGTCGTAATCAGTTATTCGCCCACCACTACAACGAAATGCAGGGACAAACATCCAGAAAACACAGCTTTCAGTCTATTGCCCCCGGCATGTCTGATCAGATGCACAGTATGATGATCATTCCTCAGTTTAGCAAACTGGATGTTCAAAAAACTGCAGTGGCCCGACTAACATTATTTCTGCTTTCTGTTTATTCAGCTGAGTTTAGCGTTCAGAATATCCCTTGTATTATATTATGTTAGTGATATCAGCTCCCAGCAATTTCATATGGTATGCACATATGTAATAAATAATAATAAACCAATATAACAAAAGAATGTAACCTCTAGATATGAAAGAATTGAAAAACATCGGATGTAGAGATGATCCATATTAATTTAAATTAAATTCTAGTTATAAATTTCTATCAGAATTCAAAACTTCTTACCGAAGGTAATGCGTAAAAATATGGAATATATAAATTGAAGTTGTGTTATAAAATTCTTTGTGGTTAGACGCGAGTTAAAGCTAAACCAAAAAAGCTTGTTCATTTTAAAAGCTGAAAATATGTATAATATCCCATAATATCGATACAACAATAAAAATAAAATAAAATTGAGAAGTCCTATAATTTACTAAATTAAAAGCCGAACGAAGCGCCGAATGCCTTGATTAAAGCCGGATAAAGTGTTCTAACCAGGTTTTACCAACTTACGCCTCTCCAGATCTAACTGCTTTTCTCACTTTTGTGTCAGTTTTGCAAATTGTTGAAATAACGTTCTCATCTTTTATGTTCATCAATTTTATTATTTGCATTAATAACACTTTTTTCGTTAGAGTTTTATGTAACAGTCTTACTATTATAATGGATAACTATGTATCTACCTACTATAATATTATGGTGAATTACATTGAATTAAATAATATTGCTTATCTAGCGAATATTTACTACGTTTAAATATTCATATTTGTCTCTTCATTACATTTACGTGCAAATGAAATAAAAACATATTACAAAAACTGTTTTAGATATTCTCATTTAAAATGTTATTTGGAAATATATTATACCTACCTATTTAGATGCAAGGTGCACCGAAACGTTCGATAAACAGGAACGCAGAGTGCTTCATCTGAAATTTAACTTAAGATTGAATAATAATTATGATTAACCTAAGAGTACCAACGTAATAACAAACAAATTAAAAACAATTACCTATTGTTAAAATCTACAATAGGTATGAAATATTGAACTCACGCAGCCTTGAGGTAACCTAACATTATAATATTACGATAATTTATTTTTAGTTTTTCAATTTATTTGATTTTTATTTTTGTTCTTGCATTGTCGCGTAGCATATCAAAATCTCGAACTGCGGAATTTGCAGAGTAATATAACGTGAACAGCGTTATATAACATTCGCTTTGTTTCAACGAAAAGACAGAATTGTGTAATTAATTTTGGAATTTCTCGCAGTGCGATTAACTACAGCATTATATTTGTTTTTGGGCCTTCTAACGCAATATAATAAAGAATTAAAAACAGTTCGTTACACAAGATTACTGATAATTTGATGCCTTTAATATCTTTAAGAATAAATTGTATTGAATTCATAATAACCGATTTAAGTCATTAGGTTTTAAAACAAATTTAATTTAGGACAAATCAAATCCAACATCAGCGCAGCGCAACCCATCAATGATTTTCAAAATTAAATTAATTTAAATGTAAAATTTAAGTGAACTAAAAAAATAGCTCTTATTTCAATTTGAGGTGGGTACCTACCTCCCTAAAAGTTGTTTTAATTATTAAATCTATATTAACGTCCATTGATTTCAAAATATACAGAACTTTTCAATAATGGGCTAAATTGGACAAGGCAAATAAAACTAGTTTTTTTTATCTTAACGACGTTTTGCTGTATCTCTAAGCTTCTTCAGGATTTGTTGTTTTAATTTTTCCAGGAAATAAGTTTTCAAAAGTTTCTGGGCTATACATACTACATATATAAGGTAAAGATAATTTTATATTTTTATTGTAACTTACTAATTTCGTTATATCAAATATACTGAAGACGATGGTTCGCTGGTTTGATGGTTTTATTTTGTAAGAACTTGCAAGTTTATTATTTTTGAAAGGTAGGTAGGTATATACCGATTTACATTAATTATTTTTTGTATATCGATAAAAATCGTTTTATTCATATATTTTCTCAACTAACCATACAATCTATCTTGACATGTAAAGGGATTTTGCAGTTGTTTATCCTCCTTTAACTTTCTAGAGTTACTATTAACTTATTTGTTTTTTTTTAAATAATTTGATTTGTTCTAATTTAAATTTGCTTTTAAACTTAATGACTTAAATCGCTTATTATGAATTAAATAGAAACGTACAGTTAATTCATCAAATAATACAAAACCGTTTATTAAACGGTCGAAACTAGCTAAGTTTTTAATTTAAAATTAATTCAATTAAAACACATCAAATCCAGGTCGTCCGATTCATTCATTAGTCAGTTTGCGAGTTTGTTAGAATACATTTATTCTTTTACAATATTTTTCACTGATGTTTGTATTTCTTGTTGTATTGCGGTCATTACAAAACCTTTAAGTATTATGTATTAAAATGTTTAGAGTAATAATATTGCTTTTGTATAATCAATTTATGTATGGTTTAAGTAGAGTAATTTGATATTTATTATATCAATATTTTTGAAAACCTAAAAAATGCACACTCCTTTCAGTATCTACGTATACTAAAATGTTTTTTTAGATATTACAAATAAAATACATTGTAAGTATAATTTTTTTTCTAATTCTTCGTCTGTTTGAGATTATGAACAAGTTTTTCTAAGATAAAAAAGAATAATTAAGAACATAATATTTTATATACTAACAGAATTGACGTGTACGAATTTAGCCCTGCATTTGTATAGAAGTAATTTTTGAAAGTTGTTCTAGATTTGCTTCAGGAAGAGCAACATTTAAAGCCAGCCCGTACTTCCAAAGAAATTTAACTTTCGTTGTTGTTTTGGGTTATTTCTGATTTCTTCTATATTGTTATTAATAAAATAACGAGAAAAACCGTTCACCTAGCTAGCTCGATTTATGATTAGAAGTTTGGATTAGAATTCTTTAATTAAATGATTTGCGTCCATAACTATAAATGAATTAGGATCTTGCAAAGGTGGGCTATCTAATATTATCCCTTATACTTATAATAAATTATTATCAATAATAATATCCAATATTCTCTAATTGGATAGCCCTCCTTCCTATAATCCTAATTAATGTAATATTCCTTACTGCCATTTAGTTAGTAAAAAGGACATCTTCTGAATATAGGTATCTAATTATTTTTGCATATAACAATTTTTTACAGATTCGTATTCCATTCTACTATACTGTTGTAAAAATTACCAAAAACCAATTAAATTAAAAAAAAACATAATTTAATTGGTATGTAAACCAATCTTTGGAAAAAATTTAATTATGCATTTAAAATACGTACCATGATGCATTGAATTTAGGATGATCAGAATTTAAAACTAAAAATTTCTTAAAATAATATATATATAACTATATAAAAAAAACACTGATAATTGAAGATACCAGGGAAGATTATTTTTCTAAATAATGTAAAGTGTTTAACTTTGCCATTGGAGGTATCGTACATAAAGAAAGGTTTGAAATCCAAAATGATTTTATAATGTATGCAATAACTAAGTCAAATTTTAATTATTTTTCAATACACATTGTTTAACATGTAGGGATTTAAGAGATATTTTGAAATGAATGAAATTATGAAATTTAAATTTATTGCAATTTTTAAAATTAAGTTCTCTTTATTTAATTTTGAACTCTGTTGACCTCAATGGACCTAATACATATTGTTGGTCCATTGAGACCCACCTAGTAATTGATTTCCTTTTGCATTGACTACTTTGCTTAGATTTATTCTGTTCTACTTTGGACTGTTGCTTTTCAACTCTTCTCTTGATCAAGGTTTTCAACGCAATGTTAATATATTGAAAAGTACAAAATATACAGTAAATTTTATGGGTTGTAATGTTTTAAATTTAAAATTACAATTATCTACTATTAAATTACTAATAAAAAATATCTGATAAACTTCGCCGTGTTTTAAGTTTCCATAATGGAACCTACTATAAAAAATATTCTCTGAAATGCAAATTAATAATAATAATAATTTTTTGACTGTTATTTTAGTGTTCTAATGTGATTCTTTTTGGTACAATCGTTAGAAAGTAAATATAAGCAAAGGTACAATGTTTCCAAGTGTACAAGACATTATTATAAATAATGTGTTTCAAATATTCTTTGTTATTTGAAGCTAGGTGTTTGTAAAAATCCTCTTATTTGGTTCAACAAAATCATCGCCTTTAGAACGCTCTTGATTAAAATAAATTATAATGTAAGGCAAACATTACAAAGGTATGTTAAAAATTTCGTAATTATAAGGTAGTACTTTTTACAAAATATAAACGGAACCTTTTTAATAAACTTCAATATAACATTACTTGCTGCCTCAAATATGTTAATATGACATATTGAATGGTGTTATTTTAATTTACATCACCACTGTTATTCATAGAAGCTATAAACAAAAAATTTTTTAGTGCAGTTTGCAGTTTATCCACTACATATTTTTAAATTCTTAAGAACAATTTTGGAGTAAATGAAATAGTATTGGGAATTTTCATAAACATACAAATTCAATTTTATTTTATAAAATAATAAAAAATTATTTTCAAAAAGTATTACGGTTGTTATTGGTAAGTATTGTTTATGGTCTTATGCCACACGTATTTTATGATACTTAAGTTTTTGTACTAATGCTGCTGCGCTTCATCGGAGAAACCTATAAAATTTAGTAAAACTCAAAATTTTTCAGCAACGACGATTAGTGTTTAATAACTTTATAGGGATCAATAATATTGTACCGCTCATTTCATACGTAAATAAATATCAATGGCTAATTCGAAAGTAGTACAGTACTTGCTCAAATCGAATAAGATTTTTCATACAACATAGAATACATAATTATACATCAGCTTCTTTAGTGATACATCCTATATGAATTTTTAATTAATTTATTAATATTTGTCTCTCGACAATTTTAAAATTGATTTCTATATATGTAAGTACCCAGTTTTTAAATAAATAAACTGTATGTATTTCATATTATTTTATTTGAATTGGTTCAAAACTAAAGAGATTTTATTGTGCAGTATGTATTATTATGTAGAATTATGTATTGGTGTAAATTTTATTTAGGTTTTTCCAATTTACGAAACTAAATCTGTTCAATTTAAATTGCATTAGCATTCTTTTCCTGGATTAATTTGTAACCATTTAATTAAAAAACAAATAAAGAACCACACGTTTCAATTTTATTAAGTCTAACACTAAACAGTACCTTGTTAATGTTGCTGAATAAAAAGTATTAATCTCAATCCAGATGCATCATGAGATCTGTATAACAAAATAATACAAAAATGAAAACTAAACGCAGTTAGTTAGCTCTATGCTCTATGTAACTTTGCTCAAAAAGTATTCGGTAGTGCTTGCTAAGAAAACATGTTTTCCCAATTCTTGAAACGCCACTGCTCATGTTTGCCCCTGGAAAACAGGTAGTGACTATGAAATTGACTGGATATTTTTAGTTTTGCTTCTTATCACATGTTTCGGATACAATTTAGTATTTCAATTAAATAAGGGACAATAAAAATCACAAATAAAAGATAGAATTATATTTTAATCCTAAGTATTAATAGAGATAATATAGTAGTATGGACAATGTGGTATTAACCCTGACTAGGTAGCTCTGTGTACAAATAGAACATTAAAGAAATAACACACTTAAAATTCTTAACTTTAACAATAAGTTCAATGATGAGTTGTGATCATTCCTGGCCTGGGAGCTATATTATACTATAGGTATACTTAATTTAATTAAAACTACTTACAAATTACAAGGGTCATGGCAATATTTGACCAAATGTACAATAACGTAGTCGGTTATCACACTGGATTGGCATCACGCAACCTGCATATTATCATTTAATTATTTGTAGCTGTACAAGCACGCGGTTGCAATTTAGAAATTCAAAATATTTTGGGTCATCACTATATAAGTACGATGCAAAACCTATGAATGAGAAAAAATGAATAGATCCACCGGTTACATTTTGAAATTAAAAATTTTAGATGCTTTTTTCACATCTTCAAGGCATTTTGTTGACGGTACGTGTGCTTGCCAATTATAGAAGTAGGAACGTGACTCAGTGGGCGGAGCCCGTTTCAGTTTGTTAGGAGATACTATTAATTTTCAGTAATTTTTAAGTTCGGCTGCATCACAGGGATGTTTTTTTATGAATTCCGCGCTTGTCAAAACGGCTCGGAGTACCCGAAGGAAAGCGGAGCTGAGAGAAAAACAGTTTGAACACTTGTGATATTAAATAATTAACACAAAGGGCGATAAACACATGTACTGCTTCTTCGACTTTTCCTATAGTCATCACTAAACAAACACAAACACAAAGACCTCGCCAACGGCAACGTGTGTTCTCGATCAATCGCTCCACAGCATCTTGATATATATATATTGTGGTGTAATGAACGATCTTGCGAGTTTTATTTTATTAAAAAGAGCGTTAAAAGCTCACAAAGGGTTTTTAACAGCGATACCATCAGGTAAATGTAACAACAACACTCTAAATTACACAAAATTTTTGTATTATTTAAAATGTGAAGTGGAACGGTGTTAGATAATTTCGTAAGTGCCTGTATACAACAATTTTTACCTGAAAGTTTGAATTTTGCAAGTTGGAAAGAAGATAAGAACTCTCTCCTACATGTGCATTCGCAGATAAGGGGGCGAATAATTTTTAGTGTCCGACATTTTTGGATATTTTGGACATAATTTGGCGAGTATTGTTGATTTTTGGATGAGATAATTGTGCATTTGGTGCATTGGATGCTGCATCATTGAAATTTCCGATATTTTTGATGGTATAATTATTTTTCTGAAATTAAAACGTGTTAAATTTTGATAAGGAAGACATCCTCCATTTTGAAAGTGAAAATTTTGGTATAAGAAATTTTGTGATCTTGGAATTACTTACCGTTTCACACCTGAAGATTCTTTTAAACTGCACAAGCTCTGTAACTACTACAGAAGAAGAAACCACAACCACGTGGATAAAATCTGTGGTACTAAGGCAGAACCCCATATGTCAAAAATCATGAATTTTCAGGACGCGCTTTTTAAAGTTCGGAGATCATATTATATCAATATAAGCACTATATTAACCTTACAAGTTCTACTATTTAATAAACATTACAAATCATATCGGGTTTTGCCATACGTTTCTTCACTAAATTTACTACATATTGGCATTAAAAAATTTTTTTAAATTTTTCTGACATATGGGGTTTTGCCTTAGCACCACAGAAATTTGGTTTATCGATTCAACAAGAAAATTCAGTCGGAAGCACTAAGATAAAACGGTTGACTTCTGGTCGGCTTACACACATGAAAATACAGGGTTCTACTTCAACAGCGTGGCAGTGAAGATAAAAGGTCGGTTCACAAAAACTTTTTTAATTTTAAAGAAATTTTATTCCAAGATTTATACAATTGTTTTCTTAAAATTTGCTACACATTTTACACTAGTTGTTTTGAAGATATCGAATTTAGGCAAGGAGATAAATTTGATCCAAATAAATAAAATTCCGATATTTTCAAACAAACACAAAACACAAAAAACCTGAAGCGTATGAAATTTATCATAGTGGGTACGCTGTTAAATAAACCTATTTTTTTGTCACCACACGCATTTTATTAGCCGTAAGATCGTTAGGAACACGCTCCTGAGAACTCTAGCTCTCCGATTGGTTAAGTTAGCCGAGGCAAACGAAGGTAAGAGAAGGAAGTTAGCTTAAAAATTAACGTTCCATTGCAATATATATATGTATGTTTAACTGACAGTTTAAAAGCCAATAACTTCAATCGGATTCTCTTTGAAAGGGGGGACATGCTTTCATTATTGTGGGTTTCTTGTTCAATTAAGTGCAACGTTGAATTGCATACAACGAACTTTCATTTGTATGCACAAATCATTTAATGTCTGGGTTTCTCCTTCAGAGGATCTTAGCATTATTTTTATTGCGGGAAGTTGGTAAGCATTAAGTAGTCACCTACTGTTCTATTTAGATCTGAGATCAGAATATATTTGACAGCTTATTAAGTCTTTAATTCAAGTCTTTTATTATTTTACATTTGCATTTATGTTTGTTCTAGTTTGGCTCGTCTCTGGAATTTATATTTATTATTTTAAAGTTGAACGATTTTAATACAAGTGTTTTCTGGTAAACAGATCTACGTCCTAGATCGTCATAGGTCCGGGAGAGATTGTAGACTTGGTTTTACGGTTGATGATTATATTCTTAGTTTGTTTGATGTAGGTATATAATTTGTGAACAATTTCACACAAATAGAAACAGATGAAAGCAAGCTTTTATAGAAGCCTTTGTTGCTCCGGTTGGTTTTACTTTGTATGTTTAAAAATCATGCACTTTAATTTTAAGAAAGGCTTTTCTACAAGCAAACACTTCTACAAGTTATTTGTTGTAGGTAGTTTTACTAGGTCTTGCAGTTCCATTAAACTTTATGGTCTACTATACTATTATGTTATATTGGGTGGGCCAATTACGGGTTAATTTTTAAAAATCAAATATAATGAATATAAATTCCAAAATAATAAATATGAATAAAAATATTTTTCCAAATATTGATTTTAGTCATATTATGGAAAACCACTAAAATAATATAAAAATATATACAAAGGAGTTGCTTTCTTTAAACTCAATAACCTCTATAATATACCAAATTTAGTTAGAATTGGTTTATCCATTTGAGTCGGAAGCGATATTTACCTAATATCGATTTACAAAATAGTGAACCCAAAAAGATGTTTTTGGATATTTTAAAGCATACAATCGGTTTTCAGTATAAAAATATACTAGTATTATTGTAAATCAATCCACTATCCATATTATAACTCAATATTTACCATACACACAATAAATTTTAACTGAAAATATATTATACTTAAATGTTTTTTTCAATTTTTAAATACGATGTTTATACGGAAAATATTTTGACACCTATGTAATATAAAAACGTTTTGATCTAAAATGAAATTACCATACGATATAAATTTATTTTTATTATTATATTAAAATAATTAATTAATGATAAACATTTTACTACACTGCGCTGGAATAAGGGGAAAATTATAAGTAGGTATAGTAATAGTATTAAGCTCTAAATGCACTTTGGTTTCCGGATTCCACAATCTGAAGTAATTAATTGCATTAATCTTAGGTAATCGTGAAAACGAGCTACAGCAAGCTCATTTCAATTTACTCTTTTGATGGTTGCACTTACGTAAGAATTATTTCATTGTACACTGTAGATTATAGTAGTACTATATACCTTTTTGGTAATACTTATGATCATGTTATACTTTGTTTTGCAAACTAATTAATAAAGAGTCTTAGGCAACTGAAAAGATTTTAAAATCTAAAAATGGTTAAAGTATAAACTTATGTTTCTATATTTGAAATATTTACCCATATTTCTTTCAAGTTTTGAAAAGTATTAAAAACTCTTGCTAGGCAGCTCCAACAATCTAGCAATTTCATGAAAAAGCCAATAATTCTCGAGAATACGGAATGAAAGACGTTGCTAATAAAAAATAGATGAATCACAAAGTTTTACAGAACGGCCCACAAACGTTGCTACTCATCTTATAACTCATGCTCTGCTTGAGAGATTGTTACGTTGTGTAGACTTGCACTTGATCTGATGATAGTTTAGTTTGTACAAAAACTTGCCCTATTTTATAAACAAACTATTTGATAAACGTGAATCCTTCTTTTCAATAGAACTGGGACGTATGTCAAGCTTCTTAAGCAAAGCGTAAGAATTAAGTCGTAGCAACTTATTTACATTAATACAGACATTTAATTTCGAGATGTTTATTCAATTATTATCTTTTCACAAATTCTAAGTGCTGTTCTACCAGCATTGTTTACTTATTAATAAAACTATCCAATGTAATTTTAACATGCCTGACGCCATAATTGTATATTTTTTTTTTAGTTTTACTACGTTTTATCAATTTTCGATCAACACCTAAATCCTGAATGGTGGGGATGCTGAATGGGAAGATGAACGTGAAGATGTAAAACTAGATAATCTAGGTGTTGATCATCTGTCGGTTTGACTGTTAAAATTAGTTTTAATTGAATACCTTCGCTTTCGTTACGTTTTTCACTAATTTATTATTTGTGCTTGCGATTGTGTTAACTCAAGTCCTTTACGTATTTTTACTGCTTTTTCTAATGATAAATTATCTGCCATTAACAACCTTTCTTTAATTTGGTATGTAAACCACATATAAAAAAATGTTTAACTAAATCTTCTCGAAGAGTTCTGAGTTCCTAAATTTTTTAAATTTCGTTACAAAATCTTCAATCGATTCGTTTTCACGCCGATGTAGTGATAAAAATGTATGTCTCTCCACAGTTACATTCTTCTTTGGAATAAAATGGTTATTACATAACTTCTACAAATCATCAAATTTTATGGTATTTGCATTCCGATTGAACGATTTGAAAATAAATGTACCTTAACTACCAATTAACGGTAATAAAATTGTTACTTCTCTTCTATCATTCTCCATTTAGCTGTTAAGTATAATTGAAACTGTTCCATCCATTCCGTCCATTGGTGGTCTTCATTTCCATCTATTTCCAAAAGAGGAATATTTGGTTTTATATCAATTATAGATTAGGATTTACTCGATTTGAAGTTGTTATCGTATTTATTGTTTCATTCAATTCACCTATATATCGCTTGCTATTTCTATCGTCACTTCGGGTAGTAAGCTTACGATATTTTTTTAAGAATGTTTTTTATCACGTGCACGAAATTTGTATGAAGGAATCTCCAACTTTTACTTTATACGTACAAAAGTTTAATTTCATTCTGAATTTATTCTGATACCATGTTATATTTTGGGTTCTTTTAATAAAACTATCCAATTTAATTAGTTAACTTTATTTTAACTTCCTTGACGTTATAATTGTGTATCTTTTACGTTTGTGCGTTGTTTCTCGAATTATATTACGTATTTATAATAAAAAAAGTTAAAGCAATTCTTTAAAGAAACATTTGTATTGACATTAATATTAAACTATAAATTCCTTTTCATTACTTAAAAACAAAAATAACCAATTCTAACCAAATAAAAATCTAGGTACAGTTTGATACAGTATTTATTAAAGGTAAAATGAAGAGTAGCAATATATTTTATTCACAATCAAGTACTAATCGACCCATTACAAAATTTTAATAAGATGTTTGTTGTTTATTTTCATTTTCTAACCAATGAAATGTTTTTTCGCGACCTCCCGGTCGGGAAGTGATCTCTTCCTAACCTGGGATACCTGCTTGATAATTTATTGTAACAAAATAAGAACAAGTTGAATCGATTATTAATACTCGGCTCTATAAATCTCTTTTCTCCTTAGCGTATAATATACGTACATGTCATAATTTAAACTACATATTATATAGTTAAATGCACAATATAAAATGTGTATTATTTGATAAGTGCAACCAATGTAGAAATTTATGGGTCATGTTTAAATTATTACATTTGTAAAACTTAAAATTCACATCGTTTTTATGTTAGTGCATAAAAATAATTTGAAAAAATTTAGGATTAGCACTAATTTAAAATTTTCAACATTAAAGATGAGAATTGCCTGGGTATCTCTAGTAATAAATAAACTTTATTGACAATTATCTGAACTAAAGTCGTTATGAGATATCAATCCCAAAACTACTTCCAATATAGAATATCTGATTTAACGCGTAAATTGGTTTTTTCTTTATTATAAACATCTTCCGAATGCGCTTTAACAGATGATTATTAAATTTTAAACCAGAGAAATTCTACATCAAATAAATGGGTTGCTCTTCAGCTATTAAGTACTTGAATTATATCATGTGATGTAATGTATTTCCAATTTAAAAATATAGATACATTTTTGAATAGCGCAATATTTATTAAAGCCATTTCAAATATTTTACTATATGCTAGGTATAAAAAAAAAATCAAACATTTTCTGAATGTTTTATTTGCTAGATTACACTGATTTTATTCAAGTATAGTACCTACATAATTAATTACTTTATGCAAAAACCTAAGCATAATACTATAGTAGATACTATATAGACGTCCATTTTAAGTAAATTTCATTTGAATTCAATATTTACATCGAGCTCATCAAAATAAAATATATTTTGCTATCGGACTCTTGGTGCACTTTTCGTTCCGAATCTGTACAAATTGTCGAACAAGTGGAAGCTTAATCTAATAGCAATTTCATTGTTTTGATGAACTGGAAGATCGGCAGTGTAAAGGAGGTACATCAGATTGGACCGACTACACTATACTTTAATTGACGAAGAAATCCCAATATTACAAGTAAGGTAATTTTACTCAAGTATCATAGAATATTTGAAATTATATAAAATTGCTCATACAATGACATGTTATTTCTCTGATTGTGACCAAACGACTAAATATAAAGCAATGCAATTTTCAATGTCTACTTCAAAATGAAAAAGAACAATGGAAAAAATAATAATGTCTTCTCGTATTGCCGCATCTTCCTCTCTTGACGTTATGACGTACTCGAGGTACTTGAAATTCAAAATTAAATTTTGAGCTTAATATTATTGAAAAGTAAAAATTAAAATGTAGTGATCTTTAGGAGTTAATATTGTATTTATTATGTATTTATTCTGAATGTTTCTTGTTGTCCGGTTTGTTTTAAATTACGGATTGTACACGTAACTTTCATTTAATCTTTGTAAGCTGTGATATTTTATTGAGAAGACTAACTAAACTATGCTTACCTACATTATGTTTAATTGGTTGTACATACTGCAGATAATTTTCTTGTGTTTTTGCCGTTAAAATGTAAATTTTATATTTGAAAAAAAAATTATGCTATTTTTAAAATATTGAAAAAGTTTTCTAAATAAATAAATCAAATACCTACCTATATTAAAGTTTCTCAACATGAAAATTGTAAAAATAAATATTTATATAGTTTAGGCAAAAGTCATTATACTGAGTAAATAACTAAACAACAACGCAAAATGACAGACAGTTAGGACCATCTTGAGAATCAATGGCAAATAAACAAAAGCAAGAAAAACAATAAATGAATTTAAATAAACCTTATGAAATGACATGTTTCGATCGTATTCATAGATTAATCGGTGAAACTGATCTTATGAGATTGTCGAACATGAAAATATCTAGTGAACCCAATTGCCACATGCCATATTGAAATTTTATATACTGGTTTATAGCAATAATCTAAACAGCTGATTAACATCTTTTTGAAAATTTTGGTTGAAATCCCTCCATGTTCTAAACTCCCTAAACTCAAAAAGTATTTTGAAAATGGGAAAGTCATGTGATGTCACTTTGGATTTTTAAAGCTGTTCGAGTTATGAAAATAGTAATTTAAAAAGGGCGAGAAACATAATTGAATTGATTTATTTAAATTTGAAATTTAAATTAATTTATTTGAGCGTAGCTGTACTCTACTCTCATTTTATTCAAATCTTAATGTGACATTAATTAATATGTAGGTTATATTGCTTTTCTTATTAATTCAATAAATATTCATATCTAAATTTTTCTATATCAAAATAAAAAGTTTCGCTCATTAGCTCATTATATTGAAAATAAACATTTTGGAATGGCAGCAGATGAAATATTTTTGTTTTAGATAGTTTTTGGCATGATAAAGCTTGTGAGTTCTACTGAATGGACTGACATGACGTTGACGTAAAGTCGAAACCGGTACATTCAATTAAACGAATTAAATAAATAGCTCGAAGAAAGTGTTGTCTTATATTATATTAGTGTTCATTAAAGAAGTAAATTGATTGCTACCATAGCAGCCAAATTAGTCTTCCTGTCCTCTGAAAACAGAAATGGGTTTTACAAATTTAAAATTGTTGCTTTTAAATCTGCTATAAATTTTGTGTACCTAGACTTTGCGCTATCTGCCAAATTAAACTTAAACTACCTTGAATTATTTCGGCATATAAAACACTATTTTAGAAAAAACATGATTCCTGAATGTTTAGGACTTATACCGTTTGACATTTTTTGTATAAATTAAAAATAAAACTTTTCGCTTGTAGTATTTAATGTTTATTTTTAACCGGTATCTCTTATAGCATAGCTCATCGGGGATAACCTGCAACATTTAACATAAAAATAGTTTTTCTGCAAGTAATATAAAAGCTTAGTTTGTCACTCAGTTGTTGCAGTTAAATTGTCACTATTTATGAAAGCTAGCGTTTTAAAACAAGGAGAAGTCGGTTGGCACTAAAATACTTTAGGGCTTAGGTACTAAAATAGGAATAGTTTTAATTAAATTTAATAATCAATATTCCAATATCATCAAGAAAAATAATATATTTTATTCGGAGTTAATGTGCTTTATCTGTACTCATTCGTCAATCTTACAAAATTGTTGCAAACAGTCAACCATTAACAAGTAACCCTTAATATAGCATCATTCCGATATTATAGTATTTAAAAAAAATTATTTACGAGATAACATATCCTTAAAAAACATTACAATTTTTTTTACATTATAGTAGTTGGTAGGTATTCCCGTTACGTCGTAAATCAAAAATTTGATATTTGTAATCTCAAAGTTTTTTAGGCGTTGATTCCGGCCGCGTCAGGTTTGATAACACAAGCCGTCGCGTATGTGTAAAATTTACACAATTAGATTCTCGATCATCTTTTCACTTTTCAGCTTTTTACCTGTGCGATCAACATTTCTCGGATCATGTCCATTTCTCCAAATGACTATAAAATGATATAAAATTTGTTGATTTAAATTTTAAATCTCTAATGCCCGGTTTCGGGCATTATTTGAGATTAATATTTAAACGGATTATTGGGTTCCATAAACAATTTTTTTTTAGGTTTACGAAACCCTTACGTATCTAATAATAGTGACTGCATTTGCAAGAGGAGTTTTTATGTTTAATATGATTTGTCAATCACGAAACATGTTTGTTCGAATAAATTTTTTTCACATTTTATTCAATTTATGTGATTTACGAAACTACATAGATACTTTTATTTTATTTTACTCAATCTTTAGTCCAGAACACAATATTTTCAGACATATCTCAGGATGAGTAAAAGTTAAACACACAGGAAAATATTATATTACGATAATAAATTACAATGAGAAAGAAGGAAATGTTAATAAATACAGCAAACCTTGAATACAATAAAGTAAATTATTACAGTTCAGTTTAATTTATATAATATTCAGTATTAACATTATATCAGCCTTTTCAAAGAAAGTTTGGATGTTATCCGGATAATGCGTTTTATATTGAAAAGGAAATAATAGGCTTCTGTTTGTTGTAAATTTAATAAAAAAAATATTTATTTTTAAATTATAAATTTCTTTTTCCAAATTTCGACAAAATTTTTGCACCGCGTGGTAGTCTATATTATAGTAAAATACTACATGTAAAAAATAAAATTTGCGGAATATCCCGTACTAGTTTTTCCAAAATTTGAAATAATATTTTCTTGCTCGCCTGCGACTCGGCCCCATTTGAAAATCACTATAAATAAACTCGATGATAATTGTAAGTACATTTTTCCTATGCAGTTGGTATTTGGTAGTAGCTAAAAGAAATTTTATAAATATACTTTTCGATATTATTACGTAGGTAGTATAAATTTATTATTGAAAGCAATTTTATACAGTAAGTATATAATTTTACGATCTATTGAATAAGATTGAATACGCTTACTTAAAAGGGTTCTCTTACACCTACAGTAAAATTTAATTGAAATTTCAATTAACAATACTTCAGAAATCTTGCGGGGGAAAAATTGTCTTCTCAAGAGCAGGAAAAGTTTAATATTAGAATAAAATTGACAGGATTTTAAAAATTTGTGTCTTGCAACCCACTCAATTTCTTCACTTAACTTTTATGCACTAAATTAAATCTGCTTAGACAATAGGAGCTGTTGCCAAAATATATTTATACCGATTATTATTATACAGTGACGAAATAAAATTGTAAATTGAATTGATTGCAATTTTGATTTTTAGGAACTATATTTTATAAATATATCCTTTTTACAGTTTAATGAAACCAATCTTTGGTGAACATACATTGTACCTTTTTGGGGTAGAATTGGTAAAACTATTAAAATTAGAGACGCAATTTACAATCCTTATTCAATTAATTATTCTTGCATGTACATAGAATATTTACTTAATTGTTTTGGTTTATGCTCTGTGGATGTAATATTATAATTTTCATTGTTGCTCAGCTCATCCCAATTTTAGAATAATACAATTATGGCACACAAGCAAGCTTGTGCTATAATTTCTCACACAATATTTTACTATAAGGTACACATGAACTTACTGCACTAAAATAAATATACAAACATTTTTAAAATGAAAGTATTAGTATTATTATTCAGCTTTATTTATACATATTACATTTCTTTATAATTATTATTTTGTAATATAAATGACAACAATTGCGATTGCAGGAATTGTTAGGGTTATTATTATTAATATAATCAACGAAGATCAAGCACGAAGCTTTATATTAAGTCGCATTTGATAAAGGGATTGGGGTAATAGTATAACAAATCTAGGTATATTCAATCATAGGTCCTTCGGTTCGGATATATAGCTACATTTTCTTAAGAGCAGTATTTTAGTGGATACGTATTATTTCGAATACTATCTTGTACATCAATTTTTATGAAAGTTCACTTCAGTATTAAACCATGCTTTTTAATTTTGCAAAATAAACAAAAACATTATAAGAGGGTTTCTCCTCTGTACTCGTAACGTTTACAAAAATAATCATTTTTTCAATATTGATATAAATAATACTGGTTTTTAATAATTTCCATAAACACGTAAAGCATTTTAACGATGTACCTACCTATATTAAAAAAAACTTGCATGCAATAACTGATATTTGTTAATACTCCTAACAAAAAATTGTACCTAATGTAAAAGATTAGAAAATGTTGTTTTTATATTAAAATTACGGAAATTTAACTAATTAATAACCGTTACACGTATGAAAACGAACTAATAACGCTGGGGTTAAAGCCAGTGTGATTTGTCATTAAAAATGTCACCCTTAGCATGATATTCTCTTATGCAATGTAAATGGCTGTACACGATACTTACAAACTATATAGAATTTCAAAATAATAAAGTTAAACTTAAATTAAAATACCCACATAATTATAAATTAACATAATATTACATACCTAACGATATGAAAAATAATACTGTACTTACACAAAATACGCGAGCAAATCTGTACGAGATACTCCTGATATAATAGCTATATCATTAGTCATGCGATATATATACCAATAATATAATATTGTCGCAGGCTTTTCTTTATAAGAAAATATAATTTAAAAAATAAATTTATCAAACTCCGCGAACCCGACTACTACACCGTTTTTAGCATGAGACCCTTATTAAAATAGTTACTTTATGTTCTTTTTTATTAAAGAAAATCGTAATCTTTAAAAATTATTTAAATATTTTTAATTTTTAATTATTAATACAATGCATTTCTGAAATTTAAAATGAAACGATAAACTTCAAATCATGCCAGTTCTCAAGTATGGTCGCTACGCGTTAATAAATTTATAAATTTTCTTACCATATTAATTTAAGGTTTCCAATTTAAATTTTATTACTGATTGCATCCAATTTTCCAATTTAGGCTTTTAATTGTATCAAATCAATATTCCGCATTTGTTTCGAAATCAATTTCAAGCTTCAAAATTTTATTCAAAATCAAATTTTTAAGCAAATCTCTACAACGAGTATATACCGAGGAATTTTAACTTTGGTTTTAAAATTAATTATAGAAAGTCGCGTAAAATAAAAATACGATGTTAAACAGATAATATTAAAAGTTCAAAACGTGGTTCAACTGAAATTTACTAATTGCCACAATTAAACTAAATAAAGTTTAAACTAAAAAATGCAGTTAAACTAATAATAATTACAGTTAGATGTGTTTATGAAAATATTATACCTATGTATATAGTAATATTTTTTCGATCATCAAACAATAGCTATGCTCTAAAACTTGATTGAGTTACAATTGATAATTAATAGGAGGTTTTAATCGACCATGTTCAAATTGATTCAATTTAAACGTGATGTTTCACTTAAACTTATTTTTAATTTACTATTCAACTTGATTGATAATTATTGTAAAGCTTTTTTTGGTTTAAATTTACCGAAAGCACTAAATTAGACGCAATAGGTATGCGTTTCACTTAAACTTATTTTCAATTTACTGCTTAAGTTGATTGATTATTCTAAACTCTTTTTGGCTTACATTTATTACATGTAAATAAATTAGACGTAACTGGCTCGCATTGATTTCAAGTAAACTGTTCTGAATTTGATGGTTCATCGGTATACAAAATTAGAGTGGAACAAAGAAACCACCTTTTTTCAGAATCTCTTATGAAAATTTATTAGTTTATTACTTTTTAAGAACCCTCTCAAAAAATCAGCTTGATAAAAAAATTTTAAGGGATCGCTCACGAATTTTTAAATTTCTAAAAATTATTAAAATTCAGATTTTCTTCTTACCCGACTGCACTACGCAAAGGAGGGTTATGTGTTTAACAGTCTATATATGCATGTATGTATGTTTGTTCCTTTGTGGCACTATAGAGGCAAAACGCGTGAACCGATTTTTTATGAATTTTTCTTGTCTCCTGACAGAAATAGTTTCAATCTTCAATATCAAAACCATTCTGAAAATTTTTGCTCAAAATTTAGATTTTTAAACATCACTCAATAATTTTGAATGGATAACTTGGACGTACTGTGCGTCCAATAACAAAGAATTTTTCAAATAAAGTTGAGTAAACTGCTTTATCGGGAAACGTAAAAAATTAAATGTTATGTTATGTTCACAATTAATATTAATATTACGCAAAAATAAATTTAGAGAATCATATTCCTCTACCCTGTTTGGAGTAGAGGGTATAAATGCTAAGAAAAACTTTAATTTTAGTAATCAAGTGATACGTGGTTTAAGTAGTATACTTATATTATATCATATGAATTAGTTGATCGCCGGATGATACCATAAATACCTATGGTGAAAACATTGCGAAAGGCTACAATATCATTTCCCAGCGCAGTTATTCAATGAAAACATGTGTTTTTACATAAAATATTTAATAGTCTTAGTAATGGGGACAAAAATATTGATATGAACAAAATCAATACTTAATTTTTTAATTTTGTAACGTTCATATTTTCATTTTAAGTTAATGTAGCAGTCACTGGGTGGGGGGGGGGGCAACCACTGTACGTGTTACCCTACTTGCAAAATATAAAATTAAATTTTTTAGAACAATGACTTATTATTGAAAGCGGAATTAGATATTTACGTTTTATTTTGCAAATAATAAGTTAGGAACTTGGTATTTTACAAGAAGCTACTGTATTTTTAACAGTATTACAAGTACGTACATTTTAACTTGCTACATTGTGATTTCAGGGTATACTTTGACAAAATTGTTGATTACTGAGATAATAATTTACTTTTTAGTAATGCTTTTAATGCATAATCGTATTGATGCTATTTATAGCCAGGTTTATAGAATAGTATTTATAAATAAATATCTTATATTTATTTTAATTAACAGGAATTATACTTTTAAAATTATGTTCCAGTCAATGAATTTATTAGTAGGTGGGAAAGTTTTCATATGTTGTCTAATTTTATTGATTTTTTGTAACATCGTCTGGTTTAAATGTAAATTCGTTCAATATGTTCTTACCATAAATTTTGTATCACGATACTTTTAACACTCCAATCGGGGTTCGCAGCAGTTTTATATTAAAGTTAACAATTTTTAGTGTTAACAGTGTTAACATACCCGCAACACGATACTGTTGCCCTTTCCTGCAATGATTTACAACTGCCCTTAGGGACGCCTCACGAAGCTCCGCTTTAATTGAGGACCACCCAGATATATCGGTTATACATGCGTTTAGACTATAATGATTTAGTGTTAATAAGATCACAAGTTTCACAGTCTAAGCGTTCATATTATATCACATTCTTTATGAAGACAGGTTGAGTATCCTTGTTAGTAAAACATATTTTATTAGATATTTTATTAATAACGCCCTATCTGGAAGAATTAAAGGCTTATTTAGACTGTAATTAAATATTTTATTGTTGAATCAATTATTACAATATCGGAGGATAGTGCATACTACTTATTATTAAATTTTTAACCCACTAGTTATGAATTTGATCAATATTCTACGATGAAACATTTCTATCAGAAAACCATTAATTACAAAGAGCAACGTTCACAGCAGTGGCTTCTCTGTGTATTGTAGCGATTACTGGTTTATTCAGAACACCTTCAAGCTTCAACATTACGCTGTATTCCTTATAAGGATTTGAAATTGCATAGAATTATTTATTTAGTGTCTTAGATGGCAAAAATGCCGTTAATTCTAATTAAACCTTTGTCACCAAAGGTAGGCTGCCATATTTATGTTTTTAAAGTTGTGGTAGGTGAGGGTGAATGGTGAGTTCTAGTACTAGGAAGCACTTTGCATTCCATATTTTCCAAAGTAAGAATAAGTTTATTACAATTTTTAAATTATTTTTACACTTTACTTTTTCTCTATTGTTAATTGTTTCTTTTTTGTTATTATGATTTTGCATTTTTCAATATATAGGAAAAAGGAGTTGTTGTCTTACTTTTTCTCAACGTATAAATTTCTGGTAACATAACTTTTACCTTCAAATGTTATTTTATGTTTACATTTGCAATATAAGAAAGTATTAGGTAAAAACCTTTCGACATTTCTTGACTATTTCCTTGCCCAATAAAGTTTCTTGATTATGCCTTCCCGATAAAGATCTAATCAGATGGAAAAAATTGTCGTAAGCTATCCCCCCTTTTTTTTCACTATTTATTTGTTTTCAATTTAATTGTTTTTTCCGAATTCAAAACATTATATTTATTCAACTTTTCTCATATTTTTCTCTAAATCTGTAGTACCAAAGCTTAAGTTTTCTTGTATTTCACTTCAATTTTAAGTTAAGTTTATTTCAAAATATATTTTTTTGCTTAAAAAGTATACGTCTAATTATTTTTATTGATAAATTTAAAATACGTTACAAATTATTTTACAAATCATTGTTTGAAGTTTTCCAATCTTCACTTCATTTCATTCCGTTGCGATGTGGCAAGTCAAGTAACATTTTTTAATTAAGAAGGTGGCACGAGAATACTTTAAAAATGTGTTTACTAATATGTGATATTGTTGTCATTTTCAAATCAGTTAAAATATTTTTCATTTTGGTTTGTGATTTGAGAAAATTGGTTTTGTTTAAATTTTTTTATAGACCCTCAAGTGGGTAAATTAATTAAAGATAAAATAATATAGCGCGGTCGTAGGTTAGATGTTAGTATGTTTGATTGCTATGTCGCAGTTTGGGTTCGATCCCCGACCAAGTATGAAAATTTATAATGATTTGTAATTTATTAATTTGAAAATAATTTAATAGCAAAATGATGATAAAAAGTCGTTCCGAAGAGTTAATGCCGAACGACCGCGATTTGTTGAAGTGATCAAATTATGGATTTAAATTGAAAATATAGGAATTTGTGTGTGGAAAATTTGTTATATTGAAATTATAAAAAGAGCAGTGATGTAATTTGATGACAAAAGGTGAAATTTGTGGTATTTAAAAATATTTGAAAATTAATAATTTACTACAAAAATTTGGATGATAAGAACAGAAGATAAAGGTATCGAGTAAAGGGAGACATTTAGAAAATTTGAAAAGAAGTTTCAATTTATTTTAGTAAAGGTTAATTTAATTTTATATTTGAATTTGAAAATTTACAATTATTTATAGCAATATATTAGGCCAGCAATTCCTCTCTTCTATACATATTTAATTAAGTATGTTTGTTGTTTAGTGCGAGTAAAGTTAAGTGAGTTGCAGGAGAAAATTTTTAAAAATCTGTTTATATTACCTCTTTGGGTTTAACTCTTTATGTAATTGTTCCCATCCTAAGTTCCTGTCTAATATTACATTTGAATCTATATATTCGTTATTGCTAAAATATCAATTCAGTAAGTGTAGAAATAAAAATACCTACATAAAAATTTGTATATAAATTATAAAATACATTATTTAAGATACCTTACGTATTGAAAATTTAACTTTTGATAATTATTAACAAAATTGTACGGTTTTCAGGTGAACTTTCATACCACGATATGGATAAATATTTTTTATTTGTAACAGTCAATAAGCTGTCTATATAAGTTTATAAACTATAAAAATCATTTTGATTTATTTTTGTTTTAGAAAAATGTACTTGTTTATACATCTAAATTATTCACTTTAAACTTTAATATTGCAATTTGAAAATACGGTCGGAGAAGGACATACTGAAATTTTTATTTACAAACGTCATTTAGACAACATGAAATATAGTATTCTGATAAATTGTTAAACAAGTAGTCTAGAAAACTTAGATAGTATCCTAGAAAATCTAAAATATTAAATGAAAAACAAAAAGGAAGAAAATAAAATTAGATAAAAAAATAAAACCTAAACATTTTAGAAAGTTTCTAAGAATACCGGGATACATATTGCGAAATTTTTTGTTCGGTTTCTAGTAAGTGTTGGATATTAATGTTTCAAAATACCTAATGCATAAATAGGGAAAGAGTGCGATAACCCGGATCCAGATTTCAATAATTTTCTACTGAAACTCTGGTGGTTGAGGGCGTAAATTGCAAATTTAAACATAAAATTTTATGTATTGTTTGCAAATTGCGGTAAAAAAAGCGAAATGGTTTTAGGGTGAATGTTTAAAGGTACATGTCTAGTGATCCCATTTCATAAAATGAATTTTGGGCAACATTCTCCTATTACGAGCATCATTAAGAAAATCAACATAATATGTAATGCGATGGATGGTTTTGACTTTTCAAAACTATATCCTAGACTAAAACGTTTACTGAAGGAACCGGCGATCCAACTAATTGTAAATTAGTAGGGTAGAATGGGGGAATGACGACCACCTAAGAAACATTTCCTGTCAAAATACTTATAAACAAGATTAAGAAATTTCAAGTGGTCTGTATGATAGGTTGGACTATATAGCCCAATTATGGCTCATAGTAAATCCAAAATTACCGTAACTTTAAGTGGAGAAAAATAAAATTTGGAAGTGTGCGTTTGGTCGTGATTACCCATCTACTGGGGTAATGACAACCATAGGGTGGGTAATCACAACCACAAAAATTAAAGTTCCATCAATTAAGTAGGACATTTCACAGCAATAAAAGTACCTATACGTTCATTCCTTTGTAAGACTAAAAAGTAGAGAATTAAAATATAAAATGAAAAATAAGCTTTTATTTAAATGAAAAAATGAACTAAAAAAAAGGAAAATAATGGAAATGTATCTATCTACCAAAAAGGATAAAATAATTGAAATTGAAATTTAGGAAATAATAATTTGCACCACCACCGCCTCGTATGGCCTCATCCCTCATATCACTAAAAATAAAAGCGTGAGGCATAAACATTTCTATATATTGACCAGCAGTGGTGGCTCGACGTGATCACTGGTTGAGTTACAGAGCGGAAATTCTGGGTTCGAATCTCGGACCTGACGGAATTTCTTAGCTCGGCCCTCCGGTGGATATCAATAACATCACTACAGCGTTTTAAACCTGCAGGAGCGGCGAAGCAATAACGCACGAATTAAAAAATATATGACATATTATATTGACTGCATATTATATTGACTATAAATCTGCAGTGAATATATTGAAATGTTTACGCCACACGCTTATTTTTAGTGATATATGAGGCCATACAAGGCGGTGGCGCCTTATTAGGGAAACGATTCCCTAAGTTGTTATTACCATGTTCCACACTTATAAAACCGGTAAGGGTAATCACGACCACTGATCGTCATTTCCCAATGAATTTGGTCGTGATTACCCGATAAGTTAAAAGAAAAAAAATTTTTAGTTCAAAAATCCGAAACTAAAACATTCGCAAAATTTGATGTAAAGGGCTTGACTGTGATTGTGGTAACTTAGTTACACACAAGCGACAAATTTATACTTTCTTTATTTACTCTCTAATCAACAAATTTAGTACCTGATAAAATTACACGAACACACCACAAAATACACAAGTGGATCTACGAGGACTATATCACCGAAATTCGTTGGGCTGACTATTAAAATGAGGTGTTCTATTAAATACTAGATGGATCCACCGGTATCATTCCAAAATTAATTTGTTTTGTACAAGAATTTTGATGATTGCCATTACCCGCTGGTCGTCATTCCCCCATTCTACCCTAATACGACTACTGTTCATATTGTATCTTATTATTTTCTTTGTTTACGCAATATAAACAAGATATTTCTGTAAATATTAAATTAAAATAATTTATACTAAAATAAAGAGTTTAAATGAAGCAAACGTTGTTTCCAAGTTATTTCCATGCAAAACTACCTAACGACTGGACTATGGTATACTGTCGTTTGCTGACAAAAATAATGCATTAATATGGTCTTACCAATAGGATAACTACATGAAACACATTTCTAAGAAAGCAAAGAGGTTCTTTGAAGATCAAAAGTCATTTGTTTTATCGTGGTCTGCTTAACCACCTCAATCCCAATTATGACAAATTATACAGAAACAGTGGAAATCCATATCTATATGAAACGGTGCCAAATGCTTGTGAAGGCTATATCTAACCAAGATGACAAGTCATTATAAGGAATAAGTCTAAGAAAATTTAATAAAACTATAACAAGGAAGTGCAGAATTTTTAATCGGAATAAGGAATAAGGATTATATCTTTAAATATTTCCTTAATAATGCAATTCTGGACTTTATACTCAAAAAAATTAAAAAATTAAAACTTGAAAACTGTAGTGGCTTTATTTTAATGACTAACCAATAACTAAGTGTTTAATGTTTTATTTTAAAACTATTTTTAAAAACATATTAGAGAACTTTGTAGGTTTAGTTAACCTCAATAATTCAATAATTTTAAAAATAAATTAATGTTAGCTTTGATTTTTGTAAATTTTTCTTGTTTTCAAAAATTTTTAATTTTTATTATTGTGGTTATAGGTACCTATTTCAAATATAAAAATAAAATATGTTGTGATACATGCATATTAAATAGTATAAAAGTATTTATAACTACTACATATTTTAATTTTGAAAATTTTCGAACTGGAAAATGTGTATTTGTATGTAAATGTGTATTCATAACTATAGTAATTTATTTTTTTTGGTAAAATATTACATTTTCTAGCAAACTTTTAAACTACAATTTAAATTCAGTAAATTTTGTAATTTAAAAAAAATATCCGTACATATTTTGTATATAAAATCCATCAATGTTTCAAAGAAAAGTGATATCAATTATAAATATCTAAAAATCTAAATAGTAAAAAGAGGTTTTTTGTTGATCGTATAATCAATAGCGTAGGTACACCCCACGCAACACAACAGCCGCACTTAAATTTTCATTATAATATCTCAAAAATCATAATAGGTATCTACTACAAAATTATTTTCGGAACTAAGTTTTTGTTATCAATATCTCATCAAATTAAATATTTTGAATTAACAACAATTTTATTTAATAAAATGTCAAATTTATTTAAAAACTTGATAGAATAACAAAATAAGTTACAAAGGAGTAATAAATAATAATTAAAAATACTTCGTAGATCATTAGTTTAGTAAGTTAAGGTTGGTTTATGCAGTAGTTCATGTTTTTTATTTAAATGGAATTATAAATTAAAATTAAAAATTTATTTAAAACTAAAATGTAATTATTATTTTTTACTGTAATAATTCTCATTCCTCCAAATAAGTAGGGGTTAAAATTTAAAATATTTTAGTTATACACCTGTATACTCGCGGTATACATGGCGAACAAAGTTCCTAAACCTTAAATAACAGCTTTTATGACCAAAAACGCAATCAAGTTTGAAATACAAATATATTTTATGATTATGTGTTTACATAGTAAAAATTTATGTTTATAAATAAAGTATATTGGATCTTCTACATAAATTCAATGTTTCAACTTCGTCCGTTTGAGTTAGCAACTGTCATGCTGTACATGTCGCTGCCCCCCCCCCCCAAATTAATTTTTTTTATTTTTCTTCTATTCAAAATTTTTGCTTAAATTTCAACATTGTAATTTACATTTTTCAAAGTTATAGATGTTTTAAATTTTGTAGACCTCCGAACAATATTAATTTTAATATTTTTAAAAACATATGCAATGATTTTATTATTCTAGTAGACGATGCAATTTCTTGCAGAAATAATTGCTTGTTCTAACTGATATTTTTGTTTGAGTTCCTCTGTGGGTTTATTATATTTGTGCTTGTGAAATTTAATTAATTCTTTCTGCAAATATATAATTAAATTTTCAAGTCAATGTAGTACAAGTTAGTTGTTTTAGTTTTCAGTAATCTATTATATTTTTTAATTCCAGTTTAATGATAAATTTAATTTTGGCATCGATGCACGCTGAAACTATGGTACCTACTCGTATTATGTGAAAAACTTTTGGCACCAATTCATAACCAGGTTAAAATTATTGAACAAAGCTAATAAAAGTATATATTTTCCAATTGACTATGCTTTTAGTTTTCATAATGGTATAAGTTAAAAGGTTTTTGTAATGTATATGCATTTGGGGTGAATTTAGATGGATAGGGTGAATTCCAACACTTTGATATGCTCAAAACCAGTAGAAGCATAACGAAAAATTTCGCACTTACTGCACCACAACACCTAACCTAGGGAATGGTAACAGTATGAATTAATAAATAGTTTTAATTGTGTAAATCTTTGTTCTTTCAATAATAATTATAGTTCCTGTAACGTAGACTGTTGTGTATGCAGAATTTGTTCTATTTGTGTTTGTTTGATTTGCGAAATCGAATATCATTTAATCATAATAATAAACTGTTGCAAATACAGAACTGCTCTGTAATTGCTATGCTTTGTAGTGTTAAAAGTAACGACGTCGTTACTCTTGATACAAACAACCATTACATAGCGAGCTACCGAGCTTATGCGAACCAAACTTTAATACGCACAGTAGAATTCTATAGTTAATTTTTTCAATGAAGGTCTGTTGGAAACAGAAGGTTACTCAATTTTCTTGTCAATAAATTGCAATTTAGTTTGATAAACATTTTTACATGTAATTACAAAATTAATTCAATTTCATTGAATTTTATTCAATTAAGGAATTAATAATTATTATTATAATAAAATATCAACAATCAAAAATTATAATGCAATTTTGAATATTTTGTAATTTGCTCTGGTTCATGTTCAATGAGAGAAAAGAGACATCGTAGCTTAAAACTTGCAGTTCGTGATAAAACCCAGAGAGGTGAGAGATCTTAAGAAAAAACATCTCAAAATAAAAACTAGACGTCAGTTTATAGGTTAAGGATAATGTGCACTTCTAACGGTTCATATCCTGAAGACAAAGACTACCTACTAAAAGATCAAAAAAAAATTATTTAACAAAAAATTAACTACATATACCTACACTAAGTGCGAGAGGTATTCTACAGTTAGCTCTGCTTTAAAATAATAATTATAGGAACATACAAACAAAACGGTTTGTCTTTAATTGCGTGATGATGGTCAAAGAAAAAATCTGCACGCAAAATATCATACCATGTTCTCGAGTAGGATAATCTTAAATCTGAAGCAGATAGCATTACTGCTATAAAGGTACAAGGCTACAAGGCAATTGTAGAACTTACTAATCTTTTTAAAAACCCCTTTTATATTATCATATAGAACATAAAGATACCTCATTTTTGTCTTCTACTAAATTTATGTTTCAAACAGGAACGAATTATTGCTTTTTAAGGAGAGCACTTCACGTGTCATATGCAAATAGCACTTGCCCTAAAACGTTCTGAAGTTTTGCATAGTACCGAAAGTTTATAAGATACATAAGTTTTCCTATTAAAAAATAATGAAATTATTAGACAATAGAAGTAGATACTATTTTGCAAAATATTTTTTTATAACCGTATTAAAGTCAATTAGAAATTTATTTTCTCATAAGAAAATACGGAACGCTGAAAGTGGTATATATTTTCTACTGTTAATAAGTTTTGAAAAATCAAATAAAATTATTATAAAAAGTATAAGAAATTTGAATTTCAAATTAAGAATAAGCGAATATAAAATACTTTTCAACAAATAAATCTTATTTAATTAAGGATAACGACAAAATTGTAAGTGCTTCTAAATTGCCTTATGATAAACAGTTAAACCTTATACAAAATTACTTATAAATCGATAATAAAAGTATAAGAAGTAACTTAACAATTTCCAAGTAGTACTATAGGCAATAATCCATTAATAATTATAATTTAAGAATTATCATTTTCAATCCTTTTCTTGTAACATACGTTGCAGTTGCATCTTAAATCTTACAAAATTCTTTTTAATACAACATTATATAACATTAGTGTCTGGACCTGTACTGAAATATAGTCTCTAACGACTTTATTGAAACTATCTCTTCCATAAGATCTTTCGTTAATCTATTTCCTTCTTGTTTCTCTTTTTATTACAACTTTCTATGAACATCCAGGAATAATAATTAAATTTTTCATTTTTCTATGTTCATTAATTATTTATTATGTTCATAAAATTTTATCTAAATGAATGTTATTTTTAGAAAACTATTCCATTCCTGTAGAAATTTAATAGAACCAAGTTGTTAAACAAAAAGTTAAAAACAAATTTACCTCCAATTATTTCATATTAACCTGCATTATGGTCGAGCATGGGTTGAAAGCAATATAAGAGAGGTAGAGTAATAATAGGCCGATATTTGAGAGACTAATATCTTGCAGTGTCTTTAATCTGTTACGGAAAACTCGTTAATCTTTACGATAAGAAACAAAGTCATTAAATTCTCTATCGCGAATAAGCTTGCACTTCAAATAGCCCAACTTTAACCAGAAAAGTTTTAGTCAGTTTTTGTTGTCTACTTTGGGGAATACAAATGGGAATAGCATAACAATAATATCTGAAGGTAAAAAACTCACTTACGTTTATATTTAATTTGGTTTCATTTTTTAGTAGCTTTCAATATTTGCGGTTTCAGATTTTTTAATTATTAAATCGGTTTCATTACCTACATTATATAATGTAATCATTTCGTTGACTTTAAAGTTATTAAAATTCTGTATAATTTTATAGAATCGTGTTTTCCGTTTTCATCAAAATTTAGTTATTCAAGATTACCCAAAGATATCTGGAAATTAATGTAAAAAATTAGCTTTTTTAACTTAATAAGCAATAACCGAAATCAAATAAATCTGTCTTGAAATTTAATGTTCTAAAAAGCGTGCAATTTAAATAAGAAAACAAAACTGGAAGCAGTTTACAACCCGACAATTAAACAAACCTTTCTCTTGAATTTATCGGAAATGTTCATTAAAATTTCATTTTGAAAACTGACGTAGCGAGTAATGCAATTTTGTCTTGTCAATTATCATTGGTCGCGTTACAGTGATTGGTTCATTAAAACAGTATTTGAAAAAGATTTAGTATAATTTTTACGATTGATTAAATTTTTAATTTGATTTTATGAATTAAATTTGTGTGTGCCTAATATTGAAATTAGATAACAAAAACTTTTCCTTAAGAAAATAAGAAATTAAATTCTAACATTTTATAATAGAACATCATTTTGTTTGTAGTTTATTTGATTACGTTTATTTAATTAAAGCATTAAGCACGTATTATTTTAACAAATAATCTTAAATTCTACGCTTGAAAATTTTTATTTTTTCAGTTTTAAAAACACTCATTAAAATTGAGTTCTTATTCTGACGATATTTGTTGCTGACGACTTTTATTCTGTTATTTTTTTCAGTCTTTTTTATTTTGTCATTTTTAAAAATTCTATTCTAATATGTACAAGTAAACTCAACAGGTAAGTGTCGAGTTAACAATAAAATCATTTAAACTTTCTAATTATATTTCCTTTTTTTCAACTTAATCTCCAATGATTTAATTTGTTTTTTGCTCACTTTACTCTGCACCGAAATTTTTTTCCATTTCCAGTAAATTTAAACTTTTATATTTTCAATCATGAAATTTGGTAAGTATTTCTTTTATTACTGTACTAATCTTATTAATTTTGAACATCGATCAAGCGTATTGATTTATTGTATGAATTCTCTAACTGCTTCCCCAAATAGCAAAATTAAAATTTTTACTTTCGTTTGGTATAGTTAATATTCAGATTTTCATTATGCCTTCTATGATTTTTATCCACAACATTATTATTATTATTATAATTTATTTATCAGAAAGTTGTTTTTCGACGTATTTATGAAAATTTTCAAATCAAATTACCAACTTCTGCATACAAGGTAAACTTTCAATCTCTTAAACAACTTTAAACAGTTTCCAAAATAATGGAAAGTCTTTCATTAAACAAGAAAAATGTAGTTCATAATTTAGTATTAGTTCACAATGAACGTAAGCCATAAGAACTACATATGTGTTCGATAAGCGTAAAACACAATTTTTGCATAAGCCGTTGTTCACAACGAACATAACAAATATATGAAAGTACGCAGGCGCTGCCAATAAAAAATTTCTTCAATATGTTCAATGCAAGCAATTGAATGTGAAATCAGATCAAATTAATTTTTTTTACACTTAGTGCATGAAAAGCACTTTTGCATAATTTTTATAACTGTGTGGTGTAAATAATGGTAAACTCATAAATACAAATTCAGTTTCTAAAGTTTTTGCTGTTATACAGCTAAAGTTATGTTATCTCAATTTAATGCAACTTATAACCAAACACTACCAACTTTAAACTAAAAATTTCACTAGATGTAATATAAGAATTACGTAAAACATACATAAATTTTAAATAATTTCAATTTTACATACGAACGAACAAGTTCAACTTTACTTCTTATGTAATAAGTAGGTGCGTATATTATGTTACATTATTCTTACAAACCGATCTTATACTATTATTATGAACATCAGAAAATATATTATGACAATGCAAAGTATATTATCTTTAGGAATATCATGTATCTGAAACTTAAGTTAGAGATTTGTCGCTTATTGATTTGGAAAACCCGTTAAATATTATGCAATGTTTCAATTCCCTGCGTGCCATATAAAAGGGCTTTTACTGTATTATATATCGTTTATTTTTTCTCTACGTAGGAAACCGAATGGAAACTGTGATATACTTAATTTTAAAGAAGTATAGGTGCAATAAATATCTTATTTTTCCATAAACAACAATATAATATATTTATTGTTAATCATTATAAGTTCTGAGAAAGTGTAAAAAAATTATCCTCGAAATGTCCATCGGTTATACAAGTACTCTATTATTTGACAGTTCTTATTTTCTACGATTCCCATTTTTAGTTACTTCAAATAATATTAAAAATTGGTATTATCGACTGAAAAATATTGTTGGCGTGAATTGTTTTAATTGTAGTAAACAATGTGCATCAATCAGCTCAACGCTTGTAGGTACGTTTAATAAATAAGTTGTTAGTTTTGATCTTTTGAATCCCATAAGCAATATCCCTATTTCAGATTTGTTGTGCCTTAATCAAAGTTTATTACATTGCTATTCATGATACTGGCGTGCTTGTATAGAAGAGCTCTTGTTGACCGGTGACCCAGGTTGGATAAATCGGATTACTGTGTAAGAACACAATAAACCCACACATTTGTGGCTTTTGAAATTGCCTGTAAATTATAATTAATGAACGTCCGGTGTATTAGATTCAAGAATTTCAGTGACATAAAATTTAATTACGTAGTTTTGTTACAACACATTACAATAGCAAGTCAAAGTTTTATTCCCTTTTTATGTGAGTACTACTTGATGCCAGTTGACACAGATGTTAAATGCTGCACTATATTTTCCAGACATAATATCGACATGGTAAGCTCAAACTCAATAAGAAACGTCTGTTATATGACATTTGACAACTCGTCCGTTGGTATACCGAGTGGATTTTGTACGAATTGAGAGCGTGCTAAGACTTGCAAATGCATTTCTTTTAACCCTCACACAGAATAAAATTCCTCGGACAATTTTAATATGAAATTGTCGTTTTATTACTTTAACTTGCATTCATAAAATATTTTTAAACTTTGCGGAGCAGCAAATGAAAGCAATATAAAGCCAGTCTCATGCATTACGACGACTTAGCTTCCATTCAAAGAGTCATTCGTTTTCAAAATCGTTATTTTACTATGAGGAATTATTTGTTAGGTTTTTTAATAAATTTTGATTATAGAGGATCAAGATATCTAGTGGAAGATATATATGAATTGAATATAATTTAACAAATCATAGGAAAACATTAAAATCAACATCGAATAACGGGAAGGTTTTGCGAGTTAGATTATCGTTAAATGCTCGAGAGTCCGTGCGGCCGCAATACCACCCGGAGTTGAGTCCGGGTACGATCCCTTTCAGAACGGATGCATTCTCCATTTCCGGTGCGGTGGGATTTATGTGACGTCATTTATTTTGTGGCGCGGATCACAACTGATCTGTGGTTTAATATCTTTTATATACCGTTTGAATAATATTAATATCTTAGTGAAAAACCAGATTATTACTGACGCTTTTTATTTAGGATTGTAATGAATAAAGTACATAATTTCTATCTGCACACAGAGTTATAAAATATATAAAATCTTCAAATGATGAATTTCTGTAATTTGAAATTTTATAAATTAATAAATTTATTTTAATTATTACCAACCATGCAGTTAAGACCGTTAACGTTGTTCCATAATAAACTTAAATCAATTCTAAATCATGTGAGATCCTGGCACGAAATAAAAAATGTTACTTTCTTCCTTCGCAAATTGATATAATTTTTCTTTGCTGCTACAGGCGTGTCTCTAGAAAAAGCAATTATTGTAGATTTTTATTTTTCGTTTTTATTTCACTCTAGCTTTAATGTAATTTATTTTATTTAAAGACGGACTGGAACTTTGTACATTAGCAAGTTGCGTTAAATCGTGATTATTTTGATATGATCTACCTGTAGTATTGCTACATATTTTTTTTATAAAACACACCTGATAGCGTTACTTTCTGTTTAACACGAAATATTAACTAAATACTGAAATATAACTTTAATTTGCTAGTTGTGTTAGTTCTGTAAACTACTAAATTAGTAAAAATCGCAAAATTGTCTAGATAATATACATATTTTTAAAGTGTACGGTCATTTGCAAACAGTTCTATTGTTGGATTGCTATGCGTGAATAACGGGCCTAGTGTAACGAATTCCTTCCGACCGTGTCTGCCGCAAAAGATGCTGGCAACACCACCTCAGATAAACAACTTTGTGTTGCTAATATCTCGTATGTCAGAAATACATATTACGATATAATACATATTGCTTTATTATTAATTCGTTTAATATTTTCAAAATCCTTACGATAATTCTAAGGGAAAATCAACTTCAATTGTATGCGGTGTATTCGTCGTTGGTTCGCATCTTTCAAAATTTATCGTTGCCTCAAATTTATAATTTACAAATTTTTATTAACTTATCATTGATTTCTTTATCTCGACATATCTCTACGATACGAGTCGATTAGACAAGTAAATCAAGTAACCAATCAAATGGTTTGTTACTGTGAATTTGTTACTTGATTTATTTCTCTAATAGATTCGTATCCTAGAGATACGAAGATTTGAAGATGAAACAAATAATGAAAAAAATATTACAATATGTGACATTCTATTCAACGTTCTCACATAGTTTAAAGTTTCTTCAGACAAATTTGAATCAGTCAGTCCGTGGTTTTATAACAGTCTATGAAAAGTAACTTATTTGTCATTCGCGATTTTGCTCATATATTTCTTATGGGATAGGTTACCACTTTGGTTGACATTTGTTATTAATAGGTTTGAAGATTTAAAAAAACTATAATTATGTGAACTTATGTTGAAGGGGCGGTGATATCAGCCTGTATTACTAGAAAGGTTAAAAATTCTCCTTAGCAGCACGGGTTCTTCTCGGTATATTTCAATTCTAACGGATGCGAGCTTGTTACTCTCCGAGCTGTATCTCAAGAAAGGCTGATGATACAAAAAAATTCTCAGTATGAAACTTGTAGATAATTTTATTATCTGCATGTTATATAATGAACTAAAATAACGTATTTCACATAGGAAACGATATAATTGCAAAAAACCGATTTTCGTGATCTTTGACCTTGAATATCTTGGGACGCGGACACGAGATTATATGATACTTTTCTACCAGTATTTAGAATGCAAAAAAAAGGTTTATACCAATTTACAGCTTATTCCCTCTCATTCCGAGGTTGACTGCTTATTTGACTGGACTAATAATACATAATTTACACAATTTGAAAATCAAAAAGGACAAATAAAATTCTTGTTTATAAATAATGGCTTTATTAATAGTTAGTATCCATTTTATCGCAATTTGTTTGGTACTTTGATTAATGAAGAATTTCTGAGTAACTTCAGCCAACCAGCCAATGACAGGGTAATCGCGCGGTTAAGCCGCGGACGTCTTGTTTGCACACTAATTTTCAAACTTGTTTGAATTTTGCTCGAAAATAATTCTCTTATAAGCAAAAACTTTTATAGTTTATGAAGTAAAAATAAGCCACCGGAATAACTCGACCCTTTATCTGATATAATGTACATTTATGCAACAAACTTTTTAATTTAATTGAAATTTTTGTCGCAAGTTAATTAGATTACATTTAGTAAGATTATTAAATTGCCGTAATGTATTTACCACTGGTTTTATAAAACGTTTTTGTTAATTTAAAAATGATTTAGAGAAAGGATATTTATTCAAAATGTTATGACTTAGCTATTACGCATTACGACAAATTATTCTAAAACTTTTTAAATGTTTGAAAGACCGTTTAACTTTATAGCTTAACTGTGTTATGCAATCTAAAAATCTAAAACCTGAGGACATGATTAAAGTGGGTAGGCTGAAAGCGAGAATGCCAAGCTTTGGATTAAGGCATGGTAGATCCGCTCTGCAACTTCTAGCAATTTAGAAAACTGAGGTAATGCTAAGATTAACACAAAAACTTTTATGAAGTTTTTCTAGTGTGACTCTTTTAGTGTGAAGGTGAAAACAAAATAAAACTCTACAAAGAATTAAAAGATTTTTATATTTTATTTTGATTTAAAAAATTTTTACACTTGGCGTCTTCGCACTTCAAAGTCGTATTGATTCTTTTATTTGAGCCTGGCAGTATGGGTTTACTGCGTGTACTAACTTTAAGTAAATCTGCATCTCACCTTTTTAACTTAACGAATTTATGATTAAACCTTTTTCACTTAAATATATTTTATGTGCAAAAGTTAATGTTTGTTAGAGTGACTATTATAAACTTTAAAACATAAATTATTCAACTTTTATTTTACTTTTACATAATATACTATTATAGTTTTGGTAGTGCTAAATATAATTTTAATTCTTTAGAGAATGTGTGTAAATAATAACTTGCAGCTTTTAAGAAAATTTATAATTTTACTGCGATATTTTACTTTTACACGAATATATTCGTACATAAAAATCTGCCGCTTTATTTTTCGACTTTATAAATAAAAAATGTAATTTATAATATAAAAATTTTCAAACAGAACATAAACATGTTTTTTCTCTAAAACGGAATTGTAGGCGTGATAGCATGGGAAGCAGTAGAAAAAAAGCTATCAATAAGTGTATGTTGTCTCATGCTTCCTGTTTTTATTTTATTGTCTTTTTTAAACTATTGAATCTTGAAATAATTCCAACGTATAGAATTATGTTTTTTAATATTTAGGTATAGAAATTAAAACTTTCATAGATTAAATAATATGTGAGTTAGCCGATATTTCCAGAATAAATTAAATAAATAGGTATTAGTTGTCAAATGAAGCTGGAGATATTTAGAGAAAAATATTTTATATTAAATATTAAATAGTAGGTAGATACTTAATATCAAAATAGCACCTTGTTGTATTTTATTCTTATAGATGTTGATATCGAAAAAGAGCAAGCTTTTTCCATATTCTAAATAACCAACAATATCTGAAATATGCAGGCATGGTTATAAGAATAGCAATTTAGACACATATAATAAATTTTTTTTAAACATTTTGGACTTGTTCTGGAACTATGTATGAATTTCAAGAAGTGGGAGGATGTACCTTAGAAATTATCCAACTAGACAACATTCGTCATGTGAAATCAACTTAACTTAAGCTTGACAATAGTTGTTATAAAACGATGCAAAGTATCGAAAACAATGTTAAACGATTATTGTTTAACTTTCTAAAAGAATTAATCTTATAAATAGGTAGTGCTAATTTGTTTTGTAACATAATAAATAAAAATGATGTAAGTAAATAATTGGGGTAAAAATTTTATTTTTGTCCTTATCTGCAACAAATAATTGCAAAAGCAATTTTTAATTATGCTGTAGAAATATTAAGAAAAAGCAATTAGTACAATTTTAATTGGGTGAATTTCAAAGTCGCCTTCACCGCTATGTAACAAACACAACTAAACTGTTTTACATATTATATTATTTCAAACTGAAAGTAGAAAAGAACGGTGCCATTTAAAATCTGTACAAATTTAGCTTTTCAACAATTTTACAGACGGAAACGATAAGGATCAATTTGTTGTAACTATATACATAGTCTGTATAGGCATGTCAGAAATAAAATGTCAACTAATTTGGCTTAAAAAGTATCAGTAGGTATTAAGCATCCAAAAATAAATGAAATATGAAATTGTTTTTAAAGAATTAAACAAAAAACTTTTTAAGAATTCTCCGCTTTTCTAATTAATTATTTTAATTTTATATAATAACATAATAAATAATGTACCTATCATATTATAATTTACTAAATTGTTCAGGAGAAACCCGTAGGTACACTTCAGATTTTGTGTTATAGAGTAATAATAAATTATAGAGATTTTTAACTCAATATTACTATTTATAGCCCATTCGAAGCTTGACCCTGATACCCACTCCTTTTGGGCCGTTTACGTATTACGTAAGACTTTTTTACGTACGTTTAGACCCCTCCCCACCCCCTAACAAAAAAAATAAGAAAATTTATAACCCCCCCCCCCCCCACTAATATTACGTAAGATTAATTATTACCCAATGAGAAACCAGATCGACTCGGTTCGATCGTTATATCAATGATTGTACTGTATCATTGTAAATTATACTTCTTCGTTTTCAGGTGCCGACTCCGCTACGGAGTTTGGCAATAATTATTTAAATTTTTTTTATATTATGAACAGCTGTTCTGAACAGTTCGATTGATTGAAATTGACACAAATTTAACAATATTCAATATTCAATTTCTTCTTAGAGGGCCATACACTTTGCAGTGTGTAGGCGAACAACTTGACCCAAGCCAAGATGATGGACTAGGAAATATAATTAATGGAGTGGTTTTCCGTTGCTTTCCCCATATCCTACAGATTAATATTGATGGGCTTTAGATCACAGCAGTGTATCCGACGTGACCAGGATTTGAACTGCGGTCTACCGTTCACGTTTAAATGATTTTGTCTTTGGTGCATTTGTATTCCTTGTGGTTTTCTTCTTCATTTGTTCTTGTTTTGCCGCGGTTTGGTTTTAGAAAATGAGAAGGTTGTCTTTTACTTTTCCATCCTCGACAATCGTGATTTCTGGTTATTTCTAATATCGATATACGTACACGAGAAGAGGCTGTGCTGTATGCTGCTATTTTCAAATTGGCTTCAAGAGCCAAATTATTATCTTGGATGGTAGTCGTATAATAACAGCCGTGCCAGAGTTGCTGTATTGGAGTGCCGCTTGTAGAACGACACGAGAGTACGGACACCTCTGTCACGATTGTTGAACGGAGTATAACCCGACGCGACGCATCACTTAGATTCGATAATTTTCTCGATCAGCTATAGGTATGCTTATCAGCATTAATAATTAAAGATCTATGCTATGGGAACAATCTACATATTCCACCCCATGTTGCAGCGTCTTTTATTCATAAACTTTGAAAATACAGTGGCTAGGTTCATCTTCGTATGTACATATATGATGGCATGATTTATTTAGCAATTAAATCTGGTTACTGTTATGAGATCATTGTATAATTTATTTAGTCTGATAGAGATTATAACTAAACTGGGAGATGGGCTCGACAGTGGGATTTTTTATATTACGCAACTATATTATGGTAGTTTTATTTGTTTATATGGACCCAAAAAACTTACTATCGAGTTCTTCCAGTTTTGTTTATAAAGCTATAAGGTCGAAAAGTGTTCACTGTGTACTGATAGAGATAATTAACCAGCCTACTGGTATCACGGATAATTCAGTAAACATTATTGATATGATTTGCATGAGCGATTACATTAGATTTGACAATGTAAACGTATTTGATATGTCTGACGTGTTAAATCATTGTTTAATTAGCTGAAATTTATATTTCTTTTGTAAAGATTCTAGCCCACAATATCTGACGACCAGAAACTTAAATTGTATTAATTATGAAAAATTTGTCGACTATATCAATAAACAGGATTGGAAACGTGTAGTGAATATTGAACATAATTAATAATAAAGTTGATTATATCAATACAGCTATTAATTACTTCTTCGACATACACGTGCCTATCCCTTGTGTGTTGCATGATTAAGTTTAGGCAAACTGAATTCAAAAGAAATATCAAAATTAAGAAAGCGACTGAATATAAATATAGTACAAATTCGGAACTATGATCATATTAAACTAGAAAAAAGCTTATTTAATTTAATATAATATTGTATATTTTATAGAATTCCCAAATTAATACCTGCCCAATCAACCTTACGAAGCTGTATTAAAATATTTTTACCGTACCAAAGAACATACAAAATTCAAAAATAAAATAAACTATTTAATATAATAAATAATTTTACCTATAATCCTATAAATAAATGTAAGCAACTAAAGTTTTGGATTTAACTCAACAAAAAGTCTTAAAAAATTCAACTAAAAATATTTATTTGTAGAATATGTAAATGAATACAAAATGTATTACTTATATCGATATTGCCTCAATATTTGATCGGTATTTAATGTAGTAAATTAAATATTTTAACTTATCTACTCTGTACCTACTCTATCGCTTTAGTTTTACTGCATTAAAGTGTTGTAAGAAATGGGATAAATCTATTTACAAACCTACAAAGTGCGAATTTTTGTAATCCATTAGTCCACACAATTCAAGATTTGGAAATTTAAAACCAAAGCATTATAAAACTTACGCACAATGAAAAATATTCACGTTTCTTTTATTTAGAAAACAGAGAACATTATTCGACAAAAATGTTTTTTAAATTGAAATTTGCACAACAGTGTCTAATTATTTATTATCTTTTTTAAAGTAGCAAGTAGACTTTTGCAACAATAAATTCATTTGTAAATTATTTACTAAAAGCGTTTTTAAGTATTGTTTACAGATTTTGGAATAAAAATATCTTTATAAAAAATATGGCCATTCTATAGCAGTCTCTAAGATAGGGAGAAAAGTTTGTAGATGAAATTCATTTAACTTTTCCTGCTCAGAAGAACAGTTAGTACTTTTGAAAAAGAGATCTTTGCTTTTAATTATTCGCACTGTTACAAAAAACGCAAAGTTTTATTGTGAATGAATTGAAACTGACAAGCGGTGGTAAGAAAAAAGTAACCGAATAATGTAGCAAAGTGCCAATTGCAAAATGAAACGTTGATAAAGTCGAGATTGATACAATTATCACAATAACAATTAATGTTGTTACAAAGCGAATAATGTCTTATTTGCTTAAAGAAAAGTATGTATGTGAAAAATTTTCGAAAATACGATCCATACGATGCTATATTATTATTATTCATAATAATATGGCCTGACGTTGTTTAAGCTCACTTTTTTTCCAATTTGCTATTGCATTATCTTGCAAATTTGATTGTCTCTTAGAAGGTAGTCAGGAAAAAAAAAAATGAGTGACCGGAAATGATAATGTTTTTTAGTTTCCAAATGCAATAATCTGCTTTTCAACCATTCTATTGACATTTTTTAATGAATTTTATTGGAGTCCAAAATTATTGGAATTATTTTATTAATTATTAAGCACACCTTATTTTTATAATTTATACCTAAATCATGACTTTTATTACAATTAAAAATTTCGGTTTTCAAATTAAAGTAATTAATGTTCAGTCATTATGACAAAAGGCCTTAAATGTAAATTGAATTAATTTGTTAAACCTCGATCTCCATATCTTTTTAAATCTAATACTGTATAGTTTTAAACGAACACTGTTATTATATTATTTGATAAAATGAGATTATTCTAAAACTCTTTAAAAAAATAATATATTACGTATTTTCATTGTGAACTTTTTTCTTATAAAACAAGAAGTCGTGGCCGAAAGGGTTTAAATACAGTAGAGTCTCGCTTATATGAACTATTGTTTGCAAGCCCTGTCCTTATAATCGTGATTTACATATAACTGGGATATCATCTTTTATATTAAAAATGCTCGTTTGTATCATATATTAATACACATGTTACATACTAGTTATGCTTAAATTATATTTACAATATTATTAGTAGAAAACATCAAATTACATTTGATCTATAGAAAAAAATGACTTTCAACTAATAAAAATGTTTCTCTGTGCACTGCTTAAATTTAAATAAATATGATGATAATATTATAATAAATATAATAATATTCCTATGTACCTACTTTAGCAATGTAATTTGTACGTTTCGACGACTTTTTTCTCACACAATTATTTCTGTTACCAAAATACATTTTTTGTTTAAAACTTTCATTCCTTACCCCTTCATTTTTCTTGTTTTTTTTCGAATTGATGGGTATTTTTAAAATTACATCAAATAATATGCAAGTATCAATAATAAGTTATACTATATATTTTGCACAACTGCAAATGTAACAGTAAAACTGCGAAAACATTGAATTTTTACAGAACATATAATCGTGTTTTTCTATTTTTTTTAATGTACATAATTATAATAGAGTTCCCATACAAAAATTTCATTGTACATATAACTGGGAGATCCGTATAACTGGGAGTTAATATAAGCGAGACTCTACTGTATTACAATCTAAAATAATCTTGGAAAGAAAGAAGTTGCATTATATTATTCGTTTATATCTTTTTACGATTTACATGTTCCATGATTAATTTTTTACTATTTGTAGAGATCTTAGGTTGTTATTCTTAAACCTCTCGTTCATTTGCACGTATTTGATCATGACTCGGGGCTGAGCGAAAAATATTTTATATAGTATTGCAATTTGTCCTGTGTTATAACGCAATGACAGAAGTACTGTACTGGGTTCATTTGTTATTATTTAATTTAAAATTAATTATATAATTATTCTAAAATTATAGGTTAGAAGTAAATAAGTAAATTGGTATGGTAAATATAAAAGTGAAGACGACTTACTTGTTATTTATACATATTTCTATAATAAAAACATTTAAATTTGTTTGAAACTTGTTTTATCCAAATTATTTTTTATATTTTAAAGGCCGAAATATTCACCTTTCATTAATCTTCTAAGTAACTAAAGTTATCTGTTAACCAACCATAAGACGTCTGGTATAATTTCTGGTAAAATATCGAATAATTTTAAATCAAAATTATTCATTTCAGTAAACAATTATTTATATAGTCTATTGTAGTTATTGTTAATATAACGTATATAATACGTATATAATGTATACCTACTAAATCAAACGATATAACCTTTGCCACAGTCACTTGGGAATTTCGAATCTAATATGACCTCCTCGGCAGCGATGAAAGTGGATAATTTAAAACATAGAAAGTATAAATCAATAAAAGATCATTATGATTGGAGTAGCGATCAGCATCTATGAACGAATTTTTCCACCTTGCTGGATAATTTTGTTGTTCATATTTTTCATAATTTCCATATCGTCCACTATTAAATATATAAACTGGATATTCTTGTGAACTGTTAGACAGGTCTAGTAAGTCAAACTAACGCTCTGTGTCGACGTTTCGAACTGTAATTTCGTTCTTCTTCAGGACTACAAAAACTTAATCAATCACCTGTAAAATTGTACATTTCTAATATGTATTTACCTCAAGCAAATTTTATAGCGCCCAGGGTAAGTAACAATTTCTTTCGGAACCGAAATATTCTCAAAACCATTAACTTTACAATCTAAACAAAAACCAAAATAAAAATCATCTACAAAACTTTATTTTATTTTTTTAATTTTTATTTTTAGTTTTTTTAATTTTAATTTTAGTTTAAAATATTATTATTATTTTTGCAATTTATACAATTTTCCGACTATTTGCGATTACGACTTCTTCGTGTCGTTTAGCAATATCTCATCTTTTTTTCAAAAATACCGTCTCATCCCATCTTGATTTTAAATTTTGATAACACCTGGTTTTTTCCAGCCATCACATGATAACCGTTTTGCACCTTAAACTCTACCCCACGTTACAATAATTTAAACAAATAAAAGTTACATAATTGTGACTACTATAATTTTGAAACCACATGTAACTCCTCTTGTCTTTGAGCCTGGGATATTGATGGAATATGTCGTTCATGCAAAACCAACATGCCAATTGAAAACACCGTTTTAAATACGCAGTCTGCCTGGTCCCAACTTTGACATTGCCGGTCAATATTGTATGTTATACCAGTACATACTATAATGGTACGCATTGATGGATCAGTTAAAGCTTCTTTAAATAAAAAATTAGTGGTAAATGAGTAATATTTCTAACCAATGATTTATATACCGTCTAATCCTGGCGATTTCCAATAAATTATAAGATCGTTTTATGACAGCAACTAGTTCTTCAGAAGTTATATAGTTAGTTTGTTGCCATTTAAATGCTGAAAGAATCATCTTTCCGTTTTTTGAATTTTTGTCAATTTTTGTGTTTTAGATACAGATTCTAAATGTCTGGAAAAATATATTGGAATTTTTAGAATAAACTTGATGTTTAAAGTTTTTTTTTGGTGCAATAACTATACCGCTTTAATCTGATAGTCGTCACTTTTTTTTTTAATTGTCTCATTTATTTTATTCATTAAAAATCTCCCAATTTTATCAAGGTGTCAATTATTTATCAGCATTTTGTTAAATTGTATCTAGTTAAAATTTCAGTATCTCTTCCTAAATTCTTAATTCTTTTGTTGAGAAGAACTTTCTAAAATATTCTTTAACAGTTTAATGTATAGAGCTGCATATTAAATTTTGTCTATTTTACAATACATCATACAACGCCAAATGAATAAAGGTATATTGCTGATTTTGAAAAATCACATTAATTTATTATTTTGTGTAAAATATTGAAAATACGCTTAATATTATAGCACTGTGTAAATTTTAAATTTGGATTTTTTGGTCTATTTAAATGGTTATAGTGTCATCGTATAACATTATTTTTGATAATGTAAGATCTTCTTGTATTTGATGATGAAGCGCATCATGAACGCGGTCTCATATGTTGATATCGATAGATGGCTTTCCCAATTTTTTTATCAATTTCAACAATGTTAGATTCGCTGAGATATTTATTATTTTTAAATTTCATTTTTCGTATTATTGAGAATATTTTGCTCTGCTAGTAGTATCAATTCAGGAAATTTTGCTGTAACTGCTAAGTAAGATTTTCTCTACACCCAAGCAATGAACTCTCGTGAAATTCGCAACCAATTTTATGAAATCAGTTACAGACAAATCTCTCTTTACCGGATCTATTAATTATTCATGTCGGAATAAACTTTTACTAAACTTTTACTAAACTTTTACGTAACATGTACGTTGGATCATTAACAGCACATTTCAAAGATGTAAAATATCGTTAGTCTATACGTATCAAATACTCCATTCCGACCACAACAAAATATAATTTGTCATCTCTCACCTTTGGGATTCACAAAATTACCGTCTTCAAAATTGGCAGTATCATCATTTTGCCCAAATATCTTCCAGTAGAATTCGAGAAAGAATATTGCCATCTGTTATTTGATAGTATCTTATCTGTTCCGTTTTGGTGTTATCACTATTTCTGTAATGACAAATATTCTGTAATAACCTTTCTTAATCAGTCTTGTTTTTTAGTGTTTACAATTAATCTAAATTCATGTAGTACTTACGTCAACATTTTACATATTGTTTAGGTATTTTATTGAAACTGCAGAAGGATAAACAATTCAACAAATTTATTTATCTAAAACTTTTGTGTTTATCAAGAAACAAGAGATTTGTAGATATAGTTTTGCACTATTTTACTAACTCCTTTTACCTGTGATTTAATTAGAGGATACCGTCGTACGATTCTTTATTTATGTATTTTGTCCACGTAATAAAAGCCTTGATTAGGATTCTGCACCTTTGTTTATTTGTATAATAAAGGTCATATTTAAAGCTCACATCGAATCGAATAACATATTAACTTATTTTTTAATATTGCATTCGAATTGTTAAATATGTTATTTCTTACTTACCTTAGGCACAACTATTTATAAAAATATCAAAATGTAAAATCAAAATGGTGTCCGATTTGGCGTGGAATGCCCGATATTATGTATTATAAGTATGTTTATCTGGTCTTCTGCCCCAGTACATTACTGTTTTATTCTTAACTAGCTGTGCCCCGCGGTTTCACCCGCGTTAAATTTGGGTTGGTGCATAATATTATCAAGCGTTTCTTAAACAATATTTATTATATTTATATAATTCTACAGTAACATTTTTAAATTATTATTCCAGAGCGTAGCAACCATCTACTTCTATAACGTCTTCCTATTTGCAAAAAAGTCGGGAAACTCCAAGGGGCAAAAAGTCACGGTTTTTGGAGGCAATCCATGCTTTAACATCGGTCACCAAGCTACCCAAATCGCCATAAACTTTATTTACCTACCAATTTTTCAGCGATCGATTGACGTGGTAGTCAGTATGCGTTTATGTAAAAGAATACGGCGGATGTGGAAGTAGTTCCCAGCCCTTGTTGTCGATACATTCGACAACACAACGCTCAACGTGTGGACGAGAATTATCGTGGTTGAATCATGGTTGATGATGGTGCTGCTTGCCATCCTTTTTCGAAGTGGTAAAGCACAATATGATGAATACGGGTATGTTTATCGACACGCATTTTTATAACCTCATAATAAACTAAACATTTTTATTGAGAAAAATAAACAAAAAAGAAATTTTTATTAAAAAAGAGCCACCTAGAAAAACGTCTGATAATTATGCACTAACCCAATACATACATACCTGTTTGATACACAACATTATAAAGTGCATATAAACAGTGGATCTACTGAGACAGCGAATCTTACTTTTTAAAAACATTCCTAAAGTCGCCAAAACTCAAAAATTACGGATCTAAAAGGATGGGATCTTAGAGTCTCCTCATTCGTTAAAAACGTCACTAAAGTCACAAGAACGTTTTTTTGTTTTTCCTGTTTTTAAGTTTTTGGTTAAAACTTTAACTTTCAATTCACTTTTAATTTATTAAATGCTGTTAGTTGCTGTAGAATAATTAGAAGTTAACTGCGGGTAGCTCCGCTTAATAAAGAGAATGAGTCAACAGAATGAGAAAATCGCCGACTCTTATATTATAAAAAAATCGAAACTTGAAAATCGATTATTTCCTAAATTAAATTAAAAATTTATGTTGATCTAAGGGTTTAGTTGCTTTATTTTAATATATTTTTAAAATTCTATGAGTGTACGAGTATCGTACGTATCTATAAAAATTGAAAGGCTCACGTTGCATGCTACACCCGATAATTGTACCCTACACTCGTTGCAGTCGTTATAATGAAATAAGAAGCTTCCGCAATTTTCCATATGTGTATGAAGTAAAACGAAAGTTGTAAGTCAAGTGAGTTTTGAATATAATAAATTTAAATGTTCTAACCAACCAATGTTCCTACCACGATGGTTCTTTCTAACTGTATAATTTAATTCTTACATCTACCACAGCACTAATTTAAGTACTATAGTTTAAATTTTCAAGTTTCAAAGCAATAATTTCAATTAAATTATGTGGTATTTAATTATGTAATATTGAATAATAATATCTAAACAAAACGTTTAGTTTATTAAGATCATTACGCAGCCTCACGTGTGAAACCACGCGATAAAATTTGAAAATGTTATTTCAAATTTAATTTTTAGAAGTCACACATTGCAGCAGTGCAGTCGATTTCAGAAGCCGGGAATGTTGTTCACATTTTTCATATTTATTTGGTTTTCATAGTAAGTCATATTCAATTCACTATTTTTTAATGGGTAATTTTTATGTTTTCAATTGTGTTGAATATAATTTCTTGTTCCATATTATTTCTTTGTTTTTTTCTAGTGATCTGCGACCGAAGATCGAAAATAATCGTGAAATTGGGCCTTATATCGCATTACTAAAGTTTTATTTTTGAATTCATATCGGAATACTATAGTTCTTCTTTTCTGAACATTCTTAGTCTTGTCTTACTATGTCTTATGTGGTAAATTATAATGTCTTTATATTGTTTTTTAAATAATAATTTTCTGCGTATGTACTCTTCACTTTACAGTTAAAATTCTATTTTTAACGTTTTGTTTAGATTTTGTTCCATATTACAAGTTGTCGCGCTTGTGCAAGTGTTTTGAATTTTTAAAAATTCGACGCCAGCGATTACGGTGGAGAAATGTGGAACTTTTCATGGTACAGATTATTACAGTTTGTATGTGTTGCTGTATTATTAAATACCAATAACATTTAAATAGCACAATTTAAATCAATTTTGCAGTCTGTTTTATTTGAAATTAATGAGATGGTGTTTCTATTAAATGAATAAGTACATCAAGACGAAATAGATAAGTTGATTTTATTAGATCTACGAATGCTTGAATGACAATTAGCGTAACTTTTACTTACTTTTCAAAGTTTTGTACATTAGTTTGTTAATTTGTTTTAATATACACATCGAAAGGACGCGAAGAAGTTCAGGAAATACTACTTGTTTTTTCCTCGTTTTTCTTCATACCTTTCAACTAATTTTAAATTTATTTGTATTGGTATTTTTTGAAATTAATACCATGAAAAGTTCCGGCGCGCCCAACCAGTGGGCGCTAGTTGTGAACTTGCACATAGTCTTAAAAAATGTTTATGAGCTCTAATGAAATGGTCATAATAAAAATTACTTGATTATAATAATTTATATTCAAGTTGGTATCATATAATTTTTAATGTATAGGTTTTCTAGCATCACACACTGAAAAATCATCCATTGCTGTGTGTCTTTGTTGCATCTACTATGTTACTAAATTATTAATTTAAAAACAAATTTTCTGTACTTCATGCAGATGGTTATCTGATATCCATTTTGATACCAATTTCGCTCATAACCGTGAAAATACATTATGGCTGTTGTACGATCACTTGCAATTATTTGCACAACTAATTTTATTTTGTCTTTATAATAAAATCTTAGCACGACCTACATTATCACTGCATTACTGCTTATAATAACCATCTTAAAACAAACTGACACATGACGCTAATCTATTTTCCCTCAAGAATATTATAGCGACCAAATTGAATTTAGTATAATTTTTGAAAATTTTTACAAACTTTTCTACTTTAAATATTTATATTCAAAATATAAAAATGTTAGCTATTTTTATACTTCCGTTGATATGGATAATGTTAATTATTTATACAAAAAGTATATAGTCTATGTTGGTCTTACAGAGTAAGCACATTGCATGGCAGAGAACATACTTGGGATCAAATTTTTGATATTCTTGCACAAACAGTAGTTCTTAAAAGTAGTAATTTAAAGAAACATTCACAGAAAGTCATTTTTTGAATTGATTTCTGAATTTTTCTTCATCAGGTTATATATTTTCTGTTTACGTCTAGCAACAAGTATTATTTTCCAACTGATTATTTATAGAGAAAATGATATTTTCTGAAATCTTGGAGAAAAGGGAAAGTACACATTGATGTATGTATTAAATGATAAAAAACATTTTTTTAAGGTTTCAGATTCAATTGAAAACAATCGGAAAAAAATGAAGTAACAATAATATTTATTGAAAACAAATCAAGTTTTCAAAAACATCAAAAAAATTGTAAAAACTATCTTTATGAAAAAGATATTTTCTTTTTCATTCGTCTTAACAAAATTGAGTTCTAGTGTTTCGAGTAATTCAACTAGGTGTTCAGTTCAAACTGATTTTGTAAATGTGATGAATTAGATAAGAAACATATTAAAATAATTTAATTTATTTTTCAACCTTTTTAATTCAATATAAGGGCGTTGACAAAAATTAAACAATTCCTTTCAAGTTGTTTACATATGCGTTGATAACGATATAAATTTACTACATATTCTTAACTAAAAAAAACTTTCACACATCAGGATAATATAATGATTTATTTAATTTTTCTCCTTTTTCAATTTTATCTTTTCACTTTATTTTTAGAGCTATCTCTCACAACACTACCACTTGGCGTTGGAAAGAAAGCAATAATTTTTCTAAAGATATCTTAAATATCATAAATAATTCGTTCAACAAAATAGACGCAGTTTTAGATTTGTAAATCAATTTTGATTACAAATACAAGTTATTTACTAATTATTTATCTATATTATTTTTTTAAAACTTTCTTTGTCTTTCCTACTGCGAATTTAAGGAAAAAAATAAAGGCAAATGATAATAATCAATATAAAATCTGACAAACTAAGACTACTAAATTAATTAATAGTTAGCTCTTAATTGGCAACAGTAGATTCTTATTACGTAAGTTTCAAGTCTCGGGATTATCATTACAATATGTATTATAAATATCTCTGAAAGCATCTATGCCTTTGGTGTTTTAGGATTTTAAAAACTGTAAAACAACTCGCAAAGTTTGAAATTATTCTACTGCATCATACTGCATACAGTACATCCGTTCTAGCTTACCTTTAATAATTATGAAAATGAACATAGTATATTATAGACACACCATTATCGATAATTATGATCTAAACCAATGAAAATCATGCCGTATTAAATTATTTGACAATTTCCGTATAAATAACTTAACACTACTTCATGTCACCAAAATAACAAAAAAATATAATTGGTGCAATAAAAAGACAAAAAATTAAATTGCTACAATATTGTACTTTATATAGTGCAATAATTTACAGTAACTGCAATATACCACCTAAAAGATTAACTTATCCGACTGGGTAACTCTTAAAAGAAGTTCTTGATTTCCAATGAAACAATTTTTACTACTCCAAATGCTGAATGTATATGTGTTATAAATATTTCACCATAAAGATTAACTAAAGCGATAACGTTTAAATACGTGCAAATTTGAGCAAATACATACTACATATTATGTACTTATAAAATACTAGCTGGCGGCCCGACTTCGCTCGGGTTTCAATTTGACTGGTTATTGAACTTTTCCATTACTGCAATTTTATTGATGTGTGATTCAATTAATAAAAATTAAAAATTAATAAAAAAAGTTTAAAAAAATAACCTATTGTTTTAATCTATTGAATTGAATGCAAAAGAAGAGAATGTTATGCTTCTTCTTTCTTTGAACACTGATTAATGTGCTCGTAATAGAGAGCACTACAACCATAATTAACTACTTATTTCATGAGACCTCTGTACAATCAAGATCAAACTTCGTGAATATATGTATTATATTATTGAATTCACAGAATATTTTTCTATCCCTTACAATTTTTCGATTAATCATGGTAACAGCTACAGTTGTGATGTAACGAACAAAATATAAAATCAAATACATAATTACATAGTATTTTAGAATTGCTATCGGAAATCCTAAATGGAGACTTCGTTTTGTGAATTTGATTATTCTAAAATTTAATTTTTCTTAAACCTTAATTATGTATAAACTAGAAATATTAAACTATATCTTTAGAAATGTAGTGTATCTATAGATTTTCTTTTGAGAAAAGATCTTTTATCTTTTAAGCATCAGAGAAATTGTAAGACTTTTGATATTCTTCGTGACAATACTAATAAAAACCTAGTTTTATTAGTAACACTGAAAAGAGGTCGCTAATACAATATTATACATACATACCACATCACACATTTTATACAAAAAAAGAGAAGATATATTTAGAATTCAGACAAATTAAACATAAATTATATTAAGGGAATCACACAATAAAGCAAATACAAATTTTCAGCATTTTGTAAATGTATTCACGTATGTACTAAGTCTTAATTATAGCAAACTACCAGCATTATTTTTTTACATAATAAAGCATTTTGTTAATTATTATTTCAAATAATAATGAAATTTGAACGCTTTGTAAATGTCTCCTCTGTGTTCGCGATTTACCTTTATGTAGAATTTAAATTTAAACCAGAATAACTTATTCCGTTTTACCTATGTTAAATGCAAATGTTATAGCAACAACACGTCTAATTAAATGTAAAGGGAAATAATTCTTAGTATCCTAGAATTTTTCTTCTTACTAAAACTAACACAGATTCTAGATTGCAACAGCCGTCGTTAACTCTCCCTGAGCGCAGGCAGCACGGCTGTAAACGAATAGAGCTGTGACTGATCATAAATCTTCCGCAGGGTTAGCTCTGCAGAGGGTTGCTAGCAAAAGAGATTGTTTTCTTACCACTTTGCTTACTATCTTTTTGAAGAAGTTATTATATTTTTGGTATACCAATAAGAGGAAGTGTGTAGCAGGATAACTATTTAATAAGTAGTAATTACATTTCTCAAACTTTGATTTACTTTTGATATATTCGTATACTTCAAAAGAAATTTGCTATTTTTACAAATGATAGCAATATAACAAATAATTGCAATAATTTAAAGTTTCAAGATGAAATATAAAACATCAACTCAAAGTTTCTATAGGTAGGTAATTACTTTAACAGGTTCCTAAAATTATTTCTCTGTAAAATTAGCTAAAAAGGTAGTACTACTATTGTAACTTGCTAATTAAATAGATTCCTTTGTGACTTATTCCAGAAGAGAGCCGAACATGCAGGATAGATGTTAATGAATAGGCAATAAATTATACTCAATTAATCGTAATTGAATGCATCTATAAATAGAGTTTTAATTTACGAATGAGCTACAAATTTTATAAATTTATATTGATTTTTTAGGCAACGAAACATTTTTCAAATACCTTTTACACATTTTAAATAAAATTAAGAAAAAAATTAAAAAATACTGTAGCTAAATATTAAAATTTTTAGCAGCCGCTGAATAAAACCATCTCACTGTTAAATGGGATTAAAATTTAATAACATCCTTCTTTATTTGTACAAATTAATCTGGCCTAATTGAATTGTTTGTTTTTCGAATATGAAGAAAATGTACAAATATTTTTTGGCAGCTTTCAAAAAACTTTCATTTAAGGATACCTACGCAAATATTGGTTAGATTTATAGCAAAAGTTAAATATTCATTAGATAAATAAATATTTAGTTACTAACAAAAAATTTTATTTCAATATTATTCCGAGAATTTAATCGTTTTGGGTTACATAGGAAATGTCGAGTTCGACACCAAATTTTTAGCATTGTTCTCAGGCAAACAACAACAGTCAATATGTTAATACATATAAAATATCTAAAATAATAACCAACCTTTGGCAATAATTACTATTAAAAAAGTTCAAGTCAAGACTAACGAAAACGGATTAGTAAATTCATACCTAGTCAATAGTTAATGCTTGTTATTTAGCTTTTAAGTTACTTCAAAATCTAAATCTGTTTCTTTATAAATTAGTGGTCTAAAAATTCACTTTATCGTGAAACTCGATATTAACCATTGGTTCAGGCCTGATGATGCCATAGTATATGATGAAAAAGTTTGCGTTAATTATACTTACGGTGTGTTTTACACTTGGAAATTTAAAAACCTTTTATTTCTAAAAGGTGTGTGTGCGTTTTTCGGGTTTTCTAAATTTCTTTGATGATTTTCGCATTTTTAATTTAACAAACTTCCGATTTAAGTAGATACTTGAACTCTTGTTAAAAGCTTCTGAAATTTTTATACAGTTGGTAAATTGAGTTTTAAGAAAAATATTAAGGTATTTTTGTACTCAAATGTTTTTCGAACCACATACAAATAACGTAAAGTTATTGTAAACTGATATTGACTGCAAGTTTTTTTATACTTAATATACTTAAGTCTTCTGTTCCTAAAGGAAAACAGGGGATATTATTTTTCACTTTACTTTCAAAATAATTTTGTTTTTTTATATTAATTTTTGAAATAATTCAAGCAATTCGTGATAGGTTCTGAATTTATAACAAACCAGACGGTTAAAAATATTGACGAAACAGAAGAAATTATGGAATATTAAGAGACAGGCGCATTCTGCCACAAGGACTATTTGCTTTGCCGGACTTCTTATATAAAGGAAAGCATACATTAATTAATAATAAATATGAAAGCATTAAAACAATTATCAAAATTACTATCAGTAACAGGAGCATGAACATACTCCCTAGCTTTAACAGATAATGTAATATTGAAATTTCAATTATTTAGATTTACAAAGTTGACATATTTCATAATTACCTCAACCCTTTTAAAAACTTTGCACAGATATAATACATATTACAAATATCTATTTTGATGAAAATTTGTATAATATTATCGTAATCATTAAAATTGAAAATTTTAATACACATTTTTTGTGTGCGATAATGACAAAGCTTCTTATTTTAATACTAAAGTTAGCATCAACGCTTTTATCCTAATATAAAGAATCGTTTTAACGTTTTAAGTTTTAACAACAGGGCACATTTATTTATTCTATTAAATTATAAAATAATAATAAAATTTTAATGAACCTACATATTTTGTAATTAGTAAAAGGTAGTTACGAATAATTAACTCCTTTGATAATATTGGCTAACATAAAGGTATATAAACGTAATAACTTCTGAAGTAGGTAAGTACATAGTACATAGATATAAAGTGAATTACTTAAAACAACTTCTACGATTTGGGGCCAGCAGTTTTATTTTGATTATTTTTAAAACAAAATTAAATGTAATGAATGTTTAGCTGGTAGCTAAATAAATTTTTAAATAGTTAATCATTAAAATAGCAAGCTTTAATTATTCAAATTACCCGTTTAACATTTAATATAATATACGTAGGAGCCTTACAAAACTTCATATAAAGTTGTAGTCGTAATTCCTTGATTACAGTTAGTTTATCCGTAATGTAAACCTTCCTTTACCTCAACTTAAACAAAGTCTACTAAACAGATTAGAACTGCTGTTCCACGTACAGCTCAAACAATAAATAACAGAAAAGTATAGACATTTTAACGTTTAAATTGTTATCGCACTATTAAATTTGGTGAATAAGAAAGACGAATTAAAAAACTTGAAACTCGTAAAGCTTTTCGCGAAGAAGTTGTATATTTCAAGTTAAAAAGCCAAAGTGGTCCAATACATTACATTTTAAAAATTCTATTACACAACCTACAGTGAAAAACGTAATACCTACTGCAGAAAGTGCTTTAATAAATTACATTCTTATAAAATTATTTTATTTGGCATTTGATTGTATTGTGAATTCTATATTAGAAATCTATTTTCTGTTAAGTCTATAGGGTCATTTAAGGAATGCTGAGAGAATTCGAATAAAATGGAAGATAACTGCCGCAGCCATACGGAATTTAATATGTGCTTGCTGACCCAATAAACATTCACAAATATTGCTGACTAGAGAAATTAACATATTTTGCATTAACTTTTATTAGCTTTGTTGTTTTACTATGAAAGGCATTCAACCATATTGTTTATTAATGAAGATTTAAAGTTTTGTTGATCGATTCCTGTCGAAAACGTTGTGTAATAAATTAATTATTTAATATTATCTTTACCAAATAAAGCTTAATTGTGGCTCCAATTTAATTTTGAGCTATCTAGGTAATGTAAACAACAATATAATATTGAAAAAGAAAGTAGTTATGACGTACGAGAACTTGGTCTTTCGCTTCCAAGTTTCACGTTTGTTGTTATCGATCTTCAGATTATAGAAAATATGGTTCAATTTGAATAGAAATTGCTGCGCTTATATAAGTTTTAGTACTATTGCTTTTCTAAAATCTATTTAAGTAAAAGTTGAATATGTTAGGGAGCAAGCTTTTGACTTTATTTTATACTTTTTTTATACTTGATTTCGGCTACCAACTTACATAATATTAAATACATTACTTTTAAATGTTAACAAAATTTTTATATACATACTATACATAAAAACAAACCTAACATTACCAATATTTTACATTTATAATGCCTAAAGATATTTTTGCTGTATACTATTAGGTATAATGTCATTTAACTACTTACTACTTTAGCGTCTTCAAAGAATATGTTTTCCATGTATGTACATACATATATTGTCATGTTTCATTTTGCATTAGCATCTTTAGTTATAAATAAATTTTTTTAAAAACAGGGATTAACCACTAGTGTGACTGCTCAAATAAAAGGTGATTTTAGGGAATTTTTTGAAAGAAAAGTATTGCATCGAATGTTTTGAAATTTCCAGGATATATTTATACATAAATTATGTGTATACAGTAATTTTTTCGTATGAAAATATTCAATAGTTAGCGACTGATGCGCCGTCTCCCCAGGGCTCTAAAAAAAAAGTTCTTCCACTGCTGCAGTGATTGCGGTCTTCAGAGTGCATGAAATATGTAATTTAAAAATTCCCGTTAAACTAGAAGGTACTGCCCGTACCATGAACCACTGTTGTGAAAAAAAAATTAAAATCTGACAAAATGGCAGGGTTTTGAAAAAAAAAGTAGTAAATAACACTAATAATTTGATCGTTTTTTGCATGGCAAATGGGCATTTCGTTTGGTTGATGTATTTTCGTAGGTATACTTATACAATATATTATATTAATCACAAGAGAGAAAGTAAAATATTATTTTATTATATAACTTGATGATGGTAACTTGATATGAATTATAATCAACACACCAATATTCGATTTTCCCGTAAAACTATTAGAAAAACATATTATTCCTACCTAATTGGTTTTCAATTTTGACATCGACGAATACTCTGTGGAGATCCAACATCTATGGGTTATGGAAAATACAAACGGAAACTATTCAATTAATTCTCTAGTAAGTGATCTAGGTTTCGGCCAAGGTGATAGCTAATGTTTACAAAGCGGAAATAGCATCACAAAGAGTAATTTATAAGAATATTTGAATAATAAACTTCATATTTTGAAAGTATTAAATTACGTAAAATTTGTATACTTTATATTTTTCATATTATGGCAAACGCGTAGGCGATTTGTTGTTAGCTTGTTATCAATGTAGTGTCTTCGCTTTTCAATTTTGTCTAGCTTCGAAACAATAGAAATAGTACAATATTCGCAAGTACAGTAAAAAAAATTTATATTCTATTTTGAATTTCAGTATGCGACTATGCTAGCTTGATCACGTAAAAGTTAGAAATTAATTCTACTATGATGTAGAAATAATACAAATAATAAAAGCAAAGCGCTTGTTGCAAATTACATAAAATATTAAAAATTTTGGCTTGAATCCAAACTTAAGAAAACAAACAAATAAATATATATAAAAAATTTCAATTACAATGGGAGAGTTGAAAAACCTTACGATGTTAATGTAGTCAATGTATGGGTTATTCATGCAAAATTCTTCAGCTCTTAATTTCTAAAATTATCAATTTTTATTACGTATATTTTACCAAAGACTTATATATAGCAACAATTCATCTGATTAAGTAGAGCTATAGTTGAACCGAAAAAAAGCTGTAGGGTAAAGATGCAAAGTGGTTTAAGAGGGATATACTACACTAGGTCACGCTAATGGGATTATACCCTTGCCAGTTGACTCCATCCATTCTACATAAACACACACAGTTCTAAATTTAGGAAGATACTTTTAAATTGTTTATGTAAGCATACATTTATATTGAACTTACCTAAGATCAAATATAATTTACCTAAATTATATTTGAAACTTTTACAAAAATTGTTCGTTTGGAGTGTAAATCAAAAGGGGTTCTTTCAAACTAGATATTTATCAAATAAATTTTTTGCAAGAAGAAATTTGTATTAATTCCACTTCTAATAAGCAAATACTAAACTTGAATATATTATATTCCAATAATTATATTATGTTGTAATTTTATTTATAACAATTTGTTCATGTAACCAACAAAGTCTTTTCTTACCGTTAAATAGCACAGTACAAATAGAAAATAGTTAATTATTGCAAGTATTTCCTATTAATTGGCTAATGGTCAATTGGACACTGGTGATTGTAGTACCTATCTGAAAAATAATGCAATGGTTTTACTTATTATTATAGGCAATTTAAATAAAATGTCTATATCAACTTTTTAGGTAGATATAATAATATATGTAGGTACTATATAGAATACGTATGAACGTACCCAACGCAACGGATTAAATATAGAAAAAATAGGTTATTCCGAAAGGATGTAGGCAATTTTCTTATTCTATTCGTCGTAAATTATACAAGTTACAATTTTTCAAGATATTTTCTAATATTTGTGCTAACCCGAAACTATAAAATGTATGTTTAAGTTTTTCAATTGCAACATATTTGATGCTATAAAAAATGCAGTAATAAAATCTATACTATTGCTTCACGTAATATTTAAGCCAAGCTTGTATATATATGTATATAGATTGTAAAATGTAAATTGTAGGCAGGTCAATTTATAAGCTATTTCCATATAAATGAGGGTTCGTCTGCACAGTTTCTGAAATGGTCAATAATTTACCAGAAATTACATCTCGGAGACTTTGCATAAATTTTCTTTGTCTAGTTTGTATTTCCTGCTACAATTTTCAAATTTGATTTAACCAAAATTTATAACGTTATAAATAGTTTCATTAATAATTAGGAAAATTCATAACGGTGGTTATAAGTTTCACTACTACAGTTTTGCACCAAAGTCAACCCTGAACAAGTAATATAGCAGGTATATCTTTATTATAAATAATATGGAATACCTACTAGATATCACTGTATACAACTTGAAATTGTTTTGATGAGATTTAAGCAAAAATATTAATTATTGTTGTCTTGTATTTGAAATGATCAAACTGCGTAATAACTAAGACAAAATAATTATAACTGAAATGAATGTTCATTTGATAAGTTTGAAACTTTAAAATTGCGAGAATTGAAAGAGTTATTAATATCAGAAAAAACTTCAACCAATTAGAATTAGAGAGAAGGGGAAAAGGATAAGTTAGTTAATTAAGAATAAGGTAGTAAGTCAATTATTGAAACTTTATGTCTCGCCTCCTAATCTTTGGCTATCAAAACTTTATAATTTCAAATACAACTACCAGCAAAACGAGGAGAGTTGAAAACAACGGTTTGACTTTAAAAATTCCCATAGAATTAGTTTTAAACAGATGCCGCCGTTAATGGGTGTAATTGTGCATTCTTTTTCGCTGTAAATATTAGGTCTGAAAATCAAAATTTTTATAATCTCTACATTTCTTGATTCACAGGACCTCTGATAACCATTAGCAAACAGCTGCATACATATTAATTTGTAGTTTTAAAATTATGATACCTCTTTTTATACTTATTAGATATAATATTTAGTCAGGGGTCTGCTCATTTATTTTATATACTTAAATATTTTAATATTTTAGGTTTTATATACTTAAATATTTTAATATTTTAGGTTTTATATTTCTCAATATTTAGTATAGACAGTTTTCCAATTAACACCTGGTATATTTGCATTATAAACTTTTTATCGACATGTGTTTTTTTGTATAGCATCACATTATAACGTCGCATAAATTGGGCTTTAGAATAACTTTGTCTAGCGATGTAATCGATGTAATTCTATTGGCTTTTATAAATTTGATTCAAATAAACTACACTTTCTTCAATTTTATTTTATATTTTAGGTTTTGAATATTCCTATTTTTTTTCAACGTCAAATATTTAAATATTAAAATTTTAACGTCAAATATTTTAACATTAAAATTTTAATTTTTAAATATTTGATGTTGAAAAAGAATAGGAATATTCGAAACCGGTCCTAGAATAGTGTAGTTTTTTTTTGAATTAAAATTGTCCTTAATAATAAATTGGTTTCAATATCATTTATAAATTTAATTTCATTCCGTTTATATTTCAATTGATCATTTTTTAAAATTGACGACCTACAAGGAAAAGACTTTCTGAACAGTCCACAGCAAATGGGATCAAAGTTGACTTTCGTCATCCGTAGAGTCATGAGGGAAAACAAATAGGCACAAATTCTTAGTTAAAAGGGAAAGAAAACGAAGAAGAATAATTTATTGACCATTGAAATTTCAAGTGCATTTTAAGGTTTAAAAAGGGTGTCCGTAGTAGATACTCTAACTTTATAATGTAAAATTATATTATATTTTTGCAGTAGAATTATTATTTCTTTTGTATAATTTGTATAAATTTATATTTTAAACAAATAGTGTTAACATAATTAAAATTAAAAAAAGCACAATTAAGTAGTACAATAATAATTAGTGTACAATAAATTAAAAGTTTTTATAAAGAGAAAAATGGTATATTGTAGGAAGATAAGTGCGATATTAGATATAAAACATTAAAACAAAAGATGAAAGAACTACGAAGTGTAAAGTAAAAAAACTTATTAATAAAGTGTGAATGTAATAACGTTGTTGAATTATAAAATTAAATGAAGAAAAATTCAAGTTAGTAAAATACACCGAGTTACCCACCTAACTTCCGACCACAGGGAAATAATATGCGAAATTAATTTTTAAATTCCTGCATATCTCATTATAATAACAGTGTTCTTGAATTACTGTTAAAAACTCAATACTAAAATGAAAAATAGCGCTTTTATAAAAAAACATTAGTAGCTTTGTTGACAGCAAAATTTATCGAAAACTGCACTGTTGAACTTTTACCAATTATTTATTTTATACAGATCATAATTCATTATTGTATAGTATTCTATAATACAATGAAATACTTTTATTATTACCATTAAAAGAAAAATAAGTAATTAAAACAGTAGATATAAGTGAGTTTCGGTCGTGATGATCTAGCATTGAGGATAAATACTCCTATCACAATATGTTATCCAAATAGTAACGCGGGGCTGCTGCAGAAACAGCAGAAACTGCTACAGAAACTCCGAAGAGATTTCTTTTCATCGAATACAAATTAACCCGCAAGTTACTATGAAGGAACTAAAACTTCCGCATATTAGTATGCAATTGAAACATTTTGAACTGCATCTGCATTCACGCCCCCACGTTAAGGAGCGCCTTTTCTTCATTAAATTGCGTAGTAGCGCCAATAGCTGACGAGGCAATCATAATGTATTTACTATATGCAATTATAGATGCCTGTAAAAATAATGTTCGTCAACTTCTCTCTTGTCCAAAACTGGTAGTACAAAAAAAATACCTTGCTGTCCACGAAATGGCTAGATTATCAGCATGTATGTTTCTGGCTGAGGGGAGCAATAGTTTCGTTAATTGATCAATTTGTTTTATGAACTTACACTTATTAATACATAGTTATTGGGATGTTATTAGTTCATTAAGGAATGCCAATTAATGTTTAGATTATGTAAGCTCATTTTGTTAGTACAATAAATTTTTCAGAAACAAGCAGTAAAAATAAAATTGCTATATTATTTGTATCCGTTAAAATATCTCCTCATAATTTTTAAGGTGTATCTCTAAATTCTGTTCATTATACATAAAGCTTGTAATTAAGAAGACTAATTTTTTATTTCCAGTTTTACATATTTTTTACAAAATATGACATCTTTATATTTACGATATTACGTAACTGGCTTTTATATATCAAAGTGCTAATAAATGTCTTAGAATATTAAATTTAAAATTGTAACACGTAATGTAAAATATTGATTTTGTACATTTTGGAGATATATATTTCACAGATCAACTATTTGTTCTTGGCTTCTATTGTGAAGGAAATCGCGGTAGCTTGAGTCGTCTACAGCGGAAGTCCGTATCCATTCTACTGGAAATAACAAACTGTAATATCGACTGACTGTCACAGTTTGATTGTATCCAATGGCAAAAACCTAAAGAAATTGTAAAGTTTAGCATTAAAAAATGTATTAAGCTAATGATTAAATTTTGGTTATCTAGAATATATTATATACAATAATAGACTGTGACAAAAATGTTGCTGGCAATTTTTTGTCACAAAAATGTTGGTTCCACAGTTGACAAATAATGCAAGAGTTTTATAAACACTATTTTTTACTTACATTTATTTCTGATGGTGCAGATTGAATTTTTGTTTTTTGACAAGTTTCCATTTAAATTTCAATAATAATTGACCGATTAAATTAATTGATTAAATTAAAGTGATCTATGTTCATCCATAATATTGTTATTACAATTATTAGATTGATTAACTACAACTACTTAATATTTACAAATTTAATAATAGTATAAATAATTTTTATAGTAATTAAATAATAGTCCATACATAGCTTCTTGTAAATTTTTTTGTAAAAATTTATAAAACGAATGAACGATTGTATTATTGATTTCTTATCAAAGTACATCACTGCAGGATTTCAATAGGTTTTTAAAAGCATTTATTGAAAAAGTAGATTATGTACTTTACTGTCTTTTATTTTTATATTTACTTCATTAAAAGCGAGCACCGAAATTGTAGATTTACTTTTTTAGTTAAATAATATAAACAATTATTTTTGTAAACTAAATTTTCTTGCAAATACACTATCTTTCTCTAAATATCCAGTAGTACAAGACGTGTTTAATTAACGTAAACATGAAAATTATCTATGCAATTAGAAATAACTAAAATAATATTATTATATCCTGTATATGAATAAGTTTAAGAATCTAACAATTATGCATTATATTATTATGCAAAAGTGAAATTTATAATTAGGTGAACTTTCAGTGTAAACTAATCTTTAGCAATTAATAATTATTAAAGGTAAATGTAACTGAACATTTGCAAGTCGCATGCTTATCCAAAATTTTAAATAAAAGGATTATTAATCCTATGTGTATGCGACTCATCAGCAATATTATGTATATAATATATTATAAAGACAGCATTAGATGAATAAAAATATAGTTTAAAACTTAACTTCGACTTGGGTTTTATTTAACCAACAAGGGTGAATTTTGGGATTCAAGGCTAAAAAACTGTTTAATTTAAAAATTAACCACAGAATCTTTACATTTCAAAATTATAATTAGTCAAAACAACGTAAATCAATGTGAAATCAATTTATAAATGTAAACAACAATGAACTAAATTTAGGACTGCAAAATATGTATCCAGAATGGAAACTCGGATTTTAAAGAAAAGAAGCAATTTATTTAACCCTTATGGGGCCATACCTAGTACCCGGGTACTATTTTGACTTTAAAGCATCATAACTTTTTTCCTGAGATTCGGCGACATCTCTACAAAAAAGGTTCTCTACACGCAAAAAATTATAAAAAAAAATATGATAATATTAAGTGAAGTTTTTTGGGGATTTTCTAAAACTATACCTAATCCAGCCATACGTAGTACCTGGGTACTAAATAACTTTTCTATGGCATATGTAAATAAAAAAGAATATCTCCATTAATTCAAAATTGTTTTAATATTCATTGATAACAATTTAACATATAACATGTTTCACATTTTACTTGAAATTAACTTTAGAACATATTATAGGAAATTGAAATAAAAATAAAGCATGTTATGTTTCAACACATGCTTGTGTTGCATGAAAACAAATTGTTTCCGGTGTAACCGTGAATTTTTACCCCCGTGATATTGTCACACTCAAAAAATAAATCTTACATTTTTATAAAAATATTTTATAATTATAAATCCAGTATGTAAAAGCTCAAGTTAAATTGTAATAACGATTGCAAGGAAGTATAGAATTTCCATATTCGGTACATTCCATAAGGGCAGTGACCAGTGACATATCCGCTACCGGCACAAGGCGTGTCAATTTGATAAGAAGGTGATGACCCCAAACGATCGATATCGGAAAATGTCGATCGACGGGGTCGATCGAGATAAGAGTAGGGGTGTGGAAAGATTGATCAAAGTAATTGGAAAAATAATTAATGAGGCTCGCAAGAGTCTCGTAAGGAGTGAACCACTTTGGAACACCACGTAGCAGCCCTTAGCTCCCAAGATGATCAATCTTTCCATCCCTAAGATGATGATTGTAATTTTAGGGTAAGTGCTAGTTTAAGTTTGTACAGTTTATCTCATTTTATTTTAATATAATTATTCTTATAAAGTCTATTGATTTTTATTATGAGCTACACCACCAACTGAGCTACCCCCAAGTGTGGTTAAGGGTAAACCACCCCCTTACACGCGACAATATTTTACCCCGGGGTAAAATGTTACTAGGGATATTTCACCCCCGGTAAAATTTCACTAGGGATATTTTACCCCAACGGTGTAAAATTTCTAGGGGTAAAAATTCACGTTGACACCGGAATATTGGTATGCGATACGCATACAGGTACATATCTGGCTTTTTTGGCAGCTTTTTCTGGTCTTCCGTGGCCTTTTTGGAACGTTTAATGGGCTTTAAGAGCAATATCCCGTTATTTTTATTCGGCCAGTAATGTCCCGCTTCTGGTTTGACGTTGATTGTGAAAGTGGTGAGTTGATTGGTCACTAATTGTGATAATACTGGATTATGTCTTAATCCATGTTCCCCCCTTATAAATTCTTTCATCTGCAATAGGTTTCGTGCCGCAACAGATGAAAACTTAAATTTAAAATTTGGAATGTTTTCGCTGCTATGTTGGCAATGCAAATTGAACATTTTGAAGCTGCTTTTTTGTCATAAAAAAATCGATTTATAGCAAAACTTAATAAACATTTTTTGTTGAAAATTTCATAGCCTTTAATTTTTGTTTATATATATATTTTTATTTCGTCGTGCCGTTTCTGTTTTACAGCGACTTATACAAAACTCTGTAAAATACAAAAAATATTGTCATTTATATCTCGGAAATGGTGTGACAAAATTGAAAAATGTATAATATGAACAAAAATGTAGAGAATAAAATTTACAAGAAAAAATGCCTATGGATTTTTTTATTTTGTTCAACTGTTCTCGAGATATAGTAGATGACAATATTTTTTGTATTTTACAGAGTCTTGTTTACGTCGCTATAAAACAGAAACGGCGCGACAAAATAAAAAAATGTATATAAATAAAATTGAAGGTAATGAAATTTGCAACAAAAAATGTTTATAAACTTTTGCTCTAAAACCTTTTTTTGTATGACAAAAAGGGCTTCAAAATGTTCAACTTGCCTTGCCTACATAGGGGGCATGATTTACGCTGTGAGTCACTGAACATACGCACACAGACATTTTTCAAAAATAGTAAAAATTGTTTCAGGGGACGTCGAAACATAAAAATTTTATAAAAAATATGGGGTGTTCAAATTTTTCAGATAACAAGACTTTCCTTACTAAGGAGTTCGGAAAGTAAAAACACTACTGCATTCGAGGAAGTAAAAACTACTAATTGACTTTATTTAAAAATTTTGCTACTGTGGCATAAAATTCATAATACGTAAATATAACTCGACATAATAATAATTTGTAATTAAAAACGCCTACGTGAATATTAAAAATCTGTTTAAAATGTAATCCTCACATGAATTACATGTATTATTATGGTAGTACCCGGGTACTACGTATGGCAGATATAAGGTGTAAATTTGTGTGGCCCCATAAGGGTTAAACATAAATACAACTTTCGAGATCGTCGTCAAACAACACTGACGATGCTTTTTTCTTACATGTTTATTATATAAAACTGCACCGCATACATAAGGTGCTTAAAATTAAAAGAACTTAAAATATTAAAATATGGATATCTAGAATATCTAGAATATCGGTCTATAATATGTCTCTGACATTGAGAGAAAGAACTAACCCTTCAATTTACAATGCTAACTAAATGTTATCGATGGGGATGTATAATTTGATATATGGTTGATGTGATCTAAGGTTTATCTTAAATGTTGGAATACGTAACTTGCAAGGTAACAAAAATCTACTTTAAATGTAAGGTAATAAAAACACTACACTAATTATTACATGTGGATAGGAACCTACAAGTTGACAAATTCTTCACATTACGATAAACTATACTTTATTACTAGTTCAAGAATACTATAAATGTAAATTATTGTTATATCAGCACATGTTGATTATGTATATAAGTTTGTTAATTTATTGAATAAAGTGACTAGCATTCGAACTCGTTTTGATTGACTACGTTCGCCGGAGGTTTATCGCCTCTTTTAAATCTCATAGCAGATTTAAACAAAAGCTCATTAGTGAGGCAATCTTCCTAAATCTCTTTACGGGATTAAACAGGACGTGGTAAACATCGGTTATCAAAATATATGTATATCGTCTACTAACCAAAAATAAACCTACCCCTGTGAATTATAATCGAAGATATCTTAATAAAGTACGATCCAATCTTACCACCTGTCGAAACTAAAACACAATACAAAACACCACCATGGATCATATCAAAACCAAATATAAACTTCCAACTTACTAGATTTTAAAGAAATGGTACATGTTTTGACATCTTCAAGAACAATTTTCTGGAAATAAAACAGTTACAATTGCTCGAGTTACATTCTTGTGAATAATATACAAAATTTGTTATTTTGATTATTTTTTATGTTGTGGGGTTTGTTACCAAGGTTTTGTTTTCCTCTGGAAACTGACATTAGTTTTGCCCTGAAGATGCCAGTTTAGCACATGAAACGGATCGGCTTTAATTAAATTACACATGCAGAAGAGTGTTTCATTCATTATTGTCTAAATAATTCTAAAAGCCAAGGTAAACTAAAATTATTCTTGTATTTTAAAGAGAATTAAATTGTCTTTACAAAAGCTATCAAAATCTATTCTACTTAGTTGAATTACTCTTCAAATCACTAAACTTTCTTGTAATTTTCTTTATAAACACTGCATATTCATGCTTCCCGAAGACCCAAACAATGTTAGTTTTTTATGAATTTATTAATATCCAGCAGTTAAAGACCGTTTTTATAAAACTCGACAACTACAGTTTGTAGTGAATGAATTATGTATCATTTCTATATAATTTAATACCAACGAATTTAATAAAATAATATTTTTATATAAATTTATTTTAAAAACTTTTAAGTCGTTAATAAAATTTTGACCATTTATATTATGTTGGAAAATTTGGAATATTATCTTTTTTGAAAAATTTAGAGCTTTATTGTTGTGAAATATTGATAAACAATGAGCATTCAACATTATGGGTTACTCCTGATCAAGTTTGTGGTTTGTAATTCGTAAGAAGAAACAATTAACACTACATTTGTCTTATCTACTCAACATGAAAGGTTAGTGTTCTTACGATTTCGAAAAAAACATTATAATAGTAATAAAATTTGTTGTTTTTATCCACCAGTAACTTTAGTGTTAACGTTTAGTATTGTATGTGAATTGGAAAAGACTTTACATCCATGTATCAATTTATTCTACAGTATCATACTCTCGGAAGTTTTTAATAACTAATCTTTATGTAATACCATTTATTTACCATACATTTCTTTTTTATGAGAATTATATATTTTTATTTAATATGTACAATTGTACATTGTGGTTTGTTGTGTAACTTCTTTATTTCGACCAAAACATATTCATGCCTTGAGCATCCACCGCTCAGCTGCCGGGCACGAAACAGCTCGTTCAACGGGACAACAAATGTTTTTGTAAAACTGTTGAAAAATATAATATACTTTGTATAAATAATATGTATTTTCAAAAACCAAAAAGCACTTTCATTCTATTCATTTTGAAATAATAATATACAAATTATTGTACAACAAATTAATGTTATGAATAACAACACAATGATTATTTTCTAACATAATGTTAACAAAGTCAACAAGAGAACATTTTTATACTTTGGTGAATTTAACAATTGTAAATTAAATATATTTCAGTAATTATTTGATGTTGCTGGTTATACGTAAATATTATACAAAGAATACTTTATATAGTACTTAATAGTATATTATAGGCCAAGGTTGTGAAGACAGTCATTACTAGTCATATTGTAACAAAATTTTTTAAATATTTTATTTTGTTATACGTGAGCCACTGCCTTTATTTTCATTTTGTGCATTTCGTTGCGCATGTAATCTCATGAGAGATTACGATTTTGATAGCCCGTAGCGAAAAGTTGAAAAGTTGTAAAATTTAGAGAAATTCCGATCTGTTATTTGAGTAATTTATTATTTGATTTTTGGTTAAATTTTGTTAAATTTGAAACGTTTTAGGAAGCACCTTTCACCTTACTTTTTATATTTGCCTAAATATAAGTTTTGCGCTGTTTGGTGACATATTTTCTTATCCATCGTTTTTTTGGACATTTGCACGTTTGGCGATTTTAAGCAAATTAATATTTGGAAGCAGAAGCGCTTAAGAGATCCTTTTTGGAAGATTTGTTACTTAGCTTCAGTTGCTTATAATTCTACGTGAGTTATTTCTTTTTGGATTGGTCTCGAGATTGAAGCGGCGGAGTTCCAACCTAAGTGCAGGAGCCAAGGCAAAATTTCCTGAACGTTTTGGTTTCACTATCCTCCGAGTGTTCGAGTGTGGGTGGAAGATCCGAAGTTAGTGTATTTTGGTACTGCTGGTTCCGTTGGGTTGGAATTACCCTGTATAAGTTTGATTTTGTACACTTGCTGGTAGCTACCGTGGTAAGTTTTCTTTTTTTTCTAACTCATCGGGCCATACATTTTTGAAGCAGTTTTGTGTGTAATTTTGGAATACTTAGGTGTTCATTCTTCGCGATTTTTATCAACTCACTCGGACAGTTGTTTGAGCTGTTCTTTATTATCATTTTTAACACCACCGAAGATTGGCAAGGATCGACAACATTTACGTTTATATATTTTTTTGATCTCTTTTATTTAAGAGTTAATTTAAATACATTGTTGTTTATTAAACTGTTGTTTTCTTTCGGGGAAGCTACTCCTGCAGTGATTGTTTTGCTGAAGCCACTCTCTCGCTTCCGCACTCACCAGCTAGTTTTAACATCGTGGGCATTCTACACTGAATTAAAGCTGGTTTTTTTGTATCCCAGCGTGTGGAAGAAATTCATTTTCCCGCAAGGGAAGAAGAATTTTTATTTACACTGGCGCCCAACGTGTGGGGCCCTATTTTAGTGCAAATCCTGCAGGTTGGTTCCTCCGGGAGAATTGTTGTCGCCCCTTGAAATTTTCGGTTATTGTAAAGGAATTTTGCTGGAAGTTTGTGTACCTTTTCAGGAACAGAAGCGGCTCAATCTCGAGACAATTATATTTGAAGTTTTTATTAGCAAATTTTTATTATATTGCTATCAAACATAAGTCGAGTTTACGACGCGACGTGCAAATTTCTGGTTTTATGATAAGGTGTTTCCTAAATTTTGTAGTTTTGTATTATCGCTATCACAGTACTGAATTTAGTTTTAGTATCACGCTTAAGTGATTTTTCTGTTTCACATACTTTTGAGAATTTTTTTATGTACTGGATAGCACAGTTTTTTAAAGACGGAATTGGATTTTTTAGCTTTTTGATATTTGTGGTACGGTTACCTTTTTATTATTTATATTAACGTTTTATCTAAATAACATGGCCAATTACGTAGCTGCCTTGACTCGAGAAGAGATCGAAGTAGAGTTAAAGTTTCGCGGTTTTGATTTAACTGTTACGCACTTGTCTACTAGGAAGAAGGAACTAAATAGGTTTCTTAGGGATGAAAAATTTAACTCTAAGCTATCCTTTCACAGTTACACTCCGGACGATCCTCAAGCCGATCTTAGAACGTGTGCTAAGGCTATTGACGAACTAACTGAGGAAGTGAATAAATTAGAAAAGAACCTAGTTCCAAGTACGTTAAAAACGGTTACTTTCCGATTAGCTCACTACGCGAATCGGTTAGACATTATGCAAGGTGCGGGTTTTAAAGATGACCGTGATTCTTTGGCTAAAACAACGGAAGCACTTAGGGGGCGTATTGAAAAACTTATTGAGTTGGAAGAAAGCTCCGACGATGAGACGGGGTTAGGTGATCCTGTGGACCCAGCAAATAGCAATATAGGCACTCCTTTGAGGAAATCCTCTATATTACCCCCTACAGCGTCGCCAAATGATTTAGTTGCTGCTCTTTCGGGTCTGTTTCAGCAGCGTAAGGTTGAGCACGTAGCTGTTTACAAATGGGGACTCCAATTCGACGGAAGTGGAGATTTTCAGACCGTGTTCGAGTTTATAGAGAGGGCTAAAGAACTTTCAATTTCAAGGGGGGTGAAAGAATCAGAACTGTTCGACAAATCTGTAGAATTCTTTTCTGGGGAAGCTTTAGTATGGTATCGTAGTCTAGGTCCGGAAGTAACTACGTGGCAAAAATTAGTTGACGAATTAAAGACTCGGTTTTTATCCTTAGATTTTAATCGAGAATATTTAGAGCAGGTCCGTACCTACAAGCAATTTTCTGGGGAAGCAGTTCGGACTTACATCGAATCTATGTTCAGTAAGTTCAGTAGGATTAACCCTCGTCCTTCAGAGGATGAACAATTGTGGGTTATTAGAAAAAATATGTTACCACAAATTTCCCTGGCGATGGGGACAGCTAATTTTAACACTAAGCTAGGTTTTATTCAAGCCGCGCAAGCTGCTGAGCGTCTGGTTAGCTGGACTACCCCTAAGGAAGTAGCGGCTTCTGCGGTTGAAAAACCCACGATTGTTAAGTCTGAAGTTAAGCCCTCGGCGAAAACCACTCGATGGGGAACATGTTGGAATTGCAGGGCAAAGGGCCATTCCTTTAGAAATTGTCCCAAGCCTCGAGAGACCTTTTGTTTTGGATGCGGAAGTCCAGGAGTCTCCATCGTAACTTGTAAAGGTAACCACTCAAAAAACGGATCTGGGCCAAGTGGCGTCGCGGCGCGCCGCTAATTAAGGCTATCAAAGCCGACAAACAGGAATGGGGAGATTGGTTAGGTAAAATAAGCGCCTTTTGCGGATCTACTACCAATACTTCCGCCTTGTTTACTCATCCTAGGTCAGACCAACGACCTCACGTCCAATTATGTGTCAAGGGGGTGCAGCTTACAGCGTTATTAGACTCCGGTGCTAGTGTTTCGATACTAGGCACCGATGGTCATTTTCTAATAAATCAGCTTGATCTAAGTTTTACCAAGCACGATATAGTGACCTTGCGGTCAGCTGATGGAACTCCGCAAGATATTTTAGGTAGGGTAGCGTTACCCATTTCGATTTGTGGAGTTGTCCATCAATTAGATGTTTTGGTATGTCGTAGCATAGGTACATGCTTAACCTTAGGAATTGATTTTTGCAAGCTATTTGGGGTCACAGTAGATTTTAAACAGGATCAATTTTTTGTTAATGGTTTAGAGTCTATTGATTTTGTTAGGGAGGCTAGTGACCTCACAATCGAACAACAAGTTGCACTCGCCGATTTAAAGGAAAAATTCAAATCCTTAGATGGTGTTGGTTTAACGAGAACCAACAAGGTAGTACACCATATTGATACCGGGGATGCTGCCCCTGTTAAACAAAGAGCATATCCTCTTTCTCCTGCTATGCGTAAAATAGCGTACGCCGAATTAGATAAACTGTTAGAGCAAAATATCATTAGGCCGAGCAAATCGCCGTGGTCATCTCCAATTTTGCTAGTTCGAAAAGCTGATGGTTCTTATCGCCTGTGCTATGACGGTCGTAAACTTAATAAGCTAACAAAAAAAGACGCTTTTCCTTTACCTCGGTTGGAGGATATTTTGATGAGGCTGCGGGATGCCAGGTATATTACATCCATAGACTTGCGCAAAGCTTTTTACCAAGTCCCATTGTCTCCCGAGTCTTGCGAGAAAACCGCCTTCACAGTACCTGGGAGAGGTTTATTTGAGTTTCTTGTAATGCCATTTGGTATTTCTAATGCGCCTGGTACGTTACAACGATTGTTGGAATTTTTATTTGGTCCCTTGTTGGGGGAGAATTTATTTATTTATATAGATGATTTCATTATTGTAACTCGCACTTTCGAAGATCATCTTCGAATACTCAACCAGGTATATTCTCGCCTGAAGGAGGCCAACCTAACTATAAACTGGGAAAAGTGTCAATTTTGCCGTCCGTCTTTAACATTTTTGGGGCATATTGTAGATAAAACCGGACTACATACAGATCCTGCTAAGGTGGAGGCAATTACGAAAGTGCAAAGACCAACTACCGTTACTGGGGTTAGACGATTTATCGGCATGGTTAGTTGGTACCGACGCTTTGTACCAGATTTTGCAACTCTTACAGCGCCGATTACCGGGTTGATTAAGGGTAGGGTTAAGCGCCAGTCCATTTCATGGACACCTGAAGCCGAAGCGTCTTTCTTACAGTTAAAAGAACTTTTGGTCTCGGCTCCCATCTTAGTAGCTCCGGATTTTGAGAAAAGATTTTTTATACAGTGCGATGCATCTAACTATGGGTTGGGTTGCGTGTTAACACAGGGCGAAGGCGATAAAGAACATGTAATAGCTTACGCATCGCGAACTCTGAATAAAGCGGAGCGCAATTATTCAGTTACCGAACGCGAGTGTCTGGCGGTTATTTTTGGTATAGAGAAGTTCAGACCCTATGTGGAGGGAACTGATTTTACGGTAGTAACCGACCATTACTCGTTGTTGTGGCTAATGAATATGAGAGACCCGACAGGTCGTTTGGCTCGGTGGAGTGTTCGTCTCTCCCAACACAATTTTAATATTGTTCATCGTAAGGGAAATCTTAACGTTGTTCCTGACGCCCTATCGCGTGCTCCCTTGGAGGTATCATCTCTTGAATTATCAGAGAATGATTTTGATGTTTGGTATCGACGCATGTTGACTAAGGTTAGTCAAAATCCCACGCAATTTCCTGATTGGCGAATCGACCAAGGTATTCTTTTTAAACTCATTACTAATAATCATAATGTTACTTCAAATTTGGTAGAATGGAAGCAAGTGATCCCGAGATCTCGACGCAACGAGATTATGCGTGTATGTCATGATGATCCGACCTCGGCTCACTTGGGTACTTCCAAAACATTCAACAAGATCTTAGAGTTGTATTATTGGCCAAAAATGCGTGCGGATGTGGGAAGGTATGTGCGTCGGTGTCAGATATGTTTAGCTTCTAAAGCTTCACAGGGGGGACGGTACGGGTTGATGGGCAGCGAAAAGAAAGTACGTTTTCCCTTTCAATGCATTTCGATTGACTTAATGGGACCGTTTCCGAGATCAACAAACGGAAATACCATGTTACTTGTTGTGTGCGATTGGTTCTCTAAATTCCTGCTGGTACAGCCTATGCGTAAGGCTACTTCGAAGAAAATTTGCGAGTTTGTAGAAAATCAGGTTTTTCTGATATTTGGGGTACCGCAGATTTGTATGGTGGACAACGGCCCACAGTTTATCAGCAAGGAGTTTAGAAAGCTGATGGTTGCTTACAACGTGAATCACTTATGGTATAACGCCTCTTACCACCCACAAGTAAATTTTGTGGAAAGGTACAATCGCGTGTTAGGGACAGCCATACGGTCGTACGTAAAAGAAAACCACCGCACTTGGGACGAACACATACACAAGATAGCTCACGCTATACGCTCAGCTACTCATGAGGTGACGGGCTTTACTCCTTCTTTTCTTAATCTAGGTCGTACCGTACCCGCGAAGGGAGATTATTATGGTCGCGTCCGAAATTTAGGGGAGGAGGATTTGTCCATTGCTGACCGTGAAAAACTTGCTCAGGACATGAATAGATTAAACGAGCTCTACTCTGATGTTACTAAACGTTTGAACGCTGCTTACCAGCGTAATGCATCGCATTACAATTTGAGGAAGCGCACTATCCGCTTTAGTGTGGGAGACGTCGTCTGGCGTAGAAATTTTGTTTTATCTAAAGCAGCGGATAGTTTTAGTAGTAAATTAGCCCCTAAGTATGTCAAGTGTAGGGTTCGTGAAGTCACAGGTCCGTTAACATACCGTCTGGTTAACGAGCGGGGTAAAGATGTGGGAGTATTCCATGTCAAGGATTTAAAACAGCATCCTCGGGATTGTTTAGGCAAGACGGACGTGAGGGATGAGTATAACCTCGGTTATGGGGTGTAAGATACTTTTACCAAATTTTTTTATTTTTATTATTAATTATTGTTTTGTCTTGTATTTTTATTTTCAACTTAGGATCATACCACCGAAAGTTCCTAATTGCGCCATCTGAGATTACATCTCATGTACATAATAGTTGCCTATGCCACTGTAGTTTAGATTTGTTGATTCATTAAGAGTCGAGCTATTGAATAAATTTTTATTTTTTTAAAAAGTTTCTATGTTCCAAGGACACTGATTGCCTTGGTCGGAAACATTTTTTTGTGCTGCTGGGGGTAGGGTTTAGTTACTCTTGCGAGCCGTGTGAAATGGGTCCTATGTGGTTCATTTCTTTCCTAGCACTTGTGGTAAATGACGCGTATTTACCATGGTGTTGTCTTGCGTTTTTTTGAGTAGAATACAGGTCCGATGCGGTGCTGTATTCATTTTGCATAGTCGATGCTATTGGTTAACCCCTTTAGGTCGCGAGTTTTTTTACTTGGCTAGTAGAAGTGCTATGCGCTCAGTCAATTCGAGATTCACGCTTAGGCGGATATAGAATTACGTTCACGTAATTCTAGTGAATTCTTACCTTTTGTTTAGTTTTTGGGTTATTGTTTTGGCGGTCTGATTACGTATCATGACTTTATTGACCAAGTTGGTCTAGTTTTTATTTTTTATTACTGCAGTAGTGGCGGTAGCGGTTTGAACTACGTACACACTCTTTTGCCAACCTAAATGGTAGGACGGGCCTTTGTTTTTGACTAGTCGATTTATCGTCTTGACTCGGGTCAGACATTTTAGGGGGGGGCAGTGTAACAAAATTTTTTAAATATTTTATTTTGTTATACGTGAGCCACTGCCTTTATTTTCATTTTGTGCATTTCGTTGCGCATGTAATCTCATGAGAGATTACGATTTTGATAGCCCGTAGCGAAAAGTTGAAAAGTTGTAAAATTTAGAGAAATTCCGATCTGTTATTTGAGTAATTTATTATTTGATTTTTGGTTAAATTTTGTTAAATTTGAAACGTTTTAGGAAGCACCTTTCACCTTACTTTTTATATTTGCCTAAATATAAGTTTTGCGCTGTTTGGTGACATATTTTCTTATCCATCGTTTTTTTGGACATTTGCACGTTTGGCGATTTTAAGCAAATTAATATTTGGAAGCAGAAGCGCTTAAGAGATCCTTTTTGGAAGATTTGTTACTTAGCTTCAGTTGCTTATAATTCTACGTGAGTTATTTCTTTTTGGATTGGTCTCGAGATTGAAGCGGCGGAGTTCCAACCTAAGTGCAGGAGCCAAGGCAAAATTTCCTGAACGTTTTGGTTTCACTATCCTCCGAGTGTTCGAGTGTGGGTGGAAGATCCGAAGTTAGTGTATTTTGGTACTGCTGGTTCCGTTGGGTTGGAATTACCCTGTATAAGTTTGATTTTGTACACTTGCTGGTAGCTACCGTGGTAAGTTTTCTTTTTTTTCTAACTCATCGGGCCATACATTTTTGAAGCAGTTTTGTGTGTAATTTTGGAATACTTAGGTGTTCATTCTTCGCGATTTTTATCAACTCACTCGGACAGTTGTTTGAGCTGTTCTTTATTATCATTTTTAACACCACCGAAGATTGGCAAGGATCGACAACATTTACGTTTATATATTTTTTTGATCTCTTTTATTTAAGAGTTAATTTAAATACATTGTTGTTTATTAAACTGTTGTTTTCTTTCGGGGAAGCTACTCCTGCAGTGATTGTTTTGCTGAAGCCACTCTCTCGCTTCCGCACTCACCAGCTAGTTTTAACATCGTGGGCATTCTACACTGAATTAAAGCTGTTTTTTTTGTATCCCAGCGTGTGGAAGAAATTCATTTTCCCGCAAGGGAAGAAGAATTTTTATTTACAATATATAGGCTATCATTATAACTTATTAGCCAAGCCGCACGTGAAATGACGTATTTTAGACAAGTGGTGAATAATGTTTTCATTATACATAGATACTAGTTAATAATGGACATATTGATATTTTTCTATAGTTGGGCTACTGTTTTTAAAACAAATTTTGTTAAAAACGATTTCGTACAACCAAGAGATGCTATTTAATTGAATTTAAACTATTCAAAGCGCTTTTTAATAGATTAATTTTATTTTAAACATTTTTTAAAAACTGGAATTAATTATGACAGCAAGCGAAAGCACCGCCAACCTTTTAATTTGAGAAACCTCAAATTCACAAGTTTATTGAATAATTTCAGAATTTTAAGACGAAGAAGTGCTTAAAACAATGCTTTTCAACAATTTTGGTGATTTAGTGAAACAAATAATATCAAATATTTATTTAATAAAATAAATATCTAAATGATCTACATGTTACATTAGATACATTAGATAACATGTAGATTAGATATTTATTTTATATTCTCACATGTTAATAACTAATCCTATCTATTTATTTAATAATTCCATTTCTTAGAATATATTTTATGAAAAAGAATTTTAAAAAATGGTAATAAATCTAGTGGTGGAAAAAAAACCGGTTGTGAAGACCATTATAGCCTCCGCGCCTTAGTATATTCTTCGGTGCTTCGCACCTCGCAATACAATCTTGACGCTAGGACTATGATGACTGTCTTGACAACCTTGGCTAATAAAATACTATTAAAGAAGACCCGAAAAATTATTTATAAACTTAGCAAAAAATTGAATTACATAATTTTTGGAACAATCTCTTAATATAATATGATTATCACAGAAAAGAGTTGCCAATGGAAAATTCGAGGCCTAGTTTTCTTTTATTATATCCTACCCGAAGTCAGTCAAGTGTCGTTTCTTTGATAATTTGTGAAGAGGTTTATTCCAAATAAAAATAAAAGGTGATCAAATAAGAGCTTCTTAATGTTTTTTTTTTAATAAAACACATAATAATCAATGTATTGAGGAAAATCTTTATTTAAATTGTTAGTTTGGTTCATGCCATTTAATGTTTAAATATAATTTCCTTCAAATGTTGCACATGACTAATTCTTAAATGGTTCATTCCGTGGGTCCAATTTTCGACCACTCTTTCAAGCATGTCGCCGGTATTCCGCGAATAGCACTGGTTATGTTGGCTTCCAAAGCTTCAATCGTTTCGGGTTTAACGACGTAAACAAGAGATTTCACATTTCTCCACAGAAAATAATCCAATGGTGTAAGATCACCAGATCTCGGTGCCTACTGCAACTGTTACGGCAACAATATTCTCATTACTATGGGCTGTACGCACTCTGGTTGATGGATGAATGTCTAATAATATTTTAAAATGGGATAGTAATTTGGTTATTCAGTGGGACAATTATGACGACCAAAATGTGGACCAAGAGCTCTATAACAATTTCTAACTGAGCACTGATTTTGGAAATAAGTTTCCACAATTAGTAAACGTTGTTCATGCGTAAATTTATTCATGATGAAATGGCAATCAATTCTGAACAGAAACGTCATTATAGACAAAACAGTTGACACATTAGAACTGTCAAAAAACCCTATCGGAAACATTACCTTTAATTTGATCACCCTTTATAAGGTTATTGTCCAGTCTGTATACATTGTTATTCAAAAAAAGATCTGCGTGAAAATAACTCGGAAATGAAAATATTTTTTGATTACATTATCTACTTTAGTATTATTAAGGTTTTAAAGTGTTCTACAACAGATTCAATAGGGAAAATCACAAAATCTTAAATTAGCCGTTTTCTGTACATTCCATAGCCAAAATATATTTTGCAAAAAGGTTTAACCGTAAAAATAAATAAATAAATAAATAAATAAAATAAAATAAATAAATATCAAAATTAAAGTATAATATAAAATTCTGCATAAAAAAAGTATAAAAAAAGTTCTTTTAGGTCTATATATAGTTTGATAAATATAGCCCTTTATAAATCCCCGGTTTTTATCAATTTTTAGCCTAACTATAATACAGTCTTATTTGTAAGCTTTCATGCTTGATCTCTTTTAAACGATATTTCCCATTGTTTTTTCCTGAAAAATAGAGGTATGCGCTTAAAGTAATGTTAAAATTGCGCTTGAGATGCACTGAAATTGAGGTTGTATTCGAAAAAATAAATTTTTGGATATATAGTTATTTCCATGCAAAATACCGAAACACTGAATCTTTATAAATGGTGTATTATGTTTTGATTTGAACGCCTTTCTTCTTTGCGTATTTTATTAAGACACAAGTAGCACAGCGGAGTAAGTCTTTTCTGAAATAATTTAACTTGGCGCTACATAAATTTACACACATATTTTTAAAATTTATACATTGCTTTATAATATAAGTTGATAAAGAAAGAAAACAATAGTAGGGCATTAGGGTAGGTAAAATGCGATTGAATAGATAAGCTCAAGAAAATTTTGGTTTGGAATATAATTGTTTTATTCGTTTTAAATAAAAGTACCAATAAAGATAAGAATATTAAGTAGGTGTAAAGTTGGGATAACTTTTAATATATTACAAGAAATTAATAACACCAAAATAATAATCATTTTGATTTGGATATTAATACCCAGAATTTAGATGTCTGGTTGGTGGCAATTATTGAAAGTTGGGGAAATTTTAAGGTCAAAAAAAGTAACCAGCAGATAAGCCATTTCTGTAATCTGTTTTACTCTATTTGAATGGTTCCAAGATTGAATTTTGTATTTAAATAATATTCCGTTTGTTTTAATTAAGTAGAATAATGCCTGATTTACACGTGTACAGTAGCTTAAGCAAGCTTCTAAAATATATAACTAAATTTAGTTACTTACATGGTGTAGACTACACTTTTAGTACTAAAAGTATAGTCGAGAATATGAAAATTGGTGTTGGTAATTTTGGTATGGGGAACTTGCGTGAAAGCAAGAAGATAACGAGGCCTTTTGCTAATTCTGCTCGGGCAGAGTGAATCGATAATACCGATCTGCGAAGTTTTATATAAATGTATAAGAGTTATTGAAGTTAAAATTCAATAGTGAGTTGCAAAATATCATTGACTGGTTTTATTAACTTGGATGAAGTTAAAATTTGGATTAAAAATAAAGATTAAAATTTGGATGTTGGTTGGAAATAAATAGTGTGGTAAGAGGAAAAAAATTTTGTTATTTAGAATATGGAACTCTGCGAATGAAAGAAATATAAGAGTCCGTGCTCATAAAAAAGAATGTCGCCGCAGGAAGAAGATAATTTAGAAAAATATTAAAATTATATACTTCGGGGCATCGCAATATGTTTGCAATAATAAAATGACATTATGATTTCAACCAGAAATTATGAAATAAAAAATTTAATAAATTATGAGAGTTTATCCCATAGGAAAATTGGTACTTTCCTGGTCAGTCGATGGTGCTGAATATGTCTTGTGTTAGTAGGACCGACAGCAATTTTTATATGTATACCTTATAATATTATTATAAAAAAATTACTAACAATGCTGCCAAGATTTTTAGTATAATTCTGTTATGCAATTGAATACTATGTAATAATATATTATTAAAACATTGTTTTTTAGCCAGATTTCATAGTATTATATTAAGTTCTATTTCTCGCTCACAAGAAAATTTGCGATTTTCGATAGAACTAAGTCTTCACATCCTGTCAATCTGCACCAGCAGGTGGATTTTTTATTACTTTTTAATTAAATAACAGAAAATATTATCTAGACACATTTTTAATGCTTTCATATTATATGAAATTAAATATACACAGTATGACAAACATTTTTTCTGAAATATTATTATAAACACAGTAAATGCACAAAATAATGTAATTATCACATATTAGATATCCAACAGTGTGGAATCAAGCTTCTTCGCTGTCGTGATCTATAACTTAATTTCCACCTGGGGACATTGCATCTAGCAAGGTTAGCACCCTCATACAAGAGTGTATGCAAGTATGCAAGGACTAAGTACTACAAAACTAGAAACTAGGAAAGTAGAAGAAGTACAAATGAAGTAGAAATTGTAAACAGTTATCAACACATTTTATTATTGGGAAAATCTGAGAGTGTATTACAAGTGCGTTTTTTAACTTTTTTTTTTAATACGATATTCATTCAAGTCCTGATATAATATTTTAAATGGTAATTTATTATCAAGTACACTTTATCTTTTATAGATTAAGTCACAAAATAATGACTTCATAGTATCTATCTACTCATCAACAGAATAATTACAGAATTAAAAAATTTTTAAATATAAAAATTGCAGATATTAATTAATCTATTATACGAAAATTAAACAATAATAAACTGTTTGTAATATAATCAAGTGTAATTAAAGCGAGTATTCTGGGAGTTCTTTTACTGGAAACGGTAGAACCTAAAAACGGCTTAACAAATTAATTTAAAAAGAGAGTACATCCGCAAACATCAAGGCACAATAATAAATATTGTATATCAACGAATTTAAAAAAAATCAGCTTCGAGTCAAAAAGTCTAGTTTTTTAATTTATTTAAATCACACTTCTATTCTATGATAAAAGAAAAAAAAATTTTTTTTTTAACAACAAATTTAGTGACAATAATGAATGCCCATATTAAATAATTCCAAAAATAGAAATTTTTAACATATTATGTAGTCAAATGATATGAATATAGTAAGTAAATTATAGACTGGTTCTATATCATATTTTTCTATTATTTTAATATTAAAATTTATAAATACCATTCATAAAATGATAATGTACTTTCATGCATTTTGATCGAAATTTTTAGTCTAATGTCTGTACATGAATGCTGTGCACGTTTTAGCGCTAAAGGTGTAATAAGAAAATTTCTTGCTTCTACCTATTAACTACCTAGAATATGTTCTAGTATATTTATCTTCATTAATAATGAAAGTGTAATTAGTTTTCAGGAAGAATTACACATTCTGTTACAAAAATATCGAACGCTGAGCCATGAATAAAATAATAGAATAGCATTTTAATGTGGTTTCATAGGTAACTTTATATTACAGCAAACATTATTTACACAAGTTGAAGAAATACGCTAAATTGTGTAAAATTTTTGAAGTTGTAAATTAGAAATCAATCACTAACACAGTTAAATTTTTTTATTATCTGCTTTTATCATCTTTTTTAAAATTCAATTCAACAAGTACAGAATGCCATGTGTTTCAACTATTATTCTTACGATTTAAATTAATTACAAAACACATAATAATATAAAAATGTGGAACATTTTATGCAATATAATTTTAAAAACAATTGCAAGGTGAAAATATGTAACTATCAAAAAACTTTTTGTGTTAGTTTTATTTAAAAAAATATTGGAAGGTTATATCAGGCAATCCAGCAAAACACCGGGCTGCTCAATATCTTTCACAATCTGTAAATATCCTTTTATAATGTAGTTACTTTTAGGGACGATACAAATGACTTAAAAAGTGGAGACATTCGATTTATTAGGGTCCTACTGACAGCCTTTCATTTCTTAATATTGAAAATAATTAAAGTAATTAATATAATTATTACTATGTGGCATTTTGTTGTAAGTGATATTATCATTTCTATCTGTGTTGCTTTTCATTGGAACCAATGGATTTTAAAAGAGAGTAAATTATTATAAAACATTTTAGTAAATGGATGAGTATTATAATTTATTGTAATAAAAAGGTTAATCCAACAATTGATATTGATTTCAAGGATTGTAAAAAGCAAAATGAACAAAAAGTTGGTTTTTCCTAACAGCATTAAAAACGATTTTTGTGCAAACCAATCGGATTAAAGCGTTTTTGACTTGTTTTTATTTCACTACATGCAGAATACCAGAAATTATATAGTATAATTATTTAATTTAAAATAAACACTAAAGTATTAAAAGTGTAAAAGAGCAATTTTTGACTTTCCTTCTTTTTATTTTTGATTAAAGAACTAAAGCACTACTAGGTAATAAAAGTTCCGTAGATTTTGGCCGTCGTTCTAGGCTGAATATCCTCTCACATAGTTTATATTATTCATATCAACAGGGCCAGATTGAAAATATTTTTGGCCCGAGTTTGATTTTGTATCGGACCACTTAAAGAAAAAACTCTGGATAGTTAAAATAAAAGATTTGAGATTTCTCGTGATAATCATATAATTTCATTTTTTATTTATAATAAATCATGTGATTTTATATACTTACCACTGTTTGGAAAATCATACTTTCGATACTCAGTTGCGTTAATAGATTAGCTATTTGATAAATACTGCCAGTGAAAGTGATATACCGGTCATCAAAGTGATGTACTGGCATTAAAAGAAATTTACTGACATTGAAAGTGATTTACCTATGTTGAAAGTGATTGGTCTTGTGTATGAATTAAATGACAAAATATTTATTATTATTTAAAAAATATATAATAAATAAATATATTATATAATTAACATTAATGCTTTCTTCGACAACGGACAGCGTTAAATTAATACTTTAGTTCCGCTCGTCACGTTGGGTCGATTTACATCTGATTTACAACTCCAACAAAGATTGAAAATATCATTTGGCGGCCTCGTTCAACCCAAATTTAGAGCAGCCCACCCAGCAATTGCACTCAACCGATACTCCACTTAAGTGTGCCGGGTGTACACAACAAAATATATTTCTAGGTAATTTTATTTTATCTGACATAAACTTTTTCAGTAATAATAACATAACAACAAAAATCAATGAAAAAGCATTTAAATAAATGCATCTTACTCGAAAAGTCGGAGATAAAAAAAAATTACCAAAGAAATAAAATAAAACAACCACAGTTCACCACTACATTTCCCTGAAGACATACACGTCATCTCTGTTTTGTAAAATAAGCTACAACACAAAATCCAATTTTACACATCAATCAAGGTCACCTACATAATATAACCGTCGGCATCTTAATAAATAATACAATATTTAAAATGATGACAAAACAAAGCTATTCAAATTGCATAATTTGAATTAACAACATAATATAACAAAGACATGAAAGAATAACATAAGTTACGTATCAATGTACAATATTCTTCAGACCTTTTTTGTTCATTGTTGGACATAAGTATTTCCCGCAGGGGAGGATTAAGCATTCAGACCCCACAGCTGCTTAAACCTGGTTGGGGATTAACCCAGGGGGACCGCCGGCTTAACATGCCCTCCGAAGCACGGAAGCGGCCATCTGAAAGTTTTTCGACTCTTCCCGGATTTGAACCGGGTATCTTAGAGTTAGCAGTTGCTCGGTTAACTTACTAAACTTATGACCATCTCTATGTACAATGTACATAGTAAATTTTTTTTAAATGGTAAATTTAAATATTAGAAATTGTAACGATCAACATCATTCCTACTAATCCTTTGAAAGCGTTTTCCTGAAACCACGTAATATTTAATTTTGGGTCATAAATATTTCGTGCAGAGATAATTTATTATTCCAATATATTTTGGAAACATTTAAGAACAAGGTAGGTCAGAACTTTTATGCTTTTAGAATTTTGATTCTTTCAATAACTTTTTAAGTTGAGAAATAGTTGAATAAATATCGCCATTCGAAATCTAAATTAATTTGTTATTTCCTTATTATTAATTTAAAAATAACAGCCATATTTTGATCGATTAGGATGGTGTTCAGCCTTAATGCCAACTTGTTTGGGATTAATCTTGATTATCTTAATTATATTAAATACTATGAAAGTCATATTTTGTTGATATAACGATAATATTAATAACGGGGTTAATCCAAAAGACTTTACATTGTGCACTCTCCCTATGTTATTTATAAAAGATAAATATTTATTATATCACAACTTATTTTCCAACAAAAATTAGTTGCTTATAAACTTTTAAATAAATAAATAAGCGTTAAATAAGCGATAATAATATTTGCAAACAGCTACTGGCTAAAATCTCCATAAACTGCCAAAAATATGTAAATTACAACAAAGTAGTAAACCTTGTATTATTAGGATACATTTTCTGAAAACTTAAATTTCAAAACTTTTTAATAAATAATGCATATATGTAGTTCGTTAAATTATTATAATTTACTTAATTATTAAAACAAATGTGATATGTTCAGTAAATTACAATAAAATTTGAAAGCATCTAGTTCGACTGCATTGTGGTTAAATTATGGTCAACTGAGCTTTAGTTTAAGTCAATAGAGACGATGTACCAGCATTTGATAGATAAAAGTTACTCCGGCTTCAAGCGCTGTATGATGCTGCCACATAATACCATTTTATACTATCAAATGCATTCCATCGAAATATAGTATAATCTTGTCACTATTTACGGTTTTGCAAGTGAATCTTTCCGAATATTTAGTTTGTTTTAAAGGTTTTTAGTACTTTACCTATAAGAAAAGTTTGGATAATATTAAATTTTTAAAAATAATTGACGTTTACAAATTACAAATGTTTATGTAAAATATCTTCTATACCTGCTAACAGTCACAAAAATAAAAGTGATGAATAATTCATGTCTAAATTATGACGGTATACTAAGAAAATTTTACACGGGGATATATTTGAAAACTATGGCAGTGAACTTCGGTGGTGCGTGAGTCTGTCGCAACTGCCTTTGATTGATAGTTTCCCCCTTGGATGATTTATTGGAAGATGCTCTACTCGGTTCAAAGGTCAATCTGTAGGCCTGTCCGCTGTTACATATTTCATAAAATTGATATTGTTAAGGAGAATATGATATTTTTCAGCATTTTGTAGTGAATACTTGGAAGAAAGATGGTATTAAGTTTTCATCCTGTTAAGGTTTAAGTTAATGCAATTACTGTTTTAAATAAAGAGATAAAAATTTATATTGCGCATATTCTTATTTCAATGAAGTTATTAGATGCCACTAGATATTCAGTTACCTATTAAAAATTATTTATTGTAAAACTTATAAATTTTTATATTTAATTGTAAAACTGCATCTAGAGCTATTCTAAAGCTAGACTGCCGGCTTAGGTAGTCGGTTGAACTGATCTGTTAGTATAGCTTTGAATATAGAATTACAATTTATTTTTCTTAAAATCAATTTTGTTATATAAGTTTTGTAAATCTATTCTGTTTGAAGTAATAATATAAATTATAACTATGGAACATACCCTGATGTTATAACTAGTTTGTACTATTACAGCAGATTCATCGTGTAAGTAATTGTACTCTTTTGAACAATAAAACACATTTTGACTTAAATCAAAACTTTTGGAAAGTGTAATTCATGTAGGACCAAATGAATATGTAACGGAAAATAACATCTTATCAACTTTTAAATTATTTGAATTTAGAAAAAATCATTTTACCTTCATCAACATACAAAAATTGCAGATTGCAGTCTTGGATCGCATTTGGTTATTTGCATTGAAGTACACAATTGTACATCTCAATGTGCCCGCATACTCGAAAGCTATACCGTTTTTCTTTCTGTATAATTATTCTATTGCTGCTAATATTAATAATAAATACTCAAAAATAAAGAAGTGTAAAGGCGGGGTACCACAAGAAAGTATACTGGGTCCATATTGTTTTAACATTGTCACGAATAATAAGTTAATGAAACGGATTGATTTATTTTGTGGGTGATTTACTAGAGTAATTATTGACTAAAAGTACCTACTACTTATAGAATTAATTAAAACTCGGCTTCACTATTAAATAATCAATGAAAATCGTGGAACTTTAAATTGGGTGAAATTTTTTGTGAAAACACATATAATAGTAAATACAAGTTCGATCAAAATATTGATTAAATATTGAACGACTAGTATTATTGGCTCTCGAAAAAAAAATTTTAATATTTATTTTTATATTAATTGAAACGCTATGTAGTGGAATCTGGATAGTAAATTGTTTGAAATCTGTTAACTTTGAATAGTGAAGCCGCATCACCGAATACAGCTCAGGTTAAATATTGGTATATTATTATGGTTATGTTTTGCACTTATTAAAAATTTACTAAACAATTTAATATTATTAGTCAAACAACCGGACCGATATAAATCGGACTGAGCAAAGCCGGATTATGAACGGTTTCCCTATACATTCACCTATCATGCATGTGAAAGAACGTTTTAAAATCCCTCTTTGAGCGATTTCAAAGAAAATATTGTATTCAAATAATGTGGATAAAGATAAAATAAGTAATTAAACATATTATTGTTACTATAAGTGGAATTATTTACAAATAAAATTCTTTCAATTGCTTTGTGTTTCATTTAGAAAATTACTTATCTTAGTGTAAATAATATATAAATTTAAAGCAGTTAGATATTTTTTTCAAAGAAGGATTTGTTTTAAGGCACATTAAACTTCTCGCTTTGTATTTAGATTAATTACTTTGTTGTTTCTTAATTCAAGTAATATCTTGGCCGCTTGTCGTCTAATTTAACAATTTTACGTGTTAATGCGTTTCTTTTACGCTTCAATTTTAATAAATTAATTTTTTTTAAATACCTTCGTTTACTTCTAAAAGTAATTAGCAAGCATGTGCTGGTAGAACTCAAATAACCACTTTGTTAAAAAGAAACTTATCGTTTATGGGATATTCAAAACAATGTAAATCGTTTATAAAACTATATCGAGGCTTTTTTCAAAAATATGGAATTGGTACTACCTGATGTAAAATCAGTGGTAGGATTTAAATGCTAAAAACTTTATCTACGAGAAAGAGACTAATTGACAACAGACCGAAAAGGCTGAAATATGACCCTATATTTCTGGAAATATATTGTCATGTTTCAAATCAGCTCTCGTGTTTTTTTAGTTTGAGTTTTGAAAGAGTTGATTTTGTTTTGAAAATTTTTGTTTTTGTTGTAAATTGTGTATACCCGTAAGTGGGGAAGTCAATTAGGTGTTAGATTTGTATAGATAGTCGCAGGTTCGATCCTCGACCAAGTATTAAAATTTATAATGATTTATAATTTAAAAATAATTTAATAGAAAAGTAATGTAGAAAATAATGATAAGCAGTTGGTTTTGAGAGTTAATGCCGGACGGCCGTGATTTTGATTGTTCATAAAATAAATTTATTTAGATGGAAATAAAATAAAGAAAAAGTTATGAAAATTAAGTTTTGTTGAATCTTTGACTAAAAATGGTGATGGAATTGGATACTAATTAAAAATAAAATTTACCTATTGAAGAATATTTAGTAATTTAATTTCGTATAGACGACAATATTGGCTTGATAAGAAAATTGCAGCGATACTGATATCAAGTTAAGAGGATTTTGTATAAAAATTTTGGAATAAATTTTAATTTTATATTTTATTTGGAAAAGTTTGGAATTTATATAAAAATTCACAGCAATATGTAATTACCTTTAAAAAATAAGGAGCGCATAATAAGAATTGAGTCCATATTATAAAAATTGTTTTTTAAATATTTTGCTGGAACCAAAACTTTTCAACTTTTGGTTTGGAGTATCACATTTTAACTTGGAAAATAGTATCTAGGTACCAAATTCAAAATAAGATTATGCTGAATTTTGGTAAGGTGAAGTGTGGATATGTATAACAAATTGAAATTAATAAAAATTTAAAATGGGTAGGGTAAATGGGTAGGGTAAAATAGTAGGAAATCGACTATAATTAGATGTTCAGCACAATTTGAGATAGCGGTTTATTAATCAATTATAATATCAATTTTATTCGTATTCTTTTGGTATTCCTACTGTTTAGTCATTTGGAATTTTTATTAGATGATTTGGTTGAAGTGTGAGCTTCCACCCTTCACAAATGTAGTTATTGTTCATTCCGCTAATAAGAAATAATAAATTATTGGAAACTGTGATTAGCTTGGAGCAATATAGCAAAATACCAATAAGGCATCGATAATTCACACAACTGTAGTGTTTTTCCATTCAATCTTGCATATGGAACTAATTTTACTTACTATTTTATGTAATTGTAATTTTTATGCTTATATAAATTCATAAAAAAAACATACATTATTCAAATATTAAACCCAAATATGCAATTTGAATATCTTTTACATTTAAAAAATCTTAAACTATCTATAAAAATTGTTGAAGTAAATGAGTAAATTTTAGGGATATTTCTAATCGTGGTTTCAAAATATGAAATTCTAAAACTAAGTTCACTTTACAAAAATATTTCAAACTAATAAGCTGTCCAACAATTTAGAACTCATATTAGAAATTTCCTAAAATACTAATTATTCATCTGCAAATGTTGAATTCATGAAATGAAAATACAATCGTAATTTTCGGTTAATTACGAAATGTTACAATTATTATGAACCTAGTGTGTACCTAAGCATATTGCCACTTGATACACTCATTAATAGTTCCTTAATAATCGGACTTAAAATCGGACGCCATTATAATCCAAGATGGCCAATGTTTTCAAGAAATTGTATCCGATAATTCTATTGACCTCAAATAAAATGTCTTATATAGATTTGTATTTTAATTCATGTACAACAAAGTATCTGTTGATAAAATATGCAAATTTTCTAAAACGAAAGGCACTATTTCCAAAATAAAAAATAATATACCTACTTATATTATAATGTTTAAGGTTGATAAAAAATTTGATTGATTGTGTGTAACTAGCTTCTTATGTCAGTAGTTTAAAAATACCATTATCAAATTGTATTGTTTTCAAATGTTTTCACGATAAAGTGAAAAAGTTTTTACAGTTTTTACAGAGTTTATATTAGAAAAAAACTGAAATATTTAAGTATATTTATTCTATAAACATGATGTAACATTAATTTGTTTAAAAAGATACGAGTTACAACATTGATACGCAGATATTTAGACTTAAATATAATCTTAAAGCGTCAACTTTCACCTTTTTCAAATTATTTCTTCAGAATTTAATCTTTTTTCGCATTTTTATGAGAAAGTTTGAAAATAATAAAACTAATTTAATTTTTTCTTCTTGCAAAACCTCTTCATAAAAAAATAAATCTTTTTAACTCCCGACGGACGTATACAGAGGAGTATTATAAGTTTAACGTGTGTAATGTGTATCTGTGTACACTGAAAAAAAGGATTCATCATATTGATGAAAAATTCATAATTTTTAAACCAATGCACAAAATTCATCAAATTGATGAACAAAATTTATCATAATAAAGATTTTTTATCAATACTATGAATTTTTCATCAGTATCATTCATTTTTTTGTGTTGGTGATTTTTAAATTTGCAATTTTATAAAAATTGTGAATTAAAATTTCTATAAGATATTTAACAAATGTTATCTTTAAAAGAATAATCTCATCCAAGAATTGATAATAAATAATAGATTTTGGTATATTTGGATTTTTTTATATTTGTTTTCTTTTATAATATGTTTGTTTTTTGGCGTCTAATGTCTAAGAATCAATCGAAGAAATAATTTGGGCCGATTATAGCCGTAATTTACCTATATTCAAAAATACACCCTTCCGTACATGTAGCTCTTTCAAGGTGAAAGTTTTTTGTTATATTGGAAGAATCTTTTGAGATAGTGCCTTTAATTTTATACAGACAAAAGACCTGGTTAGCTATATTTGTTTAGTACGTAAGCAATGCGTTCCAAATATTCATTGAATTTCATCATTCAAAGTCCCACGGAGCTTCACTTTATTTCATTATGTCACTAGCCTAATACGATATAGTAGGTAACTAGACTGATATTGGTAGCTAACTACTGACCTAGAGAATATAATAGTTTCTTAAGGTAATATTATACGAAAATAATGATGATTTTTTTAAATTTGATCATCAACAGCAAATAATAATAATTTATTTCATAAATCTGTTTAATTCAAAACTATTATTAGATAATCATTGTTTAATAATTAAATCAAACTAATATTATGCTTATAAGATATTTTGATATTGTAAATAATATACTTTTGTATGAAAATATTATTTTTTATATATTACTTAAGCTCAAACAACTATCGTTCCAAAAAATGAAACTCTTTTGTACTCGACAAAATGTTTTGTATTATTTTTGCTACAAAATCTATTATTGCGTATATTTTAAGAAAATACGCCTTATAATAATCCAGCAAATTTTATAGTTTTTGGTGCAATTTGAAGAGTACCTATGAGACCTGATTACTTTTCTAAATTTTACAATATTTTCCAAAATAATTTTTATTTTAAATGTTAATATTTGTATTCAAATTTGTTTTCTATACTGTTTTTTTACCCACAATTGAAAAGAACAGATATATAGGTTTATGTTGCAATGTTGTTTTTATGTTTGCATGTACGTGTGTCTATTCACTATAACTTCAGAACGATCGCACGAGTTTTGATTCGCTTTTCAACAAAAATGATTAAGATTATCTATTGTCAGTGTTTTTAAAAAAATGCAAAGAAATGGTATAATAACTTGTATCATCTTGTAATATATTATAAAAATCAGTGCGTGTTGTAAATAAATTAACGAAATTTCCTTGTACCGTATTGTATTATGTATAATGTGATATTTGATTTTAACTTGAGCTGCGGCTCAACATTACTGTAAATACTATAAAATAGTAGGTATTAATAAAATTCTTTAAAAACTGCAATGTTGCTTGGACATATCAACTGCCACGGCAAGTAGTAGCAGGTATTTCTACAAATTGGAAACGAAATTTAAGTTTATAAAAGAATAATGATTTTCTTACTCTTTCAGTGACATTTTCTAAATAGTTCTTATTTAAGTGATTATACTTTTATTATTTATTTCATAAATATGGTGTTAATTACAATTTTATTTTTATAATGTATTTTCTGAATTTTTCCACCTTAATATTTTTAACACTACACTAATATTTTTATCTAATATTTTATGTAAATTTAAAATTTATATCGTCATTAGTTTTCGAGTAATAGCTGCCATTAAATTTTTCTAATCAAAAGCTACAGTTTTTTTAATTTGGTGGGTAAATGATAAATGATAAATAAGAAAATTTTCAAACAAAAAGTAGGTACATTGATATTGAAGATAACTGAAAATGAAACTTGAATTAAACAGAAAGTATAGGTGAGAATAATAAGTAATTTACAGCTGCCGAAAATAACAAGAATAAGTATCTATATTATATTTCATTAAGTATATTTCATTTTAAATTATATTTTGTTTTTTTCCCCTAAAACTAAAGTGCAGTTTCTCTCTAATTTTAAGAAGGATTGGTGTCCAAGAATAGTAAAAAATATATATTTCTAAATTTATAAACATTTTAGTAAACATGAACATGCAGCCTTGCCAGTGGTGAGAATCAATGTTCACTGTTAACTGAGTAATTAAATTTGATTGTGATGTATTTCTGAACTGTTCTAAAAATTTATACAATTGTTAGCAAAACAAAATTTCTTTATGGTACACGAAAAACTAAATTTATTAGAACTCTTAGAGAACAGGATATTTTCCAAGGTAGGTAAACTCGAGATATAGAAAATAAATCATTATCAGTCACAACAAAATTGGACTAGTTCATTTAACCTGACTGGTAATGTGTTTGTTGCATTGTCAGGTCAATAATCGAACAGTAAAAATTGTCATCTATAAGTAATGCAAGCGTATTCTTTTTGGCAAGGAATTAAATTGCAATTTTTTTTCGTGATGTTAATATTAATTGTGAACAATTTTGGTATTAAATTTAATTTTCTTCAATAACCGATAAAATAGTATACTTAGCTCTACTAGAAAATTATTCGTTGCTGGTCTTATAGCTTTAAAAAGCTCGCTTGCGCTCGTTTTTCAAAATAACTGTACGCTTCGAATCTCTGTCAGTAATATAATTACTATTATTTACTTATTTGATTATTGCGTAATTTTTTCTAATATTCGAAAATTATGGTAAACTAGAAATTAACTGTAATGATACCAACAGTTTGCGTACCACAAGAAAATGTTAAGATTCAAATAGTGATCAATTTATATATATAGTTATATGTGTTAAGTATTTTCGCGTAGAAACAAGTCTGAAATTGCTTTGTTAAATTAGAACTCGAACGGAAAAAGAGACAAATTTATTCAAAAATGTTCCTAAATTAACAAAGTAATAAGATAGCAGTTTAGTTTAAACAAAATAAAACTGGAGAAAATCTACAAAAAAAATTTAGAAGATATTTGCTTCAGCTTTTATAATTGTTTAAACCTTCAAACTTTGTTTAATGTTCAAAATTTATTCAAAACAACGTAGATTCCTGTTTTTGATGTAAACTTTCTTTCTTATTCATTTGACGCGAAATAAACATCTTCTAAACAAAATGTTTTATAAAATAATATATAGGTTAGCTTCAGAATAGAAAATTAACATTTTTGAAAAACTGGCCTATTTTACAGAACAGCAGAAAACAATGAACGTAGTAGGAACGCAAATATGTCTACTTTACAATTTTTGATTTAATTTTGTTTTGTCAGGTTTGATTCACTCGCTAAATAATTAGTTTTTTTTTTAATTTGTTATGCTCAAGTTGCAGCCCGTTAAATTTACTCTCAGAAAGGAGGTAATAAATTTGTTTGTAATACAAATTGTTTATAAGATGCAACATTTTGAACAGAAATAAATAGAACTTATAAATTTTCAACATTAATATATAACTCCAAAACCGTTGATTTTAGGTACTAAAGAATTGCAATCTAGCTTGTAGATAATTTCACGTGTTTCAGAAAAGTATTGGTATATTACTGGTAATTTGGTATTTGGCATGGTAATTTAAATTATTGAATTTACATTACATTTTAATGGCGGCCAGAAAATTTTGCATGCTTTAAATGGGAGGTGGGCCTGAAAGACTCTAGGTTGGTTACTAATTATCTGGGATTCTAAACGGTAAAAAATTCTGAAATATATAAACGTTATTGAAAGCCCATGATAAAAAATTTAAAAAAATCGCTCGAGAAGTGATTTCAAATTGGAACTACCTTAATACTAAATAGGTTTTTTTATTAATTTAAATTATTACGACTTTATTTAGGATAAGAACCTACCTCCAATAATTAATTTAACGAAACGCTTTTTTCACTTGGTTTCCTGTGCTATAATGCAGGAAATGGATGGATAGAGGTGATAATATGCAGAGAAGATCCATTGGTGTTGGAAAAAGTTCAACAGAATAACAAAATACCTTATTATATAAAATATGTTGATAGTGATAAAAACTTTTTCTAGTGCCTACTCTTTGTAGAGTTGGCCAAAGTCAAGCTTTTTCCCGTTCCATTGCTTGCCGATATATGCTTCTCAAATTGTGTTTCGGCAAGATAGTCACTCTTCTTTTATGATAGTTAACGTAATAAATTGTTTTCGCTTGAACATTTAACTGCCACACTCTAGCTTTACATTAACTTTTATAAAAAGAAAAGGTGACTGCCAGACGTTAACATCAAAAATGACGGAAAGCAGCCCTACGGAAAACACACTTTTAGTCACACTCGTGATCATAAAGAAGTAATAAGAAAACTGTATAAAAACTTATGAAGCTTTAATTTAAAAGTGTTAACACAAACTTACGCTAACTTAAAATTATTTACATAATCAAAATAATAAATTTTGTAAAATTTCTATACTAGATGTAGTTAACTAATTTGTATTTCATAACTTTTAAAATTGGTTTAAGCACATATTTTTCAAACTTTTAAGAACTCCGTGGCGTATACTTGAACTTTTTGAGAAGTACAATAAACAATACCACTTTTCTTATAAAGAAAAAGTTATTAAATTGGTGAAGATTTAAGCATTCTGATTTATATGTTTTCTATTCAATAAAAAGAGAATTTGGTTTAATTTAAGGAATAACTTTTAATTACTAAATATACAAACGTAATAATTTGTTTTAAAACTTTCATTACTTGACGGACCTTAACTTTATCTACCTATTATTTCAAAATAAAATATTTATAACGCTGCAGTTTAAGATTCTACAGACAATTTATCTCGTCGTTTATAAAATCTTCAAACAATGCGAAAAGCCTTTTCTAGGACGTCTGAAGTAGAAAGTTTAAATAGTTTCTAATAATACCGCCCGGCGTCGTGGCGCTTTCGGCAGTGAGGCTGGGCCGTGCCAGTACCTCGTGAACCATTGCTATGTGCGTGTAACTTACACGGGATAATTCGCGGCGACGTTCAACTTACAAGCAATGATTTTAACGAGAGATGGATACTCCAAAGTATAGTTCCGGGTTGTAATTAGGAAATAGATTTCATTCCTTAATTAGACGCTAAATGTCAAAGGATTTAACAAATCCTTACAGTGAACAAACTTTAAAATTGTTGTTAATTTAGATGTAACTTAATACATTAATTTAATTTATTAAAATAATCCACGCTTCGGAAAATTGATTTTGCTGTCATTTTCATTGAAGACAATAACGTTTAAATTTTGATTTAAAATTTTGTGAACTAATTTGAATTTTAAGTTTTTTATATTAAATTTGATAAATAAAAAAAGCATAACAATCCTTCAAAAGATTCGGTTTCACGAGCAGGGAGCTTTAAAATATAATGAAAAGAAATAAGGCAAAAGTGTAAAAAATTCAAAGATAAATTAAACTTTTTAGCGAGTTTTTGGTATCGCATACAACATGATGCGATGAAATTCTAAGCCACAAAATAAAGAAGCTTGAAAGAGTCTTAATCTAGCTGGATTGTGTGTCGATATTTTATTACTGTGTTGATTTAATTTAATGGCGTTTATATGATCATGATAGAGTATTCTATTTGTTCAAAACGTCACACTATAATTAAGTTTAGATTGTTCTCCGGCGTTTGTAGCCTATTATTTCTTGAGCGTAAAATTTCAATAACATAAATCTCTCAAGAGCTTTAAACATGACCAAATCATGTTTCACTGTCTTATTTCTTCTTTTCTTTAAATTAAATTTATCATTCTCGCTAAAAAATAATTCGGAAATAACCAATGATATGTGTTCGGAAGCTTATTTCTTTAAGCTTTGCTTGAAATAATCGAAAATTTCCATAAATTTTTCATAATATTTTATGAACAGGATGCAAATTGTTTGAGATAATGCAATTTTTTATTACATAAATTCCGGTATACTAATAATTAACGTTGAAATCAATAAATTAATCTAGCTAAGTTTCACGTATTCGTATAGCATAAGATTAATAAAATTTCGAAAATAATTGATGGAAAATTTAATAATTTTAATGGCGTTTCAATTAGAATGTCAATCAAATTGAAATATTTAATAAAGCTTATAAAATGTTAACACGTTAACAATGGCCTGTCACAATTACATAATTTATACAATATTGGCAGTCTGTAGTCGAACAGAATTAGATTTTTTTTGATCTTCTACGCATCACGATTTTTGCTATGTTGAACAGAAAACCCAACTGAGCATCTCAACTAACTCTCCAGCAAAATCCTTTCCTGACCGTTTTTCCGTCAAAATGTTAAAAATCCTAATTTTTTTGAGCTGCGAGGACAAATAATTTTGTATTTTAAAATCTGAGATTATTTTGAGGACTTTAAAATTTAAAAGATAAAATTAATTAATTACCTACCCTCACAAAATTTACTCCAGTTTGTCATTTTTAATTAAAATTAGTTTAGATTGTTATTAATTACTTAGGAATGCTTTTTTTAATTTCTTAAATTGTTTCTATATTTATTTTCACAAATAACAATTTTCTAAGGGTTTACGTTGAAATGATTAATGACGAACCTGCTTTCCTAAATCTATACTTTAATTAGACCCGAAACTTAAATTGTATGAAAACAACTTAACTTGAAAAGTGTTTAGGTTAATAATTCTTAAGTTAGTTAATCCTTCTAAATTACCGCCACTAATTTAATAAAAACCACAAATATTATTAGAGACTTCTATAAACATTTTTTGTATTTCTGACAACTCGAACAATCAGCTAATTGGAAACTTTTGCTTATTTATTTATATATAATTATTTTAATGGTTTTTTTGCTACTAATAAAGCTAATAGTTTAACGGCACTTCTATTTCAGGATAACCAAAAAATGTATCAACACTTTCCGGGTCTAAAATTCCGAAAAACTAAGAAATAAAAATTATTTCAAAATATTCATTAACCACGAATCCATCAATTACTAATAAGTTGAAATTACATTTTAATATTTCAGAATCATAAAAATCTGTAACTTGTAAAATAAATTGTAAAATTCAAGTTATATAATTCAGTAAAAAGTTTTAATAACTTTTAAAATTCAAAACGTTCTGGCATTGAAGAAATTGATTTATTATTGCTTTGATTTATTAATTAAAGCTGTTCAACAGGTTATCTGAATTATTGTATATAATTTTTACGTTTTCACTACGATGTAAAACCAGAACTTGGTATTTTAAGATTCGGGCGATAATTACCATTGGGATATATGGGTTCACTAAGCTATTCGACCATTTTATAACTTTTTGAATATAACTCTTTGAAATGCTAATGTATAAGTTTTGAATATTGTAACAGCAATCTTGATTAACATGTTATATAGTATCTATACTTATAACAATATTCACATATAAAATATACTAAAAATTGCAATTTTTTTAAAAAATAAGCGTAATGGTTAAATATAATTTTAAAGCGTCTTTGGAAGATAATAATTATTTCATAATTCTATCAATTATTCTAAATTTGCGTAAGAACACCTAACAACACTATAAAATTTCGAAATTACTACATTTGATTGATTGCTGATAAGCGAGATTATTTTATAATTTTGTAACTTGTTTTTATTTTGGTTTTAAAACGTTTTTGAAATACATATTATTACTAATTAGTCAAAATCAGTTATAGTTTTTGTTCTTTTATTACTTACGTATTCATTAATTATTAAATTAATTATTGCAAGGTCAAAATTTGCTCTAAAGTCACTAAAGAAAATTTAGATACCACATTCAACTAAAAGAGGGTTACACGTGATACAAAGTGGTGCACTTGTACGTGCTATTTATCAAAGTCGCAGAAACTGAAATGATTTTAGGGAAGAGAAACCATACAAAAGTGTTATGATACTTTAGTAAAAACTTGAAGTGTTAAATTTGACGATATTTACACAATTATTATTTTTTTGTGAGTCTGCAATTATTTTGTAAAACTGCTAATTGGTTTATTAGAAATTTTAGTTATTATCAAATTATCAAATAAAGTTGCTGTCTTTCATTTTAAGTAAACATAATATTAAACGTTCAGTATTTCTGTATAGATTTATAAACCAATTTACATTACTTTTATAGTGGCTTCTTAATTTAACCAAATCCGTGCGTTCATTCCATGAGTTCTACATTTCTATAGTTCAAAAGTGGCAACAACTGTATCAACTCCACAAAGCTTGATGGAAGCAATCACATTAAGAGTATTGTATACCTAAAGTACACAAAGTTTCATAATATTGCTTAGTGACGTAATTCTATTTAAAATAGTTTATGAGTTTTGCTAACCTTTGTTAAACGACGCAAAAAAGGGGATTCAATATTTTTGGTAGCTGGCTTTAAGTCCATAGAAGTAATTTAAATAATTTTGAATAATTGCGAGTATTTATTTACCACTTTGTGACAGAGGTAGGACATAAAAATTCAAAAAAATTTGTAAAATTTGGAAAACAATCATAATTATTTTCTTTCTATTTTGCAACATAGATTACCAGAGCTGTCAATACGAGCAGAACAACTTTCTACTTTTTATCGCAAAAACATACTATAATTTTCTATTTTTCAAAATATGGTAAAAAGATTTTATTTACATTTTTTTCAATTCTCTTCAAATATTTTTCATTAAATAATAATTAATAAACTTGCCGTGTAATTAGGATTTCAAGTATTATAAATGGACTATTACGTAGGAATTTTTTGTTGCTAAAATATTGATTAAATTCTTTTAGTTTTCTTTCTATTAGCTCCACTGACGTGTTCCAATTTAACCCATATTACAGTTTACTCCGACGGTTGACTACGTAGTGTATATTAATATTTGAATGTTTTCAGACAAGCAAGTTTTTCATTGCCAGTATATTTTAAATATTAAAACTATTTTAAAAAGTAACATAAAAACTGTTTAATAATTTGTTCCCAATAATGTTGTCCCGTTTTCGAGATATTAGAAAAAAGCTGGTTTGAGTCAAATTTCAACTTCCGTAGTTTTTGAAATTATTAATTTTGAAAAATTACTAATTTTATGATATGCAAATACGATATAATGTTAAATTCACAATTTTTTGAATTTATAATTTTTTTTTCAACTTTTCTAAAAGAAAGTTAATAATTTATTACACTTTATAGTTTTGACTGAATTGCATCCTGAGTACGTATGCAATACATATTGATCTACTCACGTTGCTGCCAATTTCTACCTTTGTTGTTCTATTTTGTGTGTACCATTCTTGATAGCTCAACAATCTTATTTTCTATAAATTTTGCTATAAGATAATGCTTGCTTAATAATATATATTTTAAAATGTCTTTGGATCTTCTACTTGCAAGGTCCGTCAAGTTGATTTTTCTGTCTTGAACAGAAAATTCAGTGAAATTTATTTTTCAACTAAAATAAGTTTATATATTATTTAATGAGAACCTTCGGGGACGTGTTGGCGGTTTTTGAAGATTGATGGAGAGCAATTAGTATTACAGTTTTAAATTATTTTGGTATTTATTTTAATTCCTAGTTTATTTAAACATCCTAATGTAAAAAAATCGATAGATTTAATAGTTTATCCATTATTATTTGTTTACTTTTGTAATCAATTTATCTTCTTGAAAGCTACCAACGGATTGTAACAAGATACCTTGGTTAAAGGGGTTGAGCGTATGTATGTACTTACAAATTTTCCTGAAAAATTTAAATAACTTCCTTGAAACGCAATCATAGGCGTCAATCATAAATAGTTAACAATTAAACTGCATTTAATGCAACGTTTCAAGTAGCTTCAAAATAATTCCTTGGTTAGTCAATAAAAATGTATGTTACTTTATTTTTTACTGTTACTTATTTTTTATAGCGCATTTTGAATAAAATCCTTACAATGAAGAACCTACCTTTAGATAAATTAAACAATATTTATAAACGGCACGATAATTTATATTATCTACACATCGATTTAATTTAATTCTTTTCTTTTCATTAAATTAATTTCTGATAAAAACATTAACATTTATTTGCTAAGCCAAAATACTTGAGAACGGGGATATCAGCATTCAGAGTCGTTAACCTTTTTATGCTGAATCTGCATAATACTAAATTTTCAAATTAAATCATTCCTTTTGTCTAACGATAATTCATTTACTATTTTTAAATTGAAGTTTGATGTACTATTATTTCCTTAAATTCTATTATTAACAAAATTATCAAATTTTGTATTTAATTTAAAATTATGTACGGATTTAGAGATTTGTGCAATTATTTCTTTACACTAGGGACAATAAAGCAGTTGACCGATGTCAAGAAATCAAAACAAATTGATATATTATGTACCTAGGTATTTGAGTCAAGTGCTAATCAAATGTTATTGCTTTGTTGGTCTTGTTATGGTTTTGTTGTTTCCGTGACCGCTTTATTATAAAACGATGTCTATTTTATGAGGGTTAATCTCAAAGAAACCGCATGAACTAAATTAAAATAATTGATGTTGTGAGTGTCAATAGTAACAATAATATACTTGTTGGAATAATAAAAAAAGAAATGTTAAAACAAATAACAATTAAGTGCTTTAAAAACAAATTAGTATTTAACTACCTGCGGCTTTATTCTCAAGCTCACACGACTTGATTCGCATACGCAAATGCGTCAATTTCGAATATTAATGAAGTATTCGCATTTTCTGATTGGTCGAAATATAATTGCGACCGCATACGAATTGCGTTGAGTGAACTGGAGAATACGACCCCGAAATATTGTATTTTAGAATATAGACTTAATATCACACAATTTACTTGAAATTCTTATTTTTAATTAGTTTCAACATTACCCGATAACTATAAAAATCGATGGAAAAATGATCCATTCTTGATTTAAATAGTAAGGCTTGAAACTACCCTGACTTGTACAGGACAATAATTAAATCCACAAAGGAAACTACAATGCAAAACTTTTAACGTCACCTTTAGTATTTCGTTTTCTAGCTCAATCTCAAGCTCAAATTAAAACTAAATTAGCATTAAAATTTTAAATGTCTATAATACCTGTATAATAGAAGGAATTTCAATCTAGTTGAATTTACCAGAATGATAATGGTTGTTAAAGTTACATCAGATATAAAGTTAATAAAAACTAAATGAAACAGTAGTGTCTACCCTGAATATTTGTGGATATCAGAAAATTTAACTTATTTGACACTGTAACTGAAGTAAGAAATATTCCACCATAAAATTAAATAAAATTATTATTTTCTACCAATCGCCATTTCAAAGTTATTTATTACGCCTTCTTCAGGATCTACGATACAATAATCTACCTCAAAACGTCGACCAATAGAAAATAGTAGTCTCTTTTAATTTTATGGTCCAACGTTACTAACTATTGTTACTGTATTACATGCTTGAGATGGACATGGTTAAAGAACAAGAATTAACCTATTTGTGCATTATTTTAAGGGCTGTTAACTTTCAATTAACAGCGATCGAACATAATTGTTTAAACTAGTTCGAGTTACCTTATAAGTTATTACTAAGTGTGTTTTATCCCTATAGAGTTCTTTGATATCATTAAACAGTAATGGGATTTTGGGTAGAAACTATGAAATTAGCCAGTATAAAATAATGCATATTTTCATTGTAAACGTATTCTTAATCAACTCAAAGTATAGGTATAGTTTTTCTGTGGTTATACATTTTTTAATGCTTGCACACAATTTAGTAATTTAAAAACCTACAGCTATTAATTATACGACAGTTTGTGAAATTGCAAAACCGTTACATAAATTTATAATATAATTTATTTAAAACTAGTACCTATAAAACATAAATTGCAAGTTGCTACCTTTTAGAGGATTGGCAGAATCGGATAAGTTAATTTGCAAGTAGGAATATCATGTTTGCAGTTGTATCGTGCACTCAGAAGTAGCTTTTCCATTCAAAGGAAAGTGCTACCTTAAAATGCTTAAAAAACGAATTTATTATTAATCGCTTTCATGCTATATAACTGCACATTTAACTGTAAACTAAATTACACTAAAGTTGTCAAAAGTATGTACCTTTTCTAAGATATAATATCCATTTACTTAATATTTAATTAATTTAAATTTTCTTACTTTGTATTGATAATAATAGATACATATAAATTTCCATTATTAGTATGTTAGTATAATATCGAGTTATGTATTATATTTCTGGGTTTCAAATGTCGTATCGCTCATTTTCTGTCATTGACGTAACCAGAAATGCGAATATTACAAACCCAAAAATTTAAATCGACACTTCGAAAGCCAATAGGTGTAACCATTATTTTGCGATTTTTTCAGAAGGTAACAAAAACTAAATGAATTAGCAGTCATCATTTTCAAACAATCAACTTTTTTATTCAAGTACATCAACATGTCAGCTATGTTCTCTTGATATTTCGCGTCGATTCGAAGAAAATTGAAAGAGATAGAATATTGTGAAGTGAATTTTTTTATCAAGGTTTTATCCTTATTGAAAACTTTCAACGTGTTTATCTCAAAACAGCATTTTCAAAGTCGGTGGACATGATATCTCAAAAAATAATGAACCGATCTTTCTGCAATTTTACACACTTCTTTAAGATAAGATTTACTTGGGGGAGGACGAAGGATTTTGTTTTAAAACTTGTTTTACAGTAAAAAAGGTAGATTTTTTTAACGAGAAGCGGGTTTTACTTTGAAGTTCTCTAAAAAATCCAAAATTTGATTTTGTTCTAAATTCTTCATCTACTCCCGAGTTAAAGTAATCTTCTAAGTATTTTAAGTTTCTTGATTTCAGATAATCCTGTCTCGACCTATCATGTCCACGGGAAATGACTTTTTTTTAAGGACACGAGGAATAATAGTTAATAACTTCTACAATTATTAATATTTGTTTATAATAAAATATCCAGTTATTCTTTAAATGATAATATTATGCAATAATATTTAAGTAAACATATTATTCAACCGGTTTTTCGAAAAAAAATCGAGAAAATGCATCGTTTTTCGCCCACATTACTGCGTTTGCCCCCTTAATTTTGTATTTATTTTAGATATTTTATGCATTCAATTCACATTCGTGGTTAGGCCAGTGGTAGAAAATGAGAGTTACTACATATTAGCCTAAGACTAATATTAGCCTATTAGCCTAATAAAGTGTCGGATTTATTTAATTTTTGACCTGCGAAGTGTAGATATTATTAGAAAAGTTGATTTGTTTAAAAATATTTTCAAACTATAAAAACCACTATCTTTTACGTGCACGTAATTAATCCTTCATAAATTTAACACAAATTGGAATACTTAAATAAAACGAATTTTGATAGCATAAGCTAGTGTTATTTGAGATGTCCCTGTTATGCTATATTATGTTAATTTCATCAAACTAACCAAAGTTTACGGTATTCTAAACCCAAAGGCGAGTTTTGCGCTAATTACTGTTTGTATAATTGCTTACATTAGTCGAATTTGTATGTATACTTATCTACATACATAATTATGTTAGTCCAATAAGTTTTGTTATCAACTTGATTAATTTTGATTATTGTCCGGTTACAAATTTAATGTTTTAAATTTATGTCGTAAAAAGTTAAATTGTTTTAAATAGTAAACTACAAATTTTTGAATTTAATCATCTGGTTAATTCGTATATTCTTGTATCTAAGGTAGTAAACGGTAGTTCAAAGCTCTTTGAGGGCACACTATACCATAATACAATAGGAGATAAGATTATTACTTGGGTAGATTAGTTTTAGTAAGGACCTTAGAGTGGCATTTGAAACCTTTTGCTATCCACAAACGACACTTGCTCTAAAAATAAAATTTTATTCAAGTTTAATCCCTAATTCAACAGTGAGTTTACAATTTGAGTTTTGTCGGTTTGGTTTTTTTTTAAATATTCATCACCTTGCCCTATGGGTAATGCAAATAAATTTTGCTTTATCTTTGTATTCATTTTGTATAAAATAATAATTCAACTTGTTGCTTATTTTACTGTAATTAATCAAGACGTTGCAAAAACATAAGAAACTTGACGTGATGCTGTTGAAAAATGGTTTCCTGTTAAAACCTTCAAATGCAATCACTCCAGTTATAAACGACACTAAAATTTAATAAACTGTGTCAATTTTATTTTTCAATTATTTAGCAATTTAGCGTTATATAACAAAATCGTTTTTAACTCGGATATAATAAACTATTATTGTATTATTCAGGAGGAAATATTGAAAAAGATAAAATATATCCTGTATCATAAGTATTCCTTTTAACCTTATGAAAGTTTAATTTTACTTTTACGCTTGTTACACTTTAATCTAAAAAATGTGGAAAACTCTTTATTTGGACTACAGCAAGTTTTCAAAACGAATGGAGTATAATAATGCAAGTCAGACGCATATGTAAATAAACCTTAATGGTCGTCGAAGTTAAATTTTCAGTTGTGTTTCCTTTATAAACGAATAAGTTTCTGAAAATCAAACAATTAAAATAATATAATATTTATATCAAATTAAAAAATATCAAAACGCCCATATTTATAATATACAGGAGAGGTAAATGTTAACATAAATTAATACAAAACATGCATTTATTTTTAATGCCACTGTAATAAGTCTAAGAGATGATATAACTGCTTGACTTACTGCTACCCTTTTTATCACATTTATTTTTGTATGTAGATATATTTATATTGCTGTACATATTATGTATTAGCATTTCACTTTTCCACGAGCTTAGGCGAAACAATTTTATTTTATGAGACGAATGTTTTATAATTTTACGGAACACTCGCTATTACTTAAATGCAATGTAGGTTGTTAAACATCATTAAGCCAGATTTATGAAACTGAAAACTATAAGCACCAAATCGTGAATATTTACTTAGCAAATAATAGCGCAGGAGCGTTAATAATAATCCATGAATAAAACTAGACGATTGAAAAATATATTTCACAAAAATATTTAAAATATTATTTACTTTATAATTATAAATTAATGTTTTAGTTCAAAAATAATAAATTCTGAAGTAAAAGAACAGCTTGTGGTTCTTAGTTATTTTATTCGGAGGAATTTAATATTGTAATGCATTGAAATTACATTTAAATAGAAAATATAAATGATCTGAGACATGAAATTTACAAAATTGGTTTCTCGTTTGTAAATTATTCGCTTATTTTGTTTCTTACTTCTTATTAATACAATTTGTACTTTGTAATATTATTTCTTTTGGAAAAGAAAAGAATTCATCGTTCCAGGTTTAAATTTAATCATTGCTAGCTATCTACGCAAATTTAATATTAAATAGATAATTATATAAATATTTATGTAGTGTATATAATCATTTAAAAGTATTTTATTTAAAAGCAAACTCATATATTATTTTATAACAGAAATATTAAGTCATTTGAAGTTTTAATAACTTTTATTTATGAGAGTTGTGAACAATTATTATTGCATTCGAAAATTTACTTGTATGTCGTTCTCATTATTCAAAAGTTTTCATATTTGTGATGTAAACGAAACTTTTAAATTGCTCCCATTTAACTAATTTCAACTATTAACTCACTAGAATTAAATTTGAAGTAAAAAAATTAATTGGAAAAGTAACGAATTGGCGGATAAGGAAAAATGATAACTAAACATGACTCTCCAGAAAAGGAAAACTATTTCTTCACAAAGTTTTCAATTATTTTTTTTATAATAAAATTACTACATTAAGTTAAGGTTTTGAAATTTCTACGGAAACACTATATTCTTTGCTAAATTTACACAACTGCGAATGTAAAATTACAAATTTTGCATTTTACAATATTTCACATGCAAAGAAACTATATATAAAAAAATATCATTTATTTAACTTAGAGATTGTTTCTAAATTAATATTTGAATATTTATATATAATATTATAATATTAAAAGCTCGAACACTTTTATTATATTATACGAGAAGGAAGACGAATTACTAGTTAATGAGGAACTAAACATTCTATTATTATTTACAAATATATTTTAATAAATTTATTTATTGCCTCTTATAATCCAACCGTAATAAAAAATAATTGAATTTTGCTTTCAGTTATGAATAATTTATTGTAGAATTTTACGTAAAAAACTCAATTTGCGCTATAAAAGCACAATGAATTAAGCATGAATTTTAGAGTGTGTTTTGCGAAGTATCTAATAAAATATTTTAAAACAAAAAATTATTTAATTATATATCTTCTAGGAAACCACTTAAAAGTTACAGCATTCCAATCCGGTACAACATTATTTAAACAAAGCAAATTGTTTATTTTGTAGTTGGAAGTAATAAATTGAATCATTTAATTTTAAATAAAAGTGAAAAATTAATCGTATGATCCTTTTAGTTCACAAAAATTTAAAGCTAAGATCACCCATTAATTTACTTATTAACTTTTTCTAAAAAATACATAAATAAGTTAAAATCTGATGGTAGTTAGAACAATGGTGATGACAGCAACCATTTCGACCTCTGTTTAGAGGCTCACATTGCAGTACATTTACTTTTATTTTAGTGTCACGAAGCCGTTTTTGCTTAATGGTTTATAAAATCAATGAATTTATATCTACGTAGAAAAACATAAAATTGTTATATGAAGTGAGTCAAATATTTGTACAATAGTGTCGTGAAGTACTTGCTTAATTTAAAAACAACGTTGACTATTTTAACATAATGAGGTTTAAGAATATTTATATAAATTGAATGCTCTCTTTTTCATTTCAATATTACAAAAAGGTGAAATGTGCTTATCCAAAGTGTTGGTAGAAAACTCAACGTCAACCCTTCTGAACAACGGATAAATAAAAAATTTAAATAATGGAAATGGTGAAATGGATTGTATTTTTGTTACCTTTTATACCGGAAATTATAATTGATGTTCTATCGCAAGGTAAGATTTAATTATTTTATTTTATATTCCACTATTTACCTCCAAATTATTAAATTTTTAAAACATAGCATATTCTACTATATTTTCTTGCCGAATATTGAATATCATAAGTTAACTAAAATGTGCGTTGGCGTACGATTGGCTGAATTAATTAAAAAGAATAATACATTTTAATTTGAAAAAAGAAAATAATGTTGAAATTTGTATTTTTATTTACAGTGGATATTAGAGTGTTGTAGGTAACTGAAAAATTGTTCGAGAGTGAACATAATTTTAATGTAAATATCACTGCAGTGAACGGTTAGGCATTTAATGGGCTAGGCAAAAAATGAGCATATTTAATGGTAAAAGCTTTTACTTGATGTAAATTCATAATAAACTTTGGATCGCCACCGTTTGTATTATTCCTTTAGGAATACCGGGCGTCGGAAAACATTTCTGGTATTTTATTTTAACATTCTAGTACAAACTAAAACCGTAAAATCCATTAATTTTACGTTATAAAAATTTTATTTATTGATGTTGCCGACAGTAATTTGGTCACCAATTAATAATTCAATAATAATATTAAAACCGCTTTATATTTCTGTATGGCATGTAAATACGGAAACGAATTAATTAATACTTAATTTTTAAACTTCATCAAAAATTAATCGAACTGACAACATTTTATAATTTTTTACATGAAAGCGTATCCATGCAGATTTAAAATTATGTGCTTATAAAAAGTTTGTGTACCGAAATTATATTAAAATTAAAAACTAGTTTATAGTTTCAAGTACATACATCAAAAAAGTAATAGTTTAACTTGGTGACACAAAATATTGACAATATCACTTTAGTTTAATCTAAATAATTTTTAAAAATGAAACAAAAATATGTTTAAAATTCAAGAATAACTGATGATAATTATATTGGTATCTAGATACTTATAATATTAATAATTATGACAGCGATTAATTTTAATAATAATATCTGAAAATACATCAACAGCGATGTACTTACTATTTTCTAGATTACCACCTGTAGCTATTAAATATCAAAACAATGTCTAATGTTACAGAATTTTCATTAAATTGATTGATTTAATCTAATTATGAATAATAATTAATTAGTTTTAATTGTCATATTGAATCAATTAAAACGAATTTTTCAATATTAATTCCTTTATTAATTAATTTTCATACTCAAGTTTTCATGTTTTAATTATCTTTTTTATACAGACGAGTAGAAGCTTTCGGCTTCTGAATATATTTTCGTCTCTAAAATTTCACTCTAAAATATTGTTTCTAATCAATAAGATTAATATTTTTTGTTCGAAAAAGCAAATACCTGTAACCTTCCGTAAATTTGAAAGAAATTGGCTAGCGTCATCGTTATAACTTTTTACGTTTGATTTAAATTTTTTAGATATGAAGTTTTTGAGAAGAATGTGATATTATTAATAGTAGAGGCGCGCTAGATATTCACCTCGGAATACGTGGAACCTGCTCCGATTTTGATGAAATTGGTCGCAATCGCTTTTAAATCGTATTTGAAACAAAGTTTACCACCTGAGAACACTTGCTTTTTGTTTTCTTCGGAATTGAAAATATTTCACCAATTTTTTTTTTTTTTTTTCGTTTCTAACAAAGAAATGATGTAGTAAGAGTTTCTTAAAGATAATGTGTATAATAGTAGTGAAGAAAATGAAGAATAGAAAGCAATTTATATGGTATTGCCAGTTTATTTTTACAATTTCAGTCTTAAAAGTTAATATCGGCTTGATCCTCGGTATCCACGTTTACTGTTCTAATAATCGGCCTCGAATTGAGGCAACCAATTCCACTGCACCCACCACAAATTTGTGTGCACTATAACCCACTTATCTTGCAACCATAATCTGGGCCACAGCCTTTCTGGCAATTGAAAAAAATTGCTTTTAACATATTCTCTGGGGTTGGTTGTTGGTTCATCAGAATGGGCTTCAGAAGTTGTCGATCTAGAGGGCAAAGCAGCTAACTGAGCAGCTCTAGTATTTTTTATGGCTGCTTCGATGAAACTCTCGTGCCTCTAGGTTGAGGCACGAGAATGCAACTTGCAGGAGCGATAAAAAAGTTCGTGGTCTAACTGCAGCCATAATGGCATGAGCAATAGAAGTGTATTCTTCTCATAGGAATCGATGTTAGTTTGATCTCCTTTAAAATAATTTCGCGAACGAAATAAAGCAATGCGTTTGGTATGGATTTGTTAATATTGTCGAACGGTTGATCAATCGCTAGGTAACTCTCCTTCAAACATCCTTTAGTTCTGATACGGCTCCGGATAATTTCGGCCGCAGCTTGTAGAATGCGAAATTCTTCTTTCTCGTCATTTTGAAAACGTGCATTATACCAATCGTTCTTCAAAATTTCATGATGTTTCTTCGCAAAACAGATGATGAAATTACCTGCGGATTTACTAGATATGACTATATTATCTTCATATTTCGACATTGGGCATTTTATTATAGTTTTATCGTCAGGAACATGCGAACTAGTGATTATATTCTGCAACTGTTGTAAAGTGAATTGAGAATCATCGTTTCTTTCAATATACTTGTATATTTTCTCCATTGCATCGTTTACTATGACAGGGGATCGTCTAGGGGTTTTGTCTTTTTGTTGCTCCGAGGACTTTACCAACGAAGTAAAACAATCTGCATAATATCGGGCTTCCAGTGATTTCATATTAATTTCATTTCGAATTCTCGTAAGAATTGCTCGAGCTTGATTATCTCTTCGTTCTTTTACCACATTGAGCACCATTTCTTTGAAGTGATATCGGATCTTTTATCGGATCTGCATCGTGATTGTATAAAAAACACAAAAAAAAATTGAGTTTTAAATGTCAACTAGGTTGAAACGTTAGTATTAAGTAAACCTTAACCCACACATTTTAATAATAATTTCACGTAAATCGAGCCCCTTTCCTTGTAGGGCCCGGGGCGTTGCCCCCTTAGTCTGCCACTGAATCTACACTTTTACTACACTACTACACTTATTTTCAAACGGAATTCGCCATAATACGTACTCATACTCTACGTACGTACTTTAAATGCGGTTCGACGAAAAATAAGTTTTTTCTTATAAACAAAATACTATTACACCCAGTACCCTTAAGGAACTCTTACTGCGCAATTTCTCTGTTATAAACGAAAAAAAATAAAATAAAATGGTAAAAAAATTTTCAATTCCGAAGAAAAAAAGAGCAAGTGTTCTCAAGTGGTAAACTTTGTTTGAAATTCGATTTCAAAACGATTGCGACCAATTTCATAAAAATCGGAGCTGGTTCCACGTATTCCGAGGTTTCGACGTTATATTGTCTAGCGCGCCTCTACTATAAAGCGAAATATTAAAAATAAAAACAACTTTAAATGAAATGGTAAATTAAATAACAAAATTAAATTTAAAATTATGGAAAATTGTGAATTACTGAAGGTGGGATAGGATATTATATTTCAAAATGAAAACCAGGTTTAAAGATCAAATTAAACAGAAGATCCTCTTTACGAATGTGATAATATTTTTCAAATTGCGACCTCTAGACTACTATGTGGTTTACCCACTGGTCTTATGGTTCCTACGCCAAGACGGTCAATGAGATAAGTTGTCCACCTGGGACCTTTTTCCCTGTAGTCCTCGGTTAATGTACAGTCACTTCGGTAACATGTTATTCGGTAACTTATTAGCTTTCAGTTTTTACATATCATTGGCTCCAAGAGAAAAGAATATGTAGATTCAGTTATATTTCCACGCCTTTAAACAAATTAGAAATCTTTTATTTGGATAATTTGACAACACGATCGAGGTCTAGCTGTTAGAATGCCCTTTTCTGTAATACCCCGACAAATAATTCGTGTCTATTATTCGACGCACACATAGCTGTATTTTGGAAGTAAATAAATAAAAACTACAAAAATGAATAGCAAAAAAATGTTAAATCATTATCACATAACATAACGTTTGCATAATAATTTAAGCTTTTAGTTATGTATAGATTGTTTAAATGTTATTGTTATTCAAATTCAATTATGAAAGTAGTATCTGTGCAATTATAATTATTTCGTATGATACAATTCATGATTTTTTTTTTTAATTTTAGGTACCTGATTTGTTGTTGCTATTGTGTTAATTGATATTCTGGTATTGAATTAAATATTATTTGCATTAAAAATTATAACATTTAAATTTAAAAATATTTTAATTTCCAATAAAATTTTAACAGTTGTAATTTAATATAATCATTCCTTGCTATTCATATTGACGCCCATGGGATTTGCTGTATATTATAGTACATATTATACATAATAATTTACTAATACACTTGAAATGCTGAAATTGGTAATATTAGTTTATACGTCATTCAGTACAGCTTTTCCAAATTAATATATAGTTATCAAGTTTACAGTAATTTTATTATTTTTAAAAGAATGTTGTTCTAATTACCTTTAAGGCTGATTTCATCAAGAAATTTAAAATGACATTGAACTATAATGGAAGAATTACTAGGATGAATTAATGAAGGATCTAATCTAACCAATGCGAACTTAAAATTTGGTAATTTAACTCTCCGCTGAAATTTAAATGTGAAGTTAAGTTTTATTAAGATATTGGGTCTTAGTCGTTGTTGTTTAATCTTCAGTTATCTATAACTATAAAAATTTTTTGGTTAGAGATGACTGGACATTTTAAGCAAAAATACAAAAAATACAAATTATATTACTTCAGCCTTACTGGATTAAATTTGTAAAATGAAAAATAGGGAAAAGCATTGATCTACCGCAGAGAATAGATAATTAAAATTTTGCTAACCAGAAAAATTACATTACGAATAGAAAAGACTTAATAGAAATTTATAAACCTATGCGACAAAAGTACCTAATAGATAATAATATCATATTATATTGATAATTATTATATTTTAGTTTTATAATATATTAATTAGTATTTTATACAAATTTTATTAAACATGACCTAATTAAATCTTGCTTTAAAGCTAAAATTTTTTATGTTTTCCAGAAGTTTCATAAATCAATAAAAACTAGTTTACGGTAACATTTTAACAGATTCTAATAAGAAGACTAGACGTATGGTAGATAAATTGCAGCTGAACTGTCGCGCATACTTAAGGTTGTGATTTTTTAAGTAGGAGACATAAGCTCCTCCCCTTTTATTTACAGACCGATAGTTGCGTTTTAAAAATTGAACGTGAATCCCAACAACCTTTTTGCAGATCTCTTGATTTGTTTTCAAGAAATAAATTGTTCGTCTTTGTTAAACTAGAATTGTAAATTGTAAATTGTAACATTTTTATTATCCAAATTATACAAAAATATTATTGCTTAGTTATTTATAATAAAAAATCTTGGAGATTAATTATTTCTTATACAATGTTCATTATACAAAAATCATTTAAAAATACAGCGCTCTCTGCTTTTCTAAAGCTCCACTAAAATTTTAGCAATCTGTAAATTTTAATCAAATTTGCTGCAATAAAAATATCAAAATTAATCAGAAAATTATTTAACGAAACGTCGAAGGTTGCTTCGAAAATAAATCGAATTTTTTAAATGTTTTAGTTTTAATCGAAGGATAATATATTTGCGGTTGTTCTAAAGGAATTTTTAAGACGATCTGATTTAAAACGACTTTAAAAAAAAAATAAAATCTGTGTAAAATTGTATCAACTATTTTTCGGCTATTTTGAAACTATCGTATTTTTAAAAGTAATTAACCGATCGACTAGAAATTTTCTTTAGAACAGTTGTTGAAGTTTTAAGATTCTAAAAATTGAAAAACAATCAAGAAATTATGTTTCGTTTTGCAAATTCTTACGACGTTATGTTGATTTTTGCTTCCTATGCGCTCCCATGCGCATGAGAGAAAGAGTACTATGCATTTTCTGTCTCACTTATGCCCGCCTTAACGGATAAATTATTGTTAGAAAAATCGAAAATGTACTCCAAGAATTAATTATAATGCACTTGCTTTATCTCGAGTCTATGAAAGGCGATCTTTGACCTGTTTTATAAACACATTAAAATAGAAGGAAAACTGGATAATCTGTCTTAAAAATTTTGATATCACAATTTGCACACTTTACTTCTTTTGTTTGTATTTACTTTCTTGAAACTTTATACACATTTCCTTCTATGCTAAATCAGAAAAGTTTATTTAAAATTTATCATACTCTTAGTATGAAAATTCCATTTTGGCTGTCATTCGAAGTTTGGAGTTTGATGTGTTGTTTAATTTTCGAGACAAGTAAAATAGGTTCTAATCGGAAAGTCAACTTTTAAGTTGAACCAGGAATATTATTTTTAGACAAATTTTTTGAATGAAAAAAAGTTCAGTTACGTGAGCAAACATTACATTTTCATTTTTTTCAATACATAACATTATTGCTAATGGAAATACAAACAGCAAATTTAAAAATACTCCAATATATAGAGTAAATTTGTTTTCGCAATTTACTCCGCAGAATATTATTAATAATTTACAAAATGCTTTTAATAGGGTTTCAATTTAAATTGCAGTTTTTCTATTAAAAAAGTTATAATGAAGAAACATTCAATTGGAATTGATACGTACCTATTATAAATGAAATTGCTTTTAAAATAATAATTGACTTTTCATTTCATGTTGATTTTTAATTACTGTTAGATCAAGCGTTTATTATTAATTTTATTTGAAGAACAAGTTATAACTTTTTTATTACGCCCTGTTTTATACAGTGTGTCTCTAAATTAGTCATTCTTATCAATTTCATCAAAGCATTACTTTTTGTTAAAGGCAGTTAACTTCTTAAAAGTACCATCAATACCGCTTCACAGCTTAATTCTAATTAATAATAAAAAATACTTCGTTATATTCTTATAAAATATATCCTTTATTGTTAAGATTATAAACTTATAAGGAGGGTTATTATCTTAATGCAACGTATTATTTTACGATTCAGGCTTTTAAAAATGCAGACAAGTTCTGTTTTAATACTGTTCTCTCAAACTAATACAAACAATTCGACATCTAGGTAATATTGAATTTCTTGAATTAAATTTTTGTAAATTCAGAACATTTAAAACAATTATTTATATCGATTTGTAATTATACAATTATATATATTATTTATAATTTATTATGGATTTAAACATTTCAGATTAATCTTTGGAGTGTATAGTTAGGTTAGCACGCTGCTAGAATCAAGAATTAATGTTCAAAATAGATGAAACAATATGTAATCTATATTAAAAAGTCTTAAAAAGAAGAATGAACAACATCGAAACACTTTTGAAATATAGCATAATTTTTCAAATTTCCATTAAAAAAACATATAAAACTTTCGTAGTGTAGCTAGAAATAAAGTTTCAGATAACACTTTACTAATTGAAATGAAGATACGTGATTGCTTGAAGTTTTAGATGAAAAAGAACTATATTGTTTTCTTGGACAGAGATAATATCGCACTGGGCTGTGTTGAGAAGCATTTTTGCTAATTGTCATAACATACATTTCTAAATTGATTTCACAGGTTATAACCATATTTTATGCTTGGAGGTATCTTCTCCAAGAATTTATATAGTTTTATCAGTAGCTTCACTAATGGATATGCTATAAGTGATATTAAATTATAATATTTTACAGAGGTTCTCCCAATTTATAGATAGGTATTATTTGAAGTATATAATAATTTATTCGTGTGATTAGTAATAACATTAAAAATAACGTAATCATTACCCTATCCTTTGTTGGTGTGTTATGTTATTCAAGTTTCATTGCTTTGTATGTCTCAATTAAGTAGTGACTGAAGCAGCATGCACAACACGCCCTGTACAGGAAGCCATACAGTAAAATCTTGATTCATGTTCTCAAATTTACAAGCAAGTAGTAAGTCATTTCTATCCTGTGGCGTGGTTCATTACGAGGTTATTATACCTTGTATCTATAAATCAGAAGACACAATGGCGTCTATCTACGATGCTCGTAAGACAATTACCCGGAATGTTGTAGACTGAATTATGTCTAACTATAAATAATAGGTACGATAGTAATAATTTATATATTTAATAGGAGTGGACGTAATTCATATTATATTAAAACCATGTAAGATAAATTTTCTGCTAATTTATTAAATAGTATAGTGTAATTTCCCAAAAATTGTTTCTTGTATACTTCACGTGTTGGAAATTTGCATCAGCTAGTATATGAGCATTACAATACATAACTATACAGAACTGAACAAAACTACTTGACATGCAAAGCAGTTTATATTTTGGTAAGAAATGAATTTTTAAAATAAAATTTAATAACAAATTCATTTTATGGAGAATATAATCTGATATGGGGTAAAAAGGTTGCAGAATGGGTTAACATAGCAAGAAATATTTACGGAATCTACGCAGGTATTCCAACAGTTGTTCGGTACAAAAAAATAAATGCCTTAAGTCACATGCCACACATAAGCTTGCTTCTAACGACAATTTTTCATATTACAATCAAATAATAATATTATAAGCTTCATAAGGACAACATATATATGTACACTATACTACGTACATGACAAATATAGATACCAATTTATCGATAATTTAGTTTTTTTTCTGGTTTTATTTTTTATAGCTAGTTTTATGTTTGATAGTAAAATTTATGTTCGCTTTCCATCATAAAAGTGTTTTGAAATTTGTTGGTGTAAAAAATCGCTTTATCAGCTAACATATCGCATATTTCTAAATACTAAAATAACGCTTCACTGGTTTCGGCATTCGATTATAATATCAATTATTATTTATTAGGTTTAGATCCTCTAATATATTATAAATTTTATACTCCTTTATGGTTCTTTCGGATTTTGAAAAGGTGATATTTATATAACATTCCTCAAATAATTTAAAATTTTATATTGTTTACATTGTTTATGCAGAGTTCATATTGCTTCTCTATGTTTACATAATATATATTCATAAAGTTATTCAGAGATATAATGCAGTTATTAATTTATTATAATTTACAACTAAATTTTATAAAAAAAATTAAATAACCTAAAAATTTGGATACTTTACAGTGTTATACCTTTTAAACTAAGTATTAAACATTTTAGTAATATCGTATGAAGTTTAATAATAATTAACAAAGTTGAATTATTAATATAAAATGGTTATTTGTTTATACAGGTTAGGTATACATAAAGTACCTCCTATTAAATGAACTTAAAAATTAAACAAGTTAATTTAACAATAAGGTTTTGAAATCTCTTTCAATATTTCGACGCTAATTGCGTCTATGTATATCAGAATATTTCAAAACCTTGTTGTTTAATTAACTTGTTTTATTTTTAAGTTCATATAATATATTAGTAAGTATTATTTAAATCTTTTTATTTTTGCTTATTCAATTTAATAATTTTTAAACTCAAAATAAATATCTTCATATAGTACAAATGTATTTTTTTTTCATAAAATAATGAAAATGCAACCGCTGTTAAACAAAACTTAAAATAATTTTCTGAAAGTATTTATTCAATAAATGTTCGTTGGAACGAACGGTTTTCTCTGACTTTCTGTCATCAAATTTTTGGAACCTATTATTTACTACATCAGTTAATATAATAATAGTACCACTGACGGGGTCGGTTACACTGGTACATAATGGCAGAAAGATTAATATATTTTATAACACTATTAGTACTATTTTCAAAAATACTAATATTGCTACTAAAAATTAGTAAGTACTATTGATTAATAATTATAAAATATTAATTAAAAATTAAAAATTTTCTAAACATTTCGAATTTCTATAAAGAAGAAAAAAAATTTATTTTAAATATACCTGAATCTGAACTATATCTATCCCTAAATGACATACCAAATATTATCACAGTATATATTCAAATTTTTATCAACCCTATTACTTTCTACATAAAGTTTTAAATAGTAAAATTATTGAAAAAACTAATAATTTATAAAATACTTAAGACAGAGTATGAATATAATATTTAGCATAAAGTAACAGAACCTTAAAATAATTTGTAGTAAAGAATACATCCGTAGAAATTATTATTTACAAAGAAACACTAACAAGACATTAATTTACTACTTTGACAAATTAGGACTAAGACTTGGTGTCTTCTTAAAAAATAATTTTCTACGTTTATGTTCTTCACTTGAAGGTTAAAATTGTAAAATTTTAACATTCTGTTTAAATTTTATTGAATGTAATATTTTACAATACTAAGGGCAAGTTTCACAATTACGTTTTCAACTATTGGTCACAATGACTATTAGTTTTTTTTTTCCTCTTTCCCATCTACGTTATACCACGTATGCTAATTGCTACATTATAATATAAACTCTAACAATTATAAAATAAACATTAAATAAATGAATATAACAAATATAACAATTACAAATATAAGATATAACAATGATAAAATAAAATAAATATAACAATAAATTATGATTATAACTACCGAAATGTAATGCATTTAAAAACTCAAGAACAAAACCAGCCAAATCAACGGCCAAAACCCTCTAGACCCCCAACACCCCGATACAGAATGCATCTTCATCAGATACGTAAGACAATTTCTGATGAAGATACACTCCGCATCGAAATATGAAAATTCCAAAGAACTTCAGTCGCCGATTCAACCCGCTTCACCCCTGAGTACTCAAATACATTACATATATAATGATAATTTGACAACACTTTTATAAAATAGCAATGAGGATAACTTTTAGAACATTTAACATTTAACGTTAACATTTAGTTAACGTTAACTACTAGTTGTAAGCTTCAACCGGTTTTACAACTCTTTAACGTTTTCATCTCCGAGAATCTATTTTATTTGTACTATTTGAATAACTAAAATAAAGGCTTTAATAATGTCTAACTAACAAAAACAAATTGATCAAGAAGAGGTTATGTTTCTCCTAACAAAAAGTTAAGGGTTTGACTACCAGAAAATCTGCTAAAACCGGCCCACACAATTTACTTGAAATTATTATTTTTAAGTTCACTTCTATTATATTATGTAGCGTAAATAGGTACTTAATAGTTCAATAAGAAATTTTTTTTTCATCTTTAAATCAGAATTTATTTAGTTGGAAAATTTTCCAAAGAATAATAATAATAATGTAAGATATTGAAAGGTAATACGGGCAGTAATTAAATTATACCGTTAGGTAGAGATTTTAACAAGCATTTGAAGTGAAGTTCAAGCGAGTTAAACTTAAAAGGTTAAATGGAAAATTATTTCTAGCACATTACACTTATAATATTGCTTTGGGTTTTCAAGAAAATTTAATTATTAGAAAAATTAATACTTGCATTTTTCTTTAAACTATTTCAAAATATATTTTCTAATTGCGTCGAGTTTTTGAGTTAAACGCTTTTAGCAAATTTTTGAATTACATTATTCTAACAGTTAATTCATCTAAAATATTATTCTAATTCATTTCAATTGTTGTTTGTTTGATTATTTCATTTAAAACATACAATTTTGCTGCCTATCAGCATTTTTTTATTACACCATGCCATGGTTGAAATATCCAGGTATAGTATATCTAAGGCCCAGTTTTTCAATGGCGAGTTAACCCAAAATCGATAGTTAACTTCGACTCCTGACCAATCAAAATAGTCATAACTGGGCCTAAGTATAGTACAACATTCGCGTTTTGTGGAAATTACTTTTTGCAAAGTCGGACAGTATCAGTTCAACTCCGTTTACAGCGATTGGGCCTAATTGAAGCCGAAGTGTGCGTACCACTCACTTCGCCGTACATTTGCCGATTGAATTTTAGCTTTAAAGAGGTGATGCTCTCTTTTAAAAGAAAATCATTTTCAGCGATGAGGACTTTATTCTTTCAGGTGATGTGAAAGGAATGGTGTACACCAACGAGCCACATTGATGTGAAAATTTGGACAAAACATTTGGAAAATATTACCTTCCAAATATAATTGCCCTAGATCTAACCTTCCGAAGGTTCAGAAAATTGCTAAATAGTTATAATTTTAGTTAAAAAAAAATCACCAGGCCAAACTGAAACACCCTATAGATGAAAATTGAGATAATTACCAATATCAAAATACATCAAAGTTTTATTAATGTCCGTATAACTATATTATGAAAAAAATTAATAAATAAAATTAAATTTAAATAGTATTACAATTTATTATTTTGAATTTTAAATGATTTAAGTTGGCCACAGTACTGCTGTTGTAATAAAAATTATTCAAAGAAGTTCTTAGTATAGAAAAATATTTTAACGTTGTTCGTTAAGTTTTGTTTAAATTAATGACTTGGAAAGCTCATTTCTGTTTAAACAGTAGTCTTCAAAAATGTGATATTTTATGAAGTTAATTATTCGGATTATAGTTATAAGAATGCGGTATATAATAACCACAAAGCGATAAATATAATTATTCATAAATTAAATACTTTTCAACTTTGCTCTGAGTGGCGTAAAGCTATAAAATACTTTGCTTACTGCGGTTTTCAAGCTGACATTTAAGATTATAATTCTCTGGAGAAATACCTTTGTCTTTTACTTGAGAAAAGATAAAAATGAATGACCCCCACTTACACAAACAAGATTTAAGTTTTGTAACTATCAATAACTGCTTTGCATTTAACTAGTATCTACAAATTAAACAAGTAACTTTTTTATTGGTGCTTAGTGAAATTGGTTAAACTGAGGCGTAGTCTCTTCCGATAAATCTCTTTTACTAAATATTATTGTGGATATAGTGTAAATTTCTCAACATAATTTATTTCATACCAAAAATTTATTTATTTGTACATAATATCACGAATTTTAACAGAAATTCAAGAAAATACTCAAATAAAATAGAATAAAAAAGTGGCTTTACAGGAAAACAATTTCAAATGTTTTGAGAGCAATATTGTATAGTATTTTTACAATTTTACGATATTCCGCGTTAGGGACAACAAGTCAATCCAAAAACTACAAAATTATAAAATTGGCAGCGATTCTTTTATGCTCATAATTCGAATATATTGAAATTTTGAAAATAACATTATTTATTTCTAAATCTTTAAATGCCGCTATTAAGCGACAGGACTTTTTTGAGGCGAAAAAAAATACGGGACTCTTCATTTTGTATAAACTACAACATATTTCAGGGAAAACGAATACTGGAACATTAGCTCCACCCAGCCTGCATGATTTAAAATGGATTCAGTCATACATTAATAGAAGTAACCGAGCAGAATGGGCGCATAAGTATGCATCAAAGAATAAAAAGCAGCAAACTGAATTTAGTAGTAGATACATAATTATAATATTTAATTTTTATTAATTATTAAAATTTTATTTATTATAAAATAAATAATTTTTTTAATTTGTTTTAAAATTTATGTAGATGCTATTTTATGTTATTTATTGTATTACAATCCCAACTAGCACCAAAGTACCGGCAACTGAGACGGGAACCTTGCACGAGTGACTATTACGTAACCGTCACTAAATCTACGACTTTGATGTATAAATTACTTAATAGGAATAATTTCAAGTCGCTGCTACGTAGTCGTCACCAATTGTGGTTACTTTGAAGTTACAATACTTCGAAGTAGCCTTACAGGTAATGGGGACGTCGTAGCTACCTGTATGACAACCTTGAAGTTTTCAAAACTTGCCGGTAGGAAATGGTAGTAACGGTGACTAGCTAAGATTACCAAAAAGCGACTTCAAAGTTCTGACCTCTTTTAAGTAGCATTGGTAGTCGCCGAGACATTCTGGGAACCTTTACTAATCCTTTAAAGTCGTGAGAACTTGTGAGTAATATTTATTAGTGTTATAACATAGCCGCTACCTATGCAAGCATACTACATGGTGAATTAAATTCTTTTATTTAAAATTGAAAAAATTAATTGTACAGTTATATTGATAGCTGTATTTTGTTTGCGCAATAAAGCTTACTCCACCACGTGGAGCCATGGCGTGGGCTACTTTAAAGTTCCATATTTGCAGAGCGGGAACCACCCTGTTACTAGCGTCCAGGTAATCACCACTTTAAAGTCACATTTTTGGCTCATCACGACTTTAAAGTAATTTTTCTGGTAACACGCCATTTTTTGATGACGCCATTATTGGAAATATGAACCTTACACCAGAATAACAAAAAATACTAATTTAACATAATTTTTGCATCAAATATAGTAAATTAATGCATAAAAATTAGTTTTAAATAGCAAAGAATAATAAAAAAATTGTTAGCATCTACGCCGGTGTCAGATTCTTAAATCACAATTGGCTTAAATAAAATATTTTAATAAAAATAAAGAAAATATCAATGGCGCATGGTCAAATTTCGACGTACCATTAATATGTTTCTCAATAAACTTGCATTCGTTTTCATTTAATACTCTAGCCATCGAAATATGCTGTAAGTTTATATTACCCTAATAATATAATAATTTAAAAACTTTGTAAATATTCCATCATGTTTCTTAGTTACATAAATAGATAAAGCTTTAAATAGATAAAGCACGTAACCGGAACCCTGAAGAATTCGAGTAGGTAGTATAGGTCCGTGAACGTTGTAGTGACCACCCTGGGTCGAGGTCGGGACGTAACGTTAACGTTATGAGAACGTAGCGGTATAAGTCGCCGGCACCACCCCGGAACGTTTTTGTTACCACAAAAATGTTCCCCATTTTGGTAGCGGGCACGTAATAAGAACGTACCTATAACGTGCCCGCCTCCAGTAGTGGCGACTTCGCGGTTCCCTTTAATAGTAGCCGCTACGTTCCGGGGAGTATTTGTGCTAGTTGGGATGGGTTTAATATACTGCCAGTTTAGAACCAAAACATGTTACTTTCAGAATACGGGAAATTGCGAGAAAAGTGCATTTCATTTAACTAGACAAACATTATTTATTTTATTACATTTTGTGGCAAAAATTTAATCTTTTTACAAAACGACCCTTTTATAAAATAAGAATAAACGACTCGATTAAGTTAAACTGTAAAAAAAAGTTTTAATGAAAACTCATTTAGTGTTTACGGGGGTGGGTGCTTCACTTCATTATTGCCGCTACTGACATAAATTTAAATTATTTAACAATAAATTATTTAATGTAAATGTAAATTTAAATAAATATATTTTAACCTTTAGGAGTTGAGATTGTTTATATTTGAAAGTTTTTGACAATTATTGTTTGAAATTGTCTTAATCGCTATATATAACGTATACATTTTCTACATACATTTTCGTGATTATAAATTCAGAGAAATAATTCCTGAGAAGAAGCGACGCTTTTTGTGGTATAATAAGTGGCGACGAAAAGAACTTGCTGCGCTATACTCTTTAATAAGGCTAGCTAATGAGTTATCAAAAAACCATAAGAATAGTCCTAATAAATTCTTACTGTAGTACGTAGTATTTTAAGAAAATTTATTGTAAGGAACATTAAGCTATAAAGTTTAAAACAGTTTTAAATTATGTTAAAAAACGATTTCATTTTCTTAAACTTGTTATTCATGAAAAACGATATCTAATGTTTAAGTTTCAGTTAAAATTTTTGTTATGTTTGAGATGATTTATTTTTTATAAAAAATTGTATTTATTCTAGGTAGAACGTGAAAGGCAAAGATTATAGAAAGATAATGTGACAACAAACATCAGAACTTTAATCTTAATAGAATTTTTGCGCAAACAAGCAAAACAGAATTTACATATTTAAAATTATCAAATTCTGGTTTTGAATTAAATAATTTCGAATAATGCCTTTTTATTGCACTTAGCATTTTTATACATAGTAATTATAATATATCTATATAACTCAGGATTAAGTATAAAATTTAAATTACATTGTAAATAATTAAATTTGTCAGCGAAAATTATTGACAATAAACGAACTGGTAAATAAATTATCCAATAAATTTTAGATAAATATAATTTTATGTAAATGTATAATTTTTATTTCATATTATCTGCAGTGTAATTTATTACACAGTTTAGCCGTGATGCATGATTAATTGGTTATTGAAAACATCGAAAACAGTCATCGTTATTGTTATTAATATTTATTGTTAATTTCTATAATACTAAAACTATCAAATCTAATTAAAGTAATCATATTCTGTTGATGATATTTTTGAATTTAAATTATAAACTAATGCAATTTTGCGTAGTGTTAACAGAAAGAACCATTTTTTACCGTTTACAATGGATATTAAATTTATATTAAAGAAACTCTTGACTAATATTAATTGTTAAATTTTTGACTGTCAAGCGGTGATATGCGCTATCTAAATGAAATGAAACCTTGACACAAACGAAGACTTTTATAAATGCGATCTTCAACTCGCCAAATGTATTCACAACGAACTCTAAAGTACTGAAATTTGTCTTGTCCGTCTTCTGCAGTGGTCCAACTGCAAGGTTTATAAAATATTGTTTGATTTAATGAATGTGAAATGCCTTCCCTTATTTTATTTTAAAACTTGTCTCTCAATTTAGCAGAAATAAAATTTAACAGTAGATCTGTATCTTTTAATATCTTTATGTAATTTATGTCGCTATTTGAAACTTAATCAGATTTTAATAAATTTATGCCAATATTTGCGCTATAATTTCTAATACATAGAATATCATATTTTATTAAATATTTATTTTCCAATACTTGATACTTAATAAGTTTTTTTAAGTAATCTACATAATATCTTTGTGTTGTTAAATTTAAAAAAGTTTTCTGAATTTTGTTATATTTTATTTACATAATAGTATTACAAATTTTTAAATACATTCAGATATTAACATTTGATAACAAAATATTGATTAATATTATTGAAAATTAGAGAACGTACTTTGGTAGTAAAGGACGCTACACACGCACAACTACTACGTATCGGGGTACCTCTATCCAGTCTGGAATATTTAATCTTGTTGATTTTTTCGGCGTTGCCATATATAGGAGTATTTACTTATTCTATGCTAACATGAGTGATAAAATTAGATAAAGAAGTTTATGGTATTGTTTTATAGCTATACGAATAAGAATAATAATATAAAAATCTCTGAAACTGTAGTGGAAAATAAGTAAAAATAATTGTAATGCTGTTATAAGTTTTCTTTAAGAATTCCTTCTATCCAGTAACTTAATTTGACTTCTGCATAACAACTTTTAACAAAATTCTGGCAGAACTACCAGTTTAAAAATAAATAATCGAATTTTCCAACTTTAGCTAGAGCTTACCTTGGTAATTTCGTATAATTCAAATCGAATAGCTCCTATTCGAATTGCGCTCGAAGTCGGTTCAATTCAAGTGCTCTTACAGCTTCAAGTACAATAGTTTTGTAGACAAAAAATATTAGAAAACTTAAAAAGTATCCTTATTAATTTTTACTAGATATTTTAAATTCAAATTTACGAAGCACAGCGTAATATTACAAAATTTTATAACTTTCTGCGAATAGTTTATTGCGACATATTGATTCCGTTCAATTTCAGGTTTGCTAAGATTCGGCGTCTATTCTAGGCGACATTTTATAATTTATCTAAGCCATTTTCCTTAATTGATTAATTTAAAATGTAATATAATAATTGATAATTTAATTCACAAGAAAAGTGAGAAAAAAAATTGTGTTTAATTAGGTTTTAAAATAAGTTCTTACTTGAAACTCTTAATCGCCAATTAGGGTTATAAATTACCGAAAATTACAGCAAAGTTTAATTAAAAATGTTTTCAAACAATTTATAATTTTTTAAATAACTTACTCTACAATATAACAAGTTATAATAATAAACATAATGGTAATAAGTTACCAAAATTAAATATATTAGCTAAACGATTCGTCAGCTAACGAAGTGCAAAAGTTGATTTACCGAAGGATCAAAGGATTTCGAGGACAATATGGTTATAATTTAACCGAACCTTGCAGTATCTCGGATACAGCTCGTCCAAAGTTATGAAGAGCGATGATGGTGAATGATTTATGAGGTTGCCACACTTTAATGAGTTTGTGATATAAACTACGTTGTAAGATCGGCATTACACGGGAGCCCAACTAAACTGAAAGATTTAGAGTCGAGACAAAACGTGCTTTCATTCCCTATATTGACATATATTAAACATCTAATTAGTTTAACACAAATATTTTAATTTTACAATTTTTATTAACATAACGTCAAGGTATTGCTTCTCTTATATGTTATAATACTGTGCAGCCAAAGACGAAGTAAAAAATAAATATTAAAATTTTTTTTATTGTTAAATATAAAAATTTATTATAATAATAAAACATTAGCGATAAGTTATAAAAAAATAATACCAACTCATAAATAAAGTTATTTATGGTGGTATTGAAAACAAAATTTAAGAACTTGAAGGAAATAAAAGTTTAATATAAAAAGTGATTAAATTGGGAACTAACAAATATTATTTGTGATAATAAGTTATTTAATTAATTATTTTATTAGAGCTCTTAATTAAATAAGTAGATAATGCGTTTATTACTTGAATCAATGTTTAATTTGTTAGAACACACATTACCGTTTTTACAATCCATTAAATATTTAAATTTCTTTTGTTTTCGGTTGCAGCGCCCATATGGGACACTCTGTTATTATGTTGGACAGTTAAATTGGTATTATATTATAGTGTGCATCGAGGTGATGTTTCTTATGTTGGTTCTGTAATTGTATAATTACATTGTACTCAAGCTTTAGTTTGGCTAGCTCTGTAGCTAGTGTCCTGATGAACAAAATATAAATTTGTCTATGGCTTTTTTAGTCTTTTATTTTAATTAATTGATTAAAATTGTACATTTGTAAGATTTGTTCTTGTACTAATTTTGAAAGTAGTAAATAGTATATGCTTTTGTTGACACGCGTTGGTTTGGTAGTCAACCAATTTGGCATTATTAAGATTCATTTGATTTATATCATTTATAATTAATTAGTTTGAAGTAAGAAGATAATCAAAGGTTACAATAAAATTGAAGATGTGGAATTCCCTTTTTCTAAGATTGAATGGAGGTGATAATTATGCAGTTATAATTGAAAAATTTATACAATTAATTGCTGATGGTATTTAAGTGAGCGCAGATGTTGCAATTTAGATTCTCTGCTATGTTAAAATTTATACAAATAAACTTTGCATTAAATTAAAAATGAATTAATTGAAGTTAAAAATTGTTAATACATGTGAGCGTTGAGCATAGTAAATACTACATTCAATATTACATTATGTCAAATTTCTTTTTCTTTTTTTATGCTTTTCGTGATTTCTTAATGCAACTTTAATTCGTTCAATCATTTATGCATTAAACCAATCATTTCATTTATTATGAAAAAAACAGGTATCTACGTTGTTTTCTTTTACTTCAAATTAATATTTAACAAAACGATTAGACAGTGGTGGAATAGTTAATATTAAAAACTGTTAGAAATCAACAAGGTAAATTTAATACTCGTATCGTTGGTGGAATATACTATACAATCTTTGTAATCTTAGTTCAATTTAGATTTATATTACTTAATTCTTGTTTTGTAGTCTTGCAGATTTTGTAAATTCGTGTACTACGCACTTACAATTAAGTAAGTAATTAATAAAATATAGTTGATTTTTTTATATATTATGAATAATAAATATTGTTAAGATAATTAGGTCTATTGAAACAATTTAGTTGTCCGACGTTTCGGATCATTTATTGACCCTTTTTCAAAGCAATGCAATAATACCTTCTACAATCTATAAGTTTTAATAATTTTCTATTTATATATTTTAGTGAAAGAAAACTTTTATTGTTACACATTATGTACATTATGTAAGATGAATTTGAATAAGTACTAAACTTATTTAGGTATATGCATATTGTTCTAGCAATAATTTTAGAATCCTTTTATTACAAGAATAATGAAAATATTTAATAAATACGGAAGTTATGCTTATACAAATAATTGTGTTATTTTTCAAATGAACCTAGTTGTACAAGTATTACTTCTATATGTAATATTATACTTACTATTTATGTTGTTTCTACAAACTGTACAAATTAAGTTTTTTCGTCTTATGAAGATATACTAATTTCACCTTTTATGTTAGTAAACTAATTTACCTAGAAGTTGAACATAATGAAACTTTTTAATGCTTCCAATAAGTAAATATTTAACGAGCAAAATAAATTCTATTACCACAAACACTACATGAATTTACTCATGGTTAAATATAGCTTTTTGTTTTATATAATTTCTGATTTGTCAATTTACCACTGTTTGTATTATGGTATTTATATTATTTCTGCCATAACACAACAAATTTGTAAAACATCTGTATTTGGCATGCCTGATTTGAGCTGTGCAGCTGTACACACATCCCCACATTTTTTAGTATATTATAGAATGCAATTTTATTTAAAATGATTTTGTGTATTTATTTATTTAGTAAATCTTAGATCTCTCTACTTTGATTTTTAGTTTTCCTTTGTTGATTTTTCTTAAACGTCTAAAATGTATAGCTTTTTATGCTCTAATATTTTGAATCCCGTAATTCTGATCCATGTTTTGGAATTCTACAATACAATATAATATAATATTATCGGCAAATTGAACAATTTTTACACAATCTTCTACTTATTGCAGCAGCTGATGCGACACCAAAACGATTCGGCGCGAGAATGTTATTTTATGGTAAATAAAATACATTTAACACCCGCCGGCTAGTGGAAGGCAGTTCTTCTGAAAATTAACAATAAAAAATAAATTGGGAATATTAAAAAAAATAATTGAAAAATGCTAATTGTCAGACGGACACTAGACAATCTACCGGCTGTTCGAACTGTTGCAACTTGTCCATCCAACTAGTTTACTTGATTTAAATATATTTATATTTGAGAACTAAACAACACAAGTAAGTTTTCATAACGTTGACTTTTTTATATTGTCAAAAATTTCATTGACAATTAATAGCATTTGTATGGTACAATTTTCAATTAATTTTACATGAAAATAGAGGATCTAGCTTTATAAGTTACAATGAATTAGAGTAATTAGAAATACTAAGCAAATCTAGGAAGTTTATACAATCACAATATCTAAAAACTTGCAAGCTGTGAATTCGTGATATTTAAAATTTTGTCTCGTTGTCGAATTTCAACCTCAAAGAACAGGAACAGCTATATTTTTGCAAGATCACGCATTTTTTGAATTTGAGCTATTCACATTTTAAAGCATCGCTAATGAAAAGATTTTCAGCGTATTTAAATTATAACAGTTCGATTGCAACAAACTAATAGCTATTATGCAATAACAGAATGTTGTATCTGTAATGTATGATTTGTTGTTAATATGCAAAAGCAATCATCGGGTATAATAAGAACAATGGAATACGTATTATGTATTGCATTGTATAGTAAACATCTATTATTAAAAAACTGGGTCAGTCTCAGTGGCGGCCCGTCAGGGGAGTCTTTGAGACTGCGTCTCCCCAGAAAAAGTCAGCCACTAACAAAAAAATATTTTATTAAAAATCATAATTTACAAGAAAATTTTGTGGTATTTTAATTTCTTAATTATATTTTTACCTAATTATTTTCTGAAGAAAAGCTTTTGAAATCAACACCTGCGATTAAAATTAAATAGTGATACTGCGATATGCCAAGATAACGACGCGACGGCTGCCAGTTGGATGAGACGCTCTTACTAAAGACTCATACATAAAATGCACCTACAATGTTAAAATGCTATCAATACATAGCGTTAGAGAGAGAAGGAGTGCGAAATTGCATACAACAAATCTACCAACGATGAGTCTAGTCTCTTTCAAAGTTTATGCAATATTATACTATGATATATTTGCTATTACAACTTTTACTTGTTTGTGCTTTTATTGCTTTATTATAATTTTTAAATTATTTTCATCAATGGAATTAAGAATTAATATTGGACTTTTTGTTAAAAAATAATTTTAATGCTTTATCAGAAGTGTAAATAGATCAACACCCAGCTTTTCATTAGAATAATATTAATTTTTAAGAAGGTAAATTTACTATAAAATTTCGGTGTTACAGTTGGTTTACTAAATTTTAGGGGCTTATTGGTTGCGATAAACGTAATAAAATGTTTTGTTTTAATACTTGCGTAAATTTTTGTCGAGAAAAAGAATGCAGTGTTGATAGATTGTTTAACATTTTTAGTTTTGTTAATAATTAATACTGTTATTAGTACTTTTTAGTACTTTAGATTTCCAGTCTCCCCAAATTATTTATTCACGGACCGCCACTGGTCAGTCTTAGTTTTACTACGAGTTTACTATGTTATATTATACTTTCAACTAAAAGATATAGGTGTCTTACGAGGGTTTGTTTACTATTACGTATTTATTTTGATTATCGCTAAATTATCCTACTGCTAATTTATTTTAATGGGAGGCGATTATTATGCCAAATTCAGATTATTTGATAATCTGCAGGAATCTCAAATGTAATAATATGGTAATACAGCGTAGTGCGTAGGCTTGTATATCAATTAATTAGCAGAATATTGTCTCTCAATCTTCAAAGTTGCTTTATACTATATACTATATTATTAGCTATTGTTAACTATATAACAGTTTAAATTTACCCGTATCATGAAACATGAAACTTCAAAATCTAACCAAGCTAAAAAGTGTAATTATCCGTGTCCTTGTTAATAATTAAAACAACTTTTAAGACAGTCTTTGTGGCAAGTTTTTGCAAGATGAATCTCAAGAAATGCTTCAAAATTTCTCCTTGTGCGTAAACCGACATATTTAGGTCAACCTACTTAAAAAGCATGCACGATAATGAATTCCTTATTATGTTGTACTACGAAAACGTAAAAAGAAAATTTTACATTGTAAAACCACAAATCAAGTAGTACCTATAAATTTTTAAGTAGATTGTAATGTGAACGAAGAATCCTTGACTATACATATGACAACAATTTTGCTCCTAAAATAACAATAAATTGTTAGCACAAATGGATTTAGTAACATAAATACCAAGGCAAAAAAAGTATAATTTTAAGAAATTGGGTTGAAATTAGTGAATATTGTTATGACTTAACACTTAACCTGTATCAAATGTATTGATATAATTTATCCAAGTCGAAATAATACATTATAATAAAAAATATTAATATTTGTTTTATGAAAAAATAAAAATTTAAAATATGTTTCTCATAGAACAGAATTTATAAAAACTATCTATAAAAAATTAGAAATATAAAACTTTATCGACGTCAAAATTTGTAGAGAAGTTTACTCAATAAAAACTTATACTTACAAGTTTCCAATAAATTAAGCGCAAGAGATCTTCACGAATCGTTTGCAGCAAAAAATGTAAAGATTCGAAATTAACCTCGATAAAAATACTTTAAAAGTTTATAAAAGCTCATAAATCACCTTAAAAAAAGTCCTTAATTAATTTGAATTACATTTTATATATTTCATACGTATGGTTCTGAATTGTTTGTTACCCAAATATTTATACTTATACTCGTAATAATAATTATAATGTGTAGTAATGTTAAGATAATTCATAAGATCAAACTTGAGAAGTCTTGCAGTTGTTAAAAATAATTTGTTTAGTTTAGTGATGAAGATAACTTTATGTACTCAGGTAAGAAGACTACACGTTATCATAATTTGCTTAAATAAGCCGTTTTTACTAGAAAAATGTATTTACATTAAATGCACATGAACATTTTTTGCTTATATCTTCCAGTGTTTAAATTTACAAAGAATTACAATAATAAAAAAACAATTTTCAATAATTTCCCAGCATGTCACGATAACGGTTTACCCTAAACTGAAGTAAAGTAATCTTTAAGCTACTAATCTATGTGTTGTTTTATTAATCTAAGTTTTGATTACATTTTGTATTATTTATCGCTAAATTTCTAGCATCAATTGACTTCTTTTTAAAAAATCAACGATCTTAAGTAATTATATTACTAATAACATTAAAGATACTCAAGATTTATATATTACCCAATAGACTTGAAAATCCCATTTAGTGAATCACCAATTTCGCAATAAAAAAAACTATTTCAAAATGAAAATGAAATCTGTGAAACGTAATATTTTAACTCAAGAGGGTACTATTCTCACGCACAGAAGAGCCACCTATTAATAAAGCTCTTTTTTTAAAGAAAAGAAGGGTGTGACTAAGTAGAAACTTTATAATTTTATTAAATTGTGAGAAACTCGCTTAAATAGAAATATATAACACTATTTATATCAAAAATAAAAGTTTTTTAAATAAACTAAACAAACTAAGATTATGTAGCAGTAAACATAAACAAAAAATGAAGTCATTTGCTTTAAAAGAATATTCTTATAGAAATTTTTTTTTTATATTGCGGTCGATACAAAACAAATTAAGCAAATGCCTATAGCGTTGATTTAATAGGGTACATAAAATACTTTTACATTTTAACTTATAATTAAATTTTTAAATTCAATACCGTATTTGTATTGTGAGGCTACACAAACAAGCTACTTAAAGCTTTTCTTAAAAAAAGAATATTATTAAGCCGACTCTGCATGTTTGTTGTAAATACACTCCAACTCACGCTATTCAAAACATTTTGTTCATGTTACGTCGAGTCAAAGGTGCAATACTATTTTACCAAAATTGTTATTATAGTATATTGTTCCAGAATGTACCTAAATTCCAGTTACAGCTAATTTCATAAATTATGATTATTATTTAAATGAAATATTTCAGCTGTATTATGTTTAATTAAGAATGCCTAGTGTATGGAAATTCTGAAAGCGCTTACAATTTTCTTAGTCGTTATAATTAAGAGAAATTTCTATTTTTTGTAAGCTATAGTCATTATATTGAAAATCTCTGGAGTACGATAACAAGTTTAGTCCACTTGTTTGCAAGAAGTACTAAGAAAGCTAAATTGAATGTTTTTATTTGTCTAATACGAAAATCTTATAGAAGAAATTGAGACTTGGGCGGATAAATATAATATAATATAATTAAACTCGATCATATCATATTGAAATGCTGCCTGTGTATTAATATCGAGTAAGTAGATATGCATTTTTAAATAAGAGTTTATATTTTTAAATTTATAAATTGTAAAATTTTATGTTCCTCTATTTTTTCAAAAATACTTTTCGAATTTAAATTTTAATGTTTTTGCTTAGTAAGTGAATATCGTGAAATTTTGTTCGGCCCTTCGCAAACATCGGCACACTGTTGGCATGCACTTAATCAATACATCTTTTCAAATTATAAAACCTATCATTAAAAAAAATCTGAAAGAAAACGGATAAAAATTTGCTAAATGACACGTAAAACGAGTTACTCGACACGGCACACCGGACATTCCTTTTACAATATATTTACAGCAGCTTTAAGTGGTTAATTAATAACAAACATTTAATGTTATAATCCTTTTAAATGTTAGAAATGGTAACGCACATTTTTCACTATTATTGAAAATTAGAACTAATATCCGGCTGCAGCGTTATATACTAGGGTGTTTTTCTAAAGTTTGTTTATGGGAAATGTCATAACTTGCATAACTTCAGTAGTTGAATAATTTATTGATAAAATATAATAAATCAGTCAACATTAAGCCCAATTTTAAAAAGCTTTCCACTGTTTGTTCAATACTAATAATAATCTCCCTAATCCATTCACAAGAGTCGCCCATTATGGTGAACATTCCCAAGTATATTAGGTCAGACTTACGAACTTTACAATCAAGCACGGATCTATACTTCAGTTGTAGTGGGAGGAAGCGACAGAGTTAGTCTATCTTTATAATTTTTTTTACATCTGCTCTACTCTTTTATTGTTATTAAGTTCTATAACACAAAACCCAACTTTACATGTACTTAACAAGGTGCCAATTAGCGATAAACCACAACGAAAGTGGTATAGATATTATAATATTTTTGTGAAATTACTTTGGTCTCAAATTTATACTATGAGTAATTTATACTTTTAACTCGAAGAGAAGATATTTAAAGCTTACAATACTAATCGAGCTTCATTCCAAGTGATTAATTTATAAAACTGTTCTTTTCTTCATTGTACCTTTAAGTTTTGTTGGTTCCGATCGTGAAGCAAATCATTTCCTTTTGTCCAGAAAACTCGAAGATTGAGTCTTTAAAGTGTAACAGGGCATTGCAGTAAACAAAACCGAGACTCGAAAGTGAAAATTTACATTAGTACTATTTAGCTTTAACTTGGATATGATCAGGTAATTAAAAAGAAAAAACTAACCAGTTAAGAAAAACAACAGTAAAGCCAATATTATTCCTTCTTAGCGTAGATAACCGTAGTAAGGTAGTAAGCGATTTTCTTTGTGTGTCTGTATACATAAATACAGCTGTCCCTCGATAATCCGACAGTTAAGGGACCGAGAGAGTGTCGGATTACCGAAAATGTCGGATTACCAAAAATGTCATATTATCAAAGATGTTTTATTCTTAATGCGTTTGAACACAATGAAGTTAAAAAAAAAAAGGAAGAAACAGTAAAGGTACATGTAATTTATTGATACCAGGATACAAAATGACAGTACATGTAAGTTTTTAAATGAAAAACGGAAAGAAATTTAAGTAAAATATACAATATCTGGAGGGAGGGAGATGCATGTTGCTGCCGGCAGCGCGTCGGACTACCGAGTACGTCGGATTAAAAAGTGTCGGATTATCGAGGGACAGCTGTATTGGTAACAAAATCTAATCGTAATTGAATTGCATAATTGCAAAAATAATAATAATATAACAGATATTGAAGTGCGGTTTGTTCGACTGAAACTAATATAACAAGTGAAACTTTGCTAGATGAATAGTGTAGTTTGTGTTAGTGTGGATAGAATCTCACGTAATTTTTGTTATATATTTTAATGTAAAACGTAATTGAACATATGTAATTGATATAATTCATAGAAAAAATAATAACAATTGTAAAATGCACTGCGACGTGGTCAGTTACAAGTCTCTGATCTTACTGCCCTCAAGTGTTCGCGCGCATACCCCACTTCCAACTTGCAGCATGCAGTTTGTAATTCGCGCACAAGAAACGACGCAACATATCGCCCCCCTTGAAAGCCGGAAGGTCTTTAAAAAAAGCAAAATCGAAAATTAAGCACTTTGATTAGGTAGCACGCACACCTTGACCACTGGTCGTTTGAAGATACCAGTAGTCGTTTTGATTGTGACTGCTCGAATGATGGCATCTTTGCCCGGATGTGTCTCCAGGATTCTGCCCAGGCGCCACTTCATGGGTGGAAGGCCGTCTTCTTTAATCACCACCATGATGCCAGGTTTTAGTAGTTGTTCTGTGTTTTCTTTCCATTTAGTACGTACTTGAAGGTTGGAAATGTATTCTTTGGACCAACGGACCCAGAAACTTTGGTACATTTGCTGAAGCCTTTGAAAATGTGACAAAGTATTTTGTCTTTCGTTTAACCAACTAGGTTCGGGCATGCTTGTAAGTGGCGTACCTATCAAAAAATGTGCGGGTGTTAGGGGGTTAGGATCATTAGGATCACTGGATAATGGATGAAGTGGTCGGGAGTTGACGCAAGCTTCGATTTGTGTCAGTACAGTAGTAAGTTCTTCATACGTTAATATTGTGTCTTTTATGACTCTTTTCAGATGGTATTTCACCGATTTCACACCGGCTTCCCAGAGACCTCCAAAATGTGGCGACCTTGGAGGTATGAATTTCCAAATTACACCTTCTGTAGTGAGAGATTTTGTGACCTCATCTTGATGGTCACGTAAAAATGTTTGTAATTCGGAGCTGGCACCAATAAATGTTGTACCTTGGTCGGAATGTATATGGGAACACCTTCCTCGTCGTGACATGAAGCGTCTTAATGCTGCTAAGAAGCATTCGGTAGTGAGATCTGATACCGCTTCAAGGTGTATGGCCTTGGTCGCAAAGCAAACAAAAAGTGAAATGTATGCCTTGGTAGTTTTATAATTGCGTGTTTTTCTATCTTTGATCAAGTATGGACCTGCATAATCCACTCCGGATACAAGAAAAGGTCTGGTCGGTGTTAACCGCGTTATGGGTAAGTTGCCCATCAAATAGGCTTGATGCTTAGCATTAAATTTAAAACATGGCAAACAATTGTGGACGATCTTTCTAACGAAGGAACGACCAGATAGGGGCCAATATCGTTCGCGCAATGAAGCTAGCAAGGCTTGTGGTCCAGCATGAAGAAGTCGTACGTGTTCTTCTTGTCCAATTAACGTTGTAAGATGTTCTCTCGGAGGCAACAATATCGGGTGTTTCTTATCGTAATCAAACTCAGAGTTTTGGATACGTCCGCCAACGCGGATTAAATCATCTTTGTCTATGAATGGGTTTAAATTGAGCAATCTGCTGTTAGAAGGTAACCTTTTTAACCTTTGTAAGTTTTTGTAATCCACTTGAAAGTGTTTCTTCTGTAATATTTTAATTAATGTGTTCAAAGAGACTTGTAATTCGATAGGTTCTAAATTGCCGTTTTTTCTCGCATTTGAAGGTTTCCTGATGTTGCTTATGAATCTGAGTACGTATGCGAAGATCCGTTGTAGTTTGTGAAGTGACGAAAACTTATTAGTAAAATCTGCAACATCATGGTTGATAACAAGGAGTGAAGTCACAATACGATGTTCGGATTGGTTGGAAGTCTCTTCGAAACTTGTTCGGTTATAGGTGGGCCATTGTTCTTCTGCCATAGAAAGCCATGTTGGGCCGTGAAACCAGATGTTTGATTCTAATAGGTCAGAAGCGGATGTCCCTCTTGTCAGTAAATCTGCTGGATTTTCAGTAGTATTCACGTAACGCCACGCGTCAGGTTTAGAAAGATGTTGTATCTGAGATACTCTGTTAGCGACAAAAATCTTCAATAAACTAGGGCAGGTATGTATCCATGCAAGTGTTATGGTCGAGTCGCTCCAATAAAGGGTATCGTCGAATTGAATATCCATGGAGGTTTTCACCTTGTCAATAAGTTCGGCAGCTAATAGAGCTCCGCAAAGTTCCAATCTAGGAATAGTAGTATGCTTGAGAGGCGCAACTCTGGTCTTTGCACACAAAAGGTTTGTTGAATATCTACCATCCTTGTTGAGCTGTCGTACGTAGACGCATGCTCCGTAGGCGCTTTCGGATGCGTCCGAAAAGCCATGTAATTCTGTATTGATTGGGTCGGAATTTAGTGCTCGTCGAGGAATTTCTAACTCGTTTAATTTAATCATTTGAGTTGTGTGTCTGTTCCATACGGTGTAAAGATCTTGGGGAATCGATTCATCCCATGTCAAATTAAGTTTCCACAGTTTCTGCAATATAATTTTGGCCGTTATTGTAACGGGTGAAAGCAGCCCTAAAGGATCAAAGATCTGAGCGATGGTTGATAAGATTTTCCTCTTTGTAATGTTGTTCGTTTGTGAATAGTTTTTGATTCTGTATTTCAAAGTATCGCTGTTGGCGTCCCATAGTAGACCCAAGGTTTTATTTTGTTCTCCAATTTCTATAATGGCATTCGCCTGGTCGCTACAGTTGAGTGTTTTTTCGTTCGAAATAAATTTTCGTAATTCAAATCCATGCTGACCAAGTATTTTCGTAACTTCATGCTTCAGTTTTTTCACATTATCAATATTATCGTCGCCAGTCAACAAGTCATCGACATAAAAATCCCGTTGAATAGCGGCGCTAGCTTTGGGAAACTCAATGGCGTGTCTTATTCCTGCTTCTTGCATGGCTCGTATAGCCATGAATGAACTCGAAGCTAACCCGTAAGTTACGGTGTTTAATTCGTATACCTTGATGTCTTCCTCGCTGTGGAATCGGTACAGAATTTTTTGTAAATTTCGTTGATTGCTAGGTACTAGTACCTGACGGTACATTTTTGAGATGTCTCCACTGAGTACGAACTTATGTTTTCTGAAGCGAAGAATTATGGCAAATAGGTCATCCTGTATGGTGGGTCCTATCATCATCAAATCGTTTACAGACACCCCAGTCGTCGTTTTGGCCGAGCCATCGAATACGACGCGTAATTTTGTAGTAGTGCTACTGTTTTTCATAACACAGTGATGTGGTAGAAAGAATCCGCTGGTGTCATTTTGATCTTTGACTAAGGTCATGTGGTTAAGTTCGATGTAATCAGTCATAAATTTGTCATATTGTAGTTTTAATTCAGGTGTTTTGGCGAGTTTCCTTTCTAAGCTTAAAAATCGCTTCGTGGCAGCGTCTCTTGATTCACCGAGTTTGGAGATTGGCTCCTTCAATGGTATGGTAACTACAAAGCGACCATCGGCGTTTCGTGTAGTATTTTGCTGAAAGTGGTTTTCGCAATCGATGTTTTCTTGTGAAAGGAATTTCTTTTTCGGGCATTCTTCAATTTCCCAAAACCTTGTGAGTTGCGTTTCTATGTCATGTGAAATGTTAAGATGACATTTTGTTTCTGCAAATTGAGGTGCTTTTATCAAGATAGGACCCGACACCAACCATCCTAATTTGGTTTTTTGTAGAATCGGATAACCTTGGCCTAGTTTGATCTGCCCTACGCTTAATAGTTCCCAAAATTTATCTGCACCAACAAGCATGTCTACTGGTGCTGCTTGGTCGAAGTGTGGATCAGCAAGTATTAAATTTGAAGGAATTTTGAGCGCATGTTTATTAATAGAAATTGCAGGAACGTTACCTGTTATGTTGGGCAAAATGAGGCAAGAAAGAGTACAAGAAAATTCGTTGATTGTCGATTTGATTGCAACAGTTGTTTGAAAGTTAATCTTGGAATTTACTTGGTTTATGCCAGAAACAGAAAAATTGATTTTGTTGATGGGTAGTTGTAAAATTTGACTTAATCTTTGTGATATAAAATTTGACTGACTGCCATTGTCAAGAAGTATTCTGCAGTCATGAGAAATACCATTGTTGTCATAAACTTTGACAATAGCTGTTGAAAGTAAAACAAGTGTTTTGTTGAAAGCATTATTGATCGTTAAGGCGACTGATTGATTTGTGTCATCTTCTGAATTTAAATGATTGGAATTGGAAGTAGATGTTTCAGAAGGGGTGCTTGTGTTTTGAAATTCGGGATTGTGTGAACGTGTAAGTTTATCGTTAGAAGGTTTGTTAAAATGAAGTGATGTGTGGTGTGTTTGACCACACTTCTTGCAACCACCAGATTTGCATTCTCTTGTTCGATGTCCTGCCGATAGGCAATTTATGCATAACCATAAGCGTTTAGCTTCATTTAATTTTGCTAAGGGTTCAAGTTTTTTAAAGTTAGGGCATGCGTAAATACTGTGATCTTGTTTACAGCACGCGCAAGTTACAGTTGACGTGGCAAGAAAAGCTTTAGATTTATGCGGTTGTGCAAATGGTTTGTTGTGAGTACGACTCGATGGTTGGGAGGAAGAATCTAATGATTCTAACACACAGCATTTGTCTTTGAGAAAATTTGTTAGATCTGCTTTAGTAGGCAAATCGTCAGAATCGCGAATGGTCTTTTCCCAATCTCGTCTGCTGGTGTTGTCAAGTTTGGAAGTAATTAAAAATATTATTAAAATGTCCCAATGTTGAGTTGGTAATTTGAGTGCTTCCAGTGCACGTAAATGTTTCTCCATACTGTCTAAAATCAGCCTTAAACTTGCGTGCGATTCAAATTGAACTGTCGGAATATTGAAAAGACCCTTGACGTGGTTATTTATTAAAAGGAGTTTGTTTTCGAATCTTTCTTGTAATAGATTCCAAGCTACAGCGTAATTTGATCCAGACACTTCCAATGACTTGATTGTATCAGCTGCGTTGCCCTTTAATGAGAGGCGTAAATAATGGAATTTTTGTATGTCGGCAAGCGAAGTATTTTCGTGTATTAATGAATTAAATGTGTCGCGAAAAAACAACCAGTGTTCGTATGAACCGTCGAAGGTAGGTAGATTTAAAGTTGGTAATTTAATTCGCGTTGAAGATATTGGATCTTCAGCTATATTGCTGTGTACAGAAAGATTTGTTGACCGCGGTGATGACTGCGTTGTTGTAATTTCCATTTTATCTGTGATGAATTTTCTAACAAGTGAAGTGATTTTAAAGTATCTATTTTCATAAGCTTCTCTTTCTAAAAAGTGCAAGTTTTCATTTGTGGTAAAGTTATCATCTGCCGATTCGAGTTGGGTTTGTGCCTCATTAAATTTTTCAAGAAGAGTTTCAGCGATATTTAAACGTGATTGTAATTCTTCGAAGTTTATGTCTTCTGTTAATTTAATAGTTTCGAAATATGTGTCGAAGCGTGTGAGAGCGCCTTTAGCATTAGCTCTTTGAACATTATAATTTATAGACATTTTTAAAGTAATGTAAAATGCACAAATTGAAACGAAATGTTTTTATAGAAAGGAATGTAATTGGATAACGGAAATGGATAAAAATGTTTTGCACTGACCTGTAGTTTGTGATAAGATACGCCAAGCATGTGTGAACCGTGACGTCAGCCGCGCCGGTGTTTTTGAATCCAAATTCGAATGTACGATGTAAACTGTGGTTGAATCCGTGACGAAGGACCATGAATAGTGTAGTTTGTGTTAGTGTGGATAGAATCTCACGTAATTTTTGTTATATATTTTAATGTAAAACGTAATTGAACATATGTAATTGATATAATTCATAGAAAAAATAATAACAATTGTAAAATGCACTGCGACGTGGTCAGTTACAAGTCTCTGATCTTACTGCCCTCAAGTGTTCGCGCGCATACCCCACTTCCAACTTGCAGCATGCAGTTTGTAATTCGCGCACAAGAAACGACGCAACACTAGATGAATAGATAAAGTAGCATTTTAACAGCACGGGTACTTTACTTTTACTGAACTTTACTATTTAAATTGCAAAGTATGTTTGATTTCTTCTGTTAAGAAAAATATTGAAATTTATACACGACGATAAAATTTAATTATCGATTGGTGAACAATAATTTATTCTCGACTTAGTTGCTCTGGGATTAATATTTTTCGCTTGTCTTGTATAAAAAATAAATTTTAAACGGAGTATCTTCTTATACTTGCCATATCTCGTATTGTGTGCATCTAGTGCAGATTTGACTAGTGTTGATAACTTAGTTCAAACTAAAGGCATATTGCGATTATATAATAGCTTTTTAAATCATCTTTTAATTATTGTTGTGCCCTTATAAATTGCGTAAATTGGGCACACAAATTCAAAGAATTGCTGTGAGGGAATTGAGGTGATTAAATCACGTTTTTTCAAATCCATTTTAAAGTGTACTTTAATCTATTTAAATGTATATAAAAATAGTATATTGCTTTTTAAAATGTTTGAAGTAAATTCTGTATATTAAAGCAGTTAGATTTTTCAATTGAAATTTCTAAATAGTACTCTATATTGCAATCTTGCAAGATTTTAGAAAACACTTATTTTTCCATGTTTCAATCGGATTCACTATGGTGTCAGAATGATTTTCTAGTATATAAATATGTACATGAAATACTGAACATAAAAGAACATAACAATTTACTATGAGAAGATTTTCAGAAAGGCAACTGGGTAGCGAATAGATAGGTCTTTGATGTTTTGTGCCTTTGGAGCCGATAAAGTACTCGAAATGCTTTATCAGAATAGTGTTAATGTTATCGTAATGTTAACAAAAGCTCACTTTTGATTGGCGGATCATCTGGTAGATGGTTTTAGATTGATAATTCTATTATTTTACGTTAATATTAACAATATTGTGATAGGGGTAATATGTAAACCCTGACAACATTTTTTACTATTGTTAATAAATAAAATAATTGTATAATATTTAAATATAAATTATTAACTGGTGAAATAATTATAAATTAATTAAAAATGGACAAGTTAAATTAACAATATTTAAAACCAATTAAGTGTTGGAGCATTCGACTATGTTTATCACCTTCCTTAAAAATTATTTATTAAAAACAAATTATTAATAAAACTGGACTGGGTTTTTAAAATTGTTAATTTAAATTGTCCATTTTTAATTAATTTATAATTGTATAATATTATGAAAAATGTTGCGTGGGAAATGTTTCAGTCAGAATAGAACCAAATACAATACTAATAAAACAGAATTTACAAATAATAATTATTTTTGATATTATACTTAATTTGTACTTCGTGATGTTTAAAGTTAGTTTCCAAATTTTTTATACGAAATGATACAATTCAAGTAAATTTCAATTGTACTTTCATTGGAATAACTTTTAATAAAACCAAACAAAGAGTTATTATTAACCCAAAATTAACAGTGCTACAATATTATTGTTTAAAATTCACTAGGTGGCATTTTTTGTTTACTTAATATTTATAGCTTAAAAAGGGATAATTCGAGTACAAAAGCATTAAATTCTTTTTTTAAGTTAAGGATTGGTAAGAATAGAGTTAGGAGAAAGGGAATTGTTCAATATAGCGTCTTTCAACGGATAGATTTACTATACATTAAATAAGTGAACGACTATTACATATTGAAAAAATATTGGAAAAATTAACTGAATTTCTAAAGATGACAGGAAATCCTTTTTTATGTGGAAGATTTAGTAATGATTATAGTAACCAACGAAAAGACTAACAAAATTTCCTTCAAAAGTTTAAAATTATGACGGAATATACACAACAACAAAAATGTAATGTAAAATAAAAGACTCAATAAATTGTTAAATCGAAAGAAAATAAGGTATAATCTTATTTCTCGACTTCTGTGCGTAAGCAGAGTACGAGTAATATTTTTTATTTAATAATTCATTACGATAATAAATTGACTTTAAACTACAGCTATGAAAACTATTCAAAAGATGAGTCAAGACTAATTTTATATTTTTTAAACTACATTTTTATAAAACTTTTAATAATTCTAATTCAGCATTTCATACAGCTTACAAGATTCTGAAACGAAATCTCAATGATTTCCTTGTTTACAGGTGTACGTGCTTACATAATCTTACATCTTTATGATGTGAAATATTAATAAGATAAAAATAATACGGTAAATTTTTAAATAACAATTTACTACGTAGGTAGTAGATAGTATGTATTCTTTACTTTACAGTTAAAATTTCATTATTTTAATGTTTTCATTAGATTTTGTTTAATATACTGATAAAATTGATTTGTCGGTGGATGCAACAGATATTTTATTTAGTGTTAAATAGTTAAAGTCGTGGTTATAGTAAATGCATTGACTGAAAACCAAATCCTATAATATTTTATGTACTATTTTGTAATTATTGTGATTAGTATGCAGTGTATTTATTTTGTTATAATCATTGTAGCAATTAATAAGGTTTGTCAATTACAAATTATTGAGATAAAAATTCATTATAATCCTACAAATTAGCAAAGACAATCGCTCTCAAATGTTCATTTGAATTTTATATATGTATTCAATTTATAAAAATCAGTTTATTGACGTAGTACTTAGTTAGCTTTCAAATAGCTCTATTTATTCAGAAAAAATGAAATTCTAAACCCTTATATTTAAAGCACTTAATTTTTATCAGCAACACATCAGGATTTTCAAGTATCCTTTGCACCATTAAAATTAAAGCTTGATAAGCATAGAATATTATGTATAATATGGACTTTAATACCTTTATGCGCATATAACCTGAATTTTTCGAGTTTTAACACCTAATATAAATTACATTTTAGGAAATAATATAAAACAATAGCTCCAGTAACCTTTTGGAGTTAATTTTAGAAATCAAATTTACAAGTAAAATGAAGAGTAATAAATTATACAGTATAATATATTCGAAACACAAGATAATATCGATATTTTTGTATATCTTCATCCTTAGAGAATTTTGTGTTCCTAAAATTATTATTTTCACAAATTTGCCTGCCGGTAAGTAATTAAAGCTTAAGGACACTGTGATTTTTTTAATAACTCGAACATTGTGAAAACTCGCCTTAGAGTTAAAATTCAAAATAAGTTGTAAAATTGTAATAATTTGGAATTTCCTTACATTATGTTTAGGATGTTGTTATCATCAATCAAACTAGATTTTTTTTTATCTCGAAATGTAAAATGTTGACAATACCATATTGTAAAGCGCAGTTAGCTTCTTTTCCAAAAGTTTAACTTGCCACGCTCAATCTTTACGAGAAACCTTTATTCATTAAGTTTGATGTGAAAATATTTCCTTTTCCTTTTATCTTCTGAGAGTTTTACAAAGATTATTATTAGTTGCATTTGCTAAGCAAATACCTACCATACTTTATATTTTTAACAAGCAAGAGGTACTACTAAAAATATAAGTAGGTAAAACTAAACGAAATTTTTATGGAAAACTTATTCATTTATTACCTGTAATTCAAATAATATTTTAAGCTACTTTATTTGGTTTGTAAATCAAATTTTATTATCTAACTTATTTTGAATTCATTGTTATTGCTATTTTTGTAATAATAATTATAATATATTACTTACGTCGTGCATTTATCACCACGTTTTGAACTATATTTTTTAATTTAATGGGTGGACCATCAATTTATTATAGGTGATTGATTGCTTTTCAATTATCTGTATGCAAGATTAGTTGGTGGTAAATTTAGCAGCCGGAATTCAAATCCGTGCTATTTACTGTGTATCTATCTAGCACACAGTAGTCAAAGCTTACTCCGTAACACTATGGTTTGAAATGTTCTTGAACCAAATTTCAAGCAACAAAGTTTAATGTATGTACATACTACATTACATGAAAACAGTTTAAAAAAATTCATAATAAAACCAATTTTGATGTATTGTATTACTATAACGTTAAGATTTGTTTCAAAACATAATAGTATATCTCAAATATAGCGCTGTAACACTAAATATAATTAATTAAGTTTTCACCAAACATTACAGAACGTATACATTCATATACATAGTTGTAAATATAATTTAATAGCTGCGAATAATATTGTCTATACAAATTTATTTGTAACAATATAATTTTCAAATAATTAAAACTCATTATTTACAATTAGATATTAAAAATCGATTGTATAGTTGGTATATGATTATTTCAACAATAATTGACTTTTACAATGTTAATTTATGTTTTTTTAAATTTGTGGGTAAAATTTGTAATTTGTATCAATGCTTGATAGTAATAGTTCAACTTATGTGATTGATATGGGTCTTCATATTCTGATTCAAGAAAAACACGACCCCACTATATACAGACATGATACATATCGAACACAATTTTGTTTAGTTATTTATGTTACAATAACGAGAGCATCTTTCTTTGAAAAATTGTTTCTTTTTGATTCCGTTGAAAAGGTTTGTTGTAAGAAAGCAACCTGATTTCTTTTTTTCAATATGTGATACATAGTTTAAACGCATGTCGATGTTCAAATATGAAAAATAATCAAAGATGCACCTTTATTGCAAACATGAAAATGTTGAATAATAAATTAAAAATAATGTTTAATTAACAATGAAGCAAAAGAGAAAATTATTACCAATGTGTTGATGTTTTATTATTTAAAAAAGTTACTTGAATATAATTTAACTGTTCTGTATTTTAATGTTTCTATTTCATACAAAACATTTTTGATAAATGAGCAAGACACCGCAATTGTATCTAGAATCTTTTTTGACATTAACTTGATTGCTTGAAATTTAATAATTGCAATTGCAAATTTAACAATTTACCAATATAATGAACTACCAATGAAATAATCAATAAAAAGTAGTGACATATACTATTGTTTTTGATTGAAATATAAAAAATTAAATTTATTTTAAATAATTGAGATAAGTAAATAATTATATTGATTTAATATTTTTTGAAATTATCTTAATGATTAAAATTACGCTTGCTAAAATTTGTAGAAAAAATTTTGATTAGAAAGTTTTCTTTAAGACTTATACACTATACAGTCAAGCAATGAACCCTCTTTTATATATTCCAAAAATATCCAATATGGTCTATATTTTTGAATCAAAGTGAGAAAGTTTAAACACATGTAATAATAATGTACTTACCTATGTTGATTTTTATATTATGATACCATAATTGGTTTTATTCTGATCTCAGACTAAATTTTGCGATATTTTAAATTGAGATAAAAGCTATTGGTTGTCAAATGAGTCGTGATAATACGAGTTAAATTTTAATACAAATCAGTAAATATTCATACTGAAAACAATCTAGGCACTGTGAAATATAAGAAGTTCTAGTTTCTCATAAATTTCTATTATACTACTATTTTCAAAGGTTGCTGGTTAATTTTACACGACGCTACTCTCTTATATATTAAAATAATGCATGCGAGGTAATTATAACGATATTAAGCAACAGCGTGCCTACAATTTTCTAATAACAAAATTAAGAATATTTAAAATGTATCCTTTTACCAATAAAGGGGTAATATAAATTAATTGAACACACAATTTCTGAGCAAAGAGTTTATTTTATATGTGATATATTATAAAAGTAACTTTAAAATACCTCTTTATAGTATGTCGGATGGCGTTGCTGCTCTGTTCATATTATGAACAGAAATAGTCATCAGGGCGACTAACAACTATTTCTTAAGGATTTGTAGGGGACCAAAACATAAAACCAAAAAAGTCTTAGGTCGAAGAAAATTGGTACCCATGTCCTCAGTGATTTTGTGGTTCAGTGAAAAAATTCCATATCAATTAACTACACCGTTTAGTAGTTCTTGTAGTTTCAATTTAACAATTATTAATTTCTCAAGATTTGTTCAGGAATCGGCGGTTAGGGAAACTTACAAGGTGTACACAGTAAAATACTTTCCTAAAAATTTTTTTTAAAGAAAACTTACTTATAATGTAAACACCAAGGAACAAGATTTTATCGAATATATTAATTTCAAACTTATCGAAAAAAATTTGAGGTTTCCAAATTGTTTATAGTTATGGTTTGCAAATTGAAGAAAGTCTTAGCACAATTTAGTCACTGTTTACGACACCGTTCTTGAGAAATTAATTTTAACTCAATATCATTTTTACTATCCTCATGAGTTACAACACTTCACAAGATTTTTATGTCGATCAGATTTGTTTCATTAATTTCCTGATATATTAATTTAGTTATCTTTTAAATTATAATCATTTTAAATTCAACCTCCGGCATTTGAAGTTTGTTAATACCATATAATATGAAGTTTTAAGAAAATTTAATATTTCAGTTCTATTATGAAAAATATTATAAGTGATTTAAATTATAAGTTCATATGTATAGTAATAAAATAAAATATAATAATTTAATTAAAAAATCCATTTTTAATCATATATGAAATTAAAAATTATATATTATATATTATTAGAGAGGGAACACTTTCAGATAATTATTTTTTATTAATTGATGTTCATTCAATCTACGTATAATATATTATGTCTATAGAAGAGAAAATTAGATACTTTATGTATTGAAAATATTCTGGTCTGGTGACTTCTACGTATCGATCGATGTGAGTCTCTCGTTTTAGCAAGTAGTAGTCCACTTTATTTTTAATTTTGCAAAAGCATTATGAAATGTTAAAATAAAGTGCTGTCATTTGAAAGGCTTGTCACCTAAAAATTTAAATTATTATTAAATGACTATTTCGACACATTAAAAAAAAATCATGTGAATAAGAATAATATATTTGAAGTTTGAAATATACAATAGTTCAAAATATGATGAAATTAAACAAAACAAAATAAAAAGTAATTGCCTAGTATATAGGTACAATTCACATAGTCACAATATTTATGTAAGGAAAAAATATAATCACAAAATTAATATTTATTATTTTCTGAATATTTTTTATTTTTATTAATTAAAACAAAATGTGTCGTACAAATTTTGTATATCGTCGCGTCGTCAGATATACTATATGTATTTAAAAGTGATTAATATTAAATTTAATTATTGGTTACGATATTATGTAATATAAATCAATTAATTTGATTGTTTATATTTTAGAAGATTTTTAAAAATAAGTGTTTTAATAGTTTAGGTTCTTAAAAAAAATTTAAATACCTTATATATCAAATATAGATAATAGAATAATGTAAAATAGTGTAAATAATAAAATTAAAAATTCTACCTGTATACATAGATATCGATTTATATCATAAAGATATATATTACACATTTTATTTCTAAAATACAATATTGCAGTTGATTTCAAATAGATTTTAATTACTTGACTGAAATTTTTGAATCGGAACATTTTAACTAATTTTTTTGGTAAATCCAATTGAACCATTTATATTTTACTAACCTATATCTACTTTGGTAGATCTCATTTGCTTAATAAAAGAAGAATACTTTTTCAAAACCAAATGATTTAAAAAATTACTACTACACCAGGGTTTAAAAACAAAATTTAACAGGTATATTTTCAGTTTTGTTTTAGTTTAAATAACATCAATTATAACTACTATAAATTTTTAATCTTGTGCCATAACATTTGTCATTGTGTCCACCGCTTATAAATTTGATATTCAATTTCAATGATAAGGATCATAAATCAAACCACCGTTGCAAAAGGATGGCAAGAAATAAAGTTTGATGAAGGGGTTGACAAGAATTGAGACAGCGGTGAACTTGAACAGAAAATCAATTGAAACCTCACGATGCTTAGAATAAATAAACTTGAAAATATTTTTCCTTTATACAATATTTTTTACACCTAGATATTTCACCTTGTTTTTCTATCGATATGAATGTGCAACTACCTTGCATTAAAATTTCCTATATTTCACTTTTGCAATATTAACTTAATTGGAATAAAATTAAAAATTTTAACAAACAATTTCAGTTTAAATATTGCATTTTAAATCGTTCAATAAACCAAAGCCGATGGGCAGTAAAACTGATTTTTGTTATTAAAGAAAATACTAATTTACAGTTTTATTCCAAATAATAAATATAATAATAATTTGTAATTATGCCGTAATACATACTCATTGAATTTGTTACTGTTGTACCTGAGTATTTAATTGCCCAATTTTAGAATATTGAAACAATTAAGTCCTCCAGATATGTAATAAAATAAATTCTTGATCTTGAAGATAAAGTAAATTGCCTGAATTACATTTTATAGATAAGTAAATTCCTATTTTGAGTGTAAATTATTCAGATGGTATAAAAGCAATGTTAATTTTAATTATTGCTTGAAACTGAAATTAAATATTGTAAAATTAAGCTTTTATGCTCCTCCAGCAGTTTGATGGTGCTTTATGCGTTACGCGCCTTGACGAATTCTCGAATTGCACCGATATAGCAGATTACATTTAAGCTTTTCTCCACTCTTCACAATCCAACTTCAAATTTATTTTCTCATTTTGTCGTTTTTCTTTTATCGCTTTTATGCTAGATTTTTTATTTTGTACGACACTTCAATTCGCCAAAAGCGTTGTACAATTTCGCAAAAGTTTGTTATTAATATAGACAATATGGTTTAACCTAAATTCAATACTAAGATTTTGATTTATTAAAACGATAATATAAATCAAATTTATATAATAGAGTAGATAGATACTATAATAATAAATTGAAAATATGCAAACTCGCTTTATGTGATAGCTTTGAATAAATTCCTTGTTTCGCACATTTACATAATATTACATATAATTGTTCATCACTTTTATTTAAAAATTGATCTAAACTAAAATTATTATAGTTTCAATCAAATTATTTTTAAATCTTAATGTCCTTAAATTAAATATATCTAGAAATGATTTTATTAAAGAAGTATTAATACAAAATATAATTGCGAACACTATTTAATTTGAATTGTAGCTTTACATTCGCAAAGGTTAAAGAGGTTTAAGGGATTAGTTTCACACCCTACTTAAAAGATTTTAACAAATTGAAACAACTGAAAGTCCTTAATAAAATATTAAAGGATAGATAAAATAGAATAAAACGAAAGGTCTTAAGTATTCTATAAATATTATATCTTTAATACCCAATCTAAATTTAACTTTCAAGTACCTAATTAGGAAAGTCATACAAACGCTTGTCAGTTTGATAAAAATACAATAAATTTGTATTAATTAAGATATTACATCACCCATTCAATTTTTTTATTATAGCATAGCGTCAGCTATGCCTACCTAACCATTTGAGCTCTCAGAGTATCAAAATACTAATACATATACATGTTTATATTTACATATAAGGTAAATTACATAGTATGTAAGTAAAGTATATTTTATTCGTGAAAACTTTATTCCGTTTAGTCCAAAAATGTGTGAAATTTATATTTGACTCTCTGAAATCTGATATGTATATGTAGATACTAACATTATTAACATTAATATGCTAACATTAAATTTATTTTTTTATTACGTACTAATCTAAAAACAACAATTATTGTTAATTCGACCACTGTTATTGAAAATAGAAAATCAAATTGATTTTAAAGTCAAATGTTCATTATGTGCCAGAAATGCAGGTTAATAGAACTTTGTCAAAGGCATATTAATGTTTAATTACTTTGCGATACAAAGCTGAAATCACGTCTATTACAAATATTAATACACAAAAGTTCCAAAAATTGGATTTCCTATATTGACAAAAACTCCATTTAAACCGTTATTAATAAATCTGATTTTATAGTAAAAATAAACAAGTAAATTATGTGGTATTTGGTAATATTGTTTAATGTTTTCTTGGCTAACTTTTCCTTTTTCAATTGTTGCGGTTATAATTTCTTGTTTCATATTATTTCCGTGTATTTGCGTAGTTATATGCGACGGAAGATTGAAAATAATCGTGAAATATGGACTTATCTTGTTTCTTAGTGTAACGTTAGTTTCCTTCCTTTTCAAACATTCTTAGTCCTATCCTGTCAAATGTAAATTGCCGTCTTTTCATTGTTTCTATTCTTCAAATATTTTAATGTCTTGTTTAATATTATTTAAATTGTGATGTACTGTTTATTAACTTTCGTAAAAATAATAATAAAAGATTTTATGATAATGAAATTACAAAGTCCTTACAATGTCTGATAATTTCAATTAAATGTAAATTATATTAAGGGTCATTATCGATGCACGGATAAACTGCAGTTAAGTATTGAAGACGTAAACCAATAAACTGACCAATCGTTGGGTTCGTAATTCTACTTGATCCTCTTATTAGAGAGAATCTAGGGATAATTTATTTATCCTTGCATTGATAAACTAGCGTTCCGTGATAATAGGAATTAGCAGAAGTAAAATAAACTTTAGTTTCATTCCAAACATCTTGATTTTATTTTTTATTATTTAAGCTGACTTTTTCACACAATTAAGTAATTAGATTGTTTAGTAAATTAATAAAATGTTTTTTGTTGTGAGTTGTTCTCATCGTTCAAGAAAATTATATATGTACGTAGAGGCTGTCACCATCCTACTTTGTGGAAGAATAAGTAATACAAACACGAAAGTTTTAAAATATTATAAATAAGAATTGTTAAAAATATTTACGATCCTTCAGGTTTTAGTTATTACATTGTGGTGGTATAAGTACGTGAAAAATATTATTCATTTTGGAAGCTGAACGACGTGACAGGTCGTAATACTCAAGTCAAGAAGGATAATAATACTTCAACGTTGTTTCATTGTAGTTTTGGTAAACTACACGCACATATATAAAAATAATATAGCTCTTTTACGTTATTTCAGGAAAATGAAACATACTAAGAATACAAAAAAATACAAATAAACAACTCTATTATGGCAAAGCCGGCGACGCGGAATGTATTACTACATAAACCACTTACCTTTTACTCGCTTGATATGTGACTATAGGAAATTGCAATACATCAGTGCAAGTCAGAACAGAAAATCAATTTGCCAAGTGGCAGGTACTAAATCTAAATCTTGTTTTCTGGCTTAAGGATTTACATAACGATGTACGGTTGAATAGGTATACTAAAAACTGGTGGGTAATGGAGATACCCTGTTTTATGCTGGTAACATATATTTACATTTTCAAGTTGCTTAATGGCATACGTTATACGAAATATGCTGTTACATGTTCCATGTAAACAGCTTTTTAAGTAGTTTCAAACATTAAACCATTAGGATTTGATTTTATATATTATTACAAATTTGTATTTGAAAAATGATATTTAGTGGAAACGATGTTATGAAAGTTTTCCCTTATAGCAAAACAATATGGAGTAGCAGTTACCCTTAATTATTAAATCACAAAATTTGAATATCTAAACTAATGTATTACCACAGCAAATGTTTTTGTTGTACACCCAGAAGTGCTGCAGAATATTGTATTAGGGCCAAATATCCTAGGTAGTGTCAAGTATTAGAAATTTATGAAAATGCTTCACGAGTGTTAAACAACGGTTATTGTGGTGCTTCTATCTATTCAATTCAGATTATTTAGAAAATAAACTATAACAGACTAAATTTACTTGTTTCTGAACAGTTAAAATATTTTCACTGGATTTCTTGCTACGAAGCTTCGTTGATATGCCGTCAATGTTAATAAAAAAAGCAATTTCCTCTGAAAAAATTAGATCGATACACAAGTGAACAGATTCGCAATATGAATCAACCGTATATCTTGTTTTTTGCAGCCCTTTTAAAACTGCATTATCTTACTATACCTGGATTATTATAATATTTTATTATATTGTCTTAGTTTTCATATGTTATGGAGATAACTTTACTGTAAAAGGATATATGATGGAGTTGTATACTGCAATAAATAACACCAAATTAAGTAGTTTCATTTAAAAATTAATTTAATTTAATTCGTTAAAAGATGTAGTGTGTTGATGAAAGTTTTTAAAGATTAATTGTTAGAAAAGCAAAAAATTTTCTCAAATAAAGAATTCTTAACGTCACAACCTCATGTTCCTCACTTATGTCTGAATGTGTATAATACTGTTTTCATATTAAAATGTAATTATTAAGCTCAACAATAATTGTAATAATAAATTTTATTACTTTAGCTCTTAACAAAATTTCAAAATTTACCATCCGATTGACGATAGGAACAGACTAAGCCAGATTTTGATGTTGAATATTAAGGGTTATTATAACAAACTAGTTGAGCACTGAAGGCTAAAATTATATCATAGTTTAGACATTTCAGTTTATAGAAAGAATATCTGAAAAGCAAAGCCCTAAGGAAAGGATGAAAAAAAAAGTGCTAGAAAATATTGAAAAGAAAGTAGGGTGCAAGCAACTGATTGAATAAAATAAAAAAAGCTGCAGGAGTTAAAGAAGGATAGAAAAACATATGTACAAGGAAGGCAAAGAAACGTAATTTAATTTAGCACAGGAAAGTACACAGGCTTAAAAATTAAAATTGTACTTTTGACATTGAAATCTACTTAGCGACTGTTTCCTATATAAATTAAAAGTATCGTGTGTTTCAATTATAATTATTTCGTTAATACTTTTTCATTAATTCTGTAGTGTATTTTATTTTAAATGTTACAAAAATTGATTAGGACAACTTTTGGACGCAATTTGCAAATATTCACATTTTTTGCCACTCGACATTTTCGGCGCAGCTTATTTATATGCTATTATATAATACAGTTAAATTTAACCTTAAAAAATAAATCGGGTTTTGTTTTTGTTTATGATAAATCGCATTTATAAAACCGAGCAGAAAATCTGATTTTTTATAAATAAATAATAAATATAAAGAAAGTTAATGCCAAGATTTCGTGTTTGAAGTCAGGGAACCGAAATTCTAAACTTGGTAGTTGAATTTTGAATTATTTTCAATAAGAGGCATCTTAACTTTGCGAAATCAAGAAATCAGTCTGTATAAAATTGACAGCAATATTAGATTAACAAATAATTTTTCAAGTGATATCAAAGTGTTAATTTAACTTTGGGAGATTCAAATTTGTAGAATATAAATCGCATACAAAATTTAAAAGTGGATAAGTGTTTCAAACTTAGTTCTTAAAACTGATTTGATAACTCAAGTTTGCTTTTAAAGTTGAAGAATTCAAACATCAACTTGGATTTGTATAATACTAATATATTTTAAATTTTCAAATAATACAATAAATTTATGTTTTTGAAAGCGATTTTTTATTGCAATTGAAAGGTAAAATAAAAAAGTTTCTTGTAAATATCTCGTTTTTATGGAGAAGAAAGAATTATTTAATTAAGAAATTCTAGTAAGCAGGTCAAATGTATACGATGTCTTATTGAAGGTTCTGAATTTAAATTACGGTAAGTGTATAAGATTGAAAATGTAAATCTATAGCAACATGTGATCTAGATAAATCGGTTCATTACAATGCGATACGATCTGGAACATTTGAACTGACTTAAGAATTGAACGGCACGTACCTTATGAATGAACGAACGGCTTTCATCCGTTGCGTTGGAAGCATCGAAATTCTACCAATATCTATTTACACAAAATTTGCAATTTAGCTTTGTGGTTTTATAAGCTGAAGTAAATTAACAATTTTTATTCAATTCAAGTAATTACAAAATACTTTGGAAAGTTTTTGAATTAAAAAATTTGTAGAAAGTTTGAGCTTAACTTTTTGTAAACTTAAAGATTAATGTTGTTTAAAACAACAATAAATTTAATTTTTGTAGGAACAAAAACGAAGACAATTAGTGCAAATCGGATACAGTGCTAACCTCATTTTATTTAACTGCTTTATTTTTGCTTTCGGTAGACTTTAGGGTTACAAAGTATTTGGCTTGGTTGGCGAGTAAAGCACTAAATCTCCCTCGGCGTATAAACGGGTTCTATTCCAGGTTGGCAGTTTACTCTAGGGCCCCGTATGTACATGACTCACACATTCGACCGACCTCACACATATTGTGGTCATTATTTAACACGCATATTATTTGTCGTATTTTCCAACCAACATTTTTGTTTGCTACACCACATATCTAACTAATATTAATAATTCAAAAAAATTTAACTGTTTATATTTTACTGCATTTGAAAATTTATGTTACGTCATTAGTCTTGGACAAATTTTATCTTTTGTACATTATTCTGTTTTCAAAATAATTACGCAATTTTTCCGTAGGTAACCTCATGGTCGAGATTATGCGAAAGATTTATTTAAAAGTCCACCCATATTAAAATAATTAGCAAAAAATGGTTTTTAAAATTATTTGATAGCACGCTTGGGTAAGATGAAAAATAATAAATCTGAGAAAGAACGCTGTTCCTGATGGGAATCAAACCTATTTATCTTGGGTACTATAGCTAAAACTTTGTTTCCACGTAGTACACCGGTCTACAAAAACATACAGCTTAACTTTTCAATTCAAATGCATGAATTGTCGTAAGTGATTTACTTTTGACTTATATCGGCAATATTTATGACTTTATTTTATCAAAAGTTATTAAACTAACGTCAAAATTTAAATACTAAACGATATTGCGTTGTATTCAAAAAAGTTGATATCCAATTATTGCGATATTTACTGAAATCAAACTTTGCTAGCGGAAATTGTTATAACGAGGCAGGAGGTACAACGTTTACAAGCTATTTATTATATTTAATAATAAATTCTCAGAAACCTTCTCAGAAAGTTTATGTTGTTAAGAAATTGTAACCAAAATAATCGAGTGAGCAAGGAAAAATATCAAATTGCTGTATCAAAAAATCTGTTAGAATATCAAATAAAGATATCTAATATTGTATAACTCTCGTTTCATGTTAACAAGATATTCATTATTAATAAGTATAAATTTATTATCATATTATAATTAATGATTAAATGCTTATTACGTAGGGGTTAAGTTAATTATGCTTTTGAACTACAGACTTTCTGAATGGCGGATTTATTGGTGATATTAAATATTGCACATTATATTTTAATTTATGTATTTATTCCTACAACATCATTAGATTGCTTCGTAAATTTGTCAAGTAAAAACTTGTGGCTATAGTACTGCAAAATAAAAATTATTTACATAAATCAATTGTTAAAACAGCTCCATTCAATTCCTTAATTTTTCATCTCGAAGTTGAATGGCTGAATAATGTAATTTAGTTTTATTTCGTGGTTTTTAAATGTTTTTGGTTAAACTCATTGTATTACTTCTTTTTAACTATTTCGTTATACAAGCTATCACTTCAAAAATCGACTATACGGTATAATAGATTCATTTTACTAGCTTAAAAACAAACAATCCGACCGTCATTCTGTGTGACTGATTAATGCACCCAGTTTCAATAGCTTTTGTATTATATGCAGCAACTGAATTCTCTTAAAATCCTCAATGTTGATTGCCGCAAAATTGCTGAGATCATAGAACGACACAACATCTTAAATATTCCAGCTTGATTAATTTTTGCTCGTTGTGTCTTTGTTTGTTGCGGGATTAAATCGCTCTTATAAAATTTTTCGCTAGATCCTTTATAATTTCAGGAAATTTGAATTGGAATAATTAGTCGAATTTTAATTGCTAGATTTTCGTGTTTTAATTAGCTTAGTTGAGTCCGCAAGTTTCGCCGATTCGAAAAAATATAGTTGATAAAGACGGAACTATAACGTAACTCAAAGCAACGATGTTCAGTTTTTCTTTTAAACTATTCGCATCGACGGTGAGCGAGAGTCGTGGTGTGTTAGGAAAACTAGTCTAATCCAGATAAATCAAAGCACAACTAATAATGCGATAGTTGTTTCATTACGAAACAAAATGGGTTTGCATGTTGTATCAAAATTCCAGTAATTAGACTTTACAAACATTGAACATTCGATATAAATCTAAAATAAAATATATACTTGCAGTCGTAGACTGAAAGTCCGACATTAACAATATCCTAGCTACTCCTCGTTGAAGACGGAAAAGCAACTCACTCGAGACGTAATGCTAGATTTTCTAAAGGATACATTGTAGGTTAAATATTCTGAGCATCAAGATAAATAAATTTGCAACAAACAATTGCAATTGCAGTAGCTCAGAATTTATAGTATTAATTCTTCAATCTAAAATGGGTACAATTTCATCATTGGATCATGGTATACTTTATAAAAATTCGAGTTATTTGTTCTTGTATCGGGCTTCCATATTGCGCAGCGAATTATAACTTAAAAATTAAAATATAAAGCATGCAATTAAAAAATTTTGAAATTCCTCAATTTGTAATCTAGTTGTTCGATAAAAACAAAGTCACATTCAGAATGCAACTAACAAATACTCAAAATACTTTGCAAACAGAATCGCCATGTTCATATTGAACAAAATCCTTCAACAATTGCCATAGGATGGAACCACAACACCCATCGGCATACAATTTCATCTTCAAAAATTTCAAAAAGCTGACGTAACAAATATTAACTGTAAAACTAAATTAATGATTTTCGGCATGTTAAATATGTAGAAGAATTTGAATGTAATAGATTTACCTATAAACTGGGCTTGCTTATTTATCGTCCCTAACAAAAGTATAAATAACATGTTGATGAACACAACTCTAATTCACAACCCTTTAATATGGACACACAAATTTAATAATTCAAGTCTTCACAAACACATGGTTTGATAGATTAAAATAAAAATTTTAAATTTTACTGCACGATTTCATCGTCTCCTTGTAGATGGCGTATTAGTAAATGATGCATCTAATCCGAACTTAATATCCCTCCGTTTACTGGCGTTCCTTCAATTTCTTCATGTTGACCATTGAGAGCAATGGGCAGCAATCACACTAAGTCATAACCAGCACAGATTTTCGCAATGCTTCATTTTAATTACACAGTCGGATTTCCCAAATCCACGCTCATTTTTATTAGGTATATAAGTGTATTATGTATAAGAAATAAAATTTAATAGGAACTATCAAAAGATTACACAGATAATTTAAAATTGGAATTTTACTCTTCAGCTTGTAGACGAGAAATATTACTGGTATGGTGTCATTAATATTATGTCAACCGGTAAATACAATATCAATTCAAATACAATAAATCTGGAGACTTTGAATGACAGCAGTTTCGTATATATGGATAAAAGGAATATAAGTAAATAGTTCGATAAAAGTTATTAGAACGTATTTAACGAATCCAAGTTTATATATTATAATAATACACAAATAAATACGAAACTGATAAAATTTATAAGGACCCAAATTGGCTTATTTGACTTTGACTTGAATTAAATCATTCTTGTTTTATGAATACATCGGAGTTAGAAAATATATCAAGTGTGTTATTGTAATTACAAAATTTTCATCAAGTTTTTAATATATAAAAAAATTTAATAAAGATATATACACTTTAACTTCCATTAATAATACGAAATGATTTATAAATCTTCTATATAAAATATTTAATCTCTATGGTAATTTACTGCAGTCACGATGAGAATATTTACGACCTATTGCGTTTAAGAGATAAATGTGCTCCTTATGTTCCTTATAATATTACCGTTTCCAGCTTATATGTGATCGTTATTTTAATATTTAATTAATATTTAATTTAATTACTTACAAGACGTCGCAAAACGATTAAAATTATATAATTCCCTTGGAACTTACCGCGATCATAGTTGAACAATAATATTATTGTTGTTCTCAATATTCCCAAAAATTAATTGGGTACTAGTATTATTTCGAAATAAATAAAAAAATTAAGTTGCTTGATTCAAGTTGTAACATAAAGAAAATGAAACCAATTTCCCTTACGGAAGTTTCTTGTGTTACCAACTACGATAAACATGGTGCCAATCTATAAATTTTACTGATAAAAAGTTCAGTTAGCGGATTTCACAGACCATTTCGAAAGTGCTATATCACCGTTGTTTCTCCGATAACAATGGATGCGTAGTCTACAGTTTTGGATGTCTGTTGGTGATTTAAGTGTCACGGTTAGAGATTTAGAATGTTGCAAAAACACATAAAGTGCAGTCCAAATTTATATTTTATAAAATTTTAATTAAAAACCAGGCTTTAAATAACAATATGGCCATCATACATAGGTAATTACATACATTTTATATATTATTATTTTTTGAATCACCAATAATTATTATTATTATTACAAAATAATAATTTAATACTGCATCAGATTACGATTTTGTTTTGCAGATGTGCACGACATAATTCTTTCAATTACTAATTAGTTTAATCAAACCCAATTAAATTTTCTTGTGATAAAGTTTCCCATAATTATGTTATAAATTTTCTGCGCTGCACATTAAGGATAGAAAATGATTTTACATTTATTTCTTATTATACGAATCTTTAACCAAGTTTAACGTAGAAAGTTTCTTGTTGTAGAGATAACTATTTAGCAAAATAAATCATATACTATCTGTAGTGTATCGATCAACACATACACTTTATCGTTTGATTATCGCAGTTACCTTTGACCAAGACCCTCGTTCTTTTTTGAAGATATACAAGCTTGTCAGATACAACTACTGACGCAGACAGCAGAGACGCTAAGTTTTTACAATAAAACCTTTCATCTAGTAACTCTATTTCAAATACAAAAATTGAGGGTATTCAGCTACGTAGTTATAATGACACGAATTAATAAGAGTAAGCTTTTGTTAATTATCTCACAATTAGAAGTTGACAATACATATAATAAAAATAAATAAAAAATTTGATTACAAAAAAATTGAGAGGAAAATCAGTGAACTAATTAATATTTTTTCCATCCAGCTATTATTAGAAATAATTGGGTAATCAATACGAAGCAATAATTATCAAATTTATTGGAATTTTTGATTATTGGATGAATAGTAGGTAAAAGCAGATGTGTAATGTGAAGGGATATGAGTGTGTTGTAATTGTTATTCTATAACATTTAATATTAAATAAACAATATTATTGATAGTATTATCATAACCTTTGTATAATTGAATATTACAGGAAATGGGAAAATTTTATTACGTTGGAAATATGATGATATTCACTTCTTTCTACATTGCTGCATGAACACAATGATACTCCCACATGTTATGTTGGTTTCTTAACCCTTATTGTTGTATTTTTAAATATCGTACGCATAAAAAACATCGTTTTCTCACATCTATATAATTGGGAATGTTCTATTCAATCTCGAAAATGTGTATTGATTTATTTACTTGAAGTTTGAGTTGCAAAGTCCTGAGTGCTGATAAAATGCATAATTAAATGTAGTTGGTGTAATCGGCCCCAAGTTTTTATGTTTTACTGCATAAAATAAATGCGATTTATATTAAAAATAGGTTTACTTTTGAGAAAGCTCTTGGCTAAATTAATATCTTCAGAATTATATCCTATCAATGGATAGGATAAGGGTTCAATGGAAAAACTCTGTTTAGCTTTTGTGAGCATTTTTACATTATCTACTTTAATTAGTAAGCTTGATATCAAGTGAATAAAAAGAGAATGCTAAAACAAGGTAACCGCAGTTCTCAGCAGAACGCTAATAAACCAGACGCTTTTGTTGAACTTCCTGATAGGGCAGGAAACTAATTTCTTATAAAGTTTAAAGCAAAGTTTACATAGTGTGTAAAATGCTTAAAATTATGGTATAATGCTAATATGGTTAAAAATGAACGTAATATGTGTTTGATTTCAGATTATTAATTTTTTTTGTATAGTAATTTATTGCAATTGCGCACCAGCACTTATTGATTAAAACATGCTAAATGCAATGCTGTTTTAACATTAACTCTTTAACAATTCACAAACAAATTTGCATAGTTAAACATAAGCATAACGCCTGAATTTTTATGAAGTATGAACTTTTACCTTTTATCTTGAATTCTAACTAACAACTGATGGTTCGTTAGTCAGAACTTTTAGCAACTCCAAAGCATCTCGAGATTTTCAATCTTATTGATGTTTGGTTAACATTCGCCTCGATTGTTGCAATCGTCAATTTAAAATTCTACCTTTAAGTTTCGTTTTTTGTTTTATTTGTAATTTCCTTCTGAGTGTAGATAAACTCAAACAATTAAATGAGATCTTCATTCTTTGAAGTGATCTATAAACAATGAAAGTAATCCCTAAAACTGACTTTATTTTTTGTAAAATTTTCAGTTTATTTTTCTATTTACGGAAAACACATAAATGGATTAAATTACCTATAAAATCATTCGTCTTTATAAAATAATAAATTTTCTGGCATAATTCATTCAATAAATATTATAGTACTCGCTCATTTAAAAAAGATCAAATAATATTTTCTGTATTATTTGTCACACCGGAATCGATTAAACCGAACACAAATCAACTTTTAATTGAATTTTATTTCTTACGGTACAATTGGAGTTGTGCTGTTAACCCGTATCATTTTATGTAATAAAGTTTTTGTTTGTTTGGACTGACCGTATATTTTGTATGCACTACAATTTTATTTGGGAGTTATATAAACTGTATTTAGTTTATAAAATTCTTCAAACTACAAATGTTACATTATCATAAATTGGAAAACTGACATTCATCTGACTAGCAACTTTTATTTTTTCACTTTTTGACGATACAAGACCCTGTAGTTAGAGATTAGTACTACATTATGGATATTTTAAGCTTCTGTTGTCTTGTGCAATAACAATTATAAAACATTTATAACACAATACAAATACTCCGTTCTCGTCAAAATACAAGTGATAAGCAATGCAAATTGTGGTTTACACTTAGATGGGTGAACGCTTAGAGAGTGCCATTCTCCTCCAAGTTGGGGGTTGAGGTATAGAGTAAATTCTCTGTCACTTATAAAACACAAGCATAATGTAAACTGAAGCAATATTCGCGGATAGCAACGTGACATTGTCCGATGTTATATTATGGCATACCTTTTAAAACCGAAAAAAAAGGAGATTTTAATAATAAAATGTGTAACCACAAATATAACACACGAATTGCCGAAAGTGAATTAGCTTTCAAAAATGTCAAATTGTTACAATGCAGGTGTGAAACATTTCACAATAACAGTCACAAATGTGAAATTAAAAATTATACTATAACAGAGTTCATTAATCAAAATTGAAAAGTTTTATAATATGTGTCGTTTGCCCCACATTTAAAAATCGATTAAAGAAAAACTTATTCATAAAATTACAACCTCATACTTTGAACTTTTTCTTTGTAAATCTATGTATACAGTTTATTTAAATCATCAATTTATTGTTGATCACAATAATTAAGTTTTCAGGATACTGTAATAATTTCCACAACATAACAGCTTTGATGAAAAATGCATAATGCTCACAAATTTAAATTGTGATTTACTAACTGCCATTTTTAGAGCTATTATAGCAAATAAATAAAAATTTATTTACGTTCAAGTGGGGTCAATGTGAAACAAAAAATATTGGGGTAAAATTGATTAATTAACTTATAACAAAATTTGAAAAGCTATTTAAATGTTTAAATATTTATAAAAATTCAATTTAAAAATTGAAGTTGTTCTAAAATTTAGAACTTCAGAAGAAAAGAACAATTTCAATTTTCGAATTAAGAAAAAAAATTGTAATAATGTTACTTACAATCAGACTAGATTTAAAACTTTTTATATTAATTGAAATTCTTTTGAGAATAAAAAAAAAACGAAAAGGACATACATCTCGGAAAACAACTTATTTTGCATAAAACTAATAAAAAACGATGAACGAAATAAATTGAAGTTTTAAAGGCATTCGACAATTTAAAAAAAAACAAAATCGATCGTATTGGTGCATCTTTCGCCAAGTTAGGAGCATTTAAAAAAAAAAGTATATCGCAAGAAGGGATGGTCAAAACAAACACAAGAACGCGTTTTTCATCGGGTTAAAAAACATGAAATTTTGAGAAAAATCGCAATGTTATAAAAATATTGCAATGTCCCGGAGCCCAAAATTTACAATTTTATAAGTATCAAACCTCCTCTCCGGCAACATTCACTTTTTTGAGAACAAGGATTCTTTTATAGTTAAAATTATTTTTTCCAAAATTAATTTCAGTTACTATAATCCGGCGATGTAGTCCACGTGTGCAACATTAATTTCGCCCGTTACCTGCTAAACGCCGTTTTATCTTTCTTTTTTTTACTTTCATCGTTTTTATCTGATCCAATCATTATATATTCCTCTCCAATCCAATCAATGCAGGTTCCGTTTTATTTATTTTATTTTTAACAACCGAAAACAACTTTTATCCAAGTTCTCTTAATTCTCATTCAATAAAATTCACTTATTGTAAATCACTTTTATTTTTTACTTTTATAAAAAACAATCATACAAAATTCGGACGCAACTATAAATACGCCAACTTATGAAAAATTTATTTGCAGCTCAATTTCAAACCTTTAATTAAAAAAAAAATACATAGCAATATATTAAATATAATATGTTGTTATTTTTTTTTACGCTTTTCAACCTCCAACGGCCATCATCGACCCACTGTGCAAGAAAAACAAATATATGTTATAGGTATTACAAATTTCCAACTACATCATTATCAACTTTCATGTAATTAAATTACAAACTCATCAAATCGTCACATACAGTAGCTTAACAAATTAAAATCGTCAAATGTGCAAAGTCAATACCAAACAAAATGTAAAATTTCAAAAACTAGAATGATAAATATAAGGAAATTATCGAACAACCTCGAAGAGCGGTGTTTCTTTCCTTTCTATTTCTTTATTATTTTTTTCCTTTTTAAGCCTTTCCAGATATTTTATTTCTTACAGTTCCAACAATCAGTCTAGGGCCCTTTGTTACACTTACACAACAGCTTTAGATTTGGGATCTGGTTCATGTTTGTTAAATCGTATGGTATCTTGCCTACCGGTCTGTCCAATAAAGGTAGCTGAACACTTCTTACAAAACACTTGATATATGCCCCTTTCTTTTCCAATTATTATGGTTTTCCTGTTGCTTCCCATGCTATGTATTGTCCTTCGAGAGGCGTTTGTTGTTGAGGACTAAATCATATTCCTTAAACAACTGCGTAATCTTTCGCTGGAAGATCCCTGATCCACACTATAATGAATATATGCGAGAAGAGTGCATATTGTTTAATTTACCTTAAATATACTATTTTTCAACAACACATTAATTGAGAAAAAATAAAACAGAAATTAAGGAAATACAGTTAATACACAGAGTACCTTAATAACATTGCTTTTGGGAAAAATAGGCTCAAGGGATGAATGGAATCTTTTAAACAGAACAATCTATCATTAAAATAAAAAACAGAAGTATTGGCGGTTGTAAGAGGAAAGGCAACAAGTGATCCGTTAATAATTTATAATTTTTAAGATACTTTCGAGAATGGCCAAAATCGATTTAGAACCTAGATAAAATTGCGGTAAAGTTTGATTCATCGCGGGACAGGGTTATAGATAAAAAAGGAAAAAAACATTGCATAGGAACATTCGCGGTTCTGGTAGAGATAATTTCGGTTTTAGCAGCAAGGGTTTCTGCGACCAAAAATCTCATGTCACCTCAGGTTATATTTCAATTAGCAAAGTAGTGAACGACTTGAAAAGGAAAAAATAATATAATGAGAGTGTAACCTTGAATTAACCCGAAATTTGTTATAATTATAAAAATATAAATTGAAAAAATTATATATTTAAAGAAATAATTTAATAAAATAATACGAGTATTATATAACCTTCTAATTAAAGCAATTAACTTTAGAAATAACAAGTTAAACAACCACCACCGATTCATGTTGTATGTACTATATCAATAATTAATTATCACAATATTTACAAAATTTAATGTTGGACGTAGTTAGGTTTAAGCAAAATTCTCGTGTTCAATATTATTGTTTGAAGGCAACGAAATATCACATTCACATGCTGTAAGCTTACATTAAATATATTTAAAAGTTGAAAAACTTTAAACTTATCAAAACACTTTAATATGTTACTAACGTATAAGAATTACACATATTTTGAGGTTTTATTACAATTAATAATTTTGTGCTTTTATCGTAACGTTTTAATGTATTTTTAATGTAAAACCTCCCATAAGACAAAATAAATAAGATTTTCCGTAAAAGTCTTTTCATAAGAAAAATAATTTAAAGATTACCAAGCATCCAAGTGATAAATATTGGAAATCCTTACCATTCTCGACAAAAATCTTGCAACATTAAACAATGTTTGTATGAGAGATAACTCTTGTAACTGGTAAAGTAATCAAGTGGGTATTCCCTACGGAATTGAAGCATTTTATATTCTTTGTTATATATCCCTCGATTTTAATGTTGAGTTTCAATTTGTAGAATATTTGAATATTCTCCAGACTGCTTTACATTTATGTTAGTTTAACAAATAGAGCTAATAAGTGTAATGAAGTCAACGAATAAGAAAAAAACATTATAGATTTCTGTTCATGCCGACAAGCATAAGTTTAATATTATTCGTGCAATTTCAAATAATACGAAACTAAGGCTATATTATCGCCTGATGATGCCGTAGAATGGTAAAAACGTATACTTACAGAGTATTTTATTTATAAGACCTGTTGTACAGTATATTTTAAAGGCTTTCTAAAGTATTGATATGATTAATATCGAGTTACACTACTTAAATCACGTATCAATTGATTATACTAATAATGGATTAGGTTTAGGTCTTGTCTTTTCACTTCCTCTAAAAGTTAATGGTTTTTATTTAATTTTGCAAAAGTAAATTTGATTAACACCAAATTTAATTGTCTATATTATAATATTGAATAGTATTAATTTTAAAGAATGGGAAAATGAGTAAAAATTATTAAGGTTACTACTCAATCTAAAGTTTGTAAGTGGTTTTTTAGTTACTAACTAATACAATAACACACTTTTGATTACGTAGTAACAATAAGTGATTTTCTCATTGTTTCGTTAGAATAAATTATGACTTTTTAATATTTTAATAATGTCAATTAAATTTGACGTTACTTTAATTAATTTGTGTAAAATTTAATGAAAACTCAGTAACGTTACTATGCTAGCAAACCAGAAGTTTGTTAGTTTATTAGTTAGCTTAACTAAACTGGAAAAGATAAAACCAAACCTAAGTGTAACTAGATATCTATGTATACTGAAACAAAAATATAAAGTGTATTAAACATATTTATAAATTTCTTATTAGATTTTAAAAAGCCTAAATGACAAAATTAGTTTTCAAAATTAGTAATTTTAATAAAATTAGTTAATAACTTAAAATTTTCGAGATGCAAAACTTTTAAAAACTTGGGTTAATTTAATATTAAAGACAAGTTTGAACCATTTACTCTTAAATTAGGTACCGAGCTAACAAGCACAATATTTAAATTTTTAATTGAAACTTACTTCCACTTTATTATTTTTATTTAAGCTTAAATGCGGCTGACGAACTCAGATTTATAATAATATATTTGCACTACTTCATATATTTCATATACTACGAAATACGAATAACTTACGTAAATAAAATGGTAAACGATTCCCTGCTAACTTTCAGTTAGCATTGGAATCTTTCTGGAATACGTATTTTAAAAGTTTACGGAAAGTTATAATTACTTATAGCAATTTTAAACCATCAAGAACTATTTTTTTATAAAACTTTTTTAATGTGCATTTGAGTAAGCCAAAATTATTTTATATTTGTTTGTTAGAAAATTCCGCAATGCAGTAAAAATGGCTGTTCTGTATAAGAGAACGTTATTGCCAAGTTTACTTCATTTAATCAGTATTATTTAACATTATGATATTTAACGTACTCTTCGTATTTTTAAATAAATCTATAATATTTAGAAAATCTTAGGTTATATTGGTACATTTAAAAATATATTTACATACTGGAAATTATTATTATTACTGTCGTAATAAATTTTGTGAACCAATTTGTTAATTTTCGTTAAATGTTCGTACTGCGGGTCATCATAAAATATACAAAAGCAATTAAGTTCATTAAGAGAGCGGTTACTATTGAATTATCTTCTCAATTGTTTACACTTCCCATCTCTTCTGTATTTGCAGCATAACTACATAATTTAAAGAATTTTTAAATCAAGTTATTTAGAAGCAGCAAACGTGTAAGCTTTGCATTTCTGTTTTCGGAATTACAACTTTATAAGTACACCGCATTAAATGTCAGAGTAGAATAGTTAATGGCTAGATTTTGCCAAATAACCTACCATCCAAGTTTACCTGTTTCCTTACATAATGTAACAAATCTTTGCTAACTGTTTAATTTTAATTTGGAATTACTCAGCAAACAAAACATTTTATACTTAAATGTCCTGGTACATTATAATTTGAACGTAACTTGTAGTACTACTACCTATTAAAATTTAACAAGATAGTAGTTCAACAATAATGCTTACTTATGCTTTTAAATTTAAAAGCATATTCGTGCATAATTTATGCAGCACATCCATAATTTAAAATATTTAAATTTAATCATATTACATATTATGTACTATGGAAATATTTATCAATGAATAACTTAAATGAACAGTTAAGTGAACATTAACTCTTTAAGAAAACACAACTTCATTATTTCTAGTGTAAGGAACTGAAAATATTATAAATAACCTTATGGCGTAATAATTGTTAAAACAGAAGCTGCTTCAAAATCAAAGGATGTTAACAAAACTTGTAAAAGAAAGTTTTGTTTATACACTGGTAGGCTGCAAACTTTTTAAAACATTTTCCAAGAAACATTCAGAACAAAGGCGAATGTGTAAGAAAATAGCCTCTTAACTAAATTGGCAATTAAAATAATTTAAATTAACTACACCAACTTACTATAATATCACTATCGCAAATATTTAAGTGATATTTTCTTTGTATGAAAATATAATATAGCTCTTCGCTTCATGTGAAATAATATATAGTATATAATTTCCATAGTCATCACAGTGAGTGACAAACCTTATATCCGAACATAAGGAAATGACATAGAAAATCAGATTATTTATAACATTTCTTCTTACCGTTGTAATGAATAAGTACGAAAATTATTAAAAAAATACAAAAATGTTTTTTCCTCTTAAGATACTTAACATTTATTATTTTGCTCATTAATTATCGTTAAAAATTTTAAATAAAACAAAATTTTTTTCTTTTATCTTTTCAATAAATTGGCATTTTTCAAAGTTACGTAATTAAATTTTCTATTGAATTAATTAATTCTTTAAAATATTGAAGTATTATCTACTATATTTTTTTTCAAAATACTTTAGGATTGTATGTGGTAATATAATAATCTTTTAATTCGCAACCAGTTTTCCATTTACATTAATAAAAGATTAACCAATTTATCTTGTAGGGTAAAGGTAGAATACATAATTTGTAGGACTATTTACTATTAAGTATAAAATAATGCGTAGTTAAATTTTTTTTTAAATTTTTTTAAAATTGATTTGTGTAGTATAATGTTGAATTTTTGTAAAAAAATCTATGTAAAAAATGGAAAATCTTATATAAAATACCAGTTGACAAGTCTTTGTTTCTCAAAGACAAGTGATATATATTACCAAAAATACAAACGGTATTGAACGGTATAAAAACACAAAAAAAATCTTGTATGCAATCATATATGTGTTCAAAAGCCAAAACTGTAAATTGCAATTCGAAGTGTCATTTCTATTTGTTATTTTTGCAAAATTCGAATAAAATTAGTCGGATTTTGTTACTTGTTCGTTCGTATTATAAATTCTTTTGCGGCATTGTATTCAAATAGTAGGTACTTTATTTTATAAGAGCAAATTTTGCACTTCTTGTTGCAATTTTATTGAATTGACAGGTGAGCGTAAGCTGAAAAAATTTGACAATTCACGAATGAACCTCCAAAAGTACATTTGCTTGGAATAAAACATTATTTCTACTCAGAACGTAAAAAATAATGTGTGCTATATCTGTATGCAAGATTGATTCCATTAATTTAGGGACAAAATAATGAATAGCTTAATTAATTTTACCCACTGCCAGATACAAATAGCATTAGTTAAAGCACTACTTTAACGCCGGTGAAGTTGAATGTATTCTGGTTCTCTCCGTTGTCGGTTTCGAAATAACACAATTATAGCTGTTACAAAAAGTGAATTTTTAAATTTGATAACCGCATAGCATAAAATGAAACTCTCATATGGTTTTGAGAAATTTCTATATTAAGTTATCTTGTCGTTATACAGTACCTATATGTCCAGTACCTACCTACAACTATGATATTTTATAAAAGTAATCAATAACTCTCCGTTTATATTAATCTTAGTAATTAAATTTAGCTTAGTACGTTGTGACGTACATGCCTAGATAAATAAAAGCATTTGTATAATGGACTGCAATTTACAAATCAAACACAACTGTGAGTCATAACTTAGCTTTTATTAAAAAACACCAACATTAATTGCAATTTATAGCGCACAGACTTTCATAGCTTAAAATAAATGATGAACAATGCTCAAAACTCTTTTAAAGTTTTGCATTATGCAAACTTTAGAAAACATTATTGGTGGAATGGATAAGCTAAATACTAGATTGGCGATCACACTTGACATACTTGTCATGTTATATAATAGGAGTTTTGTATTATTTTGAAAGCAGTATTATTTTTGGTAATGATTTTTATAATAGCAATGTTCTAAATCTCCAAAATATTGTTTAATTTGAATTTTGTACAAAATTTATAAAGATTTATAACTAATTGAATAATTGAAACAAAATTTATAGCGAAAGATAGCGAGGATAAAAAAGAGCTTTGGGTGCCAACATGGCAGAAGAGGCAATCATGAAAAGTTTTTGGTTTTTTGGTTCGGGAAAGATGACAAAGAAGAGAAATTGTTTAAAACTTTTTTATATGAAAATTTATTAACAACAAAGTTGTAATTACTGAATTTTTTGAAAGAAAGTGCTTAGTTTTAATTTGAAGGCACGAAAAATGTAAATGATACTACGACACGTGGGTGATTATCGGTTTTATGAACCGATATAATAATATAAAAATAATTTGTATGAACTAAAAACATTTAAGAAATTTATTACGTGTATTTATTCTGTGGAGCAATCTTTATTTTTAGATTAAATTTAATAATGTTTCTTAAGATTCTGAAAAATTTATGTTAATAGTAATCCACCTCAAAATTTGTTTGACGTTGGATACGTTTTTGATTAAGAAGAAAACTTTATTTATAATTAGATAATCAGTAGAAATCATTATGCGAAAGTGGTGAAAGATAAATAAAATTAAGGTTTGGTTTCCCATTAAAATTTGTTTTAATGTTTGATGATTGCCTTTATGGATTGGTGAAAAATTAATTACATTGTAGCTACTACAGCATTATATTGACTCTAATGGCATAGCTGAAAATTTCATCTTAATATCTTCCGCAGGTTTGGGTAGCTCGTAAAAATTCTTGGTTTTATTTTAAACAACAATTTCTTTTAGTAAAATGAACTTGATATTTAAATAAAATTTCTACGTATAACTGGTAGTTTCGCCTAACTTCATCTTGTACTTCTTCAAGACTAGGAATCATTTTTTAAGTTATTAATATTTATAACTGAAAAGGAATGTAATTATACTAGGAAGATACAACAATCAAAATATGAAGAAAAATTTAAATTTTGAATAGGAAAAACAGTTGGGCTATGTTGTCGCTTCTACCGGTAAATGGAGTCATATAGGTGTAAAAAACAGTCTACCAAAAAGTAATAGGAAACAAAAAAACAGTGTAAAATAGGCAGAAATGAATTTTTACTAGGCTTCTTAGATGGATTAAAAAAATTTTGATCAGAAACGCATTCTACCCATACAAAAGTACTTGAAATATGTATCTAATGGAGGAGAAGTGGATTTGCGCTGATGATTTTGATTTTCTATTGGAAATTATTTTAATCCGTTTGTTTATAGAATTATAGATTATGTATCTGTGTAACTATTTCATGTTATATTTGGTAATATTTTACCCCCCCTCCCTAGTCTAGACTAAATAATGCAATTTATTATTAGTATTTTTATTTAGTAATTACTTTGTAATTTTTTACTTTTTCCATCTAGAAAATTAGACAAAACATCGACTTATACGCATTAGTATCATTAAAATACCAGTCTATTTAGAAAAAAACAGGATTTAAATATTAATTATGAGTGAAAAAAGATATTTAAAATGATTTGCATATTTTAAACTCAATGCAGTTCTACGATTATTCTGGAAGCTTAGATGATTTTCAAAAGAAATTTTAAAACTGATCATCGTGCCGATCATATTATTCAGAACAAGTTAAGTCGCGAACTTGTCGCGTATTATTGTATAGAAATTACTTGATTATCATGAATGTTTTAACTTTTGAAAAGTTAAACCTTCGGGGTGTAGGATTTGGAATTAGTTATTAAAATTAACTGTTGCTATAAATTTTGCAATATTCACTTAACTAAACAAGAATATTACAGTTTAAGTCTTGAAAATGTTTCAATACACAAAATTAAATGAGGGTCTAATGCCGTGCAGGCGTAATAGAAGTTTAGTAGTAATTTTAAATAAGTTTAATGCTTTTGGTATTACTGTATTATTTCTACTGTTTTTGTCAAATAATTAGAAAATGTTACAATTTTTTTAATTTAGTTTTAGCTCAATATTAGAATATACTATTATCCTAAAATATTGTTTATAATGATAAGTATATAAGTAAAATTATGAGTAAATTATTTAAAATTTTTGATTTGAAACTTATGCGCTTTATTATTTGTGTTTTGCGCTTTCAGTTAAAACATTGAATTTCAACAATGCAGTAGTTAATAGAAATTTTCGCTTGGTTTGTATAAAATTTTGCAGAAGTCACAAATTAAGCAATGTAAATAACCTACTGCTCAAGTATATTGTTCGAAAATATAGGAATATTTTATATAATCATAGAATTCGTAACTTTCAAAAATTAATTATAATAATATTTTAAAACTAAAACCAAGTTAAATAAACGACTAATTAATAAAATTAATATTTAACTTGGTTTTAGTTTTAAAATATTATTATAAGGAATATTTTATACTTATGTTATTTCTACTAATTTATTATGTACGGTCATCTCAGAATTAGAACAATTGACTGCTGAGGTAAAAGAAACTGGATCATTTCTACTTAAAACTGTAGTGAAAAATAAAAAGTAAAAGGTTGGTTTATGTCAAACGCCGAGGCACGCACCGTATCTTTCAAATTATTTATGAATTTTTCAAGTTAGATGTCAAATAATGCACTGAAAAAAATAAAAAACATACTGTTTCACTTTTAACTTTAGTTTCGGAAAACAAATGTAACAATCAGGAAAAACTGAACTTGTAATATCGACGTTATTAAGATAGAACGGCATTATTTCTGTTGCAGCGATAATTTCAGAACTTCCATTCAAATTGATCTGCCAATTATGTGGAACCAAAAATTGACCAAACCAAGGTTTGTCAAAAACACTGTGACTCCCATAAGTTCCTTGCAAAACACGATATATCCCAAAAGAATTTATTGTAGAAGACTCATAAGCTTTCTGATTTCTCTTAAATGTCCCTTATGAGTTAGGTTTCACCGCAATATTATACAGGATGGGCCATTTATACCTTGGGCATCTGGTAACCCTATAACTGCCATGGAATAGTACAAGCCACTACATCGTGCAGTTATCGTACAGTTTCACATTAAAACATGTTGCCCATCGTGCAAAATATCGAGTGAAGAAAGCGCCTTCAGAGCACACCATCAGGCTTTTACATACAAAATTTATCACCACTGGCAATATCGGATTTTTTATGCCAATTCTTAAAGGTAACGGCATGGACAGCAATTGGTTCCAATTGGACAGCGCCTCACATATCCCGAGCAAAGATTGCTTTTGACTGGCATCCGCGATCGTCGACTTAACGCCTCCAGAATCTTTTCTGTGGGGTTATGTGAATTATAAATTTTATGTCAACAAGCCACGAACCCTAGAAGCCTTGAAAACCAATATCCGACAGGAAATGGTCACTATTCAGCCCGAAATACTTCTGAAAATGATGGAAAATGCCGAAAAACGAGCACATTTCGCCATTCGCTCTGACGGCGATCATTTACGCGATATCGTATTTAAAAAGTAATTAGAACAATTTTGCAAGGTTCAAAATAAACGAAAAATCACTTCACAGCAAATAATTTGTATTTTTCTTTTAATTATTGCCAATAAACATCCCGAAGGTTTAAATGGCCCACCCTGTAGTTGAACAAACTTGCGTTGGTTCTTATCTGCCGGGTGTAAGGTTCCAGCCCGATGATAAATTTGTCCTTTAATTCAGAAACAATAAGGTTCGTATCCAGGAGACGGAATAATGGCAGATCCGTTAGACGCAGATCTTATAATTTCTAAGGTGAGTTTGTTCTTTTGACAGCATTTCGTAAAAAGTTTGTCAGACGGCCGGTCGCTCTGCTGAAGAATGCTTGGCACTGCAAAATTTCCAAATATTGTCCATAAGAGCAGAGCTATGAACGCTCACATTTTGTTCTACAATAACCTGTCAAAAGTGTTAAATTAATGTCTTTTAATTCTTTTTTTTTTTTAATTATAATATTCTTCTCTATGATTCTATGATTTTAATGATTTGTTTAGATTTTGTTTAATATTGAACTAGAATAACCTATATTAAACGTAATCTGCAAGCTACGACAATATCTAAATTATTAAAACCATTAATAACTGATATTGTTATACTATTAGTATTAATTATTATAATAATTATTACCTTAAAAAAAATTTGAAGTAATTTTGAGAATTTTATTAATATTAAAAACTACCATATAGCAGCATTTTTCAAGTATTATATATCTATGTGGAAACCACAGATTGAATCGTTCTAAGTTATTAGTTATTTTACTTGTTCCTCTCTTTATAATGTTATAAAAAAATGTTAAAAAAAAAAAAAAAAATTTTTATAGAATATAAAAAGAAACGAATATAACTTCTGGAACCACCATATATTTTAAAAAGAATTTATTACATAGTACGCAATTTTAGCAACTATTTAATACACAATCTAGAATATTTCCAAATTTATTTTATAATAATTAATCGCATTTTAAAAGTTATGAAATTAATTCTGTTTATAATTTAACATTATTTTATTAGTTGATATAAATTTTTAATTGTGCTACTATTGAACTGAAATCAATATGTTTCTTTAAATATTTAATTTTACAAAACATAATAAAAATTAAAAATTTATAACAATAATAAATTATGTATCTAGTAGATATTAAATAACTATACTACATATTTAATTATGTACTAGCAAATTTAAATTTTCGGAAACATTTTAATTGTAAAATTTGCTTATTGAACTGCTGAAACCTAATTGAAATATCCTACAATTTACAAAACTTTAGACAATAATATTATGTTTTCTTCATAATAAATTATATAAAATTACAAATTTAAGTTTTATTAACATTAAAATGTGGAAAAGTTACAATGGGATATTTTGGAATGTGGCAAGATCTCTTCGCTCAAGTTTTCAATTTAAGTAAAATTTAGATATCGTAAAAGCAATAAATTTTAAATTTTAAACATAGAATTACCTAATTACCCAAAAACCACCCTGGTGCCGGTAGTTACCCGCAAAATGGAATTTTTTATTGAAATTGAGCTTCGTTTGAGCCTTAATTCCCGGCCATATCCTTTGTTTGAGCTGCAACCGTCGCGAAGCTATTTTCAAAAACTTTTGAGAGGGGCGGAACTATGGAGACGATTGACTGAAAAAAAATAGTTTTTCAAAAACACCTATTTAATACCTAATAAAAAATGGATTTATAAAATATAGGAGAATGATGTTTACTATATCGATTATATTATATTTCACAATTGTACCGAGTAAAAATTTTATTTTCTTTTAAGTTCAAATTGCACGAATTGCGAATGACGGAGAAAATTAGGACTTCACAATATCGAAAAGAAATTTTGTCACGTTGTCATATTCGGGAGGAACGCTGAAATCTAGAAAGATATTGCTTGACTCTGTTCGTCACATTATATGCATTTATATTTCATGTAAACAACTCACTGTAGCTAAAACAAAATTGAAGTCTTATGCTTGAATACAGTAAAAAAAGAGAAATATTATATGTAGGGCGCAGTGATTTAATAAAATATAATGCCAAAGCAATTTGTAATACAGAAGTTTTATATATTATATTAATAATGTTTGTTAGTAGGAGGCAGCAGAGAAAATCTTAAAACGAAAAGCACTATATCTAAATAAATGTACACAATAGTTAGAACTACATCATATTAACCCTTATGGGGCCATACCTAGTACCCGGGTACTATTTTGACTTTAAAACATCATAACTTTTTTCCTGTAAAGCCAATTTTTTTGAGATTCGGCGACATCTCTACATAAAAGGTTCTCTACACGCAAAAAATTATAAAAAAAAATATGATAATATTAAGTCAAGTTTTTTGGAGATTTTCTAAAACTATACCTAATCCAGCCATACGTAGTACCTGGGTACTACATTACTTTTCTATGGCATATATAAATAAAACAGAATATCTCCATTAATTCAAAATTGTTTTAGTATTCATTGATAACAATTTAACATATAACATGTTTCACATTTTACTTGAAATTAACTTTAGAACATATTATAGAAAATTGAAATAAAAATAAAGCATGCTATGTTTCAACACATGCTTGTGCTGCATGAAAACAAATTGTTTCCGGTGTAACCGTGAATTTTTACCCCCGTGATATTTTACCCCGGGGTAAAATGTTACTAGAGATATTTTACCCCCGGTAAAATTTCACTAGGGATATTTTACCCCAACGGTGTAAAATTTCTAGGGGTAAAAATTCACGTTGACACCGTGATATTGGTATGCGATACGCATACAGGTATCTGGCATTTTTGGCAGTTTTTTCTGGTCTTCCGTGGCCTTTTTGGAACGTTTAATGGGCTTTAAGAGCAATATCCCATTATTTTTATGCGGCCAGTAATGTCCCGCTCCTGGTTTGACGTTGATTGTGAAAGTGGTGAGTTGATTGGTCACTAATTGTGATAATGCTGGATTATGTCTTAATCCATGTTCCCCCCTTATAAATTCTTTCATCTGCAATAGGTTTCATGCCGCAACAGATGAAAACTTAAATTTAAAATTTGGAATGTTTTCGCTGCTATGTTGGCCATGCAAATTGAACATTTTGAAGCTGTTTATTTGTCATAAAAAAATCGATTTATAGCAAAACTTTATAAACATTTTTTGTTGAAAATTTCATTGCCTTAAATTTTTGTTTATACAGTAGAGCGTCGATAATCCGGACGTCAGAAATCCGGACCGTCGATAATCCGGATTCAATTCCGGCTGAAGAAAACTTTTTTTAGTCGTCTTACCGCTACAAAAAAATGTGTGGGTGTTCTTATATTTTTATTTTTACTAAACTTTTATTAAAATACCATATTATAACTTCATATTAATTAATGGTTTTCTTTATCTGCTGCAATTACTTAACCACTAAAGTGATTTATTAAAGGTTTTAGCAAGCTTTCTTTTTGTTATGAACTCAAACGATCTTTTTTTGATTCATTTTGAAAATCCGGACATTTTGATAATCCGGATAGGGTCCGGTCACAATTGATCCGGATTATCGACGCTCTACTGTATATAGATTTTTATTTCGTCGTGCCGTTTCTGTTTTATAGCGACTTATACAAAACTCTGTAAAATACAAAAAATATTGTCATTTATATCTCGGAAACGGTGTGAAAAAATTGAAAAATGTATAATATAAAAAAAAATGTAGAGAATCAAATTTACAAGAAAAAAACCTATGGATTTTTTATTTTGTTCAACTGTTCTCGAGATATAGTAGATGACAATATTTTTTGTATTTTACAGAGTCTTGTTTACGTCGCTATAAAACAGAAACGGCGCGACAAAATAAAAAAATGTATATAAATAAAATTGAAGGTAATGAAATTTGCAACAAAAAATGTTTATAAACTTTTGCTCTAAAACCTTTTTTATATGACAAAAATGACTTCAAAATGTTAAACTTGCCTTGCCTACATAGGGGGCATGATTTACGCTGTGAGTCACTGTACATACGCACACAGACATTTTTCAAAAATAGTAAAAATTGTTTCAGGGGACGTAGAAACATAAAAATTTTATAAAAAATATGGGGTGTTCAAATTTTTCAGATAACAAGACTTTCCTTACTAAGGAGTTCGGAAAGTGAAAACACTACTGCATTCGAGGAATTAAAAACTACTAATTGACTTTATTTAAAAATTTTGCTACTGTGGCATAAAATTCATAATACGTAAATATAACTCGACATAATAATAATTGTAATTAAAAACGCCTACGTGAATATTAAAAATCTGTTTAAAATGTAATCCTCACATGAATTACATGTATTATTATGGTAGTACCCGGGTACTACGTATGGCAGATATAAGGTGTAAATTTGTATGGCCCCATAAGGGTTAACTAAATTTTCGTAATAAACTTGACCACGAAACTATATTTTGCGAATCTTCGCAACCTTGACGGCCAGCAGTAACTCGATTCATTTCATATTGTTTCCACATCTATGCATTCTGGTGTCATTCGCAACATTGACTTTCTACATTTCCACTTATACACCAAATTAAAAGAAATACAATTGAATGTATCTTAAATGTACGATACCAAGTTGTCAGATAATGTTTTCATTTTTGTTCCGAGTTCTAATTTGTTTTCCCTTCTGAAAAACGCAAACGCTCTGTTACATATTTACCAAAAATTTCATATTCAGTACTCAAAGCTTTAACTTTATTAATTAACACCTCCTACGCCTTGTAGTGGTTTCAAACAAAATAATTCCCGGGCGAAAACTACTTGGTTCGTGCGCCTTTAGCTCAGCTAAATCGGTTTTGCCTTCGCTTTCTCACTTAGAAAATTTTTATTCTGTATGTTCTCTTGATATTAAATGCTGTAAATATTTTATTGCTTTATTGCTCAAATACAAGGCATAGTATGCTCTATTTTTATTTTTCAGATGAAGTGGTTTAGGTAGTGAAACTTGATTTAACTAGCTATTAATCAATATTGGAGAAAATCCAAAAAATGTACACATATTTTTTAGAATTAAAATGTTTTTAAGTTTTCACAAATAACATACACTGTAAGAATAATTTTTGCGATAATCGTATTATATTTGTGAAAACTAAAAAACTATTTTTCTAACATATTGATACGGTATTCTAATTCTGGTTTTTAATTACTTTTCAAGTCAAATCTATCGATCAAGTTAATACAGAATAAACGTAGGTAAATTTATATCTCTTAAATTTTTCGCTGCTGAAACATTGTGTTTGTGAAACACTTTGTAGGAAGTTTTCGCCAATGTATTATAACATGAAAAATAAGATCGTTATAAGTTATAATTTCCTGTACAAAATCATACACATCATAGACTCTCGGGTCGGTTGGTATACATAATTAATAAAAAATTTGTTTTGTTTAATATCCATGTTATATCCAAATTAAATTCTGAATAGGTATATAAAGTAAATAATTTTCTGAAAATAATAAAATAGAAGTATTAAAAATAAAAAAATTACTTTTTAATAAATGTGCGTTCTTCGCCATAGTGTAAAATTGAAATAAAAATTAATAAAAATCTAATCTAACTCTTTCAAGGTATAAAAAGACTCAACGTTCTTGGAACAATTCTCAAAATTAGTAATGAAACTCTTGATATATTCTGCTAATGTCGTGGTTTTGTGATGTTATTTGTTTGTGTTGCGGTTTGAGTATTTACTTATTATGTGAAAAATAAATAAAAAAAAAGTTCTATTGTAATGAAATTTATTAACCATAAAACCGAGAAATCGATCGAAAGAAATAAGTTAACTAAGAGATTTATTTAAACGAAAATTCCAAAAATAAAATATTAAAATATTATTAATGAATATATTAAAAAACATAATTTTTTACATTCCTACATTGGTTTTACAATTTTATACTATATAAAAAATTTAGCAGTCCAACAAAATAATTTAAAAACAATAAAAGCTTCTTTTAAAAGTTTAGTCATCGTCCAAAAAGATTTAGATGTGATAAAAGAAAAAATGAGAAAAATATTGTAATTTATTGTAGTTTAATTAAATCAAAAGTTTTCAAAAAAACTATTAAGTTAATAATAAATAGTTAATAAGTTAGTTAATAGTTAGTTAATAGTAGTTAGTAAAAGTTAATAAGATACTTGTGGTTTAACTAAATACCGCTTTTAAATAATTTATTCGAGCTAAAAAGGAACTTTTTAATCATAATCAATTTATTATCATTCTTATAAAAAACAGTATAATATTTTTATAAGATATCTTTACAAAATCTGATGGATAATAGTTAATTCTAATAAGTAATTGCATTGGTGCATTGGATGCTGAACAATGTACTAGCCTTGCTAAGCCACCAACACGGATTCTCAACGATTAAATACATACCTATCTCTGAAAATTATTAATCAGAGTTACTGAATTTGAAATTCCACAAAGAAATTTAATGATTTCCAGACAAAAAAGTTTTGATGTTTTTAAAAGTGAAATAAGTTGTTACCAAATTCAGGTTATTCAATAGATATAGTAAAAGTTTGAATGAATGAATGAATAAGTAAAAAATAATCTTTGTGGATATCGGGGAATACTGCCGATTTCTTCATTTAGGGGTTCGGTAACGCAACTCGGCTAATCCTAACAAATCACTTTTCATCTGCAACCCTTAATTATCTTCTTCATCGTCACAGTAAAGTTATCTAGATTACGGTTGTTGACTCATGGCTTTATAAAATCCCCTGACGTCGACGTCTGTTGCGGTTCTTCGTCATCCTACTTTTGTACTATGTATTGATCGTTCCCCAATACTTTGTTAATTTGGTAGGGTCCCAAATATTTCCTACATAATCCTGATTCAACCTGTATATTGTTACCAAATCATCCTCCTCATAACTTAGAACTTCTTTTTGCCTATTATTGTAAATCATTTTATTCTCCGCTTGAATCTTTAGAATGCTTTCTTTATCTCGATGTCGTAGTTAAACAGACCTATTCATTAAAAAAAAATTAAATCACGAATTGTTGGGTCGGTGTTAACCCTTCATAAGCGTCTCGAATAAAAGTTGGAACACAGTTGTACCATGATCCTAGGTGGGGTTTGAATTTTTCAAGTTATCATTTTAACTCGTGTTTAAAATTGTGTTTAGTTAGTATAGCGAAACAAAAGCAATATCATAAGGTAGTTGATGGTAAAATGTACATTCGCGAAACACTTATTCCACTCAGACTACATTAAAAGGAGTAGGAAATTTTGCATATAGAAACGAAAAGCAAACAGTTGGAGCTTTTAGAAGAATAACATACTCTTTTTTTTATTAAAAAAAAACTTAATTGTTAACCTAAAGAAATTTAGTTCCCTTTAGATACCTCTACCATTGTAAACCCCTTCTAAAAATATTTATTCTAGTTCATCGCCTGATGATGCCATAGTAAAGTGAAATCATTTTCAAAGTTATATTTATTTAAAGTATATTTAATTTGTGAAAAGCTGTGAAAACTTACATTTATGTTCTAAAAAGTGAGTATACTATTTTGGTTATTCTAATATACTATTATGATTATTTTATTATAATTTTTTTGTGTAATTAAGTGATAAAAGTTTATTTTTAGGTAGTAGATTTACAAAACCGGGCATATTACATCGGGAATACATTTTACATTTAAATTTATACGGGCCAGAGGTTTACAATAAATTCGAATTAAACTATGTGTGAAAGACGTCGTAGAAAAAAAAATGTCAAAGGATATTTTAATTTTAAGTGTATGAGAATATCCTGTATATTATGTATGTTGATAAAAATATTTGTGCTTTTGTCTAAATGAACAATTACTTTGTCTTTGAACTTTCTCTATATTATGTTGTATGTATGTAATTATTATTATAATTTCATGAAGACAATTCGCTATTTAAATATTCTAGAATTTATCGTATAGTTAATTTTAGTAATAATTCCGGAGTGGTAGCGATATGTCCGGTCGCCATTATTAATATTGCCAATTTATTTCTCCTGCTAAAAACAATCGCAGTAAAATGGAATGTAAAATATTTTAATTTTGAGAAAAGTGTTCTGCTAATCCGTTTTAAAAGTACGTCCTTAAATTAAAAACTAAAGACCTTAATCGACAAATGCGTAGCTTATACAATGCTTACATTATGTAGTTGTGTAAATGCTCATTTTCCAACAAAATCACTTCTTGAATTTGTTTGCCTAATTTAAAACTAAGTTCCTAAACTCGCTTTTTACAATTCTCTATAGCAATAAAAATTCACAAAATTTTGTTAAGCCATTAGTTCTCTTACATTTCATTTAGGAGCCCGTTGTTTTTTACTAGAATTGGTTCCTTATTAACATCCTAATGTGTAATTGAAATGAGTTGGTTTCCACAACTTGTATAGTAAATTTGTGACCGCTCTTGATATTCAGAGAAAGTTTAGTAGCAAGCACCACACTGGGAATTGGTAATGTATGTAAAGACGGGCTGCAGGTTTGTTTGGCAACAGCTTGTACAATCCTGCTGTGATATCGGGCAAAGACCGAGTGAATATGGAACAAGGTTTGTTTGAAAATGGGCCTCTGACATTAATGGCGCTAACACCAAATGCAATATCTGCAAAAATGTTCAAATATTCAGATGGAAGTTACAAATTTTCAAATAATAAATCACTCCAAAGTGGATTATGATGTCAGTTTTATTCTATTTCAAATTTCAAAAATACATGCGAGTATATACTATCTATAATATTTTATTGGACTTTGTTATTATTGAATTAAATTTAACATATCTTATAATATGATTATTACCTATATTTTCTAATGGCAAATATTTTTTATTTAAGCAATGCACGTCATAGATCTTATTTCGTGATAGGCTATCTCTTTTTAGAAAATAAACGAATGTAAAAATAATGTATCATTAAAAGTTTATTTGGCTAGATGGAAGAAAATTGAGTCAAAGAGTAAAATCTGAAACATTTGTGGTTTTTGACTACCCTCTTGGGGTGTGAAACTCCATCAGGAACAAAACGATAATTTTATTTGCAAGCTGTTGTCACAAATCTTTAAGCTTGTGCTTTCATGCTACTTTTAAACAAAAACAGAACTTACAAATTGAATCTACTTATGGCTATTAACAAAATACGCTTTACGAAATTTTCAAGAGAAAAAACTATTATTATTTACCATTTAGGAGTTTTCTTGCCGCGTTTAATAGCATCACGAAACACGATGTATTTAATAAGAATATTAAAACCTAAAATTAAATTACTATTGCCAAAGTTTGAATACTAATTAAATCTTCAAAATTAAAAATATAAAATACGTGAAAACTATAAAATGTGTTTAGAAACCTAAAGTAAACTGGTAACGTTGTTAAGTAAGTGTCTCTTATACTTGGAAAATGTTCCAAAGTTAGTTATAAAGAAATGTGAGGATATAAAAGCATTTGTGATAAAATAATGTAGGTACTACATATCTACACTTACTTATTTTCTAAAAATGTTGGTATGAAAACAAGTTTAAAATAATGTAAATGTTAGAAATAGACAATTTCTACTTGACTATACATTACTTTGTAAAAAATTTTATTTAGAAAATTACTGTTAACCCCAGGATGAGCACAAATTGCATTGCTGAAAACTACAGAAATGTTACTATATGCTTTGTAAATAATAGCTTTCAACCTTTTAACTGTGTTAGATTTACGAGAACCCTTTAAGTCTATCTAGTACCGACTACAATTTCTGGATGAAACTTAACCTCGCAGTTCTTAGAACATATCGTATCTATGTATAAGTTCAACAGATTCGAATAGGTCGAAATTTTTCAAAGAGAATGCAAACCTCATCAGATTACTTTGAAGTCGCTTGTTTGTCATTGGTTGATTATGATGTGTTTTATTGGAAAATATATTTTAAGTATTTAAGAAAACAGCGAAATCCGACGTAATTATAAATCACATTATCACTCTAACTCTATTCTAAACATAGTATACTATTTTATTAGTTTTAAAATTAAAAATGCTTAATATGTAGTAGTAGTACATACTTACTTACTTGACATAAAATTCAGAAAAACTTTTTATATTCCTAAAGTCTAAATTGCCAATAAATTAGTTTTTCTACAATTCTATTTTCCAATTCTATTCGTATATTACTGGCTTGAGAAACGATGTTGTTTGATATTTTTTTGTAAGAAAAAGTGATTTATGAGAGCCATAAATTAATTTTACAATTGGATCATTTCCTTATATTATACTATCACATGCAGAGTATTTGTGCAGTATTCAAAAAATGAGGACAATTTCGACTTTTACCTTTCCAATTTGTTGGATAAAATAGCTTTAATTTCTTTAAATGTTTCCATTTTGCATAAAAAAATTTTTGTGTAATATGCTTGGCTTATCAAAATGAATATCACACTTAATAAAACAGGCTAATATTTGAGTAAATTTCAGAAACTATTTTAATCGCTAGCAAGTCATGCGGCTTGGAGGCCGACCTGACTTTCTAGTGAGTGAAGACAATGGAACTCGATTAATGTGCAACTTGTTTGGTATGAAACTCGATTAATTGCCATAATATTTTAATACGTTGATAAATAAGTCAACCGATAAGAGAAGTAAGTGTAGAATGATTTACAGATCATTAAAACAATACTTGCAACTGTGAGCAAGACTTCCAAATTTAGACAAAACAACATCACGTAATTTGCACAATTTACTTTAATATATCCAATATAGCTGATTTTATTCATGGGTTTCATTCGGGGGGATGTTACCTTGTCATTCTTTATGGTTATTCATGACTTAAATATTTTAGATTTTACTTAATTTTTAAGTTTTTTGAAGACTTCCTAGAATAGGTACTGAGTTTTGTATAGCCTGTTGTTTGTAGCTCATAGTTGTTCTTGTTTACAATTATTATTGTCTTTGATTAAGATTTTAATATTTTGTCGAAGTCGACAATAAAATCATAACATAATAAAGCTGTGATAAAAAAGTAGTTTATCGTTACGGTGAAAACAAAATGATTAAAAATTTGATCTTTGTACGACTCCGAAAATATTACGTATGTAATGGAACACCAATGCATATTTCGAACAACCAATTTTTGGAATTTAAATTTCAAATCAGCATTACTATTGATCTTCGTTTCAATAGTAATTAATGATTGGTATTGGTGTACAATCAATGTAATGAATGAATTTGAACTATTATAAATGTGACTCTCTTCTTTATTGGGAGTTGCAACAATTACTTCCTTTGAGGAGTAATTCTTGGAGAGCTTTATTGCTTCTTTGAGCTTCCTTGGAGAGCTCATGAACTGAGAATTTCACGATCAAGTTTCCGAGTATCTCCTGCAAGAGTTCTTCGATGGAAGACGAACTTCCATTACCAAACTCGAGTAACCGGTTCAGCTGTATCTTCCATCCGTAACCGATAGTGCGGATATCTTTTAATGTTAGTTGTTTTCGGGAGCTGAAATTCTTTTTAACATTTAACATCGTCCATGCATGACGCAAATAGCAGCGAAGCACAGCAAGGACCGGGTATCATTTTATATATCGAGTAACAATTTCTAATAATCGTGGGTTTAGTATAAAGTCGGAACTTGTGGCATTAACTACATCGTCGTTGCGTTCAAATATTTTTAATTTATCATCATCGAGAAGTACAATCAAAGTATGAGCATGAGTAAGACCTTGTTTCTTGAATTCTATGGTATAGGTAAAAGGCTTGCACGTTTTGACATGAATAACCGCAAAATCTTCTATGAAGGCTTTCAAGTTTAGCTTTAAGATTCTGGCGTTTAAATTAGGACGATTTGATGTTGATTCACCTTGTCTTAAATTGGCTATTATCTCTGACCACTTTGAATTTGCATTAAATGTAATGAAGGGGTAAGGTGAGCAATATTTTTCAATGGACATTGCATTTCGAAGGTTTTGCTGCATATTTTTTTAGAGAACCTTGAAAAGACGAAGGAACGAAGGAAGCTTCGTGTGCTGCTTTTTGAATATGATCTGTTAGGCCTTCATACAACTCCTTACGCAACTTATTTTGTTGCTATATCGGATGTAGTTCATAATATTGGCTTCCACATGCAAGGTTGTCACCCAAATTATACAGACACAAAATGGCGGTACTGCAGTTGTTTTTCTTAAACGACCTTTTTTAAAGAAACTCTGCGCTGAGCAAGATTACTGGGAGCTAGATCAGCTGAAATCAGCATTTCCGAAAACATTTGTTAATAAAAAAATGAATTTAATAAAATCTTAATTCTTTTGTTTACTTACTAGCTATATACTACGTAGTACTGTCGAAAATTCTTATGTGCAGCAGAAGGGTTGTTAAAAATTTATATTTAGTTATTGTGTTTATATTTTTGGTATTTGAATTTGAATTGTTTTATCTTTCCCGCGAGTTGCACAACCAAGCGTTAAACAAGTCCAACTATTCGGGAGAAAATAGGTTGTTCATCGGTAACCACGCGTCGTCAAACCAAGGCTACTGAGTCCATAAATATAATGGATTAAAATTTTTTGTTTAAGTTTGTGATATTAAATGGTGATAGTTGATAGGGAGTTTAATTGAATTAAAACATAGTACCTACAACTGAATTTTATGATATTGGAGTAATTTGGAAATTTTGCAATTTAAAAATTATAAAATATTTGTTGAAATTTATAGAACTAATGGCCAATTTCATAATAAGTTTTAAAGGAAGCGTTTAATTTAAAACCGCTTTTAAAGCCAAATTGATCATTTTGATTGGTTTATTTTGTCTTAAAAGCGGTTTTAAATTTAACGCTTCTTTTAAATTTCATTATGAAATTGCAATTGGATTTGCAAAATTTAATAATATTTTTATGCCCATGCCCAGTACATCGCAATAACTATAGCTAGTATATAAAGATCAGTAGTTCTAGAAATATCTTGTTAATTATGAGGTGTTTTTTTAAAGGATTTCGAAAACGGCGAATTTCAAGTTTTAGGGTTAATTTTAACAGTAGCAGAAAATTTCTAATTTACCTAAAAATAATAAAACGTAAAACGTCAATTTTAAGCCAACTTTTATAAAACGTGTAAAAAATATGCTGAAGATATCCTACTAAGAGAAAATATAAAAATTGAAAAATCGAATTTTTCACTCAAGCGGCAAGATTTCTCCTCTTACCTCTTGATATTATTAAAATTATTTTTTTGAATTGCATTTTCTTCACGGTACATTTTATAATTCGACATTGAATTCAATTATACAGTATTAATATTAGTAGTCTTATATTTCCATTTAATTTATTTTAACAAAATTTATAATTTCAACATTTTTACTAATAATCCGATTACCAAGTTGTATAAGGAGAAATATAAATTTAATTTGTAAAAATTGCGTATCTACCTCGTTTAATAAAATTACATTAATGGAAAATGAAGACAATTGCGGTTTAATAAAAATTCTTTAATGAATAATTCAAGTTTATAAAATCTTAAATTGGCTTTATGAGTAATTTGTATAAATCGGATTAAAAACTTAATGCTAATTGTAACTTCAACTTTATTGTTTCAACATTTTTACTACAGTGTTGACTTTTCCAGTTTGATTATCTTAATTGTCTTGATGGAACTAAATTGAGAAATCTTGAAGTAATCCAATCTGTAGTGGAAAGCTTTTTCGCATATATTCTTAAAATTTATATCAAAACTTCCAAATCTGTTTTGACTAATCTGAAGGAGTTTTTGTATTACTATAAATGATATTTCTCGAAAAATGCTATAATTTAATTATAAAAATAACACATAATAATGCGGATATTTTCAATTATTGTATTAATATCGTATAATGGGTACTTTAAAATAGCGGAAATTAAATATGTTTTGTTGTCATATAGTATCATAATAGGTATAGTTATGTATACTCATAAATGACACATAATTTGATACCGATTTCCGCAAGAACAATTAATATCAATAATAATTTATCGTAATCATATTATATTCTTATCAAAGATTTATCCTTGTATGATTTTCAAGGAATACATGTATTCTATTTAAATTATTAATATAATATAAAGGTAATCAATATTATTAAAATATATTATATCATAGTATTGCGTTTACGTTCAAAAGTAGTTTTTAGTTTACGATAGTTAGTAAATAGTTCAACTATTCCGGTTGTAATATTGCATCTTTTGTAAATTTTAAACAATAAATAAATAAATTTCGATTTGGCTGGGTTAAAGTTATTAAATTGTTAACCCTGGTCTTTTTTCTTTTGGTCTACAAAATTTATTGGTTTTAAGTAAGTAGCGGTCAATGAAATGTACTCACTATAAAATTTACACAAAACTCGGTTAAAATGGTATCCAGTCATAAAATTTTGAGGCGATTATGCACCAAAAGGCTTAAAGAATATCTTATTGTACTTTCAGGTACAAATTGTTCTGGTTTTTGTATTTTCTTCTTAGTGTAAAGACGTGAAAATAAAAATAATGCCAAATATGAATAAATTAACAGTTGCTAAGAAATCAGTTATTCTTACTTTAAGTAGTGAAAATTGGTCGACTTGTGTAATTACTGCTAAAGTAGGATGTAGTCAATCCACTGTGACAAAATTTTTTAAAAAATATCGCGAAACTGGGAGTATGGAACGAAAAGAAGGGAATGGTAGACAACGAGCAACGACACAACGTGAAGACATGGAAATTACGCTAATTGAGTTGAGGGATCTTTTTAATACCGCAGTGGACATTCGTACTGAGATCAGAGAAACGTCTGGAACACAAATAATTGTTGAAACCGAGAGGCGGAGATTACCAGAAGTGAATTTAATAGCGTGATCACCAGAGAAGAAGCCCCTCTTAAAGAAGAAAATGCGGTTAAAACGATTAAAATAAGCAAAAAAGTATGAAAATTGGAGTGAAGATGACTGGAAAAATGTGATTTTCTCCGATGAGAGCAAATTTTGCTTATTTGGGTCGGAAGGTAAGCAGCTAGTTCGACGCAGAACTGGAGAATGTTTTAAAGCAGAGTGCGTTACGCCAACAGTGAAGCACCCGGCCGGACAAATGGTCTGGGGATGATTTTTCTACTATGGAGTTGGAGTACTGGGTGTTCATAAAGGAAATAGTAAAGGCAAAAGTTTACATAAGCACTCTAACAGAACATTTTCTGCTATATTTCGAAATTCATAATTCCCAAATTTCTTCCTCTATATTCCAGGACGATTCTGCACTATGCCATTGAGCAAAAATTGTAAGTATTTCATTTATTTGTACCTTTACATATTGAAGTAGTAGTATAATACGCAAATAATTTATTTTTACAATATTAGTGTGATAGGTAAAACGTTTTCTCAAAAATAAAGGTATTAATACCATAGAATGGCCAGGTATATCCCGGATTTAAATCCGTTTGAAAAGCTTTGGGGCATTATGAAACGCAAAATAACATTAGGACACCTAAATATATTATCCAACTGCAAAATTTGTAAAAAATTATATGGCAGGAAGTCGTTAATGAAGAAATTTTACAAAATTTAGTAAAATCAATGCCTAACCGACTAAAAACCGTTATAAAAAATAAGAGTGGTTCTACTAAATATTAAATTTATGGCTTATAAGCGGCCATAAATAATACAATAGATGTAGAGTAGTAAAATACCTGTAAAATAAAGACTTTAAGTAAATTTTTAATTTTATATTTCTATGATTTAATTGCACTTTTTAATAAATATTTTTAACCCTCGTTTCCTGACACCATCCCTTTTAAAAATTGTCCTTTTTGTATTGGGTAAGCTTAAATATACGGTAAATAACCGTGTGACACATATTATCCTAAAAATTTATCGATTTTATTACGAAAATTGTAAAATAATTAAAAAAATTTAAGTGAGTACATTTCTATGACCGTTACTGTACCTACAATATTATGCTTGTACATGTTGCTGTTACGAGCCTTGAACAAGGACTAGTGTTTAGTCCAGATAAACAAATCCTTGGTAACGTTTTGTCACTAGGGTATCACTCCTGTTTGTGTTCTTCTCACCGGTTCCTTGATTCACACAAAAATAGATATGGACGACATCGCCGTCGCTACGCATGATGACTCCGGCGGTACATGTATTTAAAAAAATATTTAAATTAAAATAGTAAATAACACTGGAAGTATGTACATATAATAATTATTGGTTACATTTCCGTTTGAAAAACTAAACCTTTCATAAGAGTGATGCTGAATGTTATATTACAATATACAGTGGAATCGAGAAAGTCTGGTACGGATCCTATATTTTTCTATATTATCAATGCAGTATATTGCATCATACGGAGACTTTTTCCGCCATATAAAGATCGATTTTACAGCAATACTTTTCAGACACATATTGTTGAAAATTTCAATGCCTTCATTTTCGTATTTCGTCACACCGTTTCTGAGATATACAGTGATATAATATACAGATACCTTAGAAACGGTGCAACGAAAATCAAATTTACAACAAAAAATGTCCAATAAGTATCGCTGTAACTAAAATCTATCCTTATTTGCCTGAAAAAGTCTCCATACGATGCAATTTACGTTAATAATTTAGGGAAATTTTGAATCGTACGGGGACTTTCTTGGGTCATTGAAGCTACAATGCTGTATTGAATAATTTGTTTTTCAGGTGGATAATCGTAAAATTATAGTTTAAGCACAGGTCATTGCAACCGACAAATATATTACTAAATACCCATATGTCTCTGTTGATGCTTGATTCTGCATTGGTTTGCATAAACAAATTATTTGTAGTTATTTATTTAATTGTCATTCAAATCTAAATACAAAATAGGTACTTACTTATATAATTTTATCAGAAAATTATGCCAAAATATTATAAAAACCATTTATAGTTTACTTATAAACATACTTACGTCAGGAAATTTCATCTATTTTTGTAAATTATATAGTTTGAAACAATGCAATGGGTCAACTGAATATTTTCATAATATTATTTGAACATGCTTACTTTACCAATAGATTTTCCAAAGAATTTAACTTCGATAATATTGTATATTAATCAAAAGCTAAAGTTTATCCTATAAGTTAAACCGCCAAACTTGAGAAAATTTTCTGATTGCCTTAAAGCGATAAGATAGAACTATTGACTTTCATAACGCTTTAGCAGTAAACTAGCCGCAAAAAGCTTGGTTGAGATGGAAACGCCAGTATCTACAATCTTGATCTACTTGTTTCTAACCCCACACTTCACTGTCTTGAACTTATCCAATTTCTCGAAACACATATAGACACACGACAGTCATTGCGCTACAAGCAAATTTACTCGTATATATACATTTTAAGTTCGAGTTTGTTGTAAATTAAATCTAAAATTACAAGTACCACATAATTAATAGAGTATTAAGTTTTATATAGATTTGTACAAAACGATTTTCATTCATCTTGTGAAATTTTTAAAACAGAAAAAACGACAAAAATTTTATAATACCAGTAATAAGTTCAATACCATACTTTTAAAGGTTTGACGATAAATGCTATCTTTTCATCTTTAATGATGAAAGATAAAGAAATTTATTAGTTAACAGTCGACATTATACATTATAGCTTTACTAGACATCCTTTGTGTACCAAAACGTGATTCTCGTTTAATTAAGTGTTATTTAATTACTGAGCCATTATATCAAAATACTTAACATTATTTTATTCTAAAAAGTAAATTATTTGCAAAACATGCTAACGGCTTAAATAACGATTTCAAGCATCAAAAGGCTTTTTTTATATTAATTAATAACGATTAGTTTGTTACCTAATGTTATTTCATAAAATTAAGAAAAGTATTGGCAAAATCAAATAAAATACATATTTAATTTTGTATCAATTTCAAAAAGTTGTTAATTATATCAGGATGTAACTAATAAATTTATCAATATTTACTTAATAATATTTTGATTGAATTTAACTTGTTATTGACAATTTAGATATAATATAATATATTATGTAGTTAATGTAGTTGTTAGTTGGGCACAGATTATTAGACCAAATATACATACATTCAGTCTAATTGACTGCGCTTCGAACCGAATAACCAATATTGTTAGTTGACTACCTGTATGTAATCCATAGTTATCTAACTACATAATACTTAATTTCTAGCTACTACTTTCTTTTTTTGGCTGTAAGGAACAGGGTTGTGTTAAATAAAAAAATATGTCTCTTTAATTTATTGCTTATTCGATAATCATTTATATTACAGTTGTTCAAATAACGAAAAATTGTCTTTAAACATGATATATTTTATATGTCGATGCCAAACTTTGCAAATGCTTATCTTTTATTTATCTTCACTTTTTTCTTATACATCATGCTTCTTTCTCACATACATTGTTAAAATCACCTGGGTAAATTTACACCTAAACTTTTGAAATTGCATGTTCTCTGATTAATAAAATTAATGCTCCAACTATTGATGACTATATAAAGCAATCTAAGTAAATTTATTAAAATTTATACAAACATAGAAATGAACCACTGACTAACTACAACAGATTCAAAAGTACAACTACTACAATGTCTTGAAAATAATAATAACCGGACGAATTATCAATAAAGTGTTGGTATACAATCTTCACATTAAACTTGTAGGATACACACAAATTCAGTTCACTTTCAGTCTTCTCAATTAAGTTTATGTACTGTTTAGATATTCACTTCACTAGGGATAAACTATTGTCTTTCCTGCTAATGATTTATACTATTGATGTCCCCTAATTACTCCAAAATAGAAGTTGTTCACCAGTTTGATCCACGACTCTAAATATTTACCGTGAAATTGAAGTATGTCTTCATAAATTCCCACCGGAGTTAGATAAAAGCGTTTCAGAGAAAATCTACTGAATGCAACGTTTTACAAATTTAAATTTAAATAATCGTTCCAGTTTACTTTAATTGGTAAACAACGGTTTAATTAGAACCACTTGTCGTAACTAACTTTCCAATTTGGTTTGATTGAAAAAATTATTTATTTATTGAACCACTCGTTGCACCGATTTCTCCAATTTTATTGAATTGGAAAATTTAGTTTATTTAAACCACTTCATGCTGATTCGCAGCGAACTGACGTAGGACCGCTCTTCTACAAAATTTAAAGTTTACCTCCTATTCAAATTGGTTCATACACTTAGATGACCGATTTTTCTAAAATTAATTTAAACTAAAGCTAATGAATGCAATAACTGTCATTGAGAGGTCAGTAAAAACCAGTAAACACCCCAATGTAACATAATTTTTATTACAAATTACTTTCTCACGATTTTTGCAGTATAAATTTATTTTAACAAATAATATTTAGCGTGAAATGTTGAAATTGACACTAGGATATTCCATTACACTTGATTGCCACTAAGTTGCCAACCATTTTAGGTACGAAGTCACTTAGAAGTGTAATTTTCAATAAAGTTTTTTAATAACAGTCTACATAATTACCATCTGATTCCATAAAATTTAATATTGTTGTAAAATTACGCGATGAAAATGCATTTTCTTGAATAAAATTAATCGGTAATTTGTAAATTTCAAAGAAACTGGAAGTGGAATATTTAGATAACATGGGAAAACTATTTAATATTTACTGCATTAATATTATGCATAAGGTGAAGTTTCTGACATCTGTAATAGTGAAAGAATGTACGTCCTCACATGGAGTTTGTCGTCTTCTTTTCATCGACGGTACCGTCAATGATGCTCTTAGACAATTTTTTAACAATTATTACTATCTTCCATTCATCAGATTCTGCTAGCAGCAGACGGATTTATATTTCTACAGGACGGCGCACCATGTCATATTGCAAAAACGTTAACAGCGCATGGTTTCAGCACATGAATATATCCCAGACTTAAAATAGCCCTTCGAAGTACTCCAGTTTACACCATCTTCGAATTAATGAAGAAAATTTTAAAAATTTTATATAATTTTGAACCAGAGTTTTGTAAAACTTTCATAATAAATATCTATTCTGAAAAATAAAATTCAGTTACATATTTCTTTGGTCCAATTCATATACGATTGGACTCATACTATGTTTTATTAAAACTTTTATTAATTACTCCGGCTAAAGTTGGCTCTAAGAGGAAAACACTCTGGACGTCGTTTAATTAAAAGCTGAAAACAAATAAAACAAAGTTACACACAATAAATTGAATAAAATAATAGTTTATGAAAAGATAATAACAAATTAAAGCAACAAATTCACGATGTATAGAAGATACAATAGAAGACAAAAGTAAAATCATTTTCGTCTGCGTGTAGAAGGTAGATACTTTTAAATGTTATTCATGATAATAAAAGTTATAAAAATACATGTAGGATGGTTTTTATCTTTTTAATTATTTAAAACGTGGTATTTAACATTTAAGGGTTACATTACAACTGAGTATAATATTCATACACAGAAGGAATTTATATACCCTGGTAAATTATTTTCAGATAAAAAAAATTTTAAATATAAACTAACTTAGTTCTTCATTAGTTTTTCACAAAATATACTTTTCTCAAGTAATTTCCCAACAATGTTAAGTAAGGAAAAATTAAAAAAAAACACTCTTTCTATCATGTTAAAGATTTTTCGTTACTTTCATTTCATTAAGTTCATTTATAATTTTTATATTTCTTGTTGTTTAATATAGGATTTTGTTGATTAAAATTTCTTTATATAAGAACGTCATGTTGCTATATATTGTCCAGTTTCTTGTTTTTTTTTTTTGAAAATTTAATTTTATTTAATTTTTATATATTTTGTAGTTTAAATTTTATAAATTTTATATTGGTAGTTTTGGCAGTTGGGAACTTGCGCAAAATAAAATGTATATCTTGGCTCTCTCATGAGTCCTGCTCGTGGAGAGTAGATCTGTTAGGTCTGCAAAGTTTATAAAAATTGTTAAAGTAACTAGTTATTGAGATTAAAACGTGATTTATAAAAGTTTTTAATGAGTTTTATTACTGGGAAGATGAAATAAATGTATTAATTTGGATTGATGGCATAAAAATAATTTTAAAGCGCTGGATTGATAATTGAATTTGGTTTATGAAATAGAAAATAATAATTATTGGATTTGGGTAAGAAATTCCAATAACAGAAAATAATGATGCTTGTACACTAGGGGTGATCAATTTAAAAAAATAATTGTTACTACAGACTGACATTCATTAAACCTTCATCTTTATGAATTTATATCTACTGTAAATTTTTATGCCACTTGAAAATGCTGATTTGTCGCGAATTGAACAAATAAATCAATTACGAGAATGTTGATGAAAACCAATCTATCTTGAAGTGTTCCATTCCATATTAATGGACTTAACATATATATATCGTTGGCCTATTAAGACCCACCTATGAAATTGATTGCGGTTTTTATTTAATTATCTGTTTGGATTTGATCTACCTTGGGATCTTTAGTTATTGTTTCGCTTTTTTTTTATTTTTATTTTTTATTTTTAATTTATTATTTCTGTAGATCAAACTTTTTTTTATATGTAACACATATTAATTCGATAATATATAAAAAATTATTTCTACAGTGGAATTCAAGTTAAAGTTAAATTAGCAAACGAGTAAATTTAAAGAAATAGGTAGTTATTTGAAATAAAATGCACTTTGTACTCGAATTTTTCTTTATATCCATATTGATTACGCGTTTCGGATTAATTTGACTATAATTATATATCAAAGTGTCAATTGATTAAAAGAAATCACATATCATAAGAACAAGTTTTGAAATTATAATTTGTAATATTTTTAACTTTTTTACCAGTAACTTCTTCTTATGATATGTAATTCCTTTCAATAAATTGACACTTCAATATGATTATGGTCTAATTAAGCCAAAACGCGTAATCGATAAGACTATAAAACAATTCCAGTATCAACATATAAAAATAACTAGTATAGATTTTGATTTTTCTATCTAAAATGTAATGTTGCATTAAGCTTCAAACAGTAGGTACTGGTGCCGTAATATAGAAAATCAACATTGCAACAATGTTAGATTAACATCGGCAGTCAACATTGGTCATCAATATTGGCGAAATGTTGCACCAAATTTCAACCAATGATGTAATATTGATTTTCTAAATTGTCGTAATATTGAAAATCAACACTGTGCTATACGTACCAATATTAACCGAAGCTTGCAATATTATGTGCTGTATGAAATGTATTAAGTATCAATTTTAATTATTCATAAAATATTTAATTGTAGTTTTTGTCTAATCAAAATATAATATACGATATATTATATTGTAATGTCTGTCGATTGACTTAATTTTTATATGATTATTAGAATCTATAGAGCATTCAATTTTATGTGAGCATGATCTCTTACCATTTACATTACCATACATCACCCAAATTTATTTTTATAATCTTCCACAATCCAATTAATTTTTATCAATGTAATTAAAACCAATCTTTAAATAATCACAACTTTACTTTTATTTTATTAATTAATGAAAAACTTAAAACTTTATGCCCAAATATGGACTCGAAATACAGTGCGTTTATCGAGGTGTCCACACGCGTTGGCTTACGGCATCAAAAAGTCTCTTTCTACCTCCAACAAATACCAACATAAACATTTTAACACAAATTTACAAATTTTTAACAAACAGAGTATTTACAAATTAACGAACAATAAAATAAATAAAAACAGTTCTAAAACAGGAAAAATCCATGACAATATACTATATAATATACGATTATTTTGTATAAAATTCACAAATAATTTCTAACAAATCACACTTCGCGAAGTTTGACATATTTTTCACACACTTAAATTTCCTCGTTGAAAGCATAATCTGATCATTTGAATTAAGGAAATTAAAATTAAATTTAAAAACTTAGATTGTAAAATAAATATTTGGAAATATAATATGGATGTAATTTGATCATAAGATTTATATAATTTTGATCTGCAATAATAGAATTGTACTTATTTTAAGTTTCTATCTTTCGCTCTCTATTCGTATCGCCCATTACTAAAGTTATCGTGAATCGTTTCCATACATCTAACATCGAAGTATTTCTCTTACCAAATTAGCTCAATGGTATGCTGTTATCTTCCGAGAGATGCAAAGATTTTATCTTAGCAGCTAACACTCTATAGGCAGTAAACGTCTTGAGGTATTAAAAAGTAACTACTTCAATCTAATATGGTTTAACTAAAACTTCAATCCATAGGCTAAAGAGTGAGAAACCGCTATTACGATGTTGTGACCTCAAGAGGAAGTTTGATTTATAGGCTTTGATCTAGCAAGGTTAGCACTCTATTAAAATATATTTAAGAAAAGAATAGGAAGAAATTCGAAATTAAGATGAAGAAGAAAGTGAATTATTCGTCTATGAACTAAACATCTTTATATTGACAAGGCAAAAGTTTTGATTCAACTAATTATTTTCAACGAATTTATCTATTGTGATATTTTAATAAAAAATTTGATAAAATATTTTATAAACTTATTACCTACTGTTCACAAATTGTCATTAAATTTGTAAAATCACAAATATGAATTTGTTTTGTTGTCAGCGTTTCAGTCATGATTATAGTAATATAATTTATAACATATGAAATATTGTGCTAGGACGCTGCCGTGGAAAGTTGTTGTAAAATGAACGCAATGATACATTATGTTACGGCTTGAATTATGATCAATAAAAATAATAATATACCAGTATTATAGAAATAAATAAAATTTAGATTTGAAAAATTTTGAAAAACGAATGCAATGAAATACATAATAATTATACGAAAACTGAAATATGAAGATTACTGAATAGTTTGTCGTTTTCAAGAATAAGGCCCAGTTTTTCACTTTCAGGTTAAACCAAAAAAGTTGGGTTAACCAATGATATTGCATAAAAAACGGCTTTTGAACGTATTTCATTGGTTAACCCAAATTTTTTGGTTTAACCTGCAACTGAAAAACTGGGCGTAAGAGATTAAAGCGAGCTTTAAACCTATATGCAGTAAAATTAAACACAATTGTATAGTTAAAATATTCATTAATGAATGAAGAAATATTTTAAAATCGTTCATCAGCTGATCTGGATTTACACGTATACAATACACATGATTATTGTATTATTTATCAACATTTCTATGCAAGAATGCTATATTGTCTAGTCGACCTCTTGGATGTTATTTTAATAAACTTAAAATCTCGTTAATACGATTATTATTTAAAAAATTTATGAAACTTGTTTTCATATTAAAAGCCAGTTAATTTATACTAAATTTAGTTGCTCGTCGACTAATTTATATTTTTTATTAGATGTTTAATTAAATTAACAAATTGAGTTTTTTAACCCTTGTGTTACCAACCAAATAAATTTACACTATTGGCCAACCAGGGTACCCGGGTACCCATGAACAAATTTGTATGTAATATTCAGCTGTAACTTGAAATTATTGTATGTATTTTATGGATATTGATTTTTTAATAGATTACGAAGGTATTTAGACTTAAATATCTTTTAAATTTTTGAAAATTTGTTGTAAATACGAATAACAATAATTAACCACTGCTATTATTATGAATGCATTAAAACTGAAAAATAACAATAAAGTGGTAAGCAACACTAGAATTACTTTGCCGACAAAGGGTTTGATAAGCTAAATATAATTTTCAATCTAAGGGCCAATTTCATAATGAATTTTAAAGGAAGGGTTAAATTAAAAATCGCTTTTAAAGCGAAATGGATCATTTTGATTGGTTTATTTTGCCTTAAAAGCGGTTTTAAATTTAAGCTTCTTTTAAAATTTATTATGAAATTGGCCCTTAGACGTGCATAAATTTTCATTTCACATAAAAAGTGAAAATTTTATATATTTTTTTTAATAATGAAATTCAGAAATGTAAGTAATAATTTATTATCATTTGTATAATTTAATTTGAATTTGATAAATAAACAATTAAAAATTATTATTATTTATTACAACTTATTTATTCATAGTTATTTATTCCGTTTTTGAATAAAAATATTTTAGTTTTATTATTATATTACTTGAATCGAAGAAATATTATATGCGGGTACCCGGGTACCCGGTTGGCATATAAGTGTACACTTTTTCAATTTAGAAATTTTTTTAGTTAATAAAACAAAACAAAACTTTTCAGTGCATATTTCGATAAAAAATCGGTCAAATGATGGGGATCCGAGCGAATTTTACTAAATTTTTCTTATGGAAAAAGTTATTCAACAAAATGTACGTCGATGGGCACCCGGGTACCCGGTTGGTAACATAAGGGTTAATTTGAAATGGGATGAGAAATTTCTCGGTCCATTACTCATACAGTCATAAATACACAATTTTTTCGTAAAAACAACATTAGTAAACAGGAAGAGGTGAGTAAACAAACTGCTGATAATTAATTAATTACACTGAATAATTTGAAGGTAGAATAGTGATCAATTTTAATGTAAGGGTAGATACAGCAATAACTAATACGTAATATAAAAGTACGAATTAATAAATCATAAATAGAAATCTTACCAATACTTTTAATTAAAAACTCGGTATTTGATATAGCTTATGAAATGTTGATAACATTCCATTAACTACACAAATTTTGTTGTATAGAAATTTCAACTAATCGAAATTTTTTTATGTTCAGTAATTATCAATTAGGCTTGGACGTATAGGTGTTACATTCGCTATTATGTCTTCAGCATCGATCTGAATAATAATCTTTAATTACAGTTTTATTGCACAAGTTGTACTACAAAAAGACGAAAAGTAAACCGCAAAACATTTTGGTGCACAAAATCTAGGAATTGTAAAAGAATTAAGAAAGGAGAAACTGGTGTACATGAGTTTGATTTGCGATTTACCCCTCCTAATAAAGTAGGTACTTGAATTATATTGCGCAGAAATTTACTGACGTTTACGTTCTGCTCGTAATTTTCAAGCATTAAACAAAGAAATTTATTTAATAAAGATTACATGTAACATATTTTAAAACGTACCTGTGGACATCGGAGTCAAAATATAAAACTTCAGGTGATAAAATGCTATAATTTACCAAAAGTAAAGCGTTCCAAGAATCGTCTAACTGTAGACTAATACGACACATATAAATCATACAATTAAATGAATCTCTGCAAAGTTGGTGTACCTTATTTGATTAATACATGATTATTCAAGTTATTTTTGTGTAGTCCTATAATATTCACACATAATGATATAGTAGGTATAGGTATTTATTATATGAATGAAAGCGGCCATTAGTCCGTCCTACATCCTGCACACACAGTAACAAAAGTAATGATTTCCTCGAATTCCTGCGTTTTCGGAAGAATATAATATACATTATACATACGACGTAGGAGTATTGTATGTTGAACATACATACTTTGTATGTATACCTTGAACCACATATTTTTGCCTAAGTATTTTTATAGTTTTGCTAACATATTGTGACATACTGGTTTACTGGTAACCTAACATTTGTACCTTACTGTAATGTACCTCATATCTGATAGAGATAAGTATAGTTAAATAAAAATCAAATACTGTCAAGTCCACTGAGTATTTTGTTTATTAATTTAAATAATAATTAATTACCACTTGAAAATTTCGTTATGGAGCTGAACAAACTAAAACTTGTCGAGTGTACAATTACTATAAGGTAGAGAAATATGGTTGTCAGTTCTTTACATGGAAATAGGTGAAATCCTTTGTTTGCAACTTTAAACATTGAAACCAAATTATATTATAAAATATTGATTCAAGGTAAACTTGTATTATACAAGAAACACTGTAATCTATTTTTTTTTCGAAAAATTGTATATATTTTTCTGCGAATGATTTTTCATCGTCCATTCTTAAAAGCTCTCCCACACGTTCCACGGATTCTTCCCAAATTACAAGCTCGTAAATATTAACGAGTCGTCTGGAAGAGGTACATTCGAGCATACGTTAACTCATAAATAATTTTAATAGCCTTCGCGCATTTTCCAGTAAGTGACGTTTTTTAAAAAGAATTAAGCTTTCCTGTAGCTTTAGGATTAGTGCATACTGTATTATTAATTTTATAACATAATAGGAAATCTACTAGTGCATTGATTACTGCTGTCATTATAATATTATGTTCGTGAAGCGTGTGGAAAACATTTACACGACAATCGGGAATATTTTTGATTAATTATTATTCCTGGATAAGCTCTTGATCACTAATGTTTGTTGTTGTTATTCGCGAGTGTTATTTAATCCAGGAAAAATATTTATTGCTATTCTAAAATAAAACACTATATTTGTAAACACAATATATTCAGAAAACTATATTTTCTGAATATTTGCGAGTCGTCGGAGGTTTATCTTAAAAGCTTAAAATACGGCGTGCATGATTTTAAAAGTAAAGAAAGAAATCGCTAAGTAAACACTTTATAAGTACATCAAGTGGTATAGTGCAGCTGCGTGTTATTAAATTTTTTCGCAGATGTTACTACTTATAAGTTAAAAATCTATATTTTTATTTTTCTAAGATCCCTCATTTAGTAATTATATAACTCTAAAACTGACACAGAAAAAACACAACATTTTGACATGAATCCTGTTTAAATTGACATTCTGTTATCCATTTGTAACAAGTTCAAGTCAGGAATTTGTGACAAGCTGCTTCAAAATCAGCCAATATAATCGCAATTCGTTGTTAAGTATAACAAAATTCTCAGATTGTACGGTTGTAATACAATTTGAAGATGACCGCACTTATAAATAGAATTTAAGAATAAAAATTATATTATTTAATATTAAATGTATTATGCTAAGTAACAGAACATAGGTATATTATATGTAATTAAATATATAGAGATCATAGAAGAAGTTTCCTAATATTTTGCGTGCTTTTTTATATGATATTAATATTATTTTCTAATTTAAATAAGAATCAGTCGTCTTTGAGGCTATTTGAAAGCTTTTCTTCTCATATTATGGTATTATCAAATTTTCGCACGAAGCTGATGTTTTTATTTAACATTTGTTTGTATCTATATTACCCAGATAGCCTCGCCTTGCGCAATGTAAGGATCTTGAGTTTCTAAACCAACTCTACCTACTATTCGTTGAAGGAATAAAAGAAAATTAAAAATGTTATCATATAATATTCTTTAAACATTGTAAATAACCTACCTGTAATAATTCTGAATGCAATTGCGTGTAATGATATTATTTTTGACATAGCTAGTAGATAGTGCTAACTAAATAAATTGTAAAGTCTTGGTATTTACTAATAAATACAATTTACGGTGACATGGGTCTTCCTAACTGATGCTTAGGTAAATCAATTTTTACAACATTGGGTGTGATCGGATCTTCTACTTTTAAATCGCTATCACGCACAAAGTGCCAGGAAAATTGATTTATCAGGGTATTGTTAACCGAAATTGTGAATGAAATAAGTAATTATGTGGACAACCTAAAAGAAATCACAATAATTTGTAATATTAGTATAGTAGAATATAATATTATATATTTAACTGATAATAACGTTTTTCAAATAGGTAACATTATACAGCTTGCAGACAATCTGTTAGTAAAAGTTATTGCATAGAAGTTCTCCTATTTACTATGTAGTTCCGAAAAGAAAAACGTTTTTTCTAACTAAAAATGTAAACTTTTATTTTTGTTGATATTATGATTGCCTTGGTTCTCTAAGGTGCTATCGTAAACAAACAGATATAAGCTGAAAAATAAAATATTAGAAGAATGGAGCAGTTAAGATTTTATTTGACGAATTTCTATCTGTTTCAAGCTCCAAAGTGCAATAAAAAACCTTAAGCTGTAAAGTTGATTGATTTTTGTCCTTGACCCCTTAGTGGCATTGGTGGTTGTTTTATCCACAATAGCTGAAATATTTTTTGTTTAACTTGACAAAATAAATTATGTATTTTATTCGCAGAACAACAAAAATAATTCATTAATTTAATTAAGAGAAAGTTTTTGTCTTCAATTAGTATACGATTTCATTGCTCGAAAAAATTAACTTTTCTACGTTCCTAAATATTCAGTTCACGTAAAGCAGTTTTCAAAAGTACAACAATCCTGCAATAAACATTAATTACGTACATAGACCTAAAAAACACTCTCTTAAAACCTACCTCAAACAGTTTGAGTTGTTTTGTTTTATGGGCCATTATTCGGTAACCACGGTAGAAAGTATTTCTTATTTTATGTCTTTTTGGTGGTGTTTAAAAAAGCTTTTTTAGTTTCTTTTTGTTTACCAATAGCTATAATAAATATAAAATGCGGCAGTATTTGAAATTATTTCGTGGAAAATGGGTAATGTTATAGTTTTAAACAGAAGTTCAAGTCTGGCATTGTTATAAATTTTTCATTTTCTATACAAAACAAATTTGTATAGTCATTGGTTTGAAATTTTGATTAATTCTTGCTTTTAGGTTTCCGTAATGATCTAAATCGCATTAGCATTTCAGTGTTGTTTACATCATTGTTCCATTAAATACTTAATTCGAATAACAATGCAATATTTATAGATTGATTTTTTAATTTCGTTAAATTTTACATATTTGCATATTTTTATATAATTCAAATTATCGAATTTGCAAACATTAAAAATTTCAAAGTAATAATCATATACATAATATAATTTTAACTACATGTTATTCAACTCCATTTGACTTAAACGCAAAATTTTAAGCAATAAAATGTTCTAATATAATAAAGTAATATAAAGCCATTTATGCAAAAGTTGTTAATAGTTTTACCTAAACAGAAAATCGTAAGCAAATTAATTTAACTTTATGACATAGTAAAGAAAAGGGGGAGCTTTCAAATGATGTCATAAAGAAAGCATTTTAGTTAACTGAAAGTGTCTATGTAAAAGTGATGTAAAGATAGAGAGAATACTTTACACCGCACCATTATTATGTATTACCCTAAATAAATCAGTAATTATTTTAGTCTTAACTTGACATTTGAATTCAAATTATTGCAACTAATAAAGATTTAAAATATTATATTATCATGTGTAAATGAATTATTGGAAGAATATACGGATTAACTTAAAATTTTGAAAGAATTGTATATAAAAGCATTTTATTTGCAAACACAATAATTTATTGTGCTATTTTATAACTTATAGATACTTAAAATAGATCATCGTATTCACGACTACATTTATGCGCTCTCAAACTTTTCAATTAATCCGTAAGAAAACGATTGATATTATTTTGTCTAAGTGCGTGATCAAATCAATGAAAGAAAAGGTTTTACCTGACATTTCTAACATTTATTTACTAACTTTAAAAACAGTAGAAAACTTCTGTTTTAGAATTTGAAAGCCTAGCAATAATCGGAGCGACAAAATAAAAAAAAATGTATAGAAATTAAAATGAAATAAATCAAATTCAACAAAATATGTCTGACAGGTATTACAGTCAAAGCGATTATTTACAGCAATTATTTATAGCAGTTTAGTATATGCTCATTTCTACAATATTATAATATTTTCATAATATCGTAGTTGCAACTATAATATTTTACCTCGCTAATCAGATTTTGACATCAGACTTTGTACAATTTAAAATTTGCGAATTCTTGCTAACATTATTTTTAAAATAAAATTGCTGCGTGAATGGTAGATATTTCAGTAACATAATATATCATATACTTAAAGTTAAGCTGTATTTCTCTTTTATATACATAGGTATATCGACGTACATATATTAATGAATGTAACAAGAACATTTTTGAAAAAAGTAATTTTATAAAAACTGCAAAGCTTGCTACCTAATCCAGATTTTACTATATTACCAGGGCCGTATATAAGGAGGTGATTTTGGGGGTTCAAACCCCCAATGGGTTGTGTAATACTAAATAATTTCGACATTTAAGAAATTTTTCCAATGTACGCGTGAAAACAAAATAAATAAACAATAATATTAATACGATGGATAAATTTATCTTTAAACTGTGAACTGAAAAAATGTACAAAAAGGAATTAATAAAATCTGCTGGTCATTTGTAACCAAGAAGCTATAATTTCTTCTTAGTATTTCCTAATTACAGAAATTAAATTAAAATACGGGCTTATGTCAACCTCTTTTTAAATTCTATAAACCCCTCCCCCCTGGGCCAATGTCCAACTACGGCCCTGTATATTTACTAACTGCAATACTAAGTGTAGCAGCAGATAACACGGAAATATGTTCAGTATAGTTCCTGAAACTTTTAACCCTTAAGTACTGACCCGTAGTCTGACAGACTACCGCAGTTTTTAAAACAACTGTATTTCCCGTAATTTATTTTCGCAACTACTCATAATAAATTTTATTTCTGAAGCATATGTGTTATTTTTAAGTAAGTATTGGATTGATATCATACTAAATAAATGTAAGTACACGACCATATTAAAATATATTCGATTTTTTTTGAAATCACCTTCTAAAAAACATTTTAAACACGGTAGTCTCGTAGACGATACGTCAGTGACTACATCCCATTAACTGTATGTCAGTACTTAAGGGTTAAAATTACTAAGTTGTAAATTTAAATTTAGTAGATCTTCAATTTAATATATTAACAATTTGATTTTATTATAATTAATAATAATTGGAATAAAACCAGCTGCACTTGCATTTTTTTAACATATCTGGTTACGTAATCTTATTTCATTACTTAACTAGCTGCGCAATGAAATGTATTGCGCAACTGATTCTACAATGTTGAACATTTTCAAACATAAAAAAAAGTCAAAATTAAGTGATACTTTCCTACCATAAAAAGATAACAATTTTACATAATATAATAATTATAAATTATATTTTAAAAATATTAAAGGACAATATACTATACTACTATGATAATTTTGGAATAATAATAAATAATATTTTAAACACTGTGAATCTTTTTTATTAACAACAGCACTAACAACTATTTTGAGATATTCAATAATCACAATAAATTTATGCAATAATTGTTATGGACGATACATTTATTACGAATAAATTGCTGATGAAGATATTTTTTAAATTAAATGTAAGTTAATACATCAACAATCTCTAAAAGGGATATAATTTATTATTAATTATACTCGTATTATTTTCTGTTATATTCAAACGTTTTTAATAAAATGAAATAGTAATTATACTACAGTTATTAAAAACCATAAAAAAAAGATTTCATGATTTAATTTCAAAATTTGGATTCTAAATAAAAATAGTATATTCTTAACAAAATACGTAAAATAATTCTTTAATAATTTCAGTATACTCACTATCAAGTTTGAAGTAAATATATGAAATTAACACGTCTCACAGTGGGACGAAACCCTGAATTCGTGGCCAAAAATCAGAAAAATTAATTTTAGATTTCGTCGAATTTTTACCTTGGATTGGGTAGAGAAATGATTGGTGCATTCAAACCTCGAAGGGTAGGTTCATCCCTTGCATACCTGGCGTGATACGATTGTTCAAAGTCAGCCTTCGTTAGTAGTGCAAGAGTCACGCCAGAACGTAAAGCAAAAACAGTGATCTTTAAAATTCCATAACTCGAAAATGAATTAATCTTTTCCAATTCTTCAAAATGGATTCTACTCCCGAATATATGTAGAAAATATTTATGCAGGAATTAAATTGAAAAGTTATGTTTATCTACTTGAAATACGGCCGTATTTAGTACCCTCGCAAAAACAATAAGATTTTCGAGACCTTTATTTTCAAATAGACAAAAAGTATAGTATAACGCCATATTTCACAATTTTTCAAGTTGAGGTGTTTAGATGAGTCTATCAGCTATCGAAAACGACTTAAGAGTGCCTGCGGAAATCCGCGGAAAAGTATAGTTTTAGCTGTTTTAGTAATAGCTTGAGCAAGTATAAAGCGCAGCGGGCAGGTATAGTATGATGTACAATAGGGAACTTACAGCGGTCTTCGCGTATATTATATTCTAATATAATTTGATTTTAATAAATTAATACTATTATTACCATATTAATTTTATTATATTCTATTTGATTCGTTAAACAAATTTTTGATTTAAAATAAAAAAGTTAAATTAAGTAATATAATATTAGCAAATTACGTGTTAAATTGAAAATGACAAAATTTGATTTTCTAATAAGTTAAGTTTTTAAAATTTATTGTTATTTTCAATTTAACACGTAATTTGCTAATTATATTTAATTTGATTTCATGTGTTAATAACTAACAGCATTATAATAAAGTTATAGGTACAACCCAATAATAGTAAGGTTACAACAGAATGATCTAAATTAAACCTATTATGATGAAGCCATACAGAATGAAATTTTTGTTATAAAAATATGATAAAGTTTTGGGTCCGCCATTTTATTTTTGCTATTTTTGACTTTAAATTCGTAATCAGCTACCCCAAAAACCCCCGAGTACAGATTTTCACCTGAATTCAGTGTGTTTTTGAACAAATTTGTTACCGTTTCAGGTCCGCCATTTTGTTTTTAAGATTTTTGACTTTGGATTCGTAATCAGCGACCCCAAAAACCTCCGAGTACAGATTTTCACCCGAATTCTAGGTGTTTTAGAAAAAATTTGTTACCGTTTTAGGCCCGCCATTTTGTTTTCGAAATTTTTGACTTTAGATTCGTAATCAGCGACCCCAAAAACCCCAGAGTGCAAAGTTTCACCCAAATTAGGTGGGTTTTTGATTATTGGCCACGAATTCAGGGTTTCGTCCCACTGTGCGTCTCTGTCCTATGCTGTACTATGCCATAAGCAGGATGGTCACCTTTTTCACAATTTGAAATCAAATATAAGAAAATTAACAACTAAAATTACCACATATTTTTAATCATCTCATAATCATATAATATTAAGACAATATTTTATTGCTTTACCTCATAATGATATTGCGTGGCTCAGTGGCGTAGTGCAAAACCTAGCTTCTTCCTCTCCGAAACATTTCTAGTAAACTCTATTTAGAAATAACAAAATTAAAATTAACATTTTTTTTGCTTTTAATGTAAAATCATGCATTAAAAGCATAGTTTAGTGATGTTTTATACCATTCATTTCTGAAATATTTTAATCCTTAAAAGGGATAATAATAAAATTGCTGTGTAGGGCCATATTTTAAATAGTTGTTTATCTAACTATCAATCAAAATATCATAATATTTTATGCATGAGATACCAAAAAATTGAGATTTTTTTAATTCGGTGATTTCCAAATCATAAATTTGAATAAATAAGAATTTTTTCACATTCAAATTAACAAACGTTTATAAAATAGCTCTTCACATAAATTATTTTCTAAAGAAATAAATCTTGAAAAGTTTATAACACGAATTACTCAATATTATAGTACTTACTAGATCGCGCTCTTAAATTATTATTTTCTTATTTGTTCTTGTTCAGTTTATTGACTAAACGATGCCTATCTAGCAAAGAACAAAAGTAGCTGAATATATAATTTCTTATACTCGTGGATAATCTTCGTCAGATTCTGTAAAATTACTCTACTAGTTATCTAATAAACGAAAGAAAAGAATTGACTCTCATCTGTGTAGTTAAATTTTATAAAATATTTTTTAAATAATTACGGATACCTAATTAAATATCTCTTATCAAAATGCCATTACACACGAAATTACTACGGAATATTAAGCAGAAGTTTTTATTGTCAGGACAAGTTTAAGATTGATAAATTTATAGAATGTAAGTAATATATTATTAATCTTATTTGAAAACAATCTATTTAAACTTAGACAATTTGAAATTGAAATATTACTTAATGAGAAAACTCTTAGCAACTGCAGGCACAGTTCATTTCAGCTCTCGATCAATCCTGGTTAAAAATGGCTACTATATTTTATAGGTTCGTTTTTATACAACAATAATTAATGGTTAAAATGCGTCGCATAGAAAATTTTTAGATATTAATTTTGAATCAACTTCAAATAGGTGTCTTGCAATTACCAAAAGTTTATTTTTCGTATGAAGAAGGAACAACTTCACAAAACCTTTTAATGCATTCATCCGCTAGCTGAGTAGGTTTATTTTAATAGAATTGGTTGACCCTACAATAAAAATGTTCAGTGACCTATTTTAATTTCTTTCTTTACACTGGAAACGGTTTGCTTACTCGGCAAAGTTTGGGTATCAGATTTTTGTGTAAAATTAAAGGGTTTTAATAATTTATTACGTTTTAAATTTATGTATATCAGTTCATAACCACCTGAGCGTATTTTGAATAATCAATTATTCGTCTGTTTTTCTCTATGCTCGATTAAAAGTTTTCAATAATTTGCATTTACTAGTGCTTAATGGCTTGATGATCATCATACAAAACAACCTAATCTTGTGTCGAAGCAGCAGACAGGCGGATTCGAAAAGAGCTCCGTTAAAAGGCTTCCCAGCAGCTGCACAGCATTTTAAATACGTCTTAACCCTAGTTATTCTGAATATTTTATAGCAGATTATGGCTATATTTCTCGATTCCACTAAACGTATCCCACTTGCTATGCTACCAAAGTGAGATATGAATGGATTTTTTGATAATACTTTAAGAATGTACAATTTTAAAACTATACGAAGATGTACCTACTCTATAAAAAAATGTATTGGAACTTTAATATCGGGGAGAGTATTCGAAACCTTCACTTTCAAAATTTTACAAACATAGCATAATAAACTTATAAGTTATAACTGCCACGTCGGTTAAATAAAATTTTGAGTATGGATCTGAATGCACTTTTTATTGGTGGGAATGGTTAGAGAGGTGTGGCATTTTAAAAGTAGTCAAGAATGTAATAAGTTAATTTCCGTAATGTCAAGCAATGTGAGATCAACTCTTATAAGGGTTAGAGCGTTTGTAAGTTTATGAGAATTATCTGTCAAAGCCAGATGACAAACTTGTTCATAGATTTATTAAAATAATTAACATTTCTCAATTTTTTTTAAATGTTTTTTTAATACTACTTAAAAATATTATAAAATATACATACATAAATTATTTAAGTATTTCATTTGTTTTCTAAAAATGAAAATCGTAAATTGTCAAATTTAACTGAAATTTAATTCATAAGAAATAAAATATTACAAATAGCAATAAGTATTTAATATTGACTATTGCCATATTGACCTCTGCATGTCAATTTGTATGTTAAAACGTTATAATAAAATCGTATAGTACGAGTATGCGACTATTATTTTCAAATTTGCATTAAGTAAACTTCTATAAAGTTTCAACTAGATTGAAATTATGAAATTCATAATTTTTTATAGTTTTCTAATTAAATTTTCATACTTTATAATTTCATATTATTTGATAAATTTTAGTTCAAATGGTACCAATCACTTGAGCTTTACTATAGAGTTTAAATGGGATTCTATCCCTTATTTTAGCTTCAAGTTCGACGAAGTTGTGAGTTATGTAAATTTATTTTTAATATTCGAGTAAAGTAACATACATGTTATGAATACTTAATTTTCAACCTGTTATAATATAATTACGTAAACATGTAATAAATGTTAACAATATAAGCAATATCCATAATGCACCTAAATAGTATATTAATCTATTAAAGATGATAATTTAACAAATTATAGTAGTTATAATTATTATAAAAAAATTAATAGATTTATTTAATAAACAACGTTCATATAATATTTCATTATAATAATATTATATTAATAATATTCAATCGATAGTACAAAAATGAAAGGAACAAGTATGTATATATACAAGCGATTTTTTAACGTACTGGAGTGCACACTATAGTATCGGATAATCGTACTAAATTGAGGTGTATGTGAATATTAACAGATATACTGTATTTCAAAGTTCTTGTTTCCACATTGCCTTATAGTAGTTGGTCATCTCACTTATTAAATCTCTGAAAAGACTTATTTCCCAAAATCATCTTAAACCTATGAAAACGAATATCTTCTCTAAAAAACAAAATAAAAAGTTCACTTGAACTCATTTAATTGCTAAAGTTAGTCTTATATTTCATGAACGCAACTGGTTTTGAAGAAAAAATCTAGCAGACAACAATGAAATACTTTGGTGCCTTAAGAGCTAAAATAAAGATAGTGGTAGTTAAAAATTATTTTTTGTTCAGATTTTCAAATAAAATTGATCTGTTCGTCCGCATAACTCGTTTATTTAATAATGTTCAGAATTCTTTTGCAATTAAATATTGCGATTTACGAACCAAAAAGATTAAACTTGATTATTTTTCTAAAATTCACAAAGAAATCCCGTTATTATCCCACAAATTAAGAACTGCAGTAAGTTGTCTATAAGCTGGATGATAATGAACATGTTTTTAGTGCAATAATTTTGGAAGGATGCGAGCCATAGTTGGTTCTTATAGTGAAAATATTCTATTTTCCTATTCTGTGGACATTTCTTAACAACTATTTGCAGTGTAATTAAATGTTTTAATAAGAAACAATTTTATTTTACTTTATACTCTACATTTTAACAATATACAGTTATTTATTATTGACAACAAGCTATTAGTAAGATTCATATAAAAATTTTGTTAAATGAAGTTTAAATAAAGGGTAAATGAATATTTTAATATTTTGGAAATTATTGAATATGACAAATAACCAATAATAAAACTATGTGTGAAAATATCTTTTATGCTTTAATAAACAAATTTATTTTGAGCTTATAGAACATATAAGAACGTTTAGGAATGTAAAGTGCTTTTCAGGTTCTGCTTTGAACTCAATAATAGGTTTATATTAGTGAGGGTCGTTATTAATAGGAGGGAAATGTGAGAAAATCTAATTGAAGTCCATTTATTAACATTATTATTTTCGTTTAAAAAGTGATATTATATTTGTGGATATTCAAGTTACATCTGCGGTGTTTGATAATTTTATTCTCAAATTAAGAATTTGAATATACAATATGGTAAATTGTAATTTTCCGTTTGATTTACATATAGGTTTCCCGTTATGAAAATTGCATCATAAAGTTTATAATTTTCATACAAAATATTAGCTTTAAATAAAAGAAAATAAATTGTTCCGATTGCGAATTGAACCCTTTATAATCCGATTAACGATTTTAATCTTCATAGTCATGTATGAGCTGTAGAGAATTGCTGGAAACCCTAACAGGTAAAGGTTAACGAGGCACCCAACCAATTGATGGAACTGCTAAAAATTTCATTGTCTAGAATTTGTACATTACAAAATAAAATGCTGAAAATCATCTTCAAGCAAACGCTTGCTTAGATCTATCTTTATCTTTAGATTATAATTCAGTCATGATTGTGTTTAGTTCTCAAATTTGGTATTAAGCTCAGTAGGTCAAACGTGCAGAAAAGCGGCCATGAATCGATATTTCTGAAAATGCTAATATTCCTACCAGCTTTCAAGGGTAGTTAAATATATATGTAGTCAATGTATCTTTTCCTAAAATTTCAAATAAATTGAACTAAGTTTCTAGCTGCTAGAGCATCCCAAATACATATGACCCTTATACCGTTATGTTAATAAATCAAGCTTACAATTCATTTTAATGCGAAATTTTGATGGGTGATTGTGCACGCAATACATTTTAATTTTAGCCATTAAAGGTATAATTTGAATTTTGGTTATTTTTTCAAATTCTGGGTTTGTTGCGTTAAGCCTTATAGAGCGTAAACACTACATCTACAGAGACCGGCATCTACCGTCACGATTGTTACGGACTTACATATAACCTGAAAATATATTATGTTAATATTTTTCTAATTATTTTTAAATGCCAAATAGTACGTTTACATGAGGATAAATGTAGAATTTCCCATCTCAAGACTCTTAGTCTTTTAATATTCGGAAAAATTATTTTGCCAGATACGTAACTGTTGTGAAGGTATGTGCCTGTCCATACAGCAATTTATTAGGTATAAGTACATAATGTACATAATGGACGCAATAATTGGTTCATAAAAATCATTAATTGTTTTTTTTTAATGAAAAATCAAAATATCATTATGAATTTTAAACTTAATTTTGTATTTGTATAAGTATCTTCTGTAATTTTTATCGAACATAATTATGTTCGATAAAATTTCAACTTTGATAATATGTGCTTGTGCATTTCCATATTGACATTAGCCTTTGCCTTGGAGAAATGTGCACAGGATAGTGAACGTAAACCTGGTAGGCTTTAATAATAAATTCTGCAGGGTAGTGCTTATTTTTTCATTATTGTTAAGATTATTAGGATTATTTTTTGGTTAAAATCTAATAAAATCAAGTTTCAATATTAAATAGAATGGAGACAAAATTTGACCCCATAAATTTATAAAGAAATTTTATGTTTTATTTCTATTTTCATAATATAAATGTTGATTTTTAATCTTCTCACTATTAATTCTTAGAGACGGTTCTTAACTAATAGCAATTATTAGTTATGACAGCACATTGTGCACAAAAGTACAAATTTTTTTATTTTTAAATAAAGGTTATTGAAAAACCTTTAAAAGACCAAAATATTTGAAATGCGATAAGTAAGAAAAAAGTAAAGAAATGTATGTATTGCGCATTTGCGTAGCGCAAAATGCGTTATTAAAACTAATTTGGATGTATGTATGTATTAAATGGAAATTTATAGCCAATCAATACTACAGGATCTAAAACTTTGTTGACCCTTGTCAACACTTAGTTATTTAAAAGATAATCAAGCGAAAGGTTAGCCCCTAACAAAAACTTTTTTTATTTATGATGGCACTAGCAAATAATATTGGATACCTAACAAGAGCTTACATAAGTTATGTATTTATTCAAAAGAAACTATAGTTGTAGTTATCCTTCTGGCATTAAATAGCTATATGTATAAATATGTATGTAGCCAATTATATAATGGGGTCGAGTAGAAACTCTAAACACTCCTGACGCGCTCGCTTTGCTCGGGGCAGGCTTGCAACGGGTTTTTGTTGAAAGCGAGTGTTGTTTCTCAGTGCGCACTTAATGCTCGGTGATATTAAATCGAGCATTCCTATTTTTACGCGACCATGACGATTCGCCATTTTCGTCACTATCCTTTAAAATAATGTTTCTATCCCAGAAGATATAGCTTGAAGGTTTATAATATTTATTTTTATCAATTTGCATTATTTTCGATGAAAAAGGTATATCCTTGTAATAAAACAAATCTTTTTATCTACCAGTTTCGATCGTTTATTTGATCATCATCAGGATAAACTACAAAAGTTTCATATAAATCACCAACTTTAATACACTAATAGCTTCACTACGAGTCACCCGGTGATTCGTATCAATATTGTTACATATCAGGCTTAACGTAACTCGTAAGCAATTTTGAATATTGCTATGAATATGAAATAGTCACCCGGATGACTCGCTGTGAAGCTAAGGGTTAAGCACACTCATGTGGAACCCAAGTTGATAATTTAGGGAGACATGAACTTTCTTGCAAAAACAGCGCTGGAAGATTAAGTCGTCACGGAATGCTGAACGAAGTCATACGCAAAGCTCTGGTATCTGCCGGCATTCCCTCTATACTTGAACCATTAGGTTTAGATCGAGGTGATGGCAAACGACCTGATGGTATGACACTTATTCCCTGGAAGAAAGGCCGTGCTCTAGTCTGGGATGCTACTTGTGTGGACACACTCGCCCTTTCAAATCTATCCTTAAGTACTAAAGGACCAGCTTTAGCTGCTAACAATTCTGCTAAGAATAAACTTACCAAATACAAGACAATTAGTGAATAATACGTATTTGTGGCCTTCGCAGTAGAAACTTTAGGTACTTTCAGTGTTGATGCTTTAAATTTTATCTCGGACTTAGGTTTTTCGTTGAATCACATCTCTGGCGACCCTCGTGCAATAACTTTCCTTATACAACGGATAAGTATAGCTATTCAACGCGGTAATGCAGCTAGCATTCTGGGAACACTACCTTTGTCAGGCAGCGCCTTGGATGAAATTTTTTATATTTAGATTAAGAAGTGCCACCATTTTTAAAAATTTGATAAATTGTATATACGTAAAGTTGTTGTTAAATATTAAATTACATAAAACTTACTAAATTTGGTCAATGTAGTATATAATTTAGTTTATTTAGAAAAAGGTATTGCATATATATTTCCTAAAATTGGAAAAATTTTAATACTGATCAAACTAACACAATATTGTAATTATTAATCTGTTATAGTAAATATTTTGCTTCTACTTAATGGAACATGGTATATAGCAGGGGTGGCCAACGTGGGAAATTTGAAAAATTAATAATTACAATAAGTAACTAACATAGTTGACCTTTTTAATTAAATGTAGGACAACTACATTGTTCCTATCCAGCAAGCAGTCGATCGTTTTGAGATCAAAAGTCGATCTTATCTACACCAAAGTTGGCCACCCCTGGCATATAGTAGGGGAGTGTCGGGTGGTTTGAGCCACCGCAATTTTTTGGTTTGTTGACAGTGAGATCTTTTGGCGAATAGTGTTAAATTGTTGTTAGACCAATACCTCACTTTTCATAAGGTTTTGTAAAGAAAAGACGCACTCGATATATTTTAATCAGACACGTGTTCCAAAAATTAATAAAAAAGTTTATGCTTGATTTAAAAAAAAACGTTCAGTGGACATTCTCCAACGATTTTTCAATGTAACTATTGTTAATGTTTTATAAATTCGATGAATTTTCACGTGTATAAAGTTTTCGTGGTATTGCATCGTTCTTAATTATTTTTTCCAAAATGCAAAAAAAGTAGAGTCATTTGGGTGGTTTGAGCCACCCATTTATTTTCTTGTTTTGCATTGGGATAAATATTTTTCGATTGGAAATGATAGAAAATTGCGTTTTGGAATATATCCTACGTGAATTTTTTGTATTTTTATTAGAAAAATTTGTAATTTTCCAGAATCGGATAACTAATCGAGTATCTTTTTTCCATTTTGGAGCCATTTGAACAATAAAAAAATCATTTTCATTGATATTGTGTGTTATTATTTTATTTCTGCAAGTTTCCAACTGTTTAAAAAAATAATGTAAATATTTACTAAAATGAAGCTATTATTATAATTATATAAAAAAAAATGAAGTTTACTAGCAAGTTTTACTTAAATATGCTAGGTAGGAAAGCGTAGCCAAACGAATAAAAATTTGTGCATCCAGTAAGTTACACTGGTCGAAGTAATTTTGTTAAAATGTGAAAATGCGAATAGATAAACGAAAAAGCATTAAGTTAAAATTAGCATAACTATAACTAAATTCATAATTAAATGTTACACTCACAAAATCGTAGAAAATTTGACTAAATTAAATAAATACAAAATTGTAAAAACATTTAGATAAGTAAAAACCAAGATGACAACATAAATAAACATTTAGAAAAATAACACACATTTATAGTCGAATATAATGATCTATATTCATTTAGAATTTTTGACCATAATAGACTGAATGACAATATTAATCAATACTTGATTTTAAACCGTGTATCACTCAGTCGGCATAAAATATCCAAATATTTTTTCTAACGTCTAAAAATAATTTCAAAATAATTTTATTTCAGTTGAGTATTATTACAACAACAATCATATTTATGCAAGTAGTATGGTAAACATTGATATATTTATTTGAAATAATAACTAAAAAAATTACTCCCTTTCACTTAGTTTAATAACAAACAGTTATGATAAAATTTTAATAATTCATGAAACTCCCACCGCACAATATAAACAGTAAATATTTATATAAAACCCTCTTGAAAAATAAAAAATAATCCATTAATTAGCTTTTTACATTCTAAAATCTTAATTTAATTTTCACATGGTATAAATACTATTGTCCTCGGAGCTGCTTCATTCAGGATTAAAGCTGTATGCATATCAATCAATTCTAAATCTCAGAACACCTCAGTTTGCTACTTCAAAACAGTCCTCATATTTATAGTAGATATCTATAGACTTTATTGCAGCTCCCTGACGAGAAATATTTATACCAAGTGTAAATTGCTTATTAGTTTTTATAAGTTTTACTGGTAACCTGTAAGTAACCAGTAGTTATCAGTTGATAAACCAGTTGTTACCGGAAGTTTCACTTACAGTGAATGAAAAATTCAAGCAGGCGCAAACGTAAAATGAAACATCGTGATTGAAAAACATTTTTATATGATGTGTTTTAATCCAGTCAAAGACATTTATTTTTATTATCGTATAAAATTGGGGCATGTTTAAATAGCTAAAAAAATTAATCTTTTTTGAAGAGTGAAATTTATTTTTACATATATTTGGTACAGCAATTTGACTAACTAGCAATTTTACAATAGCATTTATATTTGACAAATAATTATATTATTTATTGACGATTATTAGCCTGATAGTTGTAGTTAATGCGATCGACTACCTATAAACAATGCTATAAAGGTACCCGGTTTAAATCCGGAGAGAGACTAAATACAAATAATATTATCTCGGTAGGAATCCTCATTTTCAATAAATTATGTATTCTTAAACTGTTCAATGAAGTTGATTGAAAAAAATCTTGTCTTGATGTTTATTTTAACAAATATAATCATAAAAGCACCGGAAATTTAAAAAATAATTCTTGGTGCTAAACTTAGGAGAGCTTTATTTTGAAAATGTATTTTAAGTGAAATTGAGTTATGTTTTAATTTTATAAAAAAGTTTTCTGGAGTTTTAAAATGTAGAAAATGTCGGGTTTACTGTAATCTGAAGATGTTTTCTAAAGTGTCTCAAGTGCCGATTTTGACAGGAAGGTTCGTGATCGAAAACTTTTGAAATGGTGATTTTAATAACAGGACATTAAAAGTGATCTGGAATCTTTTTTTAAATAAATATGCCATATAAATATTATTATTTACAAAGTATGTATATCTATATAGGTAATACCTATTATTACTCGTAATTATAAACCGTTATAATCAATTCATTCATGACTTGAATTGACAAATATTTTTTAATTAAAAATGGTTTTCTTAATCTTTTCTTTGAAAAAATCTAAATGAATTCTATAACAGTCGCTGGTTTGATAACAATAATATTTTTTTATACAATCGTGACTTATTTATAAATGGCTTCAAAATACATTGTGGGCTTTCGTAAGCAAACAATTTTTTTCCTAGATATTGTTTAATAAAATAAAATGTTTTTATGAAAAAAATATCCAGATCTTTGGATTTTTGGATCAAATAACTTGTAAGCAAGCAACGCTAAACAATAATTTATTATCAAATCTTTAAATAAAATTATTTATAATAGAATTATTAATTTATTTTTTCAGTTTGTTTCCTTGGAAATGCATCACGAAATTAAAAAAATATTGCAATAATTCAATTAATTGCCAATGTATAATAAATAGCTGTATGTATAATTATTAATAAAAATATTTAAATTGTTAAATTCTTTCAACAGGTTATGAATATAAAACTTTTTTGAAGAGTATACAGCAAAAACTAAATTTTTTATGTTCTTATAAAACTAAACCATTAACTTGATATGCCCCATTAACTTGATTCCTTATAAGAAAACAGAGAGACGCAGTTTTTTAAGAAGCTAATATTGCTTAGTAAAGTAATTAGGTTCCTTTTTTAGGAAACTAATTAGGCACCAACTTAAAATTTTATAAATGGTAAACGTTAACTATACAACATATTTGTTATTATAAATTTAAATAATGGTAGCCAATATTAAGCATAGCATTATGAATTTTCAACAATATAATATAACGGACTTACGCAACCACGCACATTTAAAAATTCTAGAAAAGCCGAAGCATGTAGTACGAATATTTTTAATTTGTTTACGATCAATAAAGTACGAGAAGAAGACGCTTTTGTTCCAGTTTGTAAGACAAAGTGCTGCAAATATAAAAAGCATTGTTATAAATGTATTCAAAACGGCAAATATCAAAGCAAATATTAATTTATATCAATATAATTTTCACGTCTTACATTAATTGTTATTTATTTTAATAAAATTTTGGCAAATATTTTACTTTAATTTAATTTACGAATTTAAATGGAACATTCAGTAATATAACTCTCCTAAATGACACTTTTTATGTAACTTAAATAATGATATTGATTACAGGTTTAGATGGAGATCTTCCGGACGATATGAACGAATTAGGAGTCTCATTTCCACCTCTTGAAGAAATCCCTCCGGTTTACTTCGCCACTGAAAACAATACCATTGTAACTTCACAAACAGGATCTACAGCATTAGTACCATGTGTGATCAGCAATATAGGTGACGGAATGGTAAACAAATTTATATGATAATTATTTAACTTTTGAAACATATTAGATAATAACACCTACAAATGAATCTTATTAAAATTGTTATGTCAAAACCCTTTTAGTCTTATCAGCTAAACTATGTAGTACTTCAAGTAAATTGATTTCAAAATTAAATATTTCCATTAATGCAACTTTTAGATTTCGCACATACTACGTAGTGGACATAGTTTTCATTGTTAGTATTTCAATCATCTGACATTGCATGCAGGAAATTTTTAGCGTTAATAGGACTAGCTATTTCTACGCGGAACTAATGCAAATAGTCTAAATAAGTTTTAAAATTTTACAAAAATAACAATTATAAAGTTTTAGCTTAACTTTCTTGATAAAATAAATATAAAACATTTTATATTCTAAAATTATATAGTATTTTTCAAAATGTGATTGGTTTATTTTAAACAACAGAACCAATCTTGAAATGTAGAACATTTTTTGCCAGTACTGCAAAAATAGTGTAAGTGAACATATTTTTGATTAATTTCACAATATTAAATATAGCAGGTTTAAAGTAAATCTATTGTTATTAAAAAATTCTTTTAAAGAGTTCCAATGTTTATAAATTACTGAAAATTTTCTAAAATTATTCACTTTATGAGAAAGCTGAGAGTGTAACTTCAATTTTACCCATAGGCATACCTAAAATTGTATTTGAAACTTAAATTTTCAGGTTTTCTAATTTTAATTTGCACTAACCAATATCTATATACAACATTTTACTATAAACTTCTATATTATACTTTTTGAACAGTCTCATTTTGCAGATTAATTTATTAAAAGTTTTATGCTGCTATACCTCACAGATTTTTCGATTACCGCAAGTCTATGGTACGGTTATTCCTAGTCAATGGATCTTATTTTTACAGAATGACAGTCATAATCTTTAAAATGCTCGGGGATGGATAATGAAGTACATCGACCTTTCAAGCACGTAAATAGCACTAACGTCGATAAGCTATATTCTCTGAACAAGTTCTTGCACGTCAAGTTAAGGGGTTTATCGTAAATCAAACCGAAAACTCTTTTCGGAATCTTAACTATCATATTAGAATTCGTGTTCCCGCCCCAAAATATTATTATACGGTATCGCATCAATGATATAACATTGGCATAATAAAATACCAATAAAGAATGCCAACTCAAATGGTTCGATATACATACATAACTCGGTTACTAACAAAAAAACATTCGGTATTTCATTCAAATATTCAATAGGCTGACCTCAATTTGAGTACTGATCAATGTCTAAAATTAAGAATTTAGTAATATCGGCCAGCTACCTGTGCAGACTAAAAAGTTGCCTTTTGGCTTCTGTATCTGAGAAATCAATGGAAGTTACTAGGTATTGATTTATTTATTTAAACTATTCGGTAGCATATTAAGTAATATTTAACAATCAAATTGAAATTTATCAGCTGTTTCTACGCGACAGATAAGACAGGTATCATCAGTTTACAAACATGTAAGACAGTTTCCAATTATGATTTCTAATTAGGCGCTCTAGGCTGCAATAATAAAAAAAATTCAGCGTTTCATGATATTGCAATAAATTAAATGTTCCTCGCTTATTTAAAAACAGAAAAAGCCACATAAATAAACACATAATTCTCCATTCAAGACTTACCTAAACATACGGACACTTTATACAAAATACTTTTATTTACCAAATATGTATAAAAATAATTTTGTTTTAATATTTACATTGTGGCATACCCATTTTGTTTTATAACATATTGCAAACGTTTGGGCATTTTACTAACAATTTTTTTAAATATTCTTCACTGATAAGACTCAATTTCTTTCCTTTAGTTCTTCATAAATTTTCAACCGAGCTGAAGTCGGGTGATGTGGCGCATTTGGACACTTATACAAAGGATACTCCTGAACTATACACGAGATTTTCATTTCAGATCATTATCCTAATACTTAATAGTAGTTCATATCCCCATTTTTTCCGCACTATAGTAAAATTGATATTTGATAAGCTATAGTATTTAAACCTGTCCATAATGTCATCTATTAAGTACCAAATTACCAACACCTGATGCCAAAATAGAGTCTCACACAAGAACACTATACCTCCACCCTGTTTTACAGTACCACTTAAGTTTTTAATATTAGAACTATTAATATTATATTAATTTTGGAATTTAAAGTTACATCAATTTTTTAAATATTGTCCGGTGATGACTGCTTGAAGTCGAAACGCGTCACAATAATATAATAAAAATATAACACGAAAAGAGTGCAATTTTATATTTAACTTACTAATTTTAATTTTTAGTTCTTAATTTAGTTTACATCACACCATTATTCAGCTATCTGAATTAGAAGTGTTATATTTGCTCACTCCGCTACGAAAATTCTTTATTTTTGTATTTTTTAGCTAGGATTTCTTTCTGTTCATTTTATTAATAAAGACATTATTTCATGGTCATCAAAAACTTCGATAGCCAATCTAGGGGCAATATGGGAATGATTTTTTTAAATTTTCCGGACAATTCTGGTTTCATGTCGGCCAGTAAGTTATATGTTTTATACCCTATCTTGAAATTTACATATATCATGTGCTGTTGCCTTTTCGGCCTATATTAACCCTTTCAGCCCAGACTTTTTTGTACAATAAATAAAATTTTGTTTTGATAAATTCCTTATCTAGACTCATATTAGAACGTACCCACCAAATTTCAACCAAAGCGCACATTTGGTTTTTTTGATATGAATTATTAATCCCTAATGAAAGTTTAGATGGTTTCCATTACTGGTATATAATTCCGGAAGTCGTGGCATATACCTCTGGCAGGTTCACAGGTAAAGATTTCACATTGAAAATGAAAAGTGGTTTTATTTTGTTTGCACAATTCTCAATAACATAAATTTTCTTATGAAAAAATCTTGATGAAGTTGTCATCTAGGCACTCTAGCGTAGTGACTTCTATTAACCCCGCGTGCTGTGTACACTATATTTTTGGCGTTTTCAAAGCTTTCTAGGCTTTAAAAAAATCTGAAAAAATTCTTGGTTAATTCTTGAAGTGTCTGTTATATGGTACAGCATAGCAGTTGCCAAAGTCAAAATTTTAAAACCATTTTTAATAATAATTTAAGAATAGTAGAAAATGCGGGAAAAACGGAGTTTTATTAAATAATTTGTAACTCTACAATAAACAAACATTTAAAAAAACGGTTTTATTCTTTTGTGGTATAGACTAAGAACTTTCAAAAGGATATAGAAAAATTACCGATATTATTTGCAGAACCACAAAATCTTTATGTGACTTAAAATAGCGTAATCGTTGCAATAATCTTAAAATCTCGTTTTCATCGATGTATTTTTCTTTAAGAAAATTTTTTTTAAATTCATTTGCCTCTACTACATATCCTTAATTTAATGAGAATGGTACTTACCTGTCGTTATTTGATAGCAATAATGTTAACTTTGTGAGATGTTTACATTGTGAAAGAAGTATTTACTAAAAGCTATAGTCGTATACATAAATTCAGAGTGGAAGTTTATTTCAGCGTTCTCTATAGAGTAGATTACTTTTTATAATGTTTTCAGTTTGCAACATAAGAAAGATATTACTAAGATGCTAATTGTAGGAATAAATATTAAATAATTAATAATGAATGTCTTAATACACTAACGCGACATACTCTGCTCTGCGCTCTCACTTTGTATATCCACTAATTAAATTTCGTTTTTAAAGTTCTGATATTTGTTTTATTCTATATTTGGGCTTGAATATTCCCATTAACAAAGAGGAGAGTTTGTTCGTACCGATTGTGCTGACCAACAATAGGGTGGTGGGAAGAAAACTACAAGTTTAAATGTTCACCCAACCAAGTGTCGATCTAATATAATATTACTATCACTTCAACGTTGTAATGCTACTATAACATTTTATATCTGTCAAGTTTTAAATAATATTCTATTAGCGTCCCCCATATAAAATAAACTTAACAGCTTGTACATGCTAGTACTTCTGTTAGTATTACTCACTTTTTGTTATATAAGATAAGATATATCTAGATCTGGTCTCTACATTGATGTTGGTATAAATTTAAATAAAAAGTGCACACAGAAAAAAGTTTTTACTACATGCGATGTTTAATAGAATACTTACAACATTTTATTTTTAATTAGATTTATTCGACATATTGCCAATTTTCAGTATTTGTGAAGAAAATTGTTCTAAAATATTGTACCGTGGCAATTCCAGGCGATGAACTAGAAAATGAAATGAAAATTGGACTTACGGTGTATTTTATTTGTGAAACAAAATATATTGTAGTTCTAAAAAGTGTGAATATATACATTAGTTTTCTATTTTTTCAATTTATTACAGCAGTTCTAGCTTAACAGTAATATTTTCAAGCAGATTAAAGTTAAGTTTTAATTTCGATTTTAAATAATTAAATATATTAATCCATCTGAAATTTTCAGAAAGAATATTCAAGATGTAATTAGTTTTTGCATATTACGTATCTTAAACAAGCGTTATTGGTGCGCTCCTTTGTTTAAGTTTCAAATTACATAATTAAAACTTGAAATATTAAAACAAAGAAAGTAAGATTAATTGCTGGCTGAGAAACTTGCACATGTAGGATTTTTAAGGCAAGATTAATCTAAGAATTTTTGCTTACAATTATCGATTGAGAATGTTCAAATGAAAAAATTTAAAAATAAAACTTTAGTAATGCGGTATAAGGACCTATTTTACGCTTATTTTTGGTCTTCCTTCGCATATAACTTGGAAAAACAAACAAATAATATGAAACAAGAAATTATATTCAGAAAACAATTGGAAAAGTAAGTTGCCCAAAAAACATACAAAAAATATTATATTGGATGTGATTTACCATGAAAACCAAATAACTAACCAAAACAATGTTAAGTGCTTTATAAATTTTTGAAGGTTAAATAAATAATTAAATTTTAACATAAAGTCTAAAATAAATTTAAATACGTACATAATTTTGTAATTCATGGTAATGAATTTTGTAAATTCGTTTTGAATTAAAAAAACTGGTTACTGCTTAAAGCTTATAAGTGGGACAAGCAAATCTTACTCAAGAAATTTAAAATATTAAAAAAAACTTAAAAAATAAATTTCAAGTTAATTGTGTAAATCTAAAGAAAACATTAAAATAATAGAATTTTAATTGTAAAGATAAAAATACGAGTACATACATATCTACGTAGAAAATTATTATTTAGAAAACACTGAAAAGTCATTAATTTAATGAGCATCGCTTCAAGGGGCTTCCATGTGGTAGAATTTAAAATATTTTCAAATTTTGTTCTTAGAAATCACACAGATTAAAGTGTAGTTATGATTTCAAATACCGGCAGTGCCCTTTTAGATTTGTCTTATTTATTCAACTATCAAAATTCATTAAAGCACATTATCTTAGATAGGTGGTTTTTGTGATAAGTCATAATTATTCAATTCATATTTTTAATGTTTTCTACGGTAATTTTAACTTTTTCTATTGTTCATAATCTTTATTTTTGGTTTTTCTATGTTATATGCAACTGAAGATCTGAAATAATTGTGAAATATGGCTTTATATTGCATTACATTAGCTTTTGTTTTTTCTAAATTTTTTATCTGGTGTCATAGTGTTCTTAGTCTTACTCTGTTAAGTGCTAAATTAATGTCTTTTCGTGGTTTTTTACATTAAGAATTCTTTACGTATGTATTTTTATTTTTACAGTTAAAATTCTATTATTTTAATGTTTAGTTTAGATTTTGTTAAATATTGATTATAAACTATAAATTTTCTTTGATAATTCTAGCAAAATCGAATGCTCATTTCAAATTCGAGTTGATTATTAAGCATAATAAAGGCAATATTACTCTTTTCCTATAATAGTAAATTATATAACTAGGGCGTTGTGAGGCTTATTAATCGCGAGGTAGATAATATGTCACAAGGCGATTAGACTGATTGATATTATCAAGCAGTTTATGCGAGAATAATATATTCAACTTTATCTGTTTCAAAAAAATGGAACAAATTAATTGAATTTAAATTAAAAATATAACCAGAAAAAATTAAAATTAACATGATATGATTATTACAGCAACATAATGCAATATCATTAATGTGTTAGTGTCAGAAACGGAGATTTCATATCCGACGTGGTTAAGTACACTTGCAATGCATAATAAGTATTTTCCAGTGGGAATATTAAATCATAAGAGTTGAAACAAATTGTTATTTTGAAGTGGCGAGTTATATGCAACTTATACCTGACGTTAACAGGGAGTAGTAATAAATAGCATTACGTAGTAGAAACAAGTAAAATATTATAACAGTAATTAGAGAATTTTAAATGAATAAACATTTGAAATGCAGCAACTAAACATCAGATGTAAGTAGTCAATTTGTTTCACATATAAGTCCAAAGGATTGTATTGTGGCGCTTTATTTTGTCACAAATATATCTAAAAATGGTTATTATTCTTTTTTTGAATGTTATTAGAGGAAGGCTTTTGATTTCCTCGGGCAGCTTGTTGTATAGCTTTATACAAAGGTTTTTTCCTTCACAACACTTCAATCTTAGTCGCATCGTTTGAGGTTGGTCCCTTTGTCTTGTTCCATAAGAGTGGCCAGCAGTGATACGTGAGCTGTGGTGTTTGTTTTCATATCCAGCACGGCAGTGTATACGTACGCAGAGGGTAGCGTCATTTTTGTCCGTTTTAAATATAGACGTTTGCAGTATGCTCTACTGGGTAGTCCTTCTAGTGCTCGTATCGCTCTCTTTTTCATTATGAAGATGATTTGTAGACCCCAAATTCGAAGACCATAAACCATCCTTGAGTGAACATTGCAAAATACACGAGTCTTGCTGTGTCTTTTCCTACTGTTTCCTTTATTCTATGTATAGCGTAGACAGCTGTGCCCAGTGAATTCACTAGATTGATTATGTGGTCATTCCAGGTGAGGTAGGTGTCCAGTGTGATTCCCAGATATTTCACTGTTGTTTGTTGATGTTTGTCAGTTCTGTCTGTGGTGAAATTTATTTTTTGCGTTTTTTCGTCGTTCAGTATTAATCGGTTCGATGCAAACCATTGCGCTGCAATGCTTTGAGGCTCGTCGGTTGTCCTGTTCTCTTTGTACTTCTCTAAATAAACAATATCATCCGCGAACAGTATCGTTGGGCATTTCATATTTGCTGGAAGGTCGTTTATGTAGAGGACGAAGAAAAGTGTTCCCAATACACTGCCTAGCGGTATACCACAAGTCATTATGCTTTCGCAACTCAGTTCTTCACTCCACATCACTATTTGTTTTCTGTTGGTTAGGTATGATTCTACTAGATTGTAGGTCAGTCCTCGGAATCCATAATATTGTATGATATCAGAGAAACTCCCATGATCCATCATGTCGATTGCCTTTGAAAGGTCATTAAATGTTGCTTGGCATTTTGTTTTCTAACATATGTATGAGTTATCAGGTGCATAGTTGCGTTCGTCGTATTTTTGCCTTTTTAGTAGCCAAATTTATGTAAATTGGTGATATCGTTAGGATAATGAGTTTTTCAGTTATCCTATGGTGTTTGTAATTTCTGCTTGAGTGATACAAAAAAAGTATAAAAATATAGTCTTTCGTGTACTAGGAATCGCTGATATTAAATATTGTGATGGGTTTATATTTGTTGCTGGTATCTTCTTGTTTAAACATTTAGTGGTGTTTGTGAAATAATTGCAGAAGTCGTTTGTTGTAACTATTGAGTTGTTTTTAGGTTCAGTTTCCTTGCCAAGTTCTTTGTTGATGATAGACCATGTTACTTTTTTTAATATCACTCGATTGTGTAATTTGTTTCGAATTTATCTGCTTTTATAATAAAAAAAAATAATAATAAAAAAAACACAGTTCGATACCTCAGTTTCGAAGTTTAACAATTCAAAAAGGGTTAGTGTTGATTATAAGCTTTTAGATTTTACTATTTGTCGTATATCCAAAAAATCGAATTTCGGGAAATCGATGTTAAAGATTGAAACGAAATTAAACTTTACACTGATATCCCCAAATCTAAATTTATTGAAGCTCTTAAACTCTGCTTGAAATCCACTTACTTCCTGTATAACAAAACTAGATACAAACAAATTTTTGGCACGGCTATGGGTAGCCCTATTTCGGCTACTATAGCAAATCTTGTTATGGAAGTACTCGAAATTGACCGCATCTCCACACTTCCGTTTAATCTTCCTTTTTATAAACGCTATGTGAACGAGAACACCGACTCCATCATGCAACATTTTAATAAGTTTCACCCACGCCTTCAATTTACAATTGAGAAGGAATTGAATAATACAATTTCTTTTCTAGATATCCAATTAATCCATGATGGAAATTCCATAAAATATAAATGGACGCAGAAACCTACATGGTCAGGTCGCTATCTCAATTGAGGAGCTTATTTTCAAAGCGCAATATGTCCTAAAATCTTTATTCGAGATAAATGGTAAAAATGAATATCTCAATAATGTGATGACATATTGAGGTAAACTTTTTTATTTTCAATAGGTATTGATTTATAGATATTTTACAATATATTTAGATAAATCTTAAGTGTCTACTTTCCAAAAAAATTAGCAAATTGTTTTGGACTTGTTGCATTTTGAAAAAAAATGATGGACTTGTTTCTCTTGGAAAAGTAATTAGGTATTTTTAATCCTTAGGTAGCCTATATATTTAACAATAAATGAAATTACAATAAACGTTACCATTATTAGCGTCGTAGGAACATCGTGACAAGCCTGGGTACTAGACTAACCATAACGGTTCTCTTAGGCCCAGTTGTTCAGTTGTAGGTTAAACCAACAAATTTGGGTTAACCAATGCTATATCATAAAAATATATCTTTTCAACGTATTTCATTGGTTAACTCAAACTTTTTGATTTAACCTGCAACTGAACAACTGGGCTTTAATAAATGAAAAATGTTAAAATTAAAAATACAAATTTTTACAATATTCCAATTGGATTTGGCGGATAACTTTTTAACACTTCTTAAAATATTTTGGTTATTAATTTTACATTCTTCAAAAATAGGCTCGTTAAATTTCCGATAAACATACCCATCTGTCTCGGTATCGCAATTAATTTAATCTTTCGATTTAAAAAAAAACCAATCAAAATCACTTATTTTTTTAAATTATTCTTTATTTTTCTTGAATATTTGACAAAAAAGCCACTTATCCTCACCTAGTTGGCGTTAGGTTTTCCAGCTCGCGGGAATTTCAAAATTCAAAACAAAAATAAAATAAAATTCCAATTTTACATCGGACGACAATTTGTTACTTCTTTTTTTTTACAAAAACGTTCCACGACAGTATATTATTAAAAATAAAAAGTCAAAAATGTTAATGCACTGGTTCTTTGTTTTTTTCTAAACAGTCGTACTCTTCTTCAAAGTCCGTCGGTTGTATAGCTTTTAGCTGTATAGCTAATGGCTGGATGGACATGTTGCGGTACGAAAATAAAAATATGCAGGACATGTTGCAGTTTGAGAATATATTTAAAATTTCTTACATGTTTTCATAGGTTTAGTTATAGTTTCTTATGAAAGTTTTAAACCTAATTTGTAGAGAATGTTTTTGACTATGTTATGATATCCGTATCTAAAAATTTTAATTTTTGGACATGTTGCGTTTTGAAAATAAGCTCCTCAATTATAATTCTTACCACCATCGTAGCCAGGTCATAGGAACGGCTATTGGATTAATCGATAGGGCCTTAAAGCTTTCACATGGGGATTACCGCAAAGACACTCTTAATATTGCTAAACATACCTTACACAAAAACAGTTTTACGGGACATTTGATTAATAAATTAACAAAAGATCGAACTAATAGACTATATAATTTCAGCAGCACAGAAAAACAAGCTAGGACTTTCACTGTCATCTCGTACATCCAAGGACTTGGAGATAAAATGAAAAGGAAACTAAAAACAACATAACATAAATCTAACATTCAAGGCCACTAACACTTTAAGAAAATTTTTCACACTTTTAAAAGATACTATACCTCGTGAGGAACGCTCGGACATAATTTACAAAATAAACTGCATCAACTGCAATCTTTCTTACATTGGCCAGAGCAGCCAATGTTTACACAAACGAATAGGAGGGCACATATCAACTATTAGATGTAATAAACCCGACTCGACTGCTATTGCAAAACACGTTCTAACTGAGAGGCATGATGCAGATTTCAAAAACACAACCATACTAAAAACCATCACTAACTACAAGGATCGTCTTTTACATCAAATGATCGAGATAAAAAAGAAAAAAATGTTATGAACAGGAAAACCGACGTAGAAGGCCTTAGTAACATTTATAGTCTTCTTCTTAATTAAGTTCTTAACTATTGGGATCACGTTTTTCCTATTAACGGATTAAGGGGTTACATCTATCTGAATGCTCTTAAAGCAGACATTTTTTCGGAAATTTTTTTTTATATGAAGAAGTAAAACAATCCTAATGCAGTTTTAAGGGAACATTATATACATAATGAGGAGTACAAAAACAATTTTTTTTTCAATTTTTTTTCCAAAATGGCGGCAGTACAGACGGTTGAAATAGAGGGTTTTTTCCTGGAGGAGGTCTGCGGCAAGATGAATAACATTTTTCCATCTGCACCTTGGATGAAATAAAAAATTTTTTCATAATGTACACTAAATTTGTCACAGAAGTACACATGATTTTTAAAAAATATTAATTTTTCGCAAGTTGACGTCAATTTGAACTTTTTTTTTCATTTTTTTAATCAAAATTTGACTTTTAAACGCTTATAAAAGACGTAATTGTTAATCAATCTTTAAAATCGTGTGTACTTCTATTTAAAATATATCTAAGAAACTACAGTTTGAATTTGAAGGCGATCGGATAAAAATTGCAAAAGTTATTCATCTTGCCAATTTGAAAAACATGGTTCCGCGAAGAGCGCCCTCCAAGTTCTGCTATAGATTTACCAAAATAAATATTCAAAAAAAGAGCTTGCTGATTCGTGTACCATTGGCAAAATTGCTATTAGGTTTCATTTTTGGAATTTTTTATAGCCGTTTATCCAATAAAACGAATTAAATAAAAAAAATAATTTCATTAAGATGTAACCCCTTAAATAGGTTTTTCCTTGATTCACGGACTTCTGTGTAGTTCTTCTATACAGAAGGCCGGTTATGCATTGACGTATTGCAATTTCGTGCCGCTCTTCGAGCTGCACTCGATTACAATACCTCTCACAAAGCTGTTAGGTCCGATTACATATTAAGGATGTTCACTCTAAAACTAGCGTATTGTAGAACAAATTCAAAAATACTTCAAGTTGCATGAAAATTTACCAAAACAATACAAAATCCCATGCACATAAGATAATAATATAATACTTCACTTGTATTTTTATTATGCAGTATAATCACTAAACATGAGCACATACGGCACAATAACATAGCTGCATCAAAATAATATTTTGCTTTAAGGACACATATTATGTCAATATAATTGAGGAGAGTTTTCTTATACAATTTTGTAATGATTTTTGTCGTATATCCAAAATATTGGCGTTTGCGGTAATTATAATAGTAAAGCTACCGTATTTTGTGAAGTATTTATACGGCAAACTTCATACCTTATATCTCCAAAACAATATCAAATCGAGATATTCGGATAACGTAGATCGATAGAGCAGATAAAAATATATAAGATTACTATTTTTTTTTTTTTTTACTTAACTACTTAATTATTTTTTTTTGATTTTGTGATGTACGACAGTATAATTGCGGGTCGACGAGTAGCATTTGTTTGTTTACAGATTTGATAATCCAATGACTAATATCAAACAAAAACTATGTAGCTCTTGACCAGAATTTTCCTAATTGTTGGAAAACTGTTGTTTGTGAAATTTCCCATACTTATCTCATTTTCACCAATTTCGGACTTGTTACACTTTGGAACTGAAATATGGAGTTGTTTAAATTTCGACTTTTTGCATCTTAGGAGAAAAGTACATTTAGGTGTACTAAATAAACCTTTGAAGGACACTAGAACTTTATATCCTACTAAAATAAGTACATATGGGCACCCTAATTATATGTATTAGTAATACGCATATTAAATATCTTCACATATGTACATAATATTATAATAATATAATGTATTGCGATATATTTCCAATTTTTTTATTTCCCTATTTTCTGTACAATTATTTTATTTTCAGAATCCAAAGTTCATTTCATTTTCCATGAACGAATTTAATCTTAATTCTTTTAATACAATTAATAAAACAAAATCTTCAAAAACACAACCCTCTCCAAACCTACATACGTATTGTGGTGTTTTAAACCCATGTCGTTACTATATACCTACATAGTACATATTTTTCAATATTTTAGATATTGTTAGGTATGCTTCTCCATAGAAATTAAAAATTGACGAGGAATAAATAATAAATCTGGATATCATTGAAACAAAGAAGTTAAAAGTAACTCAACTTTAACTATTTTAGCACGGTTCCTACTTCCTAATTTAACATACATAATATTAATATACGTACTACATGAAACAATATCTTTCGCCAATGGTTTTATTAACAATTCGCCAATTGTGTGAGTGGTTTTCCGGCAACTGCTATAATAGGATAACTTACTTCGTATGAAGTTTTGGTCGCATTTTTGTTGCCGTAGTTTGCGTTCACAAAATATCCTTTTATCTTCCTCCTTTTCATCCTTTTCATTTTAAAGTGATGTAATTTTATGCGTTCCACGACATGGAACTATTTGCTAATATCTTGGTACCTTGTTATAAATTGGGAAATATTAGAATGCAATATCAATAGATAAGCACATACTGAAAGAAAACTATTGTAAAATCTTTTAGAAATTGTATCAAGCTGTACTAAAGATTAGTAAAAGATTTTAAATTTCAAATGCAGTTATTCGCACGACGCGACAGTTCAGAACATTCTGTTGCTTATTAAATGGCTTTTTCCAAAATATTTATCGAAAATACCTCTAGGTTAATTTTTAAAAGTAGTATATTGTGACTTGAATAAAAATAATTTATTCAGTCAAATTGAACGGAAAACCGAAACAGAAAACGTAAAAAAGCGACTCAAAATTTTACACTATTATAGTGTAGAAAATAAGCTAAAATAGTTCAATATTTGGAAAAGTACCACTACAACATCGCGTGAAGTTCTTTTCTAAATATTTTGCATATTTAAATTATAAAAAGTATTTAGTGTATTTTATGGTTATTCTAAAATACTGCTAATATGGTTGGCTAATTTTGCGAAAACTAGTTTAACTTCCATACATAAAGTTTATATGTAGTATCTACAATGTAGCATTTTGTTAAAAATTTAACTTGTTTAAAATAGAGGTTAATAAACGTCAATTTTATAAGTTGCCACAAACAGAGTATGATTCCCATAAAGAAAATAATACTTTAATTTGGGTAACACAAAGAATCGCGAGAAATTAATCAAACAAATTTAGATCTTTAGCAAACATGACTTCTATAACTGGAATTGTTTGAGATTTATGAAATCACAAATTTCAATGATAAACAGCTTTCAAACGTATTTTATTCTGTTATTATGAATATTAAACAAAAAGTCATCTTGAAAAAAAATTCTTAAGAGCGCTTTATTTATATTTAATTGTCTCCACAGCAATTATGTTGTAATATTATAATAAAATTAAGTATTTAATCAGAAGTTTTAATCCGCTTAAATGTAAACCCAAAATTGTAAAATCTGGCCCCATCTTATACAAATGTGCCAACATTTTTATTATTATAGTTAAGTTAACAATAAGTTAGACTAGTCTACTATATTTTCAAGTTCCTGACCTTTAACTTGAATGCGAAATTATTCCGAGCATATTTATAAATAAATAGCATATTTTATAAGGAGGAAACAGATGACTCGTGGCAATTCATAATATCATCGCTTCTTTCCGAATAAAAATTATAATTTATTTTCACATAGTGTAAACAGAAATTGTTATATTTAATTAACATTATTTTAATGTACTTGACTGCCGACAATCCATTGCATTCACACAAAAAATTGGGTCTAAATGTTTAGTTTTGAATGATAAATCAAACATTCCTGAAATTTCAAATGTGTCAAATTTTTCGTCTGTATTTGTTACCTTCAATCAACCAAAAAAATTGGAGTTATGGTAATCGAAAATAAATTTCAATTTGAAAGTCCACATATTATGCCCATTGTTTCGCTACGCCGCTGATTAGTATACGTGATTTTTAACATTAATCGATCGCAATTTCAAAATTTTAACGTTTAAGAAGCTTACAAAATAATCTCCGTATTAAAATTTCAAATCCTCAAGCGAAAAGTAATTCATAAGGTTAAACACAGTCCAATTTTCACATTCTCAGAGAAGAGTTGGAATTGCCATTACTTTATATAAAACTTTAAAAGGATTTCTTTTCTTGTGTTTTTTAGTGTTTTTCTGATAGCACCGCACATATAAATGAAATCTGCCCAATTTTATATTTATGTCTGTGTTGCTACTTCACTGGAAAATATGTATGTAGGTATGTATGTATGTACATAATAATATGTTTGTTATACGAGATGGTAGTTCAAATTAAAATTTGATCAGCATATAAAATAAAATAATGGAAAACTGCCTAGCTCTTTTAGTTTACATTGAAACAATAACTTCAAAAATTTTTAATTTCAAAGCAGACTTTAAAAGTAACGCTAGTCGACATGGTATATACAGGCAGTAAAATTAATCCCGCCTATAAAAGAATGTGCTTTATCGGGACGATTCTCTCGACTCTATAGATAAAAAAACCAGAACTGCTGCGCTGTATCGTTGTCTGGATATGATCAATAGCAGAAAATTATTTTATTAAAATAAATTATACTTTTGTATTTTTAAAAACGATTGTAAAAATTTAAATAAATAAGGTGATTTATAATAATTATTAATAAATTGCCTTAATTAAATAACCCTTACAATAAAGTTCGAGCGATAATAGCATTAGCACCAAACCAAACAAATATTAAGAGAATTTAATGGTAAGCAAAATAATAATTGTGTACTAATACAGACGAACCACAAAATGGCACATTAGTTCTCAATTAAATTCGTTGTTTTTTACGTGATAAATAATTTGTGTGTTATTTAATTGCTAACACTTTTACTGCCGGCAACGGGAGACAAGGCTTTAAAAGTAAAGCAGCAGGCAAAACAAAATTTTTAAGAAACTAAAAATAACGAAAACAATACCTATACTAATGTGTTACTTTATAAAGAGGTATCTATATTGTCATGGGATTTTGTAAGGAACCTTATCTGTCCTTTATTAACTAATCAAACAAATGCTCCGACCAGCCTGCTCCTTTTGCAGAACACAGGATCCCAGGAGTACGTCCTTTAGGGCTTATTTCGACTGCCTTTTGAGCGTAAATAATTGACTCTTTTCTTTATGGCGATAAAAATGGTTTTATTTAAAGAAAATTTATACGTGCGACAATTTTCGCAATTAGGCTTATTTGTGTATAAATGTGTGGCCACTGATAACAAAATTTTATTTATGAGATCCAAATTTGAGCTAAATTTTGTTATCATTTACCACCGTGTGTATTCATGTGACAAAAAAAAATGTTTTTATAAATTTAAATTAATAAAGTTTACAAAAAAATGTTATTTTTAACGTGCTAACCTTATGTGCCGCACTCTGCAGAATCGTTGTTTTTCAACCCAAACTGGTAGACCACTTAATGATGCATCAACTTCAGTATCATACGCTCCTTCCGAATGTGGACGAAATATGTGAAGTTTTCTTGTGGTTGATAGAAGGTAAGTAATCTTGACTAACAAATTGAATACCTTATCAAAATTTCAATAATGGTGTAGCGTCCTTGTCGTTATTCCAACATGTGTCTCATTGTAAATTAATTTCTACTTTCAGCTCTTCGCTACTGAAATGTGATTGCGTGCATCCACAAAATAATGAACGTAAAAAGGACCAGAAAACTGATTTTTACTCAACCCTCAAAATAAATTCCAACAACCACACGACAGTGCACACCGCACTCTCCAGGGCCTCTCTCTTATCTTCCTTTCCTTTTCAAAACTTGACGAAAATTTCAACATTTGCAAGTTTTCGAAGTTATACAGGATGTTGCACAAACTTATGTTTTATTTTGTTTTTAGATTATTACTTGGAGCACTACACGAATATCACTGTTATCACAACTAACCAAACATAATTCAAAAATGTGTATAGTTGTGTTTTAAAGTATTAATATTTTTGCCTTTATAAATTTTTCTTAAACAAATCAAACCAGTTTGCGAAACATGAACAAACCAATGATCCCGATCTTGGCCTGTCGAGATAAACCCAACGAAATAACATTACATCTTTTAACCCCTGAAGAAATGTGGCTTTAGATGTATGCCACTGCCAAGTAATACAGATAAAGACAGTATTTCTTCATAAAATTCAAAAAAATTATTAACGATAAAGTAAGTCAAAAATAAAAATAATTCCACGTTGCCATAACAAAACTCAAAAATAAAATTATCTATTCTCCTAACTCTAACTTGTTTTCAAACATGTTATAAATTATTTACAAAATCTAAAATTTAATAAAAATTGTGCTTCAAAATAATAATTAAAATTCTAATGATTAAGGTAAGCAAAAATCAAATTTTAACCAGGCTTATTCTCAAAAAAAAATATTGTTATAAAATTTCTATTGACAAGTTTTAAACATCTATTTCGGATTCCGAAACAGATTCATTCTCATCTACATCATATGCATAGAGATTATCTAAGTGATATTTCCCTCTAAATTTATTAGTGTCAGGATATCTTAATAGATAAGTGTTTTCATTTTTATATAAAAAAATACGACAATATGTTTCAAAGATAATACGATAATAGGTTAATAGTTTGTAGATAGAATTCCAATAATACATGCAAATGTAATACAATTGGATTGAATTACTATTATACACAAAACATAATAATATAAATATTACCAATTAATTACAAATATAGTGAGTTAGGTACATTATGTAACATAAAGCTATTGATAATCTTAATATATTATGTAAATATGTAAATGATGTAGCTTTATTGAAATTATTTACACTTAATCAGTTATTAAGTATAATAAAAAATAATAAATCATTTAGAGTAAATATGCTCAAGATTCATTTGTAGGTCCTACTTGATTTATGTGTCGATTCTGGTTACCACCTATAAGTCTGAAATCCTTTTAAACTGTAATTTTAATTAAAGTAACCAATTACCTTTTAATGTTATTACTTAAAGTTTGAACTAAAGGAATGTACTAGAATCGTCACGTTATCCAGAAATATTAATCTCAATTTTTATTTCTTTGTGTATATTTTATTATGATTATGTATTAGCATTTTAGTAGTTTTTAATTTTTTAAAAATATTTTCAGGTATCGTGGATAAGAAGAAAAGATTATCACCTTCTGACCGTAGGGTTAACAACGTACAGCAGCGATGACAGATTTCAAGCAGTGCATTTACAGCACTCGGAGGTAAAATTCTCCTTTTTTACAGTAGAATAATTCTTATTAGTGTAAATTTAAATGTGTGCGTCATAGTTTTCCTTGATCGTTTATTATTTACAAAATAGGTTATTCAAACTGGATTTTCAATCACTCGCATGTGGTTAATCTTTGAATAAATAAATCCGGAAATCGGAAAATTTGGCACAATTTGATGTGATTATTTAATTAAAACAAAGTTACAGAAATAAATTTAACTTAATCGTTCAAGTTTACCTGTATGACCCAAAATACATACAATTAGATGGTGAAAGAGGACGTTAAAAATAAACGAGTGAAAATATAGCAGCTAACGAATATTTAATCTAAAATTTTTGTAATGATTATTCTTAAAAGCAACTACACAAGGTAAACATAATGGAACAATTGGAAGTGAATGAAAACAAATATTTTGCAAGGTTAGTTTAATTATTTAAGTAAAACGAAATAGTATCTACTCATCTCGCAGCTTTGTTTTTCTTAGTTGACGCTATATCAGTCTAATATAATTTCATCAAAACTAGATTCAAATTAATAACCGTTTATTAGAAGAATAGTGTAAATACATAATATATTATAATATGAATTATATAATAATAATCTTGCGAGGGTTATTTTATTAAAAAGAGCGTTGAAAGCTCACAAAGAGTTTTAACAGCGATACCATCAGGTAACTGTAACAATAACAGTCCAAATTACACAAAAATATTTGTATTATATAAAATGTGCAGTGGAAGGTAGAATTTAGGAAAGTGAACTGGTGTTGGATAATTTCGTAAGTGCCTGTATACAACAATATTTACCTGAAAGTTTAAATTTAGCAAGTTGGAAAGAAGATAAAGTCTCTCCTACATGTGCATTCGCAGATAAGGGGGCGAATAATTTTTGGTGTCCGATATTTTTGGACATTTTTGGATAAAATTTGGCGAGTATTGTTGATTTTTGGATGAGATAATCTCACAGTTGGTATATTGGATGCTGTATTATTGAAATTTCCGATATTTTTGATGGTATAATTAATTTTCTGAAATTAAAACGTATTACATGTTGATAAGGAAGACAGCCTCCATTTTGAAAGTGTAAATTTTGGTATGATAAGAAATTTTGTGATTTGGAATTACTTACCGTTTCACACCTGAAGATACTTTTTAAACTACACAAGAAGTTCTGTCACTACAAAAAGAAAAAACTACTACCGCTTGGATAAAATTAAGGCTTATCGATTGATTAAGAAAATTAAGTCGGAAGCACGAAGATAAGGCGATTGACTTCTGGTTGGCCTATGCATGCAAATACAGGATCCTACTTAATAACCGTGGTAGTGAAGATTAAAGGTCGGTTCACAAAAACTTTATTTTGTAAAGAAATTTTATTCAAAGATTTTTACAATTGTTCTTTTTTTAAATTTGATACACATTTTACACAAGTTGTTTTGAAGGTATCGAATTTAGGTAAGGGGACAAATTTGATCCAAATAAATAAAATTCCGATACTTTCAAACAAACACAAAACACAAAAAAACCTGAAGCATATGAAATTTATCATAGTGAGTAGGTACGCTGTTAAATAAACCTTTTTTTTGTCACCACACACGCATTTTATTAGCCGTAAGATCGTTTAGAACCCGCTCCTGAGAGGTCTAGCTCTCCGATTAGTTAAGTCAGCCGAGGCAAACGAAGGATAGAGAAGGAAGTTAGCTTGAGAACTAACGTTCCACTGTAGTATATTACACTATGTAATTTTAATAAATTGAATGAAATCAGTTAAACTATACAGTTTCAGATGTAAACGATATAATTAGAGTAATTAAAATATTTAATTATTTGACCTTTGTTAGAAGTGTTAGCTTTATTAGTACCTACCATTAGTGCTTAATTTATTAGTGACGATAAAAGAATAAACGCTGCCTTCTTTAATTTATTCATTTACAATCCTGCTGTGGTTTTCAGCATTTGGGTTGAGAAATGATTTTAAAAAATTGGTAATTATGTTCAGTAATTTTGATTCATCAATCATCCTGTTTTTGTATCACGTCGTTTTTCTGCGAATAGTACAAACTAGGTCCGTGACCTACAGGTAGTGCCGAAGCAAGGGCGTGGCGACCAAGTCATTTGCCTTAGGGTACGTTTATGTTGGAGCTGTGATAACCGCTAGAATCCGCGATACTAGCGAAGTAGAGAAAAACGAAACGATTAAGTATAATATGTGACTGTTTAACTATGTTGAAGCAGCGCGCAAGCCAATGATAATTCATAGAACAGCGATTAGAGCTAAGAAATTTCTTCACTCTTATCACTTATCACAGCTCCAACATAAACGTACCCTTAATAGGCGCCATCGGAAGGGGGCGCTAAACCTTGAAGAAATATAGATAGATGAAGAAAAAGAACTAAAAACAAAAAAAAGCTTATCACAATTCTGATTTTGAAAGAGTTGCAACTCTTTTGAGGCTGTCATAAATAATAAAACCATCATTTAAATTTAAAAATACATTAATTTACCAAACTTTTTATCCATATTTGGGCAAATACTATAATGGACAGATTCCCACCTCGATGGGAATCCTTCATCACTTTTACTTATTTTAAACATTTAATAAGTTCTATTCAAAATTCTATTATAATAAAGTATTAATATACATAAACTATCAGGATTTTAAAACAATTTCGTGCGTTTTCCACGAAAACTACCGCTAAAAAAGTTATATTTGTTGAACATAATATGAAGCTATTTCTGAATAAAACATTTTAGAAAGAAGGTTTTGCGAGGTTTGCTGAAGTAATTTAAAAATATTTTACTTGTAATGATTATTATATTCAATTAAATTCTGGATTGATTTAAGAGATCATCAAACTAATTTTAATTGCCAGAATTATTCACGTAAATAATTTTTTTTAAACGTCAAGAACAGTTAAGTTTATGTTTCCAACATACAAGATTACAGTTTCACTTTCAATTCTTTATCTAAAATGTACAGCTAGCACTTATTTTACCGTCAGGAAAAGTAATGTTTAACAACCAAATAGAATTTTAAACTTTATCAACTGATATCTGAATATGGAATATTAAATCGTATTTCAAATCATGTCGAAACGCTTGCATACATTTCGATACGTTTATTATTATGTAAATAACATTACTGTTAATTAATTTATTGTATAATAATATTATGTAAAATTTTCAAATTTTCTTAAACATTTTTTTGCGTTTCCTTCATAACAAATTAACTTTTGTACTCGTCTGTAATTTTTAATAATAATTGTTGATTTCTAATAAAACTTTTATTTTTAAACTTCTATTATAAAAACATCTAATTAGTTTACTTATTATGTATAAATACTTTTTCACGAAAACCTATATATTTAATTCTCATGCAATTAATAAAATAAAATGATATAATTTTCTTTAAAATCTCATTTTCATCGTTGTATTTGATATAAAGTGAATTTTATTTATTTTAATAATTAATTTACGTCAAATACATAAAAAAACGAGTTTTTAAAGAAAAATATCAATTTTTTATTATTAATTGACATCTAATTTACGTAGCCTTAATTGGTTGATGATGGAACTTAATGACAACAATTTTTAATGCAATGTAATATAATCTAAACCTTTGAAATAAAAGGTTTTCGCAGCTTTTTTGATTTATATTAGATAAATTGGGAAAATTTTAGATCTGAAATAGAAAAAAATATTAATATCAACCTACCCCTAAAACAAGAGTGTGATCCATTTGAAGCACTGCAACACATAAATACAACCATCCAGAATGCCACATGGAACACTGGATAGACAGAATTACCCCTGATGCTTGTACATCCGTTTGCACCCATACGAAAACCAAATGGAAGCTATACAAGAAGCAACAAAGAAAAGGCGAATGCTTTTGCAAACCACCCTGTAACAGATCCATTTCACCAGCGCCACCCATCGCGAATATTGGGTCAATTTTGGTATCGATCGTTTGTGTATCGTTTGTGTACGTTTGTGTATTAATTATTTTCGTTTGTGTTAGCATGGTTCGCAAAATATCTTACATTTTCAGTTGGGGCACTGGGGAATCGTTTGTGCATCGTTTGTGTACGTTTTATTATTATTTTCTTTTGTGTTAGCACCATTCGCGAAATTTTAAGGATGAAATAAATTAAGTTCGTTTCCCCATCGCACCCATTATCGAATTTTTGATGAATTATAGTGCCAATGGAAGTTATAAAAATAAAGAAAAGATAAAGCGACACTAAACCAGGGATATAAAAAATTGTATAATATACCGCATTTATTTGGAACACGAAAACCAGGGAAGTAAAAAAATTGAAAAATATACCGCATTTATTTGGTGCCGAAACCAGGGATATATGTAAAGTAAAACATTGTTATATATCGCAATATAGTTTAATACTCGTATTTGTAGTTGATTAGAACCCTATTTTCTAAAGATAAATCCAAGAAATGCAAACAATTTACCTATTTGATTGACAATAATGATTGGACTTTTAAGAGTGGCTGCTATACTGATTAAGTCATCGACATATAATCAGCTTTGATCGCAGAAAATGGTTCAGAAAATTACTTTTAATTTTCAAGGAAAAGTTTGAAGAAGGCACCTAATAGTCAAAAATGAGGATAATGCTGTCCCATATTATGTGCCTATGGCTAATCATTTATTTAGTTTTGACACCTCCGTGTCATTGAGGAAGGAAAAAAATAAACATCCTTTCTTTCTTCATTTGTGTAATTATTTATAGGTAAGCAGTAGGTACCTAATTTATTATATTGTATAGCTAATAATTTATATTATCCAACCAGTTTTAAATCCAACCATCCGAAATGAAAAATTAAATACAGGTAGGAGCAGAGAATAAAAACTAAGGAATTAGTAAGTAATAGTAAAAAGCTCTCGTGGGAAGAATTTGGCAGAAAGATGGAAAGAGACAAAACCCAAAACCAGAAAATGTGCTACAAAATAATGAAAAATTTGAGACAAAATAAAGAAAGCGCACTAAAACATTTAAAGGACAAGGATGGTTTAGTATTAAGGGACGAACTGAGCATAATGAGAAGGTGGAAGGAATATTTTGCCGATCTATTAGAGGCAGGTGAAAGAAACATGGACATACATAATGAAGTGGAGTCAGAAAGTTAAATCAACAAAATCACTGTAGATGAACTAAGGAATGCAATTGGAAGATTGAAAACGGGAAAGTCAGCTGGACATGACGGTATTAAACCGGAAATGCTAAAAAATATGGGGAATAAAGGGCTGTTGGAACTACACAAAATTTTCAATCTAGCATGGCGACAAGGTAGAATACCAAAAGATTGGGAAGTCGTGGTTATCCTACCGATATTCAAGAAAGGAGATAACAGAATATGCGCAAACTATCGAGGCATCTCACTATTGTGTACAACAGCTAAGCTGTATGAAACTATTTTGGAAGTAAGAACTTGTTGCGCAGGTCAAAAAGTTTAAATATCTTGGTACGATGATAGACAGTATTGGAAGCTACGAAACTGACATTAATAACTGAATCAGTTCAACTGCAAAGGTATTCCAAGCACTACAAAAAGTGATAATAAATAAAAAGGAAATATCAAAACAAACGAAATTGACCATATTTAAAACGATTTACGTGCCTATTCTAACTTTCGGCTGCGAAACATGGCTTCTAAATAATAGAACAAAAAGCAAGATACAAGCTAGCGAAATGAAGTACCTGAGAAGAGTGGAAGGAGTTAGTAGATGGGATCGAATTAGAAATGTCGACATTAGAGAGAGATTAAACATAGAATCGGCCCAGACAAAAATAGAAAGGCAGCAACTAAGATGGTTTCGCCATATCAATAAGTTGAAGGACGACATGCCGGGGAAGATGGCATGGCTAGCGAGACCGATAGGAAAAAGAAGAAGAGGAAGACTAACAAAGGGATGGAATGACGGTATACAACAGATCTTGAAAACTAAAGAAATTACCTGTGACCAAGCAATAAGAATCTCTCAAAACAGGAGCGAATGGCGGAGATTTATAATGGATAAATAAAATGTAATACAACCTCGACACCTTCGGGTAAAAAGAGGGTTTTGATTATAAATAAATATATAAATTCACAAAAATCTACATACATAATATATTTAAAATATAATCTAGGATTAAAATTTTACAAATAATACATAAATAGCAGCAATACATTATTTTAACTTGTAGAAACATATTCCAACAATCTATTAGTAACAACAGTTAATGCTATACTACTTATTTTTCCAAATTCATTATTAGAAAATAGTATTAAATCTACAGTTTGATATGGAATTCTTAACTATCCTATATTAAAATATGCGAATTTCGATGTAGTTTTTGGAATTTTTGTAGCTCATCGCTTCTTTATTTATTATCTTCGTATGAAAATATCAAGTCTTTCTATTACAAGAGATTATCGAAATAATAGAGAAATCCGTCAGAAATTGTATTTAATGAATAATTAAATTCATACTGAGAAAATATAAAATGTAATTTTTATGTTACACTGAGTAAATATAAAAGACATTAGAGCTAAGATGTGTATGTCTATTATATGAAAACTTTATACTAAAGTCTTTTTTTAATGATAATTCACAAGTATTTTTTTAAATAATAGAATTTAGGCGAGTAATAGTACATTATGCACCAAGGGAATAAAGTGATCCTTTTTTGGCCTGAGGGTAAAGGTTTGTTTGCACGAGGCGTAGCCGAGGGCAAAAATTACCCTCAGGCCAAAAAATTCACTTTATTCCCGAGGTGCATATCGTCTGCTTACTGCAATAACCAGGTAACTGACATACACATATTTTTGCGAAATAACATTTTGAAAGTTCGACAATTAATAACTGAGCAGGATTGGTATGTATTATGTTGTAGTTAATTTCTAAGAAGGATCATAGCTTTAGCAATGTCATAATATACTTTAAATTAATATGTAATATAACGCAAGAAACTAAACACGGTGGTACATTTAACTCATTTATGAAAATTTTGCAGTTACTTGGTTATCGCAGTAAGCAGACGATATACTGTTTTTTGCAATTGCGGGAGGTAAAGTACTCACTTCGACAATAATTACGAAATTTTAATTAAAATTTGTTCAATAAAGCACGTGGTTGATAGTACCAAAGTAAATGAAGCATAGTTGGTTATATTATTATTGCCAACTAGAATTTTTTCACTAAAAATTTTTTCACTAAAAGGTACTAGAATGGTTCAGTTACATTTGTGCCTTTGAAGGAATAAGACGTGTTAAAAGGCTAAAACGTTGAAGTCGTTGACCATGTGGTCGCAGTATTCTATGATCAAGGCGGTCACCAAATTAGAAAATAAGATTGACATCGGCAATTTCCACAAGTTATCCGCTTTTATGAAGCGGAAAAACGAAGGATATGTTCCGAAAAAATTGCGCGTCGTAACCTCTGACCACGTGGTCAAATTTTGAAAAGAGGCGCCTCATGAGAATTTTTTGGTAGCTAAAGTAAGTGCTTTTTATTTATTTCACTGTAGGTTGCACTAATATTGGAATCACAAATTACGGTCAAGTTAACATAAATATAAATGTTACAAAATAATGAGAATTAAATTGATAATAAAATCTGGTGACTTCTTTTTTGCCCGGCAGTAACTTCTTTTTTACCCGGCAGTAACTTTTTTTTCGCCCTAGGGCAAAAAAGTACCACTTTACACCCGCAAATCGGGGTCTAAAGTGAGTACTTTAGCCCCGCAATTGCAAAAAATTATATAACTTACTTATGTGTTAACCGTCACATCTCATACTGCAGTCAGAATAAAAAATAACAGGAGTATTAATTAAATTGGTAATATGTACTCATATAGGTTGAAATTTGTTTTGCTATGGAGCCCTAATTAACCCACCTGTTTTTTGCGGAACCTCATCTCAACAATAAAAAAGTAAATAGACAATAATTTAATTTTAAAAATCCCTGACAATTTATTACTTGTTTATTTATTTAAAATGTGAAGAATGACATTTTTTTACAGTTTTACGTAAAAAACGTTGAATACTTTCGTATTACGTTGAGTACGTAGATCTGGAGAGGTAGATTATATAGAGATTATCCAGAGCAGAGTGGTTTGTCTTATTCCAGGCATGGATGATTTTAATAGAGTGGCCTTAACAAGGCCATTGCTAGTACGTGATTAACCTTCAGGTGATTCTGAAAATAAAGCGTAATTTCAAAGCCGGGAGAGGGGGCAAGCTAGGAATGGCTTTAAATGTTTTTAGTGCGCGCGCTCCACCATTGATTGGGTTGAAGAGGGAACAACCGCGATACATGTGAGCCCATGGTATGCGCCCATATATCTCAAGCATTCTTGCTAAATGGGTACATGAACACATAAGAATTAATCAATGTTTAAGTTATTTATAATATTAAAAAGTTAAGTGTACCTACCATTTACTTTATGCATTTATTTTATTTTTGATTGTAAATATTTATTTTTGTCATAAAATAATTCGGTCGGTCGGTAATTCATTTACGCCCGGATTCATAGACAAGTATTAAGTTCTAAGTAAGGCATTTCGCGCCGATTTTGTTTTTGTTACAACTTTATTTACTCGGTTGTAAGGGTCAATATATAAAGCTAAGTATTAAGTATCAGTAAGGCTTTGTCTATGAATATTGGTGTTAATGCAATGTGTTCATCTGGCTTTATTTGAACTTAGTGATACATTTTAGCTATATCGCCAGACACTATAAAAGGATGCTGTCTGAACCTTAAAAATATTGAAATGGGATCGTTTTGTATGGTTGGACCAACAAACTTCAAAAATAAATAATCTAACTTATGAAAAATAATAAATACAAAAATAATATTTCCAATATTAAAATTTTATTATTCTACTGTTTTGTTTAATATGTTTCCTATATTTTACAATATAATATAACTTATTAAATTCAACAGTGATTTTTAAGAAAGTTTTCTTTTTAAATTTATTTCTCCGAAGATAGAAAAGTAATAAAAAAAATCGTCGTAATGTTCATTAAACTGGATATTTAAAAAAAAAGGTTACAATAAATATAACATCCATGAATATCATCAATAACAATGGTAAACAACCTGAGGGTGTTTCTCCTGAAATTGACAACAAACTTCGCTGCTGCGAACGAGAATGCTGAACATGACAGTGTTGGGATGATTTTATAATATTTTATATTTTGTAACAGTGAACCATGCTGCTTGCTTCTTTTTAGATTTTTAATATTTCTTCCTTTGTATAGTCAGTTTTACTATTTTTTTTTACATTTTTCATTTTTGTGCTTTGGTGTTTCTGGCTGCTATCCTGGATGAAAGCAAATCGGTGAATGCTTTGTTGCATTAAAAACAATAAACAATTAATTTTTATAAATAAAAATATTGCATTACGTTGAAACAGTTCATAAGGATGCATTAAGAAATTATAATTTCAAAATTTTCTTTTCGTGTGCATGAATACGATTTTGCTATAGAAATGATTACAAGCCGAAGACGAAAGTCGATTTTTCAACGAAATTTGCCGTAGTAACATTTTTTGTGACGGAGGTTTTCCTCCTAATGCTAGTTTTTCCAGTTCGATCTTTTTATGTCAATGTCAAATGTCATTGTTGCTGTAAAGTTAGTTGTTAAATGCTATTAAACTTGAATCAGTAATTTAAATCTTATTAAAACGAATAATTACCTGTTTAAAAAACCTTTTGCAGTTACTAATCGATTTTGATTAACGTTCTAGGCCACATATATTAGTAAAACCAAATTAATCTACTATTTTTAATTGTTATAATAGTAAGTTTAACTTACATAACGTTTACAGCTTTTCTAATTAATATCCCAGGTTTATCTGACGAGAATCCGAAATTCGAAACACACTTGCTCGACCAAAAGGTGTCATAAACTATCATCAATTAATAGTTTTTCAACTTTTACTTAGATGGTCTGTAATACTGCTTGAACTGTATAATCAGCGACATTTTCCTATTTGTATTAAAAAACTAAGTAACTTACCTTACAATTTTAACTGTTTTCTATCTAAATAGAACAGTGACAACAGGTAAACTGAGTTTATTTAAACATGACATTGCAAATAACAACATTACTTTGACTACTAATTCAGATATTAACACTATTAGAATTATTTATTGACAAAGTAATTTCAGCAGCAACAAAAGGCATACCATAAAATTGCGTATTACAGTACAAATTATATGTTTCGTGGCGAATCAAAGATGTAGAAATAACTATCAAAGAATAAAAATCTGTATTTATTATATAGATATAAATAGTAAGCAAAACTCGTAAAATTGAAGAAACTATGTCTAATTGCCAACAAAACTATTAAATCAGCCAATTGTCACTAGCTAAATTCTAGGAGAATCTAGCCATCTAGGAGAAGCTAAGAAAGATTCAACAACCTTTCGTAGGCGGTGGCTAATTTAGGATCTTCAAGTAAATCTTAAGTTACTTTCATTAAATGTCGAAGTGAAACGATGTTAAATAGAAGTCAACTGAAATAAATCAAACTAATAGCGGGAAAGTCGTTTATTATCCCAACACTGATAGCAAGATCGTCAAAGATAACCAAAACACAAATTAAGGATGGGTATTTCACTTGAAGACCAAAGTCTCCTAAAACAAACATTCATCTAATAGTATCCATAATAATCTGTATAGATACCTACTGTATTATTATCTACAGTAAATATAATTAGAACTACCTCAGCTATAAAATAGTTTAAAGGTACTCTTGTAATGAGGATAACAGATAACAGTCACAACTTATCAAATATTTCTTGTGTCAGGTTCCTTCAATAAATTTGTTTGGATTCGTTAATCAATGCACTTCAAAACCCGATCGAGTTCCCAATAAGGCAGTAAACACATCAAAGTTTGTCAAAATCAACTATACCGTGGAGTTTCTAATGCTTCCAATAATTGAGCTACTTTTTGAATCAAAAAGCAATAAATTAATCTGAAATTCTGCAAACGTAATCTGCTTCAAATACATTTAATTAAGTATTCAATGTCCCAGGATATCTTTGCAAATAGAGATTCATCCCAAGTTCCTTGATGACGCGCAACACTTTTAATTGTTATCCTGTGCTCTTTATTTCAAATCTATTGACCCTCGGTCGCACGAAAATCGAAACAAAACGTTCAAAGCTTTAGTTTAGCTAGGTAGTTTGCTAACCTGAGTTTAGTGTGACAATAATCACAATTAAAACTCCCTCATTTCTAACGAACCTGTATATGTACGTATTCCTACGGTATTGAGTGCCTCCATCGAATCGCTGGGGATAAAATAATCTCGTACCTAATCGTTACAAAATACTTAATTAAATGATATTAATAAATACCTGTCCATTGAAAACCAAAGAGCAACGATATCAAAAGTTTGTAATAAGCGAATTGCATTCATCGATTGTCGGAATACAATTAAGGCAGAATGCGCAAATTACAATGTGAAAACTATGTTACCACCTTCTTTTTCTACTTTCCAAGTTCCTAGTTTAGGACTACGTTCTGTTATTACTAAGCGGTGTACCAAATTTACACTTGGCACTCTTGGTTCTTTGAGCACTTGCATATGTACACTCTAGTAGGATGCTAACCTGGCTGGATGCAAAGCCCATAGGAGGAAATAAGCGATAAATCACAACAGTGTAGTCGGCACGACTGAGCATCGAACTTCGGTCTCCCGCTCCGTAGTATGTACATAGATAAGCCTTATCTCCACTGTGCTATATTGCAATTAAAATTAAAATGTTACAATTCTGTTGCATAAATACATCGATATTTCTAAAAGAAATGTGGACACACATTTAATTAACTAAACAAATAACAAAGAACTTTTACAATTACTGCTGTCCTAAAAAAATTCATTAAATTTACTAATAACACCACAAAGTGACATAGGAAATCCTTTGGAAAAACGCTATTGTAATAAATTTAACACAGAAAAGTAATAATCTAATATTTTAGGAAATATTGAACATTCCTATTTAGAAAACATACAAATAAATTCCAATATTACAGAGACATATTATAACGCAGCAATAAACTTAAATGAAGTCCAGGTCGAAATAATGTTCACAATTTATTTATAAAACACCTCCCTCCATCAGCTCCAAAAGAATAATAAAATTGTTTAACCTTATATGAGAGAAAGTTGTATTTCTGGTTTTCTGAAACCTAGAAGATAGTTACAGATCAATACCCTAAAATTTTGCATCTGCTAATTAATTCATCTACGATTTTAGAAACTGAAAACCTTCTTGAACCGGGCCAGTGTGGCTTTAGAAAACATCGTTCGACCGTAGATAAATTTAGAAAATACCAGATTAAACAGTTTCGCAAATGGCAAAAAAGGATTAACAGTTTTAACATATTGAAAGTGTTTACGAACAAACATACAAAAACCTTATTCTAAAATTTCTGTTATTAATACTTATGTTATTAATATGTGATCACAACCAGAGTTGGGGTTTTTGATAACAATAACCGGTTGATAACAAAAATGAAAAAAATTTTATTGGTTATTTATTAGTATCTATCTACAATAAATAATTAATAAGACCAAAGCCACATTAAAAAATCGGCCATGTAGACATCGTATTAACTTGATTTTGTTTATTATTTCCGCAATTTTCAACGGATTTCCACCGTTTTCAGTTTGAATGAATTCCCATGTAAATATTGCCGACGTTTACAAAACGGTCAATGCTTGCTTCGGTAGTGGCATACCGACCATTGGCATACAAAGTTGGGGCCAAACTTGGGCCATTGCCATTTGCCAGCCTATAGCACATGCTCAGTTTAAGCATTGGCATACAATGTCGATTGTAAATATTTTCTGGGATCTTATCAAATAAGAAATAGAAATAAAAATGTATTTACAACATTTATTTATTTATAATTTTAAAATTTTTTATTATGATAATATTATAAAAAATGGATTAGCAGTTTCATCTTTCCGATTGTATATATCCAATTTTATACATGATTTTGTTTAAAAACGATAAATTTTTATAGACAAGATAAATTTATACATAAATTCAAAACGACGACTTTGAATAACGAATATAAACGTGAATGAACTTTTAAACTGTTAGAGCCGACTAAAATATTTCAAGTGCATTGAGCGTGAATTGCAGCGATTCAGTCGGAAGGAAAGACTATTTCCTGCAGAATGGAACGTATTCGGGTGCAAAGAGGAAAAAGCGGTGTGCTACATATGTGATGAGCTAGTAATGGGCATGAAGAGGCTCTTGTGTTTCAAGCTAAGTTGAAGTTAGTTCTATTAGCATTTAAACAATGAATACTTGAATATCCGGGCCTATTACTTGGCCAGAAAAGTTTCATGCGTTTGAAATATTTTCATTTACATTTAATTTCTAAGAATCCTAATTTTGATTAATTTGCTGATGTAAAGTCAACAAAAAAACGTTTTTCCAAGTTATATGACATTAATATAAAATTATTTTTATATTTATTTTCTATTAAGTTGTAGATACTTACTTAATGTTTATTCACCGAAGCTGCGTAGAAATACAGCTTGATTAAACATAAACCCAAAAGCAGGCCTGTAACAGACCGATATAACAATAAAAAACATGTAATTGCTTTGGTTTCTTAATGAATTGATCTTATTTTTAAATTTTCCTATTTACAATTTGTTAGATTAAAAAATCTGAATTAGAAAATCAATGTTTCAACAAGTTAAACACATTGTTCAACCTTTTCTTATTTACTTTTATTGGTATAACATGAGGAAAGCTGACTTTGTTAAACCAGTAAGTTAAATTTGCACCTTGTGCAACAACGGAATTAATTTGTAGTAATTTAAACGAATTTTATGTTTAAACAAGGTTTTCTTGTTTCAGGATTGGACGTTACAAATAAAATATGTACAAACTAGAGACGCCGGTTTATACGAATGTCAAGTTTCTTCACATCCACCAACAAGCATCTTCATTCAACTTAATGTAGTAGGTTAGTATTTAACAGTTACACAATAATTTATTTTAATTATAAAGATTATAATATAATACTTAATACCATTGTGCCGTTGCTACTTGTTTCAATTTTACAATATTTAATTTCGAATTTCAAATTTATAATTCGTATTCAGAAATTACTATCTAGAACACAGCTTCACTCTTAAAAATGAATGATAAAGCACAATAATTATGTGCTTTTGTGCAATTATTCCTTTTTATTTTTTATTTTGTGCTAATAATTTAGTATTTTATTGGCGAATTTTGTGCTCCAATGATATTTTGGTAAAAATACGTACATCTTTGTTAAAGGTACCGAGTTTACTTCAAGTACTTGGTCTCCAAAAAAGATTTAAAAAAAACGATAAACTATAATTATTTTATGCTGATTTAGACTCATTGGTAGATTCATGGAATTATTTAGCACTGTAGGTTTTCTGTGAAATATTTTTCCAACCAAAATCATTAATAGGGGCGGTGTGTGCGGGTTGGATCATCGATCGTAAAACTTATAGGCTTTTGGGACAGGTAGTACTGCTTATCATGTTGTGCTATATATTTTATTTTACAATCTTATCTTTAGAACCTTCGACATTTGAGAATGTTTTACAACTTATACCCGTTTTCTTCACTCATTGATATACTGCTGACATCTTGATCGTAGTATATACCGCCGACAAAACAAATTTTCTTATCTATTAAAATGTAGGTTATAAGACCGACAAGATGAACTGACATAAAAGGACCACGTGATGATTGTTACACATGCTCAATTCAATGTTGCCAAATGTATTTTTAAGATATTTACAAAAATTTGTTTTGTCGGTGGTATATACCACGATCAAGTTGGAATGAAAAAATAGAGCTTTAGAAAGAGAAACTTAAAAAAAGGGCGTTGACTTTTTAATATCAACAAACTTGAAATGTGTTTGACGACCACAGAAAATATAAATACGTGTACAGTACAAAAGAGTTCACCGCTGCCGAAAATGTGATATTTCTTTGCACTTTCTGGGTAATAATAGCTGGTATGCATTTTATATTTTTCCTTGACAATTTAAAATGCACATTTTATTTGTAGGCAAGTAATCGTCCTGTGCTGATGAAGTTGCAAGAGAGAAATCGTAAAACTTACTCTAAAAAGAGTTGGTCTTTCCCCACCAATGGGAAAAGACTGATAAAAGACATTTTTTTAAAAAGACTTTCTTAACTCTCTTAACAACAATATGTTTAATGCTTATCTTGCCTTTTTATTGACTAAAATTAAAAACATTTGAGGTTTTGATTAAATTAAAAATTAAATTAAAACCAAGTTTTTCTTTTCCATTTTTCTTTATTTTGTACAAAAACTTTTACAAATATATCAAATCATTTTTTCTGTTAGCAAATTTAATATACGGCATCTTTTGTAAGTTGTAAATTTAATATACTGCATCATAATATGATTTAATTATATTATAATTAAATTATATGGGGATAAAGCACTAAATCAGCACAAAGTTATAGTAGATAAAATCATTTTTTTAAATAATAATTTTTGCGAAGTAGAGTTGCTAGATTAATTGCAATCAACTCTGCAGCGCCACTAAAGATATATTTTTACAGCTTTGTACCATTAGATTATATTAGCGCAATATATTTGCCCATTATTTGCACTTCATTTTTAATTTTGAATAGTTTTTAAACGTTAATACTGAATTATTATACTATACGCAAAAATTAGTTCTTAAATAAATTAAATGTCAAAATTTATGTAGGTAAATACCTAGACTTATCAAATAATAATAGGCATTTACGAAAATTGATCTGGTAGATGAGCGGTACATACCGCTTTCACCGCTTGCGTTCGAAAATTCAATCGGTAAATTTTAACCGCGTTCGGAAATGGTACTAAATCTACCAGGTGCATGTACCAGATTAACCAAGGTTAACCGTTTCTGGATCGACAAATTTAGTTGGTACATCATTCACCGGAGGTTACCTAACCTATCTTTTTTTAAAACAACAATTAATATTATTGTATTTGTATTACAATGGACAACATAGCCGAGTGTCGCGAGAAGCGCTACATTTTCAACATAATTTTTAATGCAAACACGTTTCCTTTTTTTTATTATTACATTTTGGATAGCAAATTCCAATAATTTATTTTCACTTTTACTATTCAATAGCTCAGTAACGGCTGTTATAACAGCCACTACAGTTTTGTTTTTATCATTCGACATTTTAATCACAAAATATACTGAAAATAAACTTTGAGGTTATGTGCAATCTACCAGTCTACCAGTTGGTAGATAAAATATCGTTCGGAAATTATTCGACCTAATCCATGCACCAGCAAACCAGCCGATTACCGAACGGTTAAAGGTAGATATCTACCGGTGCAATTTTCGTAAATGCCTAATATTAAAGCATCATTTTAAATGTAAATTGAGATGCTAAATATAGTAGGCTAATATTCACCTGTAATTTTTTTTAGCGTACCTCGAGAGCATTGGTTACCAAAACCAAATTTTAAAAAATATATACAAAACCGCGGAAAGTTTCTTCTTATGCTCCTCTTTCTCGCTTTAGCCTCCTTCTCGATTGCTGGACATGATTGGGTTGCGCTCGATCTTCTACGCTTTCTTCCTTCAAAAGTACGATAGAAAACGATTAAATATTCTAAAGGAGCAAAATTTAAGCTTTCTTTTGAGGCGAGGATGAATAAAATCTGCCCAACGGATGCTTCACAATTTAATTTTTAAAATCGACCTTTTGATGTTAAATTTACTAATTTAAGTACATTAAGTACAAAAGCATTCACTTCACGGTACTAATACGCTACGTATATACGGGCAATCCGAATTTAAGTGGAGAGAGAGAGAGAGCATGCTTCGTTCCACATTTGCGCTCAGAGCATTGTTTTAATAAGCATAGGGGTTGTGAAAACTGCGTAGAGCTGTCCGAGTGGCAGCGAGGGTGTGCGACGGGTAGGTTTTCACTGTCCCAGACATTGTCAAATCTCGGATCCTAGTATTCGAGTTGTGTCGCGCTCCACCCCCATATCGGATCCAGGTTAAATGTTTCCACAAAACCCTTTTGTAGCACACATTTTCCCAGCGGTCGCATTATTCCAGAAATATTATGTACTTTATGGTTTAAATAATATTTAAACTAAAACCAAGTTAAATAAACGCTGAAGTATTTTTAAAATTGTATTTATTAGACACAATAAGGCGTTTGTGTGGGTAAAATCTTGATTTAATTGTAACGTTTGTTTATTTAAACTCGAAAATGAAAGCCCCCGCTTTCGAAATATCGTGTCTAATAAATACAATTTTAAAAATACTTCAGCGTTTATTTAACTTGGTTTTAGTTTAAAATATTATTATAATTTGTCACAAGTTACGAATTCTAAAATTTATATAATATGGTTTAAAAGCTAGCTTTGTGTAACTGGAAAAAGCATAAAAAAATTCCTATGCGAGCACTGCTATTATTACGCATTTAATTAACACCTAATAAGTAATCCCACCATGTTATTATTACTAAATTTAATTTGAAGCATGAAAATTTTCATAATGGTTATAATATGTATATTAGAACTTCATACTTTTACCAAAAATTAAGTCGGTACGTGTTCATTACCCAATTTGGTGGGTCAATTGGTTTGTAGAAATCAGTTCTCTACTGTGATCATTACAATTCAGATTAAAAAATTAGTTAATTTAGTCTAGGAGTAATAATCAATCGCGTTAAATGACTCTGAAAGTTATAAATTATTTTCAAATTTGTTGATTAAATTCATTCCACGATACGTATCTATATTGTGAAATTACTTCGATTATGTCAGCAGTTCTATTTTTGACCATTTCTGCAAATCAATCGGCATAAAAAGTATGAAATTGTATAGAAGTTGAGGTAATTGTGTAAAGGCACGTCAAGTAAACCTTTCGATGTTATTTAAGCAAAATTAATAATGATTTTCAGTTTTTTTTTCATAACTTTTATATCCACCAATTTATATGAAATCACTTATTTTTTTTTCAAACTTCACAAAATAAAATTAAAAACTATTCTGTTCTAAACTAGGTAATTAGGAGTCATATTATTATAATACAGTAAACTCGCGAAATAGTGTTACTCGAAATAGAAGCATCAGTACCACGTGACTACCACTATATCGTAACATGTAGAAATGTCTCGCTCCAGACTTATTCTATAATCATAGTCCACTGCATTTAGTCAAAAATAGACCGAAACTACGGAGTAATTCAAATAGAAGCAAATACATTTTTTACGTGTGTTTTGCTGTCCTAAATAAAAGTAGCAAAAGTCCCGAGGATGGGGTTGTACGCTTAAAATTTGGCAACGTTGTAAAGGGCTGAAATTGGGTCCAAAAATGATTTTTTGCGAATATCTCAGTTTCCATCGACTCTAAGATAAAAATACATCAGAGCAAAAATAAAGGTAAGGAAATTGTCTAAAAGAAAGGTCGAGGGTAATTTTTTTTGTATAAGCGATAGTTTCTATCAAAACATCGAATGAAAAGTCATATAAACTATATAAGTTCTGACCGTAATTAACAAAATTAATGGCTTAATACGAAATCTGCAATTACTACCTAAATTTTAGATATTCACAAAATAATTTTGATGAAAATCGATTTTCTGATTAATAAAATATTGTATTTTTTAATACAAAAGATCTATTCAAATCCTTAATCTATTTTTTGGAATGGAATGCCATTAAACACAAATAATTTAATCGTAGATAAGCGCTTTGGAAACACTGGTACACCTGTGAGGAAATGTAAACTATGCGTTGAGATAATAGCATTCTTATTATAAACAAAACGGTAACTCATTGTTTACTATGAATCTACCGAATCGTCGGTTTGATTAATTTGTCAGTATATCGGTTAGTTCGGTATAGCATATGGATGTATTTCTGCAGTATTCGCGAATGTGATTCTACGTAATAATGAGTGGAAATTGTTTTATATGTGATAAATCGCTCGACGAAACACCTACCGCCAAAGTTGATCGTGGATTGGATAAGTTAATTAGTGCTAGTGTTGAGAGAGGTGATGGAAAACACGAACAATTGGGCAAACTAAACTCCTGCACGATTCATGTTCAATGCCGTAAAGACTACACTCGTCCATCAAATATCAAGGCGGCCAAGAGAAAAAATGAAAATACAGAACCCCCTGCGTCGCGTTGTTGATTTCTTTAAAACAACGAATGAGATACATCCAACCGCCTTTCGAATTTAAAACCTATCGTATTATTTGTGGAAATGTGACCGACGAAGAAGCCGAGAAAAACAACGGAAAGACTAACGCAAAAGGATTCACCATGTCACAACCCTCAGTTGCAAAAACAGTATTTTGGCACTAGCTAACAAAAGAGGCGATGATTGGGCAAAAACTGTTGAAAATCGTATAAAGTTTAACACAGATTCAGTTGCAGCTGAAGCTAAATATCATGCAACTTGTTTTAGCAGCTTTAACTTGCCAGTGTCGGAGAGAAATATGGTAGGTCGTCCTGGTTGTAAAAATGTTCTAACAGCAATGGAAGAAATTTTTTGTTTTATTGAAAATAATGAGGACTCTCAATTTACATTAACTGAATTGAAAGAAGTACTGACTGATTATTCCAGCCATTAGAACTTCAACCAGATTTGGATAATGTCACTTATGTCATCGATGGGGGATTTCTTTTGCACCGTGTTATATGGCATCATGAAACTTATGGTGCTATTTGCCAAGCATAATGTTAATTACGTACAAAAGCACTTTGGCTCAAACTTCATTATTGTCTTCGATGGTTATGAAAATTCAAGGAATAGTGTGAAGGCTATGGAACAACCACGCCGGTCGTCAAAATATTCATCTGTTGATATCAACTTTTATGAGCAGATGGTTGTAACTGTGAGCCAAGAGAAGTTTCTTTCAAACAATCAAAATAAAATCAGATTGATTTCGATGCTGAGGGAAAAGTTTGTAACTGGTAGTTTCATTGTTGAACATGCTGAAGATGATGCTGACGTGTTAATAATTGAAACAGCAATTAAGGCGTCGAATAAAAATACCACAGTTATTGTTGGGGAAGATATCGATCTTCTTGTAGTTTTGTCGGCCCGAACACCTATCGACAAAGAAATTTTTCTTCTTAAACCAGGTAGAGGAAAGGTCGCACGAAAAATTTATTCTTCACGAAGCTTCGATCAATACAATGACATTCGAGATCAAGTATTATTTTTGCACCCATTCTCTGGATGTGACACCTCGAATTACCTTCGATTACCTCGTATAATACACGTAATGTATTTATAGAACTAAACGATTAAAAGCATAATGAATAATTTTACAACACTTATATAAGTACTACAGTCGTGGAGTAGGCCCACAGGGAATACCACGTTTTAAAAAAAACGCGCCTAGTACTCAACCTCAAGGGTGGTGTGGAATACAGTACTTGAGTTACCTAAAATATCAACTAAGTTCAAATTCAATCCAGGATTTTGACACAAATGATTGCTTATTCGAAGAACTGGCCCTCGACCTTTCTTAAATACATTTTTGTTACCTTTAATTTTACTCTGATATAATTTTATCGTAAAATCGATAGATACCGAGATATTCGCGAAAAATGATTTTTGAGCCCAATTTAACCCAATACAACCCCATCTTCGGGACTTTTGCTACTTCTGTTCAGGACACCAAAACACACCTGAAAAAATTTTATTTGCTTCTATATGAATTATTCAGTAGTTTTTGTCTAAATGCAGTGGACAAATAGTATCTTTTACAATCGTAATCATAGTTCTTTATCTAGGCGTTTAAATTTCAGTCGACGCCGAATCTGAAAGTTGCACATATTCTAGCATTTAATTTAAAAATTAAGACGTTAAATTTAAAATTAAACTATAGAGTCCAAGAAAGTTGATTTTATATAAAAGTTTTATTTGATTCATATATTATTCTAAATGTGGCTCTGCATGTTTAACATTTTATTAGTGGTTTTTCGTATTTTCGTGAATTTTTTGAGTATTTTTATGTTAATATAAAACTAAACTTAAAGTGCGACAAGTTATATTCTATCATTAATTTGGGCATGTAGACTTATGTTTTTTGTAATAGTTTTAATAATAATGTGTGACAACGATATGAACTGCAATTCTGCATTTCACACAAGTTTAAAGAACTTGTGTTCTGTTAATGTTTTGAATGTATAACATTCCGAAATAAGAGTATCACTGATAAATAAAAGTCAGTAGTCTTTTAGCAATTAACAAGAGTGGTTAGATATCATTGTAGTCGAGTAGTTGTTTTTTTAAACTAGTTTATAAGCTTGTGTTCTGGAAATTACCAATAATTGTTAATAAATTTTATAACCTTTTTTAAAAAAGGAGTTATTATTTACCAAACTATTACTGGCGCAGTCGTACGGATACGTATTTTGACCAATTGTTGGAACAAAAATCGTCCTAAAATTGGAGAAAAACCACAAACTGCAACGGACAAAAATCGCCGTAAATCCAGCGAGAAACGGGATACAAGTGGACAAGCATCGCTGCGAATATCCTGCTATCGTCTCAGAACATCGAGGAACAATTAGTTTAAGAAAACGTTTATCGAAGATTTGGAAAGTGGACAAAAATCGCCGCCAACATTTCACGAAGACGACTAGCTTTAAGAAAATATCAAATAAGAAGATTGGAAATTACAATTAGATACTATTAAGAAGTTCATACTATGAAAATACAACTGATAATATTTATGTGAGTAAGCTCAAACTTTAACCTACTAACCTACATTTAATTCAAACTAATTTTATTTAAGTATCCTTATTGATTTAGTCATATTATTATATAAATAATTTTAATTAAACAATTTAAATTTTACTTTCAACATAATATTTAATAGGCATAATTTGATTATCTTTATTAATTCAATCGCGTTATTATAAATAATTTCAATAGCAAGATTTTTAATTGCGAAACTTTATGGAAGAAATTTCCCAATTAATTGATAAACTAAATTTAAACGAAAACGTAAACGAAAATTTAACAGAAATGACATCTCCACTTCTATTACCACACAATTATCAATTTATCCGATTATACTTAGATACCATACCTTGTTTTGACGGGAATCATAGCTCAGTTAATATTTTTGTTGATGCTTGTGAAAATTTTTTGGCAACATTTTATAATTTTGAAAAGGAAGATGATCAAATAAATCAATTTTTAATAAGAGCAATTCTAGGAAAATTGAAAGATAGGGCATTAACGTTAATTGGAAACCGATCAGAATTAACCAGTTGGGAAGCAATCAAATGCACCTTGCTTTTAAGTTTTAGTGACCAAAGAAATTTGGACTGTTTGGTCCAAGATTTAATTTTATTGCGGCCATTAAAAAACGAAACTCCGTATCAATTCGGTAAGCGTTGTCAAGACAGTAGAAGCTTGATAATGTCGAAAATTAACTCGAGTGGTTTTACTGCAGAAGAGAAATTATTACAAATAAAAAATTATGACGATTTATCATTAAAAACATTTATACGCGGACTATCTGGCCAAGTTCAAAATAATGTTCGATTAAGAAATCCAGATACTTTGGAAAAAGCTATGAATTTTGTAATCGAAGAAGAAAATTTTTTGTATTATTCTCAAAAACAAAATTCATTGCAAGTTCAAAATTTACGTAGTAACAGTCAAAATTTCAATTTCAATAATAATCCTAAACCAAACAATTTACCGCAATTTAATCGTCAAACAACATATAATAATAATTTTAAACCAAATCCGTTTGCTTTTCAAAACAAATTTCAACCAACGCCGAATTTTCAAAATTTTAAACCTACCCAACCACAAGAAACTTCAAACTTTCAAAATTTCAGACCGAACAATTTCCAACATACGTCAAATTTTCAAAACCCAAATTATTCTCAAAGAACGTCAACCTTTCAAAACTTCCCAAAATATCCCCAACAACAACCCAATCAACGAACTTTCAATAACCCACAAAATACCAACAAATCTTTCATGACTAGACAAAACTCAAACAGAACTTTTAAACCTACCCCTATGGAAGTAGATTCCAGTTTTAGAACAAATTTGAATAAATCCTCAAGACCAACCTTCCGCTCAGAAGAATTGTTTAATTTAGAACAAAATAACGATCAATTCGAAAATTTTAATGACAATAATTTAGAAGAATACGGAATTTTTTATGATAACAATTATGAAAACTATTATGAAAATGAAAACCCCACACCAGGAAATTTCTGTTCATCATTACAACATTTTGAAGAGGATATGCCAGCTGAAAATTTTATTCAAGAAACAAATGAAAATACTAACGAACTATCGAATGAAAATTTTCGTATAATTCCCAATCAAAACCATACAACGTAAACATTTATTTAAACAATTTAGAAACAATGATAATTACTTTACCATTTATATATATTCCCGAAATTCAAGCAAAATTTTTAATTGATACCGGTAGTGCAAAAAGTTTAATTAATTCAGATCTAGCTATTAAATATTTTAAAAACTTTATTCAAATCGAAAATTTTCAAATTCAATCAGCTCACGGTTTTTCACAACATAACCAAGTAATATTCATTAATGTACCCAAATTATTCAAGGTTGATAAACAACATAAATTTTATATTTTTGATTTTTCACCAAAATTCGACGGACTAATAGGTATTGATTTATTACAAAAATTAAAAGCTAATATTGACATAGAAAACGAAATTCTCGTTACTCCTCAAGTAATAATTCCAATAATTTTACAAACAGAATCAAATAAAAATTTTAATCAAAAGAATACTAACAATTTTGAAAATTATCTATTAACAATTGAACCCGGAATAGAACAAGTAGTCAAAATTCCAGTGGATCAAGTTACCGGTACAGGTATTTTTCCGTATACAAAATTTAAAAATGGTGTTGAAACGCCTAAAGCACTAGTCAATATAATCAACAATTTTGCAATCACAACTATTAGAAATTCAAACGATGAACCAGTCACAATAAGTGTTGATAAACCTTTTAATATAGAACCATTAAATATAGCTGAAACAAATTTTATCGAAAAAATGGAAACCGACAAAAACTTGACCCAAATTCAAGATAACTTCCTAAAATCAAATTTAAAAAATCTACGTTTAAGTCATACTAATCAAGAAGAACGTGAACAAATTAGAAAATTATGTTACGAATATAGGGATATATTTTATTGCGACAACACACCTTTAACCTTTACAAACCAAATTAATCATGAAATCAAATTAACTGACGAAACCCCAATATATTCAAAATCTTATAGATATCCATATATACACAAAAATGAAGTCCAAACTCAAATCAAAAAAATGTTAGATCAAAAAATTATTCAAAATTCCAATTCACCATGGTCTTCACCAGTCTGGGTAGTTCCCAAAAAACTAGATGCCAGTGGAAAGAAAAAATGGCGAGTAGTAATCGATTACCGAAAATTAAACGAAAAGACAGTAAATGACAAGTACCCTATACCTAATATTAACGACATTTTGGATAAATTAGGAAGATGCCAATATTTCACGACTTTGGACCTGGCTTCGGGTTTTCATCAAATTGAGATGAATCCAAACGATATCCCAAAAACAGCATTTTCTGTTGAAAATGGCCACTACGAATTTCGTCGTATGCCCTTTGGACTAAAAAATGCTCCAGCGACCTTCCAGAGAGTGATGGATAATATTCTAAGAGGAATCCAAAATGAATCGTGTCTTGTTTACTTGGATGATATCATAATATTTTCGGTATCCTTACAGGAACACATTGAAAAAATTCGAGAAGTATTCGAGAGACTACGAAATGCTAATTTCAAAATTCAATTAGATAAGTCAGAATTTTTGCAAAAAGAAGTGGCTTATTTAGGTCATGTCATAACTCCAGAAGGCGTGAAACCTAACCCAAATAAAATAAAGGCAATTTTAGACTACCCAATTCCAAAAACCACCAAGGAAATAAAAGGATTTTTAGGACTCCTTGGATATTACCGACGTTTTATTAAAGATTTTGCTAAATTAACTAAACCACTAACGTATTGTTTAAAAAAGGGTAAGGAAATCAATCACTCTTCACCAGAATATGTCAACGCATTTAGAAAGTGTCAACAAATTTTAACCAATGATCCCATACTACAATATCCCGACTTCGAAAAACCTTTCATCCTAACTACAGATGCCTCAAATTTTGCAATTAGCGGAATTTTAAGCCAAGGAAAAGTTGGTTCTGATTTACCAATAGCTTATGCTTCGCGAACATTGAACGAAAGTGAACAAAATTACTCTACGATAGAAAAGGAACTACTTGCAATTATTTATGCAACGAAATACTTTAGACCATACTTGTACGGACGAAAATTTACTATAGTTACCGACCACCGCCCGCTCACTTGGCTTTTTGGCCTAAGGGAACCAAACTCGAAATTAGTAAGATGGCGACTACGATTAGAAGAATTTGACTATGACATTGTCTACAAAAAAGGAAAAATGAACTCGAACGCAGATGCTCTTTCCAGAATAAAAATAAATGCATTAGAGACATTTGAAAATGAATCAATCTTTAATAACCCCGGTGATGTTGACGAAAACGTTTTGGAAATGTTGAGAGAAATTACTCACGAACCTCAACAACAAACTTCAAATATTCAAAATTCGAAAGGAAATAACAAAATTAAAATTTTATCAAACATTCAACTCAAACCACCAAATTTACCTACCGAATTCACACCTCATTCTAATTTTAACGAAACAACGAACGACGGAATTCCAATAATCGAAGAAGCAGTAGATAATAAACTAAATCAAATAATTGTTCTACCCTGTCGCGAACAAACCATGAACGTCATTAATGATAATTATGAAAATTTAAAAATTCAAACCCTCAAAATTCCAAAGGAATCTAACAAATATTTTATTCTTAAATTTTTACAAACCTACACTACATCCGAAAAAACTTATCACATGTATTTTCATGCAGAAAAATTATATCAAGATTTTTGTCAAGTATATTTAAAAAGTTTTTCTGAAAAAGGTCCTAAATTAATCCGATGTACAAAAAAATTAAATTTAATCAGAGATAAAGATGAACAATTATTACTAATAAGAAATCACCACGAAGGTAAAACTAATCATCGCGGAATAAATGAAACTTTAGAACGAGGGGTAAACCACGGTAAAAAATTGTGTACACCAGACTTCCTCCTGCTTCAGACTTCCCAAACTTCCCGGACTTCCCCAGACTTCCCGGACTTCCCGAGACTTCCCGGACTTCCCCAGACTTCCCCGAACTTCCTCAGACTTCCCGGACTTCCTCAGACTTCCCGGACTTCCTCAGACTTCCCGGACTTCCCCAGACTTCCTCGGACTTCCCCAGACTTCCCGGACTTCCCGGACTTCCCGAGACTTCCCCGGACTTCCCCAGACTTCCTCGGACTTCCTCAGACTTCCCGGACTTCCTCGGACTTCCCCAGACTTCCCAGACTTCCTCGGACTTCCCCGGACTTCCTCAGACTTTCCGGACTTCCCCAGACTTCCCGGACTTCCTCAGACTTCCCGAACCTAAAGTAAAGGCAATCGAGATTCTTTTCGCAAAACAACATGAAAAATTAGCAAGAATAAATTGAATTATAAGTTCGCACTAAGTTCAACAGTATATTATAAAGTGATTCTCAGGAAAGATGACGATAACGACACACAAAAAATAGAACGACGTGTGTTTAAAATTAACCATGGAATCAAAATTGGGCAGAATGTTTAATTTAAAAATTAATCAGAGAATATTTACATTTTAAAATTATAATTAGTCAAAACAATGTAAATCAATGTGAAATCAATTTATAAATGTAAACAACAATGAATGAAATTTAGAAGTACAAGATAACAAAAATCTACATTAAATGTAATTAATATACTACAGTTAAATGTTGAGAAGAACTTGCAAGCTGACAAATTCCTCAAATTACGATACACTACGAATTCTTACTAGGTCAAGAATAAGATACGTGCACATTACTGTTAAATCAGCACCTCTCTACAGGCCCGGATTGGGAGAATTTTTTGGCCCGGGCTCCGACCATGAACGGCCCCTATTTTCGCCCCCAATTTATTAATAAATAATATACAATTTTTTTTTGTCTAATAATGAATTTGATCTAATAGACAATCAATTAATAGATCTAATTTAGTGACAAGCAAAAATTGATATAAACAGTTTGAACTAGTGGCATAACCAGGAATTTAGTTCGGGGGGGGGGGGGGCAACGAGTGAAGGAAACTGCGTGCGGAGCAAGCCGTCTTTCAATAGCGCCGCAGGCAGAAATTTTTCAAATTTTCAAAATCAAGCGCTCAATAGAGAGTTAGAAAATTACAGTACAAAATAATTTCTCCAAAAAAAGGGTTTCGTCAGACATTTTTTACGTTAACGACAATAATAATAGTTTCCAACTACGTAAATAAAAACTTAAAATTAAGTCATAGATATTTATTATTATAATATAATTCTAAATTGTAAAACCATTGCATTTTTTTTTATTACAAAAGTATTTATAAGTAGCTAAGTAGGTAATGAAAATATTTTAGCTTGATTTAACTATTTCTTTTCATTTTTGGCATTTATTACACAATACGTATAAATGGATCATTTAAAATTTCGAATTAATAATTACGGGGGAGGGTGGACCCTTCCCCCATTCAAAGCTTTAAATGTTTCCCCAATGACGCTCATTCCTCAACTAATAATTATAAAGAAACTTTAATTATTTAATTTTTGATTTGGAAGTTTGGACTAACAATCAGTGAACTAAACTACAAATTCTTGAAATCTCTGAACACATCATTGACTATAAGAACATTATTTACTTGCGATTGGATGGAAATAAAAAAATTCGCTTAATTTAAGGGCAATTTCATAATAAGCTTTAAACGAAGCTTTAAATCTAAAGTCAATTTTAAAGCCAAGTGATCATTTTGATTGGTTTATTTTGTCTGAAATTGGCTTTAAATTTAAAGCTTCCTTTAAAACTCATTATGTTATTGGTGTTACTCGTACTGTTATTTGCACTTCCATTTATCTGTTGATTGCAGTCACCACATGGTCGACTATTATTATAATCATTACGAATTCTTTTATTTTAATATAAATAATATAAAAAAATTTAAATATATTTATATTATTCACTTAATTTATACGCAGGAAATTTGTTTAAATTCAATTAAAATTAAGATTGAAAAGTAATAATAAATCTATGTGATGGTAAAATTAATTTACGATACAAACTGTGTTAAATTTATCTACGAATGCATTTACAATGCCGACAAATTTTAAAATGTATTGACAATTTTTTTGAAATTAGTTCAAGTTAGGGACCACAATAAATCAATACAAAATATCTCAAGAAGGAAGTAGGCAATAAATCCTTTCAATATTTTTAAGAAGTAGGTATTTAAAATATCACGTTAAGAACATCTGAGAAAAATTTTAAAATTTTTAGTCGTAGCCCTGTCGATGCAATTATTATACCATTTTACTGGATACCTATTATTAATAAAATTATAATTTGTGTATATTTTCAAGTTAATATTTCTGGAAAATCAGCCCCTTTGAGTAGCGGCCCATATGGCTTTGCACACGAGCCCGCCGGCCCAATCCGGGCCTGCCTCTCTATAAGATTTAAACAGGAGCAGTTCTTAATTTGCCAACTGTTGACGTTTATATATTGCTCTATCCTCACCCCTAGTCGGTATACGAATGATTTTTAAAAATTATTTTCGCAGTTTTTAGAAGAAATGCTTGCAAAATTTCTATAATTTTGTTTGGATAATTTTTAGACTTCTATATTTTTTACTTGGTTTCCGTTCTAGGCGCGAGAGTGTTTATTTGTTTTCAATTACAACCTTTTAACTTTGTAGCTGTTGACATTTATTTAGATTAATATTTTGCATATTTTATTATATACAAAACCAATATCCATTGCGCCGCTTAAACGCGCTTTTAAAAATTGAGCTTTACTGAGTCATCATGACTAACGGCATGTTTTTGTTTTGACGCGGCATGAATGAGTATTGCATTCGATAATTCTACTTCAAAACAACTTGAAAAAAAGCTGTTTATCTATGGGTAAATGTTTTCAAATTTGTCATAGCAGCGGGCCCCTACAAATATTACCACCTCTGCAAAATACGGCCAGTCCGCCACTGCGATGATCTTCTTTAAAAGAGAATTGGTGCAAAAATAATTTATTATGTATAATACATTATTACGTTAGCACTTCATAAGGAAAATCAAAATAAAAAATAAAAAAAATTACAATCAATTAAAGTCATTTTGTCTGCACTCGCAAAACTGTCCATATAAAATTTTATATTAATACTAAGAAATTTCTAATTAAAATGGTATTTGCAAACAAATGAAAAGAAATAAATGACACGTGTAACGCGATATCTTCCTGAAAACAATACAACAAATCGCATTTTATAGTTCTAAATTTTAAGCTTCGCTATCCCAAATAAGCTGAAACCGGTTGAAACTTCCTATATGTGTTTCTAACAGACTTCCCCCACCAGGCCTGTCCCCCACATTCTACTTCCCCGGTCTTCTGAAACTTCCTCTGACTTCCCCGGACTTCCTCAAACTTCCCCAGACTTCCTCGGACTTCCTCAGACTTCCTCGGACTTCCCAGACTTCCTCGGACTTCCCAGACTTCCTCAGACTTCCTCGGACTTCCCAGACTTCCTCGAACTTCCTCAGACTTCCTCGGACTTCCCAGACTTCCTCGGACTTCCTCGAACTTCCCAGACTTCCTCGAACTTCCCGGACTTCCTCAGACTTCCCCAGACTTCCTCAAACTTCCCCGGACTTCCCCAAACTTCCTCAGACTTCCCAGACTTCCCCGGACTTCCCGGACTTCCCCAGACTTCCCCGGACTTCCCGGGACTTCCTACAACCTGTACACCAGACTTCCCGTGAGATTTACCCCTCGCTTTAGAATATTTAAAACGAAATTATTTTTGGAAAGATATGAAAACAAATGTTTCAAATTATATTAATTCTTGTACTATTTGCCAAGTTACGAAATATGCGAGAAAAAAACCTTATGTTCCTTTGCTCATAACCGAAACTCCGAGTAGACCATTCCAAATTTTACATATGGACCTATTTAGTTACAATACCAACGCATATTTAACAATCATAGATGCATTCACAAAATTAGCACAAGCATTTAAGATAAATTCGAAAAATGCAATCGAGATAACCCAAAATTTGATGCAATATATTAATTTTTATGGTGTACCCGAAAGGATAATATGCGATAACGGTGGAGAATTTAAAAACGAAGTGGTCAAAGAATTTCTTAAATTACATAAAATCGAAATTCATTTTACAACACCATCCCATCACGACTCAAACGGAGTAGTTGAACGACTACATTCAACATTAATCGAACACCTACGTATATTACAATCCCAATTTCCAAACGACGATAATCTAATGCAATACGCGATTACTGGATACAACAATAGTATACACAGTGTAACCAAATTTACCCCTTTTGAACTTGCTTTTGGACACACTAACTTAAGAGACAACACCGATTTATTTTTAGAACGAAATTTTTATCAGAAATATATTGACGATCACAAATTAAAAACCCAGATAGTCTACGATAATTTAGAAAATAAAATAAAACAACATAAAATGAGTACTATCAGTAAAATTAATGCAGAAGGAGACGAACAATTCGACTTTAAAATGGGACAACAAGTCTATAAAATAAACACCAGAAAACGAACAAAAAAGGACAATAAATTCATAGGGCCTTATACAATTACACTCTTATTACCCCATAACAAAGCCGAAATAGTCAATAACAAAAATAATAAACACGAAATTATTCATTTAAAGGAACTCAAAAAACCAAATTTGATTTCAGACATCTCTGGCTCATGATCAATGCTGACGAACCAACTTATACGCAAATGACTGACAACCCAGGCTTACTTCATGTACGTTTAGGCAATGCCTACAACAAAATTTCTTCTTGGACTTTCATTCAGATTTTTGACTTATCACTAATTATGAATCAATTTCATTCACTAGAAAACCAATATAAATTCATAAACTTCACTTTTCATAATACCTCCATTGACATTGAATATAAAAAGGAATTTTATAACTTACATCAGATAACAGACCATTTAATAAATTTAATAAATAAACAAATTTCGCAGATAAACCCTTCAGTTTTAACAAAATTAAATAGACAAAAACGTGGTGCTATCAATGGATTAGGATCTCTGATAAAAATCATAACGGGAAACCTAGACGATCAGGATGCTATACGTTTTGACAATGCAATCCAAAATTTAAAACAAAATCAAAATAAAATGAAAACAATTATAAATGACCAAATAACATTAATGCAATCCGTCATAACAAAATTCAATAATACAGCAATCGCTCTTGTTAACAATCAAAAACTATTAGAATCCAAGTTAATACAATTTCAAAAATTAATAAACGAAACTAGAGTACAAAATTTAAGATATGCACATATTAAAATGATATCCACTACAATTTCAGAATTGATAACAACCTTTCAAATAATTAACACTTTATTAAATAATTTAGAAATAGCAATAAGTTTTGCAAAAATTAATACTTTCCATAACTATATAATTGACCCAATCGATCTTTTAGAAGAAATTAAATTAATAAATAATGAAATTGAAAATGTTAAATTACCGTTTAAACCTATTTTAGAAAATATTTTACTATTTGAAAAAATCATTAACATTAAAAGCTATATAAAAGATAATCAAATCGTTTTTCTACTTGACATTCCAATCGTGGAAAAGGAAAAATATGACTATTTTAAATTATACCCCTTACCAATTTTCACTATCCAAAACAATTATAAAATAATCCTACCTAATTCAAAAATTCCTAATCATAAATGAGCATTATTACTCGAATTTCGATAATAAGTGTCGAGAAATAAAATTCGACGAATACTTATGCGAAGAAATTACATATGAATCACAAAAAGATGAGGACAACCCATGTGAAGTACAACTTTTAAAATTTTCGAGAAACATAACAAATTGTAGACAAGAAAATATTAAATTAAAAAACCTTAAAATTCAAAAAATTGAAAATGGAAAATGGATAGTAATAACTTCGAATCAATTACTGGGAAACCAAAAATGTCACGAAGAAAAGGAAAACGTTCCTTTAAAAGGTACATACGTAATCGAACTTCCAAAAAACTGCGAATTGACCATACAGAACATCAAATTACAAGATTTCCAAAACGAAAACAAAAATTTTAAAATTTTTAAAATTCCCAACTTAAAATTATCAACAATGCTAGAAATAAAAGACGACTATGATGTTAAACCTTTGGAACTGTCAAAAATCGATTTGAGTGAATTCAGTAAAATACAAAGTGAATTAAATGATCAAAAAGTGAAATTAAAGGATAACGTAGTGATACATTTTAAGAAAACTAGTATTTGGACCATTTTAATTTATTTAATCATTATAATAATAATAATGTATAAAATTTACTTTTGTGTTAGAAAATTTAAACATTTCCAGCTCGAAAACGAAGATAGCGAAACCAAACAAGAAGACGAAATCAAGCAAGAACCCAACTTAGGCATGTCAGAAAAATTAGTCACTAAAAAGCTCCAAATTTTTCAAACTTAGGTGGGAGGAGTTATATTCTATCATTAATTTGGGCATGTAGACTTATGTTTTTTGTAATAGTTTTAATAATAATGTGTGACAACGATATGAACTGCAATTCTGCATTTCACACAAGTTTAAAGAACTTGTGTTCTGTTAATGTTATGAATGTATAACATTCCGAAATAAGAGTATCACTGATAAATAAAAGTCAGTAGTCTTTTAGCAATTAACAAGAGTAGTTAGATATCATTGTAGTCGAGTAGTTGTTTTTTTAAAGTAGTTTATAAGCTTGTGTTCTGGAAATTACCAATAATTGTTAATAAATTTTATAACCTTTTTTAAAAAAGGAGTTATTATTTACCAAACTATTACTCGACATCAGTTTCTTGTTTTTTATTATTACTGTATAAAAACGTTGTATGATTACTATCAAGTTATCGGCGTATTTTTTTACATCAGTGGCTGCTTAGTTTATAAAACAGGCATATCTGCAAAATAAAAGAAAACCGCGAAACAGTGTAATGTTTACATTCCCGACCGTGCTTCTATAACGAGAGTTTACTGTGTTATGTATTTTTAAAAGTTTGTTAATATTCTTGAATTATTAAAATTCTACAGAATAAATTTTCCTTGTCCTAGAGCTCATTTTATGATATTCCTATTCATCATGCACTACATTTGTATGCAATATAATATTTATATCCCATTTAAAGTTTACTTTTGCAGTGGTAATACTGATAATACAGACTTTTACGTTTTTATAGAAATACTAACTAATTTTCGAATATTTAAACACACAGCGAAAAAAAAGGGATTTTTACATTCAAAAGGTAGTACTGACTGACAAAAAATGTCAAACAAAAATATTGAAGATGAAGAAATTTTACCGTCATTGGAACAATAAATAAAACATAATCTTCTTACCGCAGAAGACTATAATAACTTAATGAGAGATTTAAATTTGCCGAAGAGTAAAGCAGAAATTCAAATAAATAAATAAATTTAAATAAATTCAAAGAAATTCAAAATATTAAATGTAAACCCATTGCTGAACCTGAAAATGTGCTAATACCACATTTGCACATTACTTAGGTCTAATGAAGCAATTTGTGAAAGCACCACCAGATGAGAAATCTAAAGCTTTTAAATTTTTAAACTTTTAAATCCAAAGTTGTCAGAAACGAAGGTTAAAGCTGAAATTCTTGATAGTCTACAAATTTTTTTATTGCACTGAAGAATTCCAAAATTGTTTATTAGTACTCTACATAAACAAGGTTGGCATAGTTTCCCAAGAATTAGTTGAAAATATATTAAATAATGTTAAAGCCATTTAGATAAATTTGAAAACAACATGGGAGCGTACTCAGAAGAATAAGAAGAACGTTTTCATCAAGACGTTATGGACTTCGAACGCCGTTATCAAAGCCAATATAACGAAAATATGATGGGAGAATATATTTGGGGTTTAATAAGAGAAAGTACTTATGGACATAAAGAAAGAATATAACAAGGGTTCACTTTTAAACTTCCTCCCATTATTTTGTAAGCTAATAAAGTTAAAGTTAAAAACGCTGTTAAAGTTAATAAAAATAATATACAAATATATTTGGTTTCGTCCTTTAACAGATAAGCATTAAAATCATAGATTTTTTAAATTTCGTACTCCGATAAAATTATTATTTTGTGAGGCCATTATTTTTCATCGATTAAAAATGAATGTACAACGTATAATATACTATATATCATTTAAATTCGTTTGTGTACATTTTATTACTTGAACTGTAATAGCAAAGAGGCATTTATGTATCTCAACTTACAGTTAAAATATAACAAGTATCTAGCTTCAAGGTATCATGTTACCACACCCTCATGAAAATAAAGAATAAAGGAGGTGGTATCTAGTATATCTATTTAGTTAGCTTCCTGTCTATAGATTTTTTTTGTAATTTGAAACAACGAGCAGGAATCTTGAAATAATAAGATTTTATAAGGCGTTTGTGTGGGTGAAATCTTGATTTAATTGTAATAATTTTATAATTCTGTATTAATTTGATTTCTTATTATAACAGTATGTATCATAATAATTATCAGTAGTAATATAATTTAATAATTTCATCGATATAAATTTTACTAAAAATAGTCAGAATATTGTTATAGGCAAACTGATAAATCAATAAAATTTTAATGTATGCATTGAAACTAACAATTTATTATTTGCGATTCATTTGCAAATTATTTGCATACTTCCAGATTTCATACGAAATAAAATAAATTTTGAAAACGTCAGTTTAAATTTTGTTTATTTCATTACCGTTTATACAGTTTGTGTAAATTTTAATTATGAAATATTATGAAATTTATTTTAATCTTTGTATATTCTAATGTAAAATATATGCTTAGACTATGTATAATAAAATATTATAGCGGTTATAAAAATGTACCCAGTTAAAAATAAATTTGGAATTTTCGTGTTAATATTAACAAAATTCAGATTTTTCATTTTTGTCATTAGTATATTATTTAATTAATACGAAAAATATTATTAAATGATAAAAGGAAAAAGAAAGTAAGAAAAATACAAATTTTGCGTTCTTGATATTGTATCAATTAACTTGTTTTCGTTCCACACTTTGTGAAAATTTTACAAAAATTTATACTTACAAATACCGAATTTTTAGATCATGCTAATATCCTTAATTTTTCACTATTTTAATGTTACGTACATTTTTACTGTAATAAAAACTATTTTGCATTTTTGTTTCAAACGATTTTTATGTAAATCTTATATTGAGTACATTTTTATGATAGCTACTGTATATGAGTATAAATTTCTAATCATTTAATATAATTTCTAGAAGCAAAAGCAGAAATATCTGGTCCTTCGGAAAAATACTTGAAACCCGGTTCGGGTTTGAGATTGCAATGCACAGTTTTACAAAGTACGGAAGCACCTTTATATGTTTTCTGGTACCACAATAATCGTATGATAAATTACGATTTTGATCAAGGTATAAACGTCACCACAGAATTACCTGCCAAAGTAAGCACACTTACAATAAGTAATGCCGGAACGAGGCATTCTGGAAATTATTCATGTGTTCCTAGCAATGCACAGCCTGCAAGTGCATATGTTCATATACTTAATGGTATGTATGCATATTGTTTAATTATTAATTCAAACATACTCCACAATTGTAAATTTTATTACTGATGCATGAGATTATTTATTTTTAGATTTTTAATTAATATATAACCTTTATTAAATTTGTATTATTTCAAAATCAAAGTAGCGTTGTCATTATATTAAATTTTAATAATGTATTAACAAGCATCTCTACTAATAACATTGATTTCAATATTTTAATTAGTGTTCTGAACAAATAAAATCGTATGAAAATTGTTACCTTCTGTTTCAAATTTTGTTTCAAATTTTTGACTTGAACAATAAAAGCTTAAATGGGTAAATATTTTCTTGATCCATCAAACATTTTTGTTGGCGCTTTGACCCTAACTACAATCATTATATTTATGACCAATATCTTAATGGAAAGGTAACACAAGTCATTTAATCAAGATATACGCTACGCTCTTAGGTCACGGATTGAATCCTATTGCAATCCTCTGGGTTGCTACTTTGGAACAGTTCAAAGAATTTCTTATTTAGCTCCATTGTGTAAGTTACCAAGTTACTGCTAAGCTTCACTGACCCACCTACAAAGAATGTTTCCTTTGTTGTTGGATAATAATATGGTCACTACGAATACTGATTAATAATTGTCTAGTGATAGTATGGTGCGAATCAGTTTCTTGCGATACGGATTTTTATAAGACTGATCCCAATTTGTCTTGAACAAATTCTAAATATTTAATCAAATTTTAAAATAAAATATAGGCGTTAAAATTTTAAATAAAATTTGGAAAAATCAAAAATAACTATAATCTTGTAAATAAAATATACTTTAATAAAATAAATATTTAAGATTTTCAATATAACTTGCATAAAACTAATCAAAACCAACCCAATCATCACATGATGAAGAAATCGGGCATAAATAATTGTCATATTATCTTATAATATAAATTTATTATTCGCTTTACACTTTCTAAATATTTTTATAATATTACAATGTATTTTTACCTTACTAGAATATCGTACTTATAGAACTTACTGAATAAATTTCATAAAGTAATTTTAAATTTATTGAATTTTAAACGTAGGAGGTTTATAACTTATATAATTAAAAAGTTAAAAAGCAATTTTGTGCAACAAATAATTTACCAGCAATTTATCTTATCGTAAAAGTAACAATGAAAAAGAATAAATTAAACTTTTACCCGTTGATTTAAATGTAATTAAATAAGAAACAATATAACGTCTGACATAGCTATTAAGTTTTCAAAGGGATAAAATATTTACAATTTGGTTGTCGACAAAAATTAAAATAATATGCTTTTGTTAACCTTTAAACTGTAGCTAACTTTTGAACCTGGAGAAAAAATTAATTATTAATCAAACTATAAAGTTAACCGTAAACGCAAGAGTAAAACGCTTTTGACTAATAAAAAAAATATAATTTGAAAAGTTTTGCCTATATATATTAACTTTTCGTTTAACTTGCAAGGTATACCTTAAGTATTTTATGATTTTCATCCATAAAATCGATTAATATTATTTCATTCTAGAAATGATGATAATAAAACCAGAAGAATAAAAAAAGTGTTGTTTTAATTGTGACGAATGTAGTGCGAGTTTTAAATAGAAATGTCACACTAACTTATAGATACCTTTTTTATTTTTCGGAAATCGTTACAATAATTACTTGGCTAAAATTTAAAGCTTAATTTTTGCAAACATTAATAGCTGCTATCTCTGAAAGGGTTCCCTTTTAATCCAAATATACATTTTTTACCAACAAATAATGGCATAGTAATAAAACCGATAGTAGGTGTAATCTAATTATAAGAAGAGCCACTAAAATTTACTGTCGTAGTACAGAGTAATATATTAAGTCCATTATAAGCTAAGCACTTTGGTATTTGAATCGATGAGAGTCAGTTCCCAGCGGAAAGTTGAACTGGATTGTAAAGCTTAAGGCTATCATCGCACTATGTCTAATCGTTTACTATTATAATTTGCTAATTAAGAGATTGTATCTTAAGTATTCCTGGATCAATTTACTACATAAAAGACGATAACGCTAATTACTGCTTATTTGCAGTTAATTGAAAACTTCAATACATCGCAATAATCAGTACCGTTGAAAGTAATTAAAAAACCAATTAAAAACTGCATTTAACGCGTTATGAATAAAAGCTTATTTCGATTCAGAATTGAATTGAAATCTGGTTCGTATTATTCAATATCAAGGTACAAGTCAGAACCATTGGGATTACTTTCTAGATATTAAGGCTTTTTCACACAATAGGAAAGAAATGCAAGTATCTATCATTATCGTTTCTTAATTGATAATAAGGCTCTACAAATACCTCAACTAGGATCGCCCCATTTGAGATTATTCTTTTAGACTTTTCTAAACATAGTGTAGGTATCTAAAGAAGAATGTTTTTTAAAATAAAGGAACCATATCTCTCATGGGGTCTCTAGTTTGAAAGTAAATTCAACAGTGTAAAAAACAATAAAATTGACTATAAAATATAATAATATTATAATTCGTTACTTAAAAAAAAATTGATATCATGTTTTGCATTCTGTCAATACTATAGTGCACAGGACAGACCGTGAGCAATTGTTAACTAATATAGGTACATTTCACTATTTTATATTTCTATTATTCTAAAATTTTCAAAATTTAAATAAGCAGATAGAAACTAATATTTTTTAACTACGATCAATTTATCCCTGTGTATGGGGTAAGTTTATTTAATATTTTGGGCAAAGTTGAAATGGTTTGAACACTTTTTATGTTTTATTATTCTAATATTTTTCCAAAGAACTTAGGCAATTATTTTTTATACTAATCTTTTAGGGTACATAATTTAAGATTATTAACCTTGATATAGGTTACTAATGTCCGAATTAATAGTCACGGATTAATCCGAGATTCAAGATTAATTCTTGGTCGCAATAAAATAGTCGAAATATTGCAACTATGCAACTCATTTAAAGCCAATCCGAGAATTAATCTTGAATCTCGGATTAATCCGTGACTATTAATACGGGTATAAGATGCAATAGTTTTTCCAAAATTCAGTCACAAAGTAAACTTTAATTTTGTCCAAAGTATCCCGAGGTACTGGTGTATTGGTGTACAGGTGTATACCCGGGTATACACTGAACATGCAGGGAAAGTCGTGAAGAATAGCAAGAAATAATGAGAAATATATTTACTAATTGTATGTTTTAAATAATACGAACTAAAAACCTAAATTATGATCAATATTATATAATATTATAATTAAACTTTATTTACGTTCTTTTTCGTGAATGGTCAAGTCATAATAGCTGCTAACGAATTTGACCCTAATTTGCCGGAAAAATATAAAAAGTGGGGACTGGTAATCGTGCAAATCATATAGAGTTATGGTTCGGAAGTCTGGGTGGTAAATGGGAGAAATAGAGGTAGACTGAGAGCCGTAGAGAGCCGTCCAGCGAATGGACATATCTCGATGGCCAAAACGAATATGTAAATGGAGTCCAAGTTTCAGAACAAAACGTAGCAGACCAGCAAGAACTTGGGCTCGGGAAGTGTAAGAGGCGATGGAAGCCAGAGGCTTAGAAGAGGGGACTGGAGTGATGGAGTGGATTGAAGATCAAGATGAAGTCCGTAAAGCACTCTCTAAATATATATATATATACATGAATTTCAATTTTAAAAATTATTACGAAAATTTTAATTGCACAAATTACTTATATTTCAAAATAAGGCTCACCGGATATGATTTTGCTTTGCCTTCCCTTTCTTTACTTTAATTTGTTTACAATTAGTGGTATTTTTAATCCCCTGGCGGGAAAAACATTTTAAAGTTAATATGTAAATCAATAAGCCTTCATTTTTATGAATTAACTATCGACATACCAAGAAAACTTCACTTTTCACCTACAAATAAAAAAAAATACAGAAAGTTCAGTTTAAATAATTGAAAATCACAAGGTAAACTTACAACTGAGAAGTTGAAAACAAACTCTGCTTTCTAAAAACTCCCGATGACATTTCTCTCTCCTTTCAGCTGTTTACAGTGGTACTAACATACTAAGTCATGTACAGCAGCAAAATCACTAACAAGGCCCAAAATACAAAGCATGTCTATTGTAACCCACTGTCCACGCTATCCCCACTTTTATTTTATATAAATCTGACCGATACGATTTTTAAAATTCAATCAATGAATTCGTAATAAATATGAACTCATGCAATAAAGAAATACAATTCTGGATGCAAGATCAATAAAAAAATTAAACAAAATTATACGTTTTCTTAAATTTTTTTAAGTTCTACTTAGCTAGACTAATTTGGTACCCTCTTTGTATCTTTGTATCTTTTGATACCTTTCGGTATCTCATGATTTGGCATGTATGAAACACAATTTATTCATACAATGCGATGTAAAATAATTGTAAGCAAATGATTTACAAAAATAACGTAACCGTTAGAACAATAAAATACAATAATATTAACTTGGTTGAAAGCATAATACGTTTTTAAAAACTTTGTTTGAAAATTGTTTTTGAACAATATGGAATTCCTTGAATTAACCTTGTTGAATGTATTTGGTAGAACTTCAAAAAGGATTTTAATTCTGATGAAATTTTAAGTACAATTTTATCAAAATTAATTAGAAGAAAACAACATTTCAATTTGCTATAGGGCAAACCCAATAGCTAGCACTCTTTTTTACTTTATAATTTTGTGGTATCTCATTTCTTTTAATATTACAATTAAATTTAGTCGAATAAAAGGTAACAATATATTATTAAGAATGTTTGTGTAAGCTAGGTACTCAACAGTGGGAAATTTGTGGAAAATACTATTATGTAAGTATTTATACAAAATAATTAAAACTTAAAAGTAAAACTAAACACATAATGGTATTTGACACTTTTTCAAAAAACTTTCAATATGTACTTGTCAGTGCAATATAAAATCTGTCACTCGCATTTTCGCTGCTTGTCCTGTTATAATTAAATAGTAAATACTAAATAAACTTTAATTTCATTTAATTTGAGTTAGGTATTAATATACTTAAAAATATAATACAAATATTTTTCGGATTGTAATAAGAAATAAATGACTTTATTCACAAGGCCGTCAGCTAAAAGTTTCAATAATGAATTTGAAATAATAATGTTTTCAAAATATTTAAGGCCTTCTTTATTTATAAGATATAAAAAATTTGTAGACGACCAAGGCAGCACTTTATAGTACAGGCATAAAAGGTCAAAAATGACCCGAATTTAGGACAAATTAGATTACACAATTTTATTATTTTATCAAGTTCATATAAGTGTCCTTGACTTGTGAAAAAAAATCCCCGGTCAGCGGTGCGCCGCGTCCCTACTTTTAGAGCCCTTTCTTCACGAAAATTACTGAATTTTAAAATTAAAATTTTTTTTTAAATATTTTTAAAATTTTACTCTGCCACTAACAGCTAATAACAGTACTTCTTATTTGAAACTAAGTTTGTTCAATTTAGTCAAAAATTAACCGAAAAATGATTTTTTAAAAGTTTTGCGTTTTCTTGAATCCGTGTAAAAATATATTTCTGCGCGCGTTTTCTGCGATTACCTCAAAAGGTAAGCTCCTACCGAAAACATATTTAATATAAAATTGAAAGGTAATTTAATTTTCTTCTATGCAATTTTTTTGTTATCCACCTATGGCAAGAATTGGCCAAATTATCGCTATTTGTTTGCAAAAAAGTGAATATCTGGAAATTCGACATTATTAATTTAGTCATTTAAATTGCATTCTGACAAAAAAAATCATCAGTCGATATTTGTAGTATATGAGATTATAAATGATATGGTATAAAATTATTTAATTTAAAAATAAACTGTAACAAAAAAAAATCAGTTCTTGTAAGAAAATTTGCATATTTATTCCAATTTGTTATAAACAATGATCTGTAAACAAATAAAACGTAATAAATATTTGTTGCAAAAGTAAGCTATATAATATATTTTTCGAATGAAATAAACAACATTAATTTATTTTCATTATAGCTATTGAAATAGTGGTTTCAAATGTGTTTAAATAATCAAAAAAATACCAAAACTTTGCAAAAGTTACAAAAACACAAATTTTATTTGTAAACATCAAAAAGTTAATATTTCTTCTTACAGTACATTATCACAGGTATATAATCACGAAATGATTATCTGTTTCAGTTGCTAGTTTTTTAGATACACATCTTTTTAACTCACTTTTTTTGAAAAAATTTCTCAAAATTTGTAGAAATACACTGTTTTTTGAAAATAATTTAGAAATGAGGAAGTTTACGATAAAAATGTATATATAATTTTTAAAGCTACAGAAATTGTCTTTAATTTGGTTTGTTTTATGCGATATTTCTGTCGATAGCATAGGAATTAAAAACTGAATTAAAAATCGAAATTTTTAATTCAAAGTACAAGCATAAAAGATCACACTTGGCTTCAACCTAAGACAAATTAGATGACGGGATTTTATAATTGTATAATGTTCGTACGAGTGTCTGGTACCTATAAAAAAAAATTCGGGCTGCAGCTGCACCGCATCTCGAATTTTAGAGCCCATTTGACAAGGAGATGGTCAGAGATTTTGCAATTAATTTTTTTCATAATATCGTCGCCAAAAAGATTGCTTTTGTATAATATGCACTGAATGATATCAAATTATTAACACAGATAATGAACTCTATATGACCGCCGTCCCAATTTTGATAATACGAACTCGATATTTTTGATTATAAGTAGTAGTAATTATGTTTAATTCAACTAAATTCAACCAAATTTTTTCCAATAATTTCAAATTTCTTCATTATAACTTTAAAACTTCATATATTTTTATATATTAATATTAAATTAAATAATATTATATCATATCATTTATAATCTTAATATACTACAAATATCGATTGATGATTTTTTTTGTCAGAATGCAATTTAAATGACTAAATTAATAATGTCGAATTTCCAGATATTCACTTTTTTGCAAACAAATAGCGATAATTTGGCCAATTCTTGCCATAGGTGGATAACAAAAAAAATGCATAGAAGAAAATTAAATTATCTTTCAATTTTATATTAAATATGTTTTCGGTAGGAGCTTACCTTTTGAGGTAATCGCAGAAAACGCGCGCAGAAATATATTTTTACACGGATTCAAGAAAACGCAAAACTTTTAAAAAATCATTTTTCGGTTAATTTTTGACTAAATTGAACAAACTTATTAGTTTCAAATAAGAAGTACTGCTATTAGCTGTTAGTGGCAGGGTAAAATTTAAAAAATATTTTAAAAAAAATTTTTAATTTTAAAATTCAGTAATTTTCGTGAAGAAAGGGCTCTAAAAGTAGGGACGCGGCGCACCGCTGACCGGGGATTTTTTTTCACAAATCAAGGACACTTATATGAACATGATAAAATATTAAAATTACGTAATCTAATTTGTCCTAAATTTTGACCTTTTATGCCTGTACTATTAAAGATTTTACTTTTTTTAAACGAGTGATTTTAATTTGGCATATTATGTGATTGAAAAATATAAATCAAAATTTCTGTAATGAAGAAAAAATATGGAAAACAACACAAAAACTATAAAAAAGATACAGAGCGACCGATATTCAAAACAATGTTAAAACTTACAGGAATAGGAAAAATTTTATATAATAAATAATTTCGTACCGAATAATATAATGTAGTCTCGCTTATACGAGTACATAATATTTTTATAATGATTATTATAAGCCCAAATATATAAAAATTTGTTTTAAGTTCGGGTATACAGGTTAAAAAAATTACACCAATATCATGGAAATATCATTATAATACGGTACAAATTAACTCACATTTTTAAAATAATATAAACATTTTACGATACGAATTATTGAATTAACAAACCTAAACATCTGTAATAATTTTTCAAACATTGATTTAAAATCAAGTTATTTATTAATGGCGATGTATAAATAGACTTGAACTGATATGTAAATTTGATCGTTTTGTGATATATTTTGCGAGTATATTTCATTTTATATTTCTGAATAATTTCTAAATTTGATTTAATTTCTGTAATCACTTACACTAGTAATGTGATTGGTATATTAATGTAATATAATTTCCCCGTTTCTTTATTAGATTGAATGTTAAAAATGTATTTCTTTTGTTTCGTGATTTTTATTTTATATTTTCTTATGATTAAATCTTTGGGGCTGCAAAATCAAGTGCAAATAAATAATGTATTGAATTATAAAAAAATTCATTTTATTGCATTGTATTGCATAATTATTTTTATAAAATAATAAATATTATTTTTAATATCTTAAAAGTGTCTTACGTACATATGTACATATTATGTATCTATCTCTTAGTCTATTGAAAGTAATTTTGTTTGAATTTGATCCTTGAAGTATTATATCGTTTTATTCTTAAATTTATTATTGCTACTACAGTAAAAGCTCGCTTATCTGACATTCAATTATTAAGCATCACAACCGTATTTATAATACACAGAAATAATTCGTTCCAGACGAACGAACGTTCTAAGGTGTTCTTCAAATTATTTTATTTAATATCAATTTAAATACATGTTACACAATTATAAGTTTTCAAATTTATGTGAAATTGTTTGATATTTTTATGTTATTTATGTAAAACCAAACTTATGTATTTATTCTGTTATAAGTTTTTGCGATTATTTTACAGTTTAAAATATACTGTATAAAAATTATGATAAATATATACAACTATGATTACTATAATGCTATAGGCGTATTAAAATTTTAATTTTGCATAATGTTTATGGTCCCGACCGTACTTAACAATTGAGCTTTTACTGTATTATGTAACTGGTTATTTCATTCTTTTATTGGTATTTTGAATGTTTCCGCTATTTAAAATTAAAACAATTATTTATTAGAATTATATTATGTGTTTATGACGGTATATTTATAGAAAACATATGAAAATAACTTTTTAATCAAAACAACTACGGTTGAGACGCAAACCGTGAACAAAATAAAACCACAGTTAATGTTGGCGTACTATTTATAATAGTACAGTGATCACGTGCACGTGGTTTTCTTTAGTTGTTGAATAATAAACTAATTTATGTACAGGGTGGTATAATCCTGTCCGGACAATTGTTCGCCTCCAATTTTTCGCCTGACAACATTATTCGCCTGACAATTGTTCGCATTATAGGGCAATTAATCACTATACCCTTGTTCGTCATTCGCCTGATTTTTCGTTTATAGATAGTTTACCTTATCAAATGTACCATAATATACCAAGAACTGTTTGAAGAACATTTTACAATAGATACAGTCAACTTAAAACTTTGCTGAAAGTAAAACTTTTATTGTCGCTTGAAAATTATACATAATAATCCAACATAATATATCAAAAATTATAGTTGTGAGCAAGACCACGCAGTTAATCAAGCAAATCGATTGCGCTATACTGAATAGTTAAATTTTTAAATATTTTTAATCCGGACCTGTCAAGTTATAGTTATAATTATAATTTCTTCAAACGAAAACGACCAGGATATTAGAATTTAAAGCATTTTAATCAATTTAAAAAAGAATACAGTATTCTATATAAATATGTACATACATCTATAATTGAGTAATTACATCACGTATGTAGGTAAATATATTGTTTAAAAATGACCCGAAGAACAAATAGCGAACAATTGTTCGGCGAACACAAGTCCTATGCGAGCAATTCTCCATCTAACAATTGTCCTAGAATCGGTATAATTGTTTGCAGTATTCTGAGGTCCATGAAAATTAAATCTGTTCACATTATCCGGATTTGTACGGTGTCCAGTGTATGGGCGATTCGATTCAACCCATTGTCAATTATTAAAAATATTGTAAAATTTGCCGTTACAACTTGCTTAGGTTTTTGAAATGATATTTTTAACAATATTATATTGAACACGAAAACAGCAATATTATTTTAATCCGTTAATATACGCCATTTGATTAGACAATTTTGTGTTCGAATTTCAAACCTGTGTGGCTTATTCATTGGTAAATGTGTCCAGAATTGAACATGAACAAATATGCTAATAAAAATTATACCACTTTTCATTAATTTCTGAAATTTAATTTTGGTTCCAATTATTATTTTTACAATTTTGAAAAGCTTCAAAGTTATCTTTGTATTATAGAGTAAATAATAGGTAATTGTGTATGTAAACAAGAAGAGAATATGTAAGCTGCAAGTAATCTATTCTCTTTGGTCAATTTAAATGCTCAAGTTTTCTTTTTGTAGCTTCATCAAAAATTGTAATAGCAAATTTCTACATTAAGTGTTGGAGAAGGATAACGAGAGACAGCTTGATAATTTCAGTCATGAACGCGTGAAATACATCACATTATCTGCGAGCGTGCTGGTTCACATTATCTCTTTTACTGCTAGCTATCTCTCTCACGAATTTCCTTGATTTGCATTTTATATTAATGGCCCACCATATACTTCAAATCCATTTTAAAAACCTTTTGTGATATCTAAATTTGCTGGAAGCAAATATATGGTAGTTATTAGTTAACCTAATCACTAATATATGGTATATTAATGTCTATCTCTATATGCGCTCACAGAATTTACATAAAAAAAATATTTTGATGATATTTATGACGCAACGAATATTATTTTTTAGAAAATCCATTTTGTCTTTTAGATTTATCGAATTAAATAGTTATTATTTAATTGCTTCTAATGTACTTGACGTTTACTGAAAATAAATCAGTTGTAAGAACGACTTTATAATAGCTTTCACCTAATCTTTTAAAGCTTTAGATGATTGAAAAGGTGACAATGTAACATGACGACTGACAAATTTCAAACGAAGAATTTTGCGACTCATAAATTTTTATTAAAATTGCTAAAATAATATGTATCAACTGAAAAAGAAGTCCCATTATCATTCAATTATTACCGAATTTTACGTTTTTGTTATTTAGATTGCTTTATTAAGAAGCTTTTTTTGGTTTCATATTTAAATTTAATCTCATCTTGAAAATATAGCAACGTCACAAATAATTGAAATGTACGACTTAATTGAACAGCACCCTGTATATGCTGATATATTATAGCGGCAATCTAATACTACTTATTTTACCATTGAGTTATAGGAATAAGTCGTGTTCTATTTTCTCATTTGCATGCATGCATTTTAGACAGATGTTGCTAGTTATCTCCAGTTTCCATACTTTTCGCTTTACCACATCATTTATCACGTCGAATCTTTTACCACTACCCTTTCTTACTTTTACTGCAACCCTAATGCATATAATTAATTATATATTTATACGTTGCGGTAGGTACTTATAATTTTTAAAGTAAACTAACAGAATAAATTAAATAATCTCTATTTTGAAATCTTACAAAATTTATTCCATAAAAACGCTTTGAAATTATTTTTTTTTATTAACTCAATAAGTATTGTTTATGGAAGAGATCAGACAAAATTGGTGTGTAAATATTTTCAAAGCTCGAGCGACTTTTCATACAGCGAATTATTTGAACTCTCTGAACATTGTAATATGTGAACAGCGGAATATTAAATAATCATTTTATTTTAAAAATATATAGATACTTAGTGTAAAATTAAAATAATATAATACTTTTCTTGACTAATCTTCTAAGTTTAAAGTATCGTACCGGGTTTTAATACATAAGTACTTAGAAGTTTGCTGAAAGTTTCAAGTATATCAGCTTGAAAATGTAATTATTAACACAAGATGCACTAGCAAGTAAAACTTTAACGTAAATATTAATGTATGTAAACACAAAGTTTTGTAATAAATAAAGTACTGTATAGCTAATTGAAACATTTGCTTAAATACAAAATTAACAGAAATTATCTTGTTATTTGTCAAGTTCATTAATCATACGAAAATCGTATATTCCAATACTGTTTTATACATAAAAAAATAAAGAAATGGAGAATAATGCCTAGAACTTGAAGCTAATTTAAAATAATTGGGTCTCAAATTTGTTAGCGGTTGTAAACAATTGTTCGAAAAGCAAAGCTTAGTCTTCATTTTGTGCTTAATTAGGTTTCCAAAAAAGCTTAATAGTTCAGAAAAAAGGTGATCGCGTTGTAATTAAAAATTTGTATGCCATAATACAAACTTTGTATAAGTTTCTTTCTATTGAAATATATTATGTATTTCAAATTATCATAAGTAATTATTTTTTATTAATTTTGGTACCTATTAATATATTATGTATATTCAAATATATGAAATTATTTTTATATTACAAAAATTTAAAATAAAAGCTTCTTTTTACAAGAGGTACCGTAACTACGATAACCAATTAATTTAAAGAAATGGTCTACTCGCATTTCTCCTCGTTCAGTAAGTATCATTCATTCTGCTTAATATTGAAATAATATATTGTGAATCTTGTCTGTAGCTTTGCTTCCAGTAAAGTAAGAAATTCTATTAAAATACTAAAAGTTAAAAAACGGGTTTAGTACATTTTTATATCTTTAAGTTTTTTGTGTGCGAAGTATAAAATTTTGTTTAGTGCATACATAAAGTTTAATTTAAGGTAAATATTTCATACATGAACAAACTTAAACAAAAATTGAAAATTTTAAGATAGCTACAATTTATACACAATATTGTAGTTTTACAAAAAAGTATTTCAGATTTATATTGAATAATATCATGTACAGTGCCCATGTGAGTTATGTAACACACAATAAAATTTATTTTTGTCATTTGCAATAATTAAATTAAATTTTAACTACATTTTGCTCCGGCTCTCAAAGCGATATTGACGCAACAACGGATTCGAGGAAAATCCGGTTTTTATCAACATTTTGCAATGGTCACCGCATTTTCAAGTTTCAAATCTTCTCGACAATTTTGTTTGGACATACATACATAATTGATGATTTCAGTAAATGCTTAAAGTTATGTATTACTTAATGCCCATGGAAACAGTTTTCAACATTTGTAATTTTTCTAATAGAATATTCAAATGATGATTTGGTTCAAATTCTTTAGAAATAATTGGAATTTAATCAGTTTCCATATTTTATTGTTACCCAGTATAAAATTTGAAGCAAAATTACATGTGAAAGTAAATGAACAGAGGAATTAAGGTTGAGCTCGATATACCTTAATCGTATCCTAAAATCGTATGTTAACTATTTTATCATAGGTATAAGGATTAAACTTCTCCATAATTTCTAAGTTATGAATGGAACACATTTTTATCTAACTTTTTCATCAATTTTGGTTATATTATCTTGTTTTGGTATTTATTTTTTCTTTTAATACTAAATGTTCAAATATGTTTTTGTGATAACACATTGTCAAATAAAGAAAAAATTAGTTAGAATTTAGCTTTTGTTCTACTACGTATTTCAAGTTGGTACAAGCAAACTAATTATATTCACGAATCTATGACTTAACTTTCGTCTCTCTGAACTAAATACATTGACAATAAGACATGCTTTTTTCGTTAAAATTTAAATACTATACAACAAACAGAGCCCATAAAAGAACTGAAAAGTAGATACTAATTAATTTTAAAAACAAAGTTTGACGGTTGATTTTGTGTATACATACGAAATTATAAAATTTTAATTTTCCTGTAATTTATAACGAGGAAAATTGTGATTCAAAATTGCGATTGAAAATGAAGTGGTTTATTTCTTGAAAACAATATCGTTACATTAAATAATTTGTGTTTTAAAAAACAAGTTTTTGAAGTTATCGTTTTCGTAACTTATTTTTGCTGGTTTTTTATTTATATAAAATTAAATTAAAATAAAACGAGTTATGCAACAGTTATAAAATTCAGAAAAATAACAGAATGTTAAGTTAGGTTAGGTTTTTTTCAAAGCAAGGAGTAAATTGTTGTATAATTTTATTTTGATCCAGTGATGAAGCCCTTTCTTCGAACTATGGGGAAATCAATAATTTTTAAATGCTTATAATAATTATATCCGCGATCAAAAAAGACCTTGTTACATCAAAAACATCGTGGTCCGATGCTTTCTAAGAACGTCAATCTGGCACACACTTAGATTATAGATTTTAATATGGAAATAATAGGGAAATTAAAAAAAAAATCGTACCTAACATAGCCATATATAAAAATTAAGGTATGATATCGGCTGCATATTATAAATGAAATGAGGATTATTTAAATAGATCTAATATAATTATTATAAAGCCTTATTAAAAAATGTGATGTGGCCATGCACATGACTTTATCATACTTTCTGAGGAAGTAAACGAAAGTCTTTGAAATCTTAAAAAAATTAGTTGGTTTTAATATTGTTAACATAATTTGCTCGATTTTAATTTATTCACTCATAATATATTATTTCACAAGTTAATATTTTTTATTTTATTTAATTTTTATTTAAAATTAAAAAAAGTAAGATATTTACACGATTACTGCTTAATACTTTTCTATTGTAATTATAGAGTAGAATATTATAAAAAAATAAAATTTTAAAAAATATGATAAAGTAAAAATTTTTTTTTTTATTTAAATATTTTTTTTTTTCAAGTTTCCGTGTACCGATTTTAACCAAAATCTAATCAGCACTAAGTCTCATTGGTAAATTGCTATATACTAAATTTGGTTAAAAAATTCCTATTACTTTTTGCTGTAGAGCGCACACAAAATTTGACCACACACACACACACACCCTCACCCTCTCACACACACACAGACATTTTTTGGAAATGACGATTTTCGGCTTCTGGTATCCCAAAACGTCTAAATCCGCAAAAATCTCAACTTTTTTTTTCTGCACGATTACAATACTTTTTCATATTTCATATGATAAAGTAAAAATTAATAATTAAATAGTTAAAAAGCTATAAAAGTGTTGAAAAGATGGTACATTTACATTTTTAAATAATATAATTACCCTATATTATTTATTTCATTTCAATGTAGTAAATGTTTAAAATTGAACAGATGAAAGCAATCTAATGCTGATTTCGGTAAACGTTTACTTTAAAAGAGATGCTTATTAATCATTATTTGCTCGTGTTAAACAAATAAAAACTGTAAGACTTTCAAATCCAACGTTTAATGCAACGTATTGTACTTCATAAATAATTGTGTTTTAGGTGAAAATCCGGCGGCCATGCAGCACGGTGGAAGAGGGTTTTCGTGGCTTCAGTGCAGTCCATCATCGTGGCTTTTTCTAATAACTTTAGCAGTAACGTTATCCTAGTAACAATTAATATTTTCAAGCAATTAAAAGTTTTAGTGCAAAAACAGTGATACCTAAAAAATTGAAAATTTTAAATACCTAGTTAATTTTTACGGTTGTATTTAAATTTGAAAGTTAGACTTTGAAAACAGTGTTATATATTGACGTTATATCAAACGAACATATAAATTCTAGAGTTAATATGCGTTCAAGTGGCAGTACAAACTTTTATTCAGATTCAGTGAAGTCAAAGGGATTTATAAAAAAACTTTATATTTAATAAATTATAAAAATTAAACTAATTGTATGTTTAAAACTCATGTATAAATATTTCCTAAATATATAAACCAATCTATGTGTTTTATGTCATTAACACCAAAATTTTCTTGTGAAACAAAATTGTATTTAAAATTATCTTAATCTTTTTTATCAATAATACTTTAATGTAAATACCTTTTATATTTATCTCGATTTTAGTATATGTAAATTACTATATTAATATATTTATTATATAAAAATTTATTTCATTCTTACAAACATTTAAATACAAATTCATTTAAACTTAACATATTTTATAAATTTAAATTGTACAAAGTATTTTTTAATTATTACATAGATAGCCCATGTTTTGTGTACGGATTATGAGAAAATGGTTACCTAAATCCTAAATAGATTACCTACTTACTTTTAGAATAAGGAAACATAATGTATACTTACATGTCATTGATAAAACATTCCGATATGTTCGTAGATCATTACATCATTGTATTGTAATCAATATTTTTCGTTAAAATTGTTTACCACAAAAATTATATTTTTAATTGTTAAATATTTAATATGTTATCTTGTAATTACCACATATTATATTGTATAAAGTATTATTTTAATAAAGTACATATTAAATAAACTTTTTTCTATTTTTAACTAATGATTTGAATTTTTAAAGAACTAACCAATGTAGGTATACATATTATTTTTACTACTTTCCCTCTTACAAAATATTGTAAGCGAAATAATTCTAAAAGTGATTTTGTATAAATTATTAAAAATATATTTATCTAAAGTATATGAAACTATCGTAACTCTATGTATAGTTACTACATGCAGAAAAATCAAGTGTCTCATTTCATACACATTTGAAAATATAATTTAGTGCAAGGGTATCGTATTTCTATCAAACGTATGAAGTAAACTTGCTTATGTAATAATTATGATGATTTAAAAAATATACAAATATGTGGAGATTGTTGCATTTCAAAATATTGTTTTTAGTAAAAAATTAAATGTAATAAAAATTAATTTGTCATGTCACGCTTTGGATGTGTATTGTGTATGGAGTATCTATGTATCTTCAATGATAGATCATACAACCAAATATCTACTTTGTTAACTAAACTTTTAAATTAATTTTATTATATTGATGATACGATAAAATAGTATAAAAAGAAGCCTACCTCAGCTTTAAAAACACTCTTTAGGCTGCTGTTGTTAAGTGCAGTGTACATGGTATGATTTCTCTTATGATTTATCATAGGAGAAGGCATAAAATATGATTTACGAGTACATGATATTTTTTATAATTTTAAGAAATAAATCCCAGTATAAACTGTGTTTTATGGTTTCTCCTATGAAAAATCATAAGAGAAATTATATAAAATAAACTGCACTTTACATTTGGTGTTGGAATTAAGAGTTCCACGTTCCAAATATTCTAAAATATGAGATTTTAGTACCGATATCAAGGTAGCGGTAGCATTGATGACTTTGGAAAGAATGAAAAAATCTACTCTAGAATCGAAAATACTATATTGGTTCTATGCCAAACTCTATGGTAGTACTGAAAATAGCGCAATAATGAGACTACTAAGGGTATTGAAATCTGGAAAACTTTTTGGATTGAAAGAAAAGAAACCTCAAGTATGTGCGAAACCACGTTAGAAGTTAGAATTTTTTGAATCATATTGCATACTGTTTTCAATTTTTTATTATTTTATTTTTACAATGATTACACAGTAAATACAATTCCTTTACTTTTTTAAATTAGTGGTTTTCTGTCTAACGAAATTTTTGTGTTTTTCTAAAATATATGCGGCTTTTATACAATAAGGTATATTAAAATTGCCCAGAAACAAAAAAACAAATTGTTTGTAAGAAAATCTGCTCCTCATTAGTTAGTCTCAGTTAGTACGATTTAAGTTACCAAGTCAGATAACAACATAAATAAATTAAATTTTATTGAATATGAACCGCAATCTTATTCTTTGTAAGCAAAAAACCCGTATAAAAAATTTAAATTAGTATTTAAAAAAATTTAGAAGCAAACATGTACTTTTCGCCTTACGTAGTTCGTACCACCTTCCCCCCACATATTGTAATATTTGTATTTAGTGTGTACATTCACTCAATTAGTGGAGCTCTATAATAAAGCTTTGTTCTCATCAAAAGATCACATATCTTTTTTTAAATCTCGCTTTTATCGATGAATTGGACTTTAAGTGAATTTTTAATTATTTTATTAATTAATTTACGTCAAATAATCAATGGAGACGAGGTTATAAAGAAGAAAAAATGTCATTTTTTGTATATCTAATTTACATGAGAATGAAAATGGCACTTAATAATCAACAATAACAATTATAAATAAAAAAAAATAATGACTTATTACTCATTAAAATTCAAAAGAAGAAATAACAAAGTCATTGAAACTTTTTCATATGGTTCACTAAATATAATGAAGCTTTATTTATATTCGTTATATTAAATTCAATACGTTCTACATCAACAGCTGCAGTTTTAACGTAAAGATTAATAATTCTCCTTTAGAAAAACAACTTATTCAATAGCAAAATCTATTTTACTGCTTGCATTATTATTTTGTCTGTCATAAAAATTTTATTATTAAAACTTTGCCTACTTTAAATTTTTCATCGAAAAGCTTAGCTGCCTGTTTTGAATATTTTATCACAGGAGTTAGATGAATTCAAAACATTATATTCTGCAAGAAAAACTAATATTTTAACATTTTTATTTTGTGTTACGTGTTCAGATCATTAGACGGGTTAGCCTCTCCAAATAATATAGATACTAATGTAAAATGTAATTAATGATAATAATCAAATGTTATTTAAAATAACTTCTCAAAAAATTGAATTGCTTGCTATTGCATTGCAGAACTCTTTCTTTGATATACAGCGGCTTAAAAATTTGAGCGTACACCTCATTATCAATTAATAGGTATTGCTTCATATTTTATAGCTTTTTAATATATTATGTAATATGATTGTCCGAATTATGTTGTGAATACAAAATTGTGTATTTACGTAATATGTATTGTATTTATTGAGTGTTTTATTTGTATAACAACAATATAATATGTTATAGTGTGTATATAATATACAGTCTTGGAAAGCGATACTCCGACCTAAATGTGGCGTAAAAGGATACAGACGTTTCGCTTGCTCCAATTTTGGACTATTTTTTAGTCTTAATTTTTTTAATTTACATCTTTTAACTCAGAATTTTGCACAAAAATTATTTTAAAATGATTTAAAGCGACTTGGTCACTGGAAGGCAATTTTCTCAAAATTCTCAGATCATACTATATTATAGTAAATAACATTATCATTCTGCGTATTAAACAGTAACGATAGTATCAAACAGTTACGGTAGTATCAACGGATAATGGCAGTATCAGTAGTAAGTGTAATATTATTAAATAAATGGTAGTATAACTATCACTAATAACAAAACACACACACGATGGGTCTTGCACACATCCTATGCTTAAGGTATTGGAGAAACTTTGACGGGTAACACTAACTGAAGATGAAAGTGGACAGTACATGACGACCTATAGACAGAACGATAGGTCCATTACCCCAGGCCAACCCTTTTTAAATGTTTAATTCAAATTAATCTTAAATGCTTGTGAATTAATTATTTTTGTTTGTTCTAGCACGGTTTGCAAAATATATAATAATATTATGTAACATTATCTTACACTACATCTAATAGCCTTGAATTTTATTTTGTTATAATCTTAGAATATAAAATAGGGAGGAAGGAGTGTATGAATATCAAGTCCGAGTCAACGTGGTATCCTATGGCGGCCGGTTAATATAATTGCCAGGGGCGTAGCATAGTCACTAAAGTGTTTTGAACACATGCATGACGATCGAGTTGGAGACCAATATTCCGGAATTTTGATATTTTTCAACTAAATAGCCTTTCTCATCTAAATTTTTGGAAATATAAATTATAAAAGCGGCGTTTAATGTAAATAATTATATAGGATTACTTCGTTATATGTACGCCAATGATTCAAGCAGATTATGGTCAGTAACCTCACAAATTAATGTTTTTGTTATAAAATTAGTTAAATAACTCTAAGTACTTACTTGTGCCAAGTTATACCACAATTAATAGTTTTTTTAATCCTAGAGGTCCCACAAACACTGCAACTCACCATAATTCAACTTTAAAATTTAAAAATATAGGTCACCGATTACAAACGTGGTGCAATGGGCGGAGTTTCTACCCACGACTTTTGACTCGTACTCGATGCATGTGTTATAGTCCATTTGCTACTTCCTTCCTATTTTATATTCTAAGGTTATAATAGTACTATTTATGTAGCTGTGAGTTTATTAGAACGCTATTAGAACAAGGAGTGTATGACGAACGCCCGAGGGGTATCAACGCGACGAGTATATTTCACAAAATTATTTTATTCAAACTCGTAGAGAAAATTACTTTTTCCTAGATGGATAAGCTTGATATTAGATCGAGAAAGCGGAACATCACAAATCTCGACAAAATTGGATAAGTAATTGTCTTGTAAAATGTTTCAAATGTTTCACATTATTTTCGTAATGTTAAGATTAATTGTGAGTAACTTTTTAATAGTATTTAGTTTTTTTAATTTCCGATAAAATAGTATACTTATCTCGACTCAAAAAATGTTGATTACAAAGTAATAAGACTATAAAGATTTAAAAATATCGCTAGCGCTCGCTTTTCAATTAAGCTGTGCGCCCAATAATAAAAAATTTTCGAGTCTTGGCCAGTAATATACTCCTACTATTATTTTATTAAAGTAGTTTCTTAATAATTGGAAAAGGTTTTAAGATTACCACAATTATCATGATTAATTTAGTGCTCACAGAACCGTGAGTGCCAAGTGAATCAATTTAGAATTAGAATCTAGAATTAGCAGTAAAATTAAAATGAGTCTTTTACATAATACTACGTACATTACATACTTACAATAAAAGGAAAGGAAAACCTTCTCTGTTATTTTAGGATTTTAGTGTTTTATTTTACTAGGTACATAGCCAAAGACTACTATTTTACAAAGACTACTGTAAAATTTGATATAATATTTGAATATTATCGAAGGGTGGTTAATCTTAGAATAATATTAATGAAGTATTAGGCACTTAAACAAACCTAAGCACTTCTAACTTGTTTAGGTAACAATACTCGGACATCCAACTGTAGCAATACAAATATTTATATTAATCTTTACATGCATATGAAAGTTTGACAAAAAAAGTAATATGTATTAGAAATACAAACACAGTTACATATATACAAAGTAACATAAAGTTGTAATATGAATTTCAAAATTAAATTCAATATTACACAAGATTTTATATATTTATCGTTGTTGAACTTACACCTACAAAATTAAATTGAAAGGCAGAAGCTCCCATAATGGCTCTTAGTGGATAGGTATGCTTGCACGTGCCGTCCACTTATAGAAAAGTGAAAGGGTTTTTCTACTGAAATATTTCTAGTAACTAAAAAATAAACTTCGGTTTTAGAATTTTAATCTAATTTCTGAATGTACTGTCGGAACCTTTAAAAAGCTTTATAGATTATGAAAGACGTTGACGACATCGACATGTAATTACATAATAGTCCAAGAGCTAGCTACACACATTTTAACGTGGTGGACCTTCTCTCAAAATTTTAAAAACTATAAGTTAATATTTTTTCGATTTTAATAAAATATTTTTAAGGGAATAACAACCCATTTCTTAACTTTTCTATGTGTTATGTAATTTTCCATTTTCGAGTAAGAATTTTCATTTATTGAAATAGATTTGGAAAAACTATTACTGGATTGCATACAAAATGTAGGGGAGTGTTCCCGGGTATGAGACGGGTTTTGTTTTTGGGCCATAAGTGTTCATTGGTTAAATCAAATCGGGTGTTCTATATTCCAGCTTCAAGGTAATAAAAATACACAACTTTTGTCCGAAGAAAGTTTGGTGATTTCATTAACATGTAAAATTTTATGAACAATTTTCTAAACGTAAGTTTTTCGGAAACAAAAAAATTTGTATCCAGGTATGAGACACCTCGAAAAATCTACTCAAAATTGTAAAATATGAAATGAAAACCTTATATCTCTTTGATAAAGGTTTATTTTAATAATTTTTAAAGCTAATATACTGGCTTATTATAATAAATTGACAATTTTCATTATTAATTATCTTTTGCTTCGAAATCGTCTAAATCGTTATCGCAATCGTTTGGCAAGGCTAAACATCCAAAAAAATTGATTAATGACAATATTTTATAATGGTGTACGATTAGGGTTCGAAAAAAAAAAGTTTATCATACCTTTTATATAGTGTGTCTCATACCCGGATAATGACACTATTTTGAGAAAGACGAGACTATTTTTTTTTCAATCATATATTGGCATAATCCAATATCGGATCGCAAAATATAAAGAAAACACTAAATGATAATGCATTACACTTACCTTTTTCAATTGATTTACTCGAAAAAAAATCACTTTGAAAAAAATTTTAAATTACATCGACAATAAAATTTCAAGTTTTTAAAATTGAATGATTGCTGTTAATAAAAGCAATACGTCGATTCACTTCGGTGTAAGCACAAAACATGGGCCATGTTAAAAGAAATGTTTGGTAGTAGTTAGACCGATTATATTGACGTTGAACTATGAAAAAAGTCGACTGTCTCATACTTGGAGCTGTCTCATACCCGGGAACACTCCACTACATTACTTCCTAGCCTTCTACTAATACAGTTCGGCTGATCTTTAGTTCAAAAGTAACTTTTCTCATATAATGTAGTACGTAGAATGAGTTTTTTCGATTTGAATGCAATCAATGCACAATACTTGTTTTGAACAAATAATTTATATAATTTTTTCGCCACGAACACTTAATATTTCCGGCAGTAAGCTACCTTCTAAAATTTTAAAATCCACTTAAAGCAACTTTAATGTCATCGATTAAAATACTATTTTGGTATTTTATGGTATGGTAACAATGAAGTCTGTCATGTGTCACACAATGAGGTAAACTACTCAGAAATATGTAATTGGTAAAATTAGGTAGGTAAAAAACGGAGGAGAGCTCTGGGTACACTAAATCAAAGAGAGCAAGTTTTGTCAATAATTTATCTCCTTCTTTCACATCTACAATTTTCATAATACTAGTAAACTACAAATTTTCATTACTGCCAAAATAACTTTTTTCAGCTTCAAAATTCAACGATTTTAATCTTCCACCCACACTTGATGCCCCCGCCTCGGTTTGGTTTAGCAGACTCGCTCTGCAAGTCTTTCCACTACTTCTCAAATGCATTTTATAAAAAATTGAGATTACAACGATTACATTAAACTGTGTATAATCAGCTCTCCGACTATTCGCAATAAGATTACTGAGCCTGTGCTACCATTAAGAACATCCCTCGGACGTTAGCAAACTCGAAAATTCTAGATGTACAAAGAAGGGATCTTGAGTAGCTCAAATCATTAAACAAATCTCTGATAATTATGGGTTTCGAGAGACGGAATGTTAGTTTTTAATATAAATGCGTTTGGCAGTAATTATCGAAATTCAATTTTAAATTTTATAACAAATATACTACGGCCACGACTCAACGGTAGGCTGATTAGCGTTCATTCGCTCATTTTAATGTTATTTATCATTAAAAAAATTTTGATGCACTATTATAGTGTGTTGTTTATTTTAAACCACTGCCGACAAGTTTCGGGATTCTATAAACCCATCATCTAGGCAAATGTATGTATAAATTAAATTAAAAAATCCGAAGATTGGTTTACGGATGACATGTGTCAATTTTTTATTTAATTTATACATTTGCCTAGATGATGGGATTATAGAATCCCGAAACTGGTCGGCAGTGGTTTAAAATAAACAACACACTATAATGGTGCATTAAAAAAATTTAAATTTAATCAGTGTGTTCCACCTATTTTTAGTTATTTATCATATTATACCGTTGGATTCTTTTATTGTATCTATAATATCTTCGGGTGAAGGTTGTCGTACTACCACCGGAAATATTGTTCTGAATCTGCAAAAGTATCTTGAAAGTGTGTATTGCTTCGTCAAGGCATTAATCGACGTCAAATGGTTTGACGTTCGTTAACTCATGAAAATCTGTTTCACCATTGCAAACTATTATAGTTAACATTGGTCAAAATTACGATCAAATTTGACGATCGTATATTCCACCGTCAAATATTTAACGGCTCGTTTATTTACTATTGACTTGAGTGTTGCAGTTTTGCTTGATCATTTTCGCAAATATTTTTAAATAAATGACACGAATTTCAATTAATATTTTAAATATTTTTAATATCAAACAAAAGGTTTTCGCATTTATAGGAATGCTATTATTAAAAATATCACTTTCACGACATTTTGTCAATTCTGCATAATAATATATCATGACGTTACTCATAAAATAACATTATAATAATATTATATACATACAAAATTTTACGACTAATAAGTTATTCCGACATTATTAATAAGTTATTATGAAAAAGTCCGAATAATTCCTTATTATTAGTATGATTTGTTTATTTAACATGACGTCATGATAATTATATTTCAAAATGTACCTACTTTATTCTAATAGGACAAGACTGATAATTTTTCGCTAAGGTAACAATAATTTATCATGATTTCCTGCAAAATGATTCGTACAAGACTGTTAAGTTTTAGCGACATATTTGCTGATATTGTATTATGTCATTTTCATAATAAAGAATCAGTAAATTACCTATGACTTATTATGAATAGACTGATATAAAATAAATGACAAACCAGATTGTGTGGGAATCCAGCAAGGGAAAGGCAAAATGGGTGCCGTTGTAGTGTGTGATCGGAAGTTACAATTATATTTTGTGAATTAAAGTGAATTATAAATGGACCAATATATTCGTGATTTGTTATCGAATTGGGCTATGCAGGAATACGAAGAAATCTTTTTTGGTATGTGATTATTTTCAATCATCCTTGACAATGAGTTAATGTAAAACTCGAAAGTTGGATAATTAGTTATTGTTGTTTTTAGTTGTAAGTACCACATTGTATAATATTTGTAATTTAAAGTTGTATTATTGTAACCAATAAATTTGTATCATGTTTTTATTATTAATTTTTGATTTACTCTGTGTTTTATTTCGAAGTTACCTGCATATTGCGAAAATAAAATATTTTATTATTTTGTTATATTTCTGTGATAATTTGTTAGGTTATTGTAGATAAAAATAATTTATGCGTGATGTCTTGTTAATTACCTTCTACTTATTTATTAGGTTTGTTCGTTTGTCATGCACTAAGCTACACCGAAAAAGTTAGTGTTGCGTAGTTCGAACTACAAAGTGGAGGTGGTGTTACCTGGTGTAGAAACACCTACGGATAACAAACGAACGATTTTTTGAAATTACATAGTACAATTTTAGATTGACAGGTTAGTAACGTGTGTGATCAGTAAGATTTTCGTTATCTATAATAAACATAAGTAACTGAGAAGATGAATCCAGTATCTTTTGTTAAAAGCACTTATTTGCAAAATGATTGCTGTCGATATCATCGTCCATAAAATTTTCCAATACCTTTTTCTTTCCAGCAATTGATTGACAATAGCATTTTTTGGTTATGTATTCTTACACCACTTTTTAGTACACTAGCTACACCGGCAAAAAGACGGTGTAGGTTGGTGTGACACTTTCGGTGCCGGTGTACCCGCCACTGGACAAACAAACACGATTGGTATTCTTACACCTTGACAAACGAACGCCATTTTTGACACTAATTTCTCGGTGTAGCTTAGTGCATGACAAACGAACAAACCTATTGACAAAATATTAATATTCTATCAGTAAGTAGAAGGTAAAATTAACAAGACGGGACGCATAAATTATTTTTATCTTCAATAACCTAACAAATTATCAGGAAGATTTGATGAAGTATTCGTAATATTAATACGAATAAACTATTGGTACCGATTACCAAATTATCAGGAAGACTTTTAATTTATTCGTATGAGAACGAATAATATATTAGTAGATAAGTATTGCGAAATTATCAGGAGTACTTGTCAATTCATTCATTAGGTCATGAAAATTTATCAGGAAATGCTGATAATTATCCTGTGAATTTGACAGGAAAGCATTCTAATATTTATTAGGCCGCCACTTCCTGTCAAATCATTCGTAAGAACTGCAATCCCGGTTTTTAACAGAATTCCGAATAAATTATTAAGAATTCCGAATAAAATTTTTTTCGGTGCACTAGCGGCTGTAGTCGTTGGCATTGTCGAGTGTTTGGTCTGATAACGTGGTTTACGTTCCGCCTTTATGAAGACTACACTGGCTCTGTCAAGAATAGAAGTCGTAACTGACAAAAATATTGAATTTTCTAATATGTTTAAATACGATTAATGCACCTACCAAATGTATTAGTTTCTCAGATATGATTAAACTTCAGAGCTAATTATAAACCATAAAAAGACCCACGTCAAGCTAGCACCCCCACCTCTTCAAAATAAACAAATTTATATACTATAATTATGGACTAATTTTGAACAGTGTAATGAAACTACCATTTTTGTATAAAATTTATTTAAAATCTTGAAATTATTTTTTAAAAAGCTCTATAATATGCATTAAAATGTTTAGAAAACAACAAAATTTTAGGTAAAAAGCATTTTGAAATAAAAGAATTATTATTAATGTATGTTATGTATAATATTAAACTTTTCTAAAAATTTTAAGACATAAAATTCAATTTATTTTTCTTCATTTTAATATAAAACAAGCAAAATACTAGTACACCTCCAAATATTGAAATTTACTAATAAACTACATAGTCTCAATCTACATTTGCAATTTCTTTTATTTAACACCCTAATTAAATGCCTAACACTCCATAAAACGAAAAATCCACAGGGGTGCCAACTTCTCTTGAGCAAGGCTGTAACTAAAACAATTATGGCTTAACGCATAAGTCCGTCAACTGCTAAGTCGAAAAGCCCAGTTCGATCCCGGATGGAGTAAGAAATTCTGACTATCTTCCCTCGAAAGGTAATGTCAAAACACCAAGGTACTTTGTCCAGAAAGTGGCCCATGGCACATAATAGAAGAAGTAAAATTAAAAAGAATTGTCTCATCAAAAAAAAATACAATAAATATTTGATCTGGGTAGTCAACATACATACGGAAAGACTGGCCTTTCGGAACTCATACAAATTTTTCGTCAGATAATGTCACCGTTTTAAATTATGAACAGAAATACAGGAAAAGAATGTTCATGGAAGCAACTTACATTTCCTCTACGCCTGAAAATATTAACAAACAAACTGAATTGAAGATTCAAACAAACAAAGGTTTGTTCTTCAAACAAACTGAAGAACGTACTTCTTAATTACCTCGATAAGACAAAGAGGTTCCTTACTTGATCAACGAGTTTTTTAATTTATTATCATCAATCATTTCGTTTGTCACTCGTTTTTTCATAATAAATTTGAATTTTAATTGACATTTTAATTTAATATTATTCCTATTTAAGTTATAGTATTTTACGTACTACTTACAATTGTTACACTTCCTGTTTACCGTTCTCCTATTAAAGTTTTAAGGTTAGAGTTACAAACTTTTTATCATATTTGTTGTAAGTACAGTTTATTGATTTACTTCAGCTTATCTATAAACCGTTCTTTTTAGTACCATGAAACGTTGGATGACAACAAATTACAGTTTCTTTAATGAAATCCAAATAAACCAAGATCAATTACTTATTGTAAAATAAAATTGCAATTAAAATTTATAAATAGTATACCGGGTGTTGACTCGAATAGCCGAACATAGGGAATTAACACGTAAAAACTTATTTATGCAAATTCCTGCTTCCCAAATTATTTTAGAGAAAAAATGAAAGACACAAAAAGAATGCAGAAATATAAACTACGTATGATAAATGCATTAGATTTCATGTAATCTTTACTTATAGGGTCAAAAAATGCTTTTAAAATTGTTAAAATTTTCATTTATCAGACTGGCCATGTAAGTTTCCAAGGTAGTTATTTCGAAATTAAATTGAATTTATTTCATGACCAATCTGACAAATGAACATTTTAACAATTCTAAACGAATTTTAGACTTTTATCTTCGAATTTCATCTAGTTTCTACTAAAAGGTTCCAAAATTCTTTTAGAATTGTTAAAATTTTCATTTTTCAGACTGGTCATGAAATTAATTCAATTTAATTTCGAAATAATTACCTTGGAAACTTGCATGGCCAGTCTGATAAATGAAAATTTTAACAATTTTAAAAGCATTTTTTGACCCTATAAGTAAAGATTACATGAAATCTAATGCTTTTATCATACGTAGTTTATATTTCTGCATTCTTTTTGTGTCTTTCATTTTTTCTCTAAAATAATTTGGGAAGCAGGAATTTGCATAAATAAGTTTTTACGTGTTAATTCCCTATGTTCGGCTATTCGAGTCAACACCCGGTATAATATTATATGAGCAAAGTTTTGTTATTTAACTATAAAATCTTACTGCATGAATATATCATGAAGCGTATGTACTGTTAGAAAGCTTACCTTATTATCTACCCTACTGCATCATTGATTTTTCGAATTTAGAAAAAAATGTTAATTTTTTTTCCAATATAAAAAAGAGTTACCTAAATTTTGATCAAAAAATAATTTGTCGGGTGGTTTGAGCCGCCTTAAAAAATCTGAGAAAAACAGTAGGAAACTTGCAGAAATTAAATGAAATATCAATGGAAATGATTTATTGTTCAAATAGGAAAAAAAGATAATCGATGTTATCCGATTCTGGAAAATCACAAAATTTCCTAATAAAAATACAAAAATATTCACGTAGCATGCGTTCCAAAACGCAATTTTGTATCATTTCCAAAAAGTGAGATATTGGTCTAATAATAATTTAACACTATTCACCAAAAGATCTCACTGTCAACAGAGCAAAAAATTGCTGTGATTGAAACCACCCGATGGCTCAAACCACCCGACACTCCCCTAGTATATACATAATATAATATATGCAATATGTACTGTTTGGAATACAAATAACGGTAGCTGACTAAATTATTTATCTTGAATTTAAACATACCAAGTGTTTAATATAACCTGTCGAAAGTGTTACTAAATAGAAAAATTAAAAATTGAGGAACACTATCGCATACTAGACGTATATGTACGGGATATTTAAGATATTTTTGTATACGTCTAATTTTAGTCTGTTTAATTCTATTAATAAAGTTTTTTAATTATTATTCATGGAATCGAATACACTGTCGTATGTTTAATATTTGCATACGTAAAAATGAAATCATAAAATTCTTAGACCCCAATTTATAAATTGTTATATATATTTTTCAACCAATAAATAATTTGTAAATATATAAAGTTTTTATTTCGAGTTAAATTTTTTATGGAAGGATGCCTACATTTTTAACATAATTATTGTCATTCCTCTTATGCTATATACACAGAATTGATTACAGGTACTTACAAGCCTACAGAGAAAACGAATTTCATTCTAAATGTTTCAGTGATTTTAAAAGTTATTAAACTTTTTAATATTAGAGAAATAAAAATACCTCCTATATAATTTTATTTAAATGTATAAATTTATAGCAATTAATTTAGCTTGAAAAATTTAAAGTAAACAGCATATTTGTATTTCGTATATTTATAAAATAACCAATGACATTATTTTTATAGCAACATACAGGATTTGAAAAACGGTAATATCAATAATAAACACACTTACAAAAAGTGACCATTGAATTTTAAAAATTCTAACAGTACCTAAGTAGTATAGTTTTTATCTTGTAGATTATTAAATCGTTTTTAATGCAATATATCTATGTAAACTTATCTACAATATACACAATCAATAAATTAGTCTTTTTACAATAATACAATGACCTGAAAATAAATGAATAATTATTATTATTAGTGCCCTAATTTACTATTCATATTTTTTTGGCAATTCTTGAGCTAGACGTAATGTTCAAAACTGAACTGTTACAATTTTGGGAGATGTTAGTAAAAGTAATCACAATATAAATAAAAAAGTATTTAAATATCAATGTAATGATGGCTGCAAAATATACGTAAATGTAAACAATCATAATATTTTCGTCTCGAGGGTTTTTTCTGTTCAAAACTTGCTATGGAATAAAGCAATATTGTTGTGAACTCTTTCATTTATATATAAAATAATCATCAATAATTTGCACCTGATATACAATATAATTGATAACAAAAAATTTATAATAAAACTGTAAGCCGAACTTGAATTCGTTATTAAATTTAAGTATTCGAAAATTATCTGTTCAACATAATTTTATGAATAATATCTCTTGGTTCTTGCTGCATTATTTATTTGCAAAAATAAAACGTCCCGTGAACTGTTACTATCATCTACCAAAATATTATTTCTTTGTCCATCATGAACATATTGGAGATTCTTAAATAGTAAATTTTCAAAAGTTTACAAAAATTGCAATAACAAATTAAAAATTACATGTAATATTTTTTAAGTAAAAAATTGTATGTACAAATGGTAAGTATTATAAAGTATATAATATTTAAATATTACATTTGAGTACAATTAATATTAATATTATTTTGTTTGAAAATTTTGTGAAAATATGCTCCAGTAAAAAACTTACTTTAATGCACAGCATAATATTTATTTCATCCCATTTTCAATGTTAAAATATAGTTATTTACATCAGACATTTGATTTAACTTAAAATTGTCAACTTCTGCAATGTACGGTCAGTAAATATAACATTAATGAATATAAGACATATCTTGAAACATACGAGACCGTAGATCCACCTTTGCTGTCGTGTTGCATTGCTGCTGGTTTTTCGCCTAAAAATATGGAATAAGTTAGTATGCTAATGTATTTGTGGACTAGAATACAAAACCTTGCAAGAAACTCACAAAACTTCAGTTACAATCTCAAATAAGTTTTTAAACTATGCGTCTATTGATAAACTTAAAACAATTTAAATAAAATATGTTAATAATTTTATTAACTTTACTATTAACCTATTTCATAATAGTAATATAATATAAATATTAAATTTATTCAGACAGAATCAACAATGTGCTAGTCAATTGCTCACATAAAATTTTGAACAACAGTTTATATTTAACATTAAACTATGTAGATAATGACTATCTTTTTAAAAGCTCTGGGTAATGGGTTCAAATCTCAAACTTTGCAGTTTCTACTTTGGGAACGACGACGCCGGTGTATAAGTAGATAGATATCATTAAAATAAAAATAAAATGCAAAATTATACTGATAATTTATGATATATTATTTATTAAAAATTTATTTTTAGATTTTTACAAAACGCAATCATCTAGGTATATAGATAATTAATTCGATTGCAGAAAATTAGTTGGTGAAGTAAGGAACTTAATATAAGCAATGCTACTTGATTTGCCTGACTAATGATAAACAATACAAAATTTTATGTATAAGTATATAATAATTAAATGAAAATTAATATTAAGTCCTGTTTATTATAAAACTTTATAGGCATATCAATTTATCGAGGCGGAATATCGTCAGAATTTTCAATGAAAACTTCTGTTTACATCTACTCTTAATATTATAATTTATAAAGAAGGTCTTACCAAAATTAATTATTAAATAAAAATATTTTGAATAATTAGAAACCATAAGTGCCTATCTAATAATATTGCAATGGTACAAATAAAAAATATTAAGTTAAGTAGTTCAGTTATAAAATTTTATACAATATTGATTGATGAATAAATTTAGGATGTTTTGTATTTATATTATAAAAGTATAAGAGTAGGTATAGAAAACTTATTGCAGAGTACTCGCCAGTGGAGATTCTGTAGTTACGAGAAAATTTTAAGTGAAATTATTATTTTAAATAAAATCTTAAGATTTAACTATATAATTTTCTTTAAAGAAATCTTGCGTTTATAGCACCATTGCATTGATATCGATCCAAAGCTACTCACTTTGCAGCACATGTACTATGACGTTGGCCGGGCGTGCGTTGGATGGTACGCAAGAGTAGTTGCCAGCGTGCTTTATTTCAGCCCTGGGGATGAGCAACTCACTTCCCTGACGACCATGTCGCACAGCAGCACCACCCTTTAAGTCATAGTTGATCATGTGGTTTTCATGATACCAAAATATATATTGTGGAACTTCGGTGGATCGTTGAATAACACAACTAAGTCGCAGTGGGGAACCGGACTTGACAATTTTTTCTGAACCACCTATGATGCTGGCGTGTGCTTCTGAAATTAAAAACTAACCAATACAAAAGGTACAATAAAGACAATAAATGATAAATTTTGCTAAATTATCCAACTGATATTACACTATAAGATGAAAACATCGCTTTTGAGTACTGAATACTCATATTTTCAAGATTTTAGGCTACTCTGAAAGACCGCATCGTTGGTTGTACACAAATCATTTCGTAATAATGCAATCTCTGTCCTATTTTTAAAATTGCTTGTTTCCTCATCCGCCCGTGCTATTGTTTAAATTACTTATATCTTCCTGCAAAATGTGTCAGTTTAACTAAAGTAAAATGAACAGTAAATAATGCTTATTTCAGAATTTAAATTTTACATTTAAAACTTGGAAACTGGTTTCTTTTTTTGAATAAACACCAGCTAAAATTTTTGTACAATATAATATATTAACTGCATTCGGCGTTGGCAACTGAAATTCGGACGGTGAATATAAAATATTTTAATAATATTAATATTAATTTCATTTTTAGTTTAAAACTATATCATTTACAGGGTAGCCTAAGTTTCAAAATGTTTGAATCATAATATATTAGATTAATGTATTATCGTCAATATTGTCAACTGCATTACAATATATTCACCTACGGATTGAAAGACTAATATTGACAACTTAATAGTGATAGTAATACTGATGGTGTAGGGTGTGAACATTATTGACGGTGCGGTGCACTGATTGACAAGATTGATGATATAATACATAATATAGTAGGTACACATAAGTATGTTTTTATTTGCGTCTTCTCGAATTATCTTTTCGGATAATTTCCTACTTTTTGCGTAACTTTTTAACCATATTTAATAGTTACAATTATTTTAAATTTTACATAATTATAAAAATAGAAAATTAAATGAAAGTTAATTGATTTCAAAAATTCGTATTAATATATAATAGCAACAATTTTTCAGAATTTAAAAGCATAGAGCTTAAACAATATTTACTACCCGTCCTTTTGGATTAACCATGAATTATTATGGGTTTGTTTAAGAACCTATGCAAACAAATCCTTTAATATTGCCTCTATTTCTTGAATCAATACTTCAATTTTAATGCTAAATGTCAACATTAGACTTTCATGTTGTATATTACTAAATAAGTTGAACAAAATCTAAAGATTAATAATTTGCAATAACATATTAAATCAAGACAAAGATTTACCAAAGGATCCTAAGAATTATGATATCATATTAGCTAATTAGCAATACCACAATACATATTTATGTATAAAACTAAACTTTGAAAATTAAGAGCCGCCGAGCGGTTTGAAATCATTTAAATATTGTTCAATTTCTGTCTCTTAAATGAATAAATTATAAAACTTACCAACTAATTGTAATTCAACAAATAAACTTGAAGCAGGATATGTCGTTAACTGGCATTCGTACAGTCCAGAATCTTGAGACTGTGAGTAGCGAATATGAAGTATCCAATCCTAAATTAATTTAATAAAAGATTAAAATAACAAAATAAGATTCAACTACTGAAGTTACTCAACATTATTCGTATTTTTATTATTGTAGAATTTTAAGGAAAAGCCCAAACAGCAGCTACATACTGCAAAACTGTTCTTGTCAAATCATAAGATCCTAGAATGGGTGACCGCGTGATGACTAATTGATAATTTTGTGCTAATCCATACTTTGCAAGCGTAACAGAGTATGATTTAATCATTTCTCTAACATTCGGCTAGTTTATACTCGTACTTGCCTACTACTCAATATTGTCTTTAAGAACAGTATAGATCAGGTAAAAATTTAAACTGTAGAAAACAACTAGCATCATATTATTTCTTCGGAACCATTGTTAATACAATACTCGATCTTATCTTATATGAGGTGTCAAAATTAGTTTTGACTGTTTCAATCTGGACAATTTGGAAATGTGTGTAGTTTTGATAAACGCGATTAACTAAACTAAAAATTTCGAAAGGAATTGTCATAAGCATGTAATTTTAGGTTAGTCATTTTCTGTTTGAGAATCAACCTTCGAAGATGTACTATGCAATTGTTACACCACCTTTCCAATCACCGATGTGGATTTAAGTTTCATTTATTTTGGGATGTTATACCTTTTGAATGACTGGATTACGAAGATGCTGTAGTGGAGATTAATTTAATTTGTAGTCAAACTTACTCGTTTGATTAGCTCTGGAACTAGCAGAGGCTTGTTAATTTTTTAATAAGTATTTTGTGTTCTTTATTTTGTAGACTTCATTCCTGGATAGTAAACGAACACTACGATGAAGTAATGTTATTGATTTTGAAAGGTCCTGACGGAGGAAAATTCAGATCATGAAATTGGCGGTACTGTATTTAGGGTAAGTCTAATTATTTCGAAGTATTAAAATTTGCCGTGCAATAATTAATCTTTGCAGGGGCATAATTTCCTTTTGTTGGGTTATCCTCTTTAAGGATATACTACTGTATTTTTTGAAACGACTAAATCTATCTTTCAGGTGGATTTCAATTATTTAAATTTGCATTATTTGAATTGAAACTCTTATAAGCGTGGTAGAGCAAATAGTCCTTTTCTTATCTTAGTTAATGAACTTAATCAACTCTTCATTCCTTATTAGTTTAATTTGTATTGCCTGGCGCCACCTGACATCCTATTTTTCCATTTGGGTGAGATGAGATCTCAATGTTATAATAACCTCAATGATACGAATCTACGAAGTTTTCCGAAATATCACGAAGTTATCCAAAATCCACGCTCTCGAAAACAGATGTAAAAGGCCTTGAGCAGTTTACACTATGGGAATATGGATGTACTACAAAAGATGTGTGATCTATCTGAATATAGATACTGTATATTTTTAAGGTAGGTATGTAAAATGAGCATAAAGAGGGTGGAATGGAGATATAAATCATAATCTCTTGATGCAATGATATAATTATAAATATATTAATATAATGTTGACCCCTATTTACTCTATTAATCGTTCAAATGGTTAGGGTGTTTCTATATCGCTGTTTACTGGCTTTTCATTTTCAAATATTATATTTTTGTTTAATTGTAAACTTTATTTAAAAGTTAAACGCAGGTGACAAGATTATTTGCTAAAATATATAATTTAAATAACAAGAATTACCTGCCCGTTTTTTCCATTTGATGTAAAGAACCTTTTATCGCTACTATAGGTTTGTAATCCCACCGTTAGTAAGTGATAGTCACGCTTTCTTATCCAGGACACCTGCAAGGCGACATTTAAATGTGATAAATTACACAATTTAAAACAAACAAATAAATGTACAAGTCTTTTAAACTGTTTTTTTTTTGTTCAACTGCAAGATCTCCCTGATAAATTATTTTACAAAAAAATAATGCAAAATTAATGAGAGCGATCTTCTAAGTTTCTTTTAATTATTCCAATTTCATCTGACATGACTCGACAGTGCAATTTTATATCTTTTACATTTCAAAAGTATCCTTCGAGTTAGGTCAGTGAAAACTTTATTCTTGAAGGTTTTCAACTTTATTCGAATTTATTTTGTTCTAATTTGAATATGACTTCAAACAAGACTAGGTATATATGTATGTAGGTACCTACTTTTGACATACATATGTATATCAGGAAGAAATAAATATGTTAGTAACATACATACCGTGTTTTCTCCAGTATCTACTACTTCGCAATGTAAAACTGCTGTAGATCCTATTTGTGCTTGAACTATTGTATAATTTGGAGTTAAAAAGTTTTCGGACGTTCTACTAGAATTATCTGACGACATTGATATGCTATTTGGCACGGTTCGCAATTTAAATATACGATTAGAATATAATTGTAATTCTTGAATTTCTTGAATTTCAGTCACATCTAGAAACAAGGTAAGTAATATTAATAGAATAATCAATATTGCAAAATTTATAACTTATTCTTTAGGCTACTGTGGCGCATTCAAATCAATACCTTTTAAATATAAGTGTTCCCTATAAATTAAAATTTAATTTCAAATTATATACTCAGTATTCCGTTTGACCGCTGATACACAGACAGTACCTATGGAAGTTTTCTACTGCAGTTGTTAAATTCAGCATTGTCGGCTGAAAGTGGTGACGATAATAATGCTGTTAGGGTGGCAACACAAATGAATTTATCCACACTGAGTTTTAAAACGTTGCGACTGCAGTGAAAAATTTCAGAATGTTATACCCATTGGAATATAGATAGAGCAAAATAGGTTAATAGATTATTAATTATTCCAGAACAACTAATTAATCTCAGATTAAAATTATACATGATTATTTTATGACAGTGATTTCCTAAATGTCAGTGTGTCAGTCAATTTAGGAAACTAAGTGCATTAATTTACAAACTTTGTTGAAGCGTGGCAAGTCGCCAAGGAATTGTTTTAGTGTAGTCTAAGAAATCTACATTTCAAAAGCGCTGGTATTATTGGTACAATCGTAATTTTTAAGTACGTTCAAATGGATTGAGAATTAGCAAATAACTTCAAATTTTTGAAATGATGCAATAAAAGCTAATAGAACTAATTAGCAGTTGTCTCGCGACCTTTATCGATAATATACCAATAGGTTACGTAATATACTATTCATAATGTCAAATAAGATAGCGTACAAATACATAAGGAATTCCACACCAAGCTTGGAAGTATAAATGAATTAAATTTTAATTTGCGATTACATAAATTAAATTTTTACAACAGCAATGTATTGTATAATTTTTGTTGTGGAATTTTAATCGCAGATTAAATTTGATGTCAAATGACGACCAGTGCGAACGTCAGTAGTTTGTTCTATTAATTCCTCCAAAGGCGATTTATCTAAATTTGAATCACAATCGTAAGTATTTCATGTTTCATTATTTTTCAACGAGTAACATTGCTACTACAGACAGCTGTTACCTCATTATTTAACTCATTTTGTATAATAATATAGTAGTCATCTGTCAAATTGGTTATCGTCGTTTCAAGTTGAAAGTTCTTTTCAGTTAAAATTAGCATTTACAATTTTATGAATTTCTGTGAGTAGTACTAAATAAGTAATTTGAGATATGTCTTAATAGTCGTATAGAAAGTATAGTCTGGAGCAGGTTTGGAATTCTTAAATTTACAATCGACGCTCATGAATATATTAAAGAAAACCCGAAAAGTAAACTGGTTGCCCTGCCCCATAGGCACTTTTTAAATACGCCACTGGTATAGAGAACGTCAAACGTTGCTCAAAGCATATGATTCACCTATGAGCAATTTCTCGAAATATTATCGTGATAAAATTTTAAAATCTTGGGTACTATGGTACTGGCTCTTAAAGAGCTTAACTGGAGTCGTCTGTGAACGTTTACCGTATACATTTTTATTAGTTATCTTGCTTGCACTTCCTGTTAGCAATATTTTCTATATTTATTCTTTTAAAGTGCTAATGACACACTTAACATGATGTATTCTTTTATTTCATTTGTAGAATTATGGAATACATAAATAATAAAATTTTTCGACTTAAAACATAGGCAAAATTTTACTACAATTTATTTTGGACAGTACCTAATATATTTTTAATTTTTATTAAAAATTTTATCTTTTACAACATTTTTTCTAATTTATTATTTTTGAAGTCGACTTTTGAAGAAAAATGTATTATTATATTATGGGCTTTGCATTTTGAGTCTGTTATTTTACATTTTTTTTGTACAATAATTTAGAAACTCATATAAAATATGGAGGATGCATTTAAAAAACCAAAGATTGCACTATAAATTCAATATATTATGTAATTTCTATATAAATTCTAGTAATATTGTGAATATAAAATGCTGCTATACAGTGCCGTAACTAGGGTATGGCCAATATGGCCCCGGCCATAGGCGCCGTTTGAACGATGGCGCCGAAATTTTAAATAAAAAAAAAAAAAATATAGGTGCCATCCGTAAGAACAGGGTTCCTACTTGTCTGGAAAACCTGGAAAAGTTAGGGAATTTTAAATTATGTCAGGGATTTTTTTAATTTGTTTTTCTGATACTACAACTTATAAAAAATATTGTCAGAACAAAACTTTTCGAATTATAGACAAAAAAATATATTATAGATATCTACTATTACATTGTTGAATTGTTTTTAATCAATTAACTATATTTTTTCTTAAATTGAATAAGTTTTAACTGAAAGTAAGTCTCAAAATTTGTCACTTTGCACCAAATTAAAAAAACTGGGGAACCCTCCCCCCGAATCCATTTCCGTTTAAGGCGCATTTTTCGTTCTTGGCTATAGGCGTCAAAAGTCCAAGTTGCGTTACTGCTGTTATATAACTTCTTATAATAATTATAAAGTTTCCAGAAATGATATTTATATACAAATATGGTAATGCTCGACACTTCTAGTAACGCTTAACTATAATACTATGCGTCACCACTGTCAAGTGACTTATATCCATAGATGCAATAAAGACTGTTTTCTAATAAAATAAAAAATATTTTAACATAGGATATCTACATAATATATTCATGTGAAACCGAAAATTCCAGCGTTGGAGAGTTAGGCCAGTCGTTCTCAACAGACGTTCTAAATAAGTGTTTCGCGTCCACAAAAAGGTTGAGAACCACTGTGCTAGACATTCAAGGCTTACTGCTCTAAATTGAAATTTACAGAAAACTATGATAGTTGTTTTATAAATAAAAATAAACCATTGATAATTTATAATATAAAGTATATATTTTACTATTTACTACATTTTTACTATTTTTGTACGTTGAAAAAAATTAAATTTAATCTTGGGAAATATTGAACAAAAATATAATATGTAGTCTCATCTGTACAATTTCAATGCAATACAATTTAATTTATAATTTAATTTAATATAATTTACATTTTTTTATTTACATTACAGTACATTTACATTACATTTATAAAAAACAATATGATTTAATAGGTATAATGAAGTTTTATTTCAGTGTTTTTAAACACAAATAATCTTCAAATTGTATAAACGTTACTTTCTTTACCATAATATGGAAGCAGTAAGTTTCATTGTGTAATAGCAAATACCTATATATGCAAACTAATCAAACAGTTTTGGTTTTATAACTTAGTAACCGGAATTATTATAAAAACTCATTATATAATTTAAAGAACTTTGGCCTTTTAGAACTTTTATACAACTACTATAATACTTAACAATCAATTAGTAACCTTATAAACCTCCTTTATAAACCTGTAACGTTAATAAAACTCTTATAAAATTTGCAGTAACTTTTTGTCACAAAAATTGTTCATTGGGTCATCTGGTGGCATACAACATTGAAATGACACATTTCAATGACACATTTCAATGGGTGACAATCAAAAAAGAAATTCGGTTTGTTCAGCCGTAAAATCTATTCATAATGAAAACACTGTAAGATGTTGTCAAAAATTTTTGACAATATTTTTAGGGCTACCAAACAAGCCACAACTTCGTCTGAATGGGGAGAGAGGTTGGGCACGCCGGAACTTTTGATGGTATTAATCTCAAAAACTACCAATACAAATAAATTTAAAATTAGTTGAAAGGTATGAGAAAAAACAAGAAAAGAACAAGAAGTATTTCCTGAACTTCGTCGTGTCAGTTTTATGTGTAGGTATATTATAACAAATTAACAAACTAGTGTAAAAAACTTTGAAATTTAGTAAAAATTTACACGTATTGTCAAAAAAATCTCAACAAGATTATATTAGATCTAATAAAATCAACTCATCTATTTGGTGTTGACGTATTTATTCATTTAATAAAAAACACTGCAAAATTGATCTAAATTTCACGATTCAAATGTAAATACATATTACAAACTGTAATAATCTGTACCATGAAAAGTTTCACATTTCCCCACCGTAATCGCTGGCGTCGACACCTTTTTTTATTATATCACAATTTATTTCAATAATTCCAATCTAAGAATTTATTCCTTTATAAGAATTCTAATACGAGCTTTACAGTTGAGACAAAAATTAAACACAATTATTGTAGATACTTATATTATTTTTATTTTGTGGCAACCTGTAAATTTACGTTATTTACTTTTAATTAATAAACTTTGTAAGTAAAATTAAATTCAAACAACTTTTAATGACAAAATAATTGTTTGTGGCCAAATCCAGGGTTAAGTATTTAACCAGATTACCGGAAGATTAATTGATGCAATTAAAATAAAATTAGATGCAATTACATGATAGTATTTACACGTAAAGTTAGGTTTAGCCGTTTTTGATTAAAAATATTGGAAAATCAATTAAAAATTAGTTCAATTTTAATAATCTCATTCATTTTGTAACCTTGTTCATGAGCAATCATCAATATTTTGGTAGGTACGAGGTGAATAAATGACAATTCCGAATATTAATAATTAATACAATAAATCGGACACGTCCTTTGCTAATTACTTTTTGTAAAGACTGAAAATTCGTAACTCAAGTTAACAAAAATAATTATTATCAATTTAGTTACTTATTATTTCTTCAAAGGTATTAATTTTTTTAAATCTTAATTTCTTCCTAGAATTTTTCCTAGTAAAGTTTCATCATTGTCAGTGTTGAACTGGAAAATTTTGTTTTTAACAATTTAATCAAATCACATTTAGATACAGTGCTGTATCCGCTATAAAACTGAATGGCAACAGGCTCCTTAACCAACAATAAGGTAAAAGAATAATTATTGTTCTTATAGTTATAATATTTATTATATAAATTTATGATATAAATACCTACGATATATCTGTTAACGAGTGAGTACTGTATTATGCAATTTATTATACAAACAAGAGCTAAAGTATGTAATATGTATGTAAGCAATTTATTAGAATGAAAAATTACACTTTAATATTATTCTTTATAATTAATTCAATAAATAAATAAATAAATAAATAAAATAAATTCAAATAAATAATGGGATAAAACTAATAGATATGCGAATAAACTATAAAATTACCTATAATATAAAAAATTTAAAAAATATTCATGAAAGATGTCTGTGGTATATGAAATAGTAATTCCAATTTATTTTAAAAAATTATAATTTTAATTTAAAAATTTTAATATATTTTTAATCATAAGTACTAGGTATATTTTATATGCAAAAAAATACATTTTATAAAATTTTACCTGCATGAATTTAAAATTTTAAACTTAAATCTTGAATTTCTTTGCATGTCCGGTTAAAGAAATTTTACTTCACCCGCGAGCTTATGTGGATAATATAATAATATATTATTGAATATTTCACATTTCAACTTAACAATTACTAAAAATTCAATTTAAATAATATGGCTCGAGTTTCGAAACGATATTAATAGCTAATTAAGTTACTGAAATGATTAGAACCGACTAACTACTTATGATTCTAAATTATTCAGTATTTGACCATCAATATTACAGTTTTTCATACATATAAAATAATTTTTGTAAAGAAATTTCAAATAAATTTAAATATTTTTTATCAGAAATAAGTAGAGACCGGATAAATAAGCACAAAAAATCCGGAAAAAAGCACTTTAAAAAGCACGAAATTTGGCCCTAAAAAGCATAAACTTCTTCAAAAACGCATTATTTTTTTTAAAAAAAGCGAAAACTTTTTCGAAAAGAATTTCTTTAGAGAACAAATAAAACTTACATTTATTTATAGGTAGGTATAAGAAATTGAATTTTTAGCGCAACTTACCAAGGGTAGTAGCACTTATGTGCTCAAATTCCGATCGAGATCTCGGCTCCTAAGGCACCTAGAGACCTCGGTTTAGCGCATTTTAGGAATTATTTTATAATAGTAGAGTGCCCGATTCAAAATAAAACGCTTAAAAACGATTCCTGTGGGGGTGTCGGGGTTAAAAGCTGAAACTTGCAGGAATGAAAGGTTAGATGGCATATATTCGTAATCCGAAGGTAATCAAAAATAATCACGCGCAAAAGGGCACTATTTAAAAAATATGAGATAATACTATTAGCAGGAAGCCCATAAAATGACGATCATTTTGATATATAATTTGAAATCATTTTTGTACAAAATGTATTTTTTTTTAATGTTTGAAAACTGAAATTTGTTAAGTCGCTTATGGGAAATCAAATTTTAAATTGCAATTATCTCGGTTCGAACTTTACAAAATTTTTATAATATTTGACAATATTTATTTATATACGCTTCTATTTGCGAAACGAAAGCCTAAATCAAATTTTTTTGTACTTGATAATAGTTGCGCATATGTGTGGAGAATCGCTTAGTTGAAAAATGATAATTTTTCGTTTAATATTAAACACGATATGAAATTATTAGTAACATTTAAAATTTAAAATTTTTAATGCGCTCACTACAAAATCACAATTTCCCACTCCAAATTTGTATTGTACAGCACCGGTCATGAAAAGTGCATCGGGAATTAGTTTTTCTGAATCATTGAAAATTTGCTATTTCAAGGTTTAGAATGAAATTTTGGCTTGGTTTCTTCTTTATTATAGAACGTTTAACCTAAATGGTCACTTGCATTTGACAAATCGTGGGCTTACTGGTAAAAGTAACCATGTCAAAAATAAATACAATGCCATGCGAATCGATGTTGTATTTGATCACATTAAAGAAGATTTCATAAAAAATATTACTCGTCACAAAAGGGGGTCCCCAAATATGAATTGACGGAGTAATCGAGAGAACTGATGTTCCACTTCCACAACAATGGAATTTATTTATTCATTCAGAATTTAATAAGAAATAAATAACACATTTTCTATCTGAGCAGTTGATTAAACACTCCACAGAAAATTAAATTTACAGTTTGCAACTAGTGGAGGTTTCACAAATATTTTAGAATAGAGAGGAAATTTCGAAGTAAATGCTGATGATTTATTGAGTTCTAATCAATAGGAAGCTGATACTAGGATTTGGTGCATATACTGTCTGCAAAAAGGTATAGTTATTTTAGATGCATAATTTAGTGCAACGATACCGATGTGCTAATACTGGAGTTTATTTCAAGAAATACTTCAATCCTTTACGTAGCAGTATACGACATTAACTGGTTGTCTTACCACCAGTCAATTTTCAGGAATTGGGAAAAAATCAGCATGGAAAACAATTTTAGATCATTCTGAGTGTTTAGGCGGTGCCGGAATGCATCAAATTTTGGAAGACATATTCATAAATATCCAGAAAATTGTTATTAAACCATATTCAAAAAATACTGACATTTCGTCAATTAATATTATAAGAAGACTGCTGGCATCTTCTGCTTCTATTACAAAATTACTCCCAACAGAAGATTCTTTAAGGTTTCATAGCTTGAGAGCGCATTATCAAGCTAAAATACGGCTTAATTATTTACAACCTCGTCTTCAATTACCGAGTGTTGCAGATCATGGATGGAAATTTGATAAAGCAAATAGAATAAATTATATCAATTTATTTTAACAACTTTATCACCTTTTCCTGTGGAATTAAAAGTTCTAGCTTCATGTGGATGTCAAAAAGGTATAATTTCCTTTAAACTTCTGCAATCAAAACAAAAAGTTATTCTTATTATGCTCTTGATTGCGGAAGTAAGGTCTGTACTTGCAAGAAAAATAATATGGGTTGCATTGGATCATAGGCGCCAGATAGGAGGGGCAAAGCAGGGCACTTGCCCCCCTTAGAAAATTAAATTATTTGTTCCTACCTAGCTAGCGCTCTTAAAATAATAAGAATTTTCCTTTAAAATCATAAATCCTAACCAAACTGAATACTTTGCCCCCCTCTATATTTAACTCTTCCGGCGCCACTGCATTGGATCCTGTAATTGTATGGGTCAGAATGTTTGAAAAAACCGTAAAAACAAACATATTATACTGTAAAATCTGTTACGCCATTACTACTCGACAAAGAAAATGTTTTTGACGAGTAGTTTTCAAATGCAAGTGACCATTTAGGTTAAACGTTCCAATAAACAAGAAACCAAGCCAAAATTTAATTCTAAACATTGAAATTGAAAATTTTCAATGATTCAGAAAAACTAATTCCCGATGCACTTTTCATGACCGGTGCTGTACAATACAAATTTGGAGTGGGAAATTGTGATTTTGTAGTGAGAGCATCAAAAATTTAAAATTTTAAATGTTACTAATAATTTCATATCGTGTTTAATATTAAACCAAAAATTATCATTTTTCAACTAATCAATTCTCCACACATATGCGCAACTATCATCAAGTACAAAAAATTTTGATTTAGGCTTTCGTTTCGCAAATAGAAGCGTATAATAATAAATATTGTCAAATATTATAAAATTTTTGTAAAGTTCGAACCGAGATAATTGCAATTTAAAATTTGATTTCCCATAAGCGACTTAACAAATTTCAGTTTTCAAACATTAAAAAAAAATACATTTTGTACAAAAATGATTTCAAATTATATATCAAAATGATCGTCATTTTATGGGCTTCCTGCTAATAGTATTATCTCATATTTTTTAAATAGTGCCCTTTTGCGCGTGATTATTTTTGATTACCTTCGGATTACGAATATATGCCATCTCACCTTTCATTCCTGCAAGTTTCAGCTTTTAACCCCGACACCCCCACAGAAGTGAAAATAATTTCATGATAGCACTCTACTATAAGTTTTTAGTAATAATTATTTTATTGTTATTGTATGTGAAGGTCCACTTTAGTACGGGAGATATACGCAAAAAATAAGTGATAGGTGGAACTAATTCCCACAAAGATGGGGTTTGATTTTTTTTGTTCTTTGTTTATATCTTTTTGACATATTAAAAGTCTAGAAAAATCTGAGTGTGCAAAATATGTTTTTTTGACCGTTATCTTAAAAAAATTCAAAAAAAATTTTGAAATATTTTGTGTTGTATCAAATTACAGATATTTCTTGCTGAAAATGATAATATTATTGGATTTAAATAATAAAAATAAGTAACAAAATGGTGACCCAAAAACTGAAATCTCATGCAGTGTCGAAAATCAGTTTTTTTGTCGTTATCTTGAAAAATTTCAAAAATAACATAAAAAATCGTGTGTGGTATCAAATTACTGAAAATTTCATGATGAAAAAGATTATATTATTATTGGTTTTACATTAGTAATAAATAACAAAATGATGGCCGAAAAACTGAAAGCTGATGTAAGTTAGATGTTAGCTATTGTCCAAGACATCCCGAAGTAACATTGATGTAAGTGCAAATGAAAGCAGTATGTGTCCTCTAACAGCTCATGAATAAGCTTATGATATGAATAAGCTTTACCTGTAAGCAAATGGGAATCTGTGTTTTCTGCGTAAATAGTCTTTAAGGCCTCTTCTATTTCAGATCCACATAACAGTTGACCAATAGTATCTTGATATGATATCAGTATATGGAAGGCATCAAGGCGAATTAATATGTTTGGGAATTCTTCAGGTTTACTGGAAACAACTTCCATAACCTTAATCCACAGGCACTGATCAAAAATACTTTATTGAAGTTGACAATAGCTTGATTTCTGATTTGATCAGTTTTGCTACTGCTTCAATTAAACGATATTTTTCTAATTCAGGGTCTTTTAATTTCTTTTGCTTTTGGTAATTTAATAGAACATTAGTCACTGTTTGACCCATAGTTATAGCATATTAGGCATCCCATCATTTTTGGAAACGATAACATTATCAGAAATGTGTTCTTTAAGCTTTTCCAGAATGTGATGATTACTATAATGACTAATTATCAACTGATAGGAAATCTTTCATTTTAGTAACCAGCTGCTGGACAGAAACAGGCTCATCACTTCCTTGAAATCACTTTCTCTGCAGGACGACCAAGAGTTTTACAACGTAATTCGCCTTGAGAATCATTTCGATATTTCTTAGGGATTGGGTCACCTTTTTGAAAATTTACGCTGAATGCTTGGTGATAAATGGCATCTGCTACTGGTAAATCTTTAACTGATAGAAATCGTGATTGAACATTGTCTGACCATAAATTATTTCTGGAGTTACACGCCTTCATAATAGATTATTGAAACATTATTGTACGGACCTGTTTAACGCCATATTTAACCCGTTTCTTACTGTCAGTAATAAAGTGACCACAAAATAAATCCGTCCGTAATACTCTACTACAGCTGGCTAGTGCTTCATCATGAGTATGCAACTTCAATTTCCCATAACTCTGAATATTTTTGGGATTTGTCTACAAACTTAGGCATTCGACATGGACACTCACGGAGTTATCAGGCAATGGTTCAAATAACTCATGGATATTATCTTTTTGAATTTTATTTGCAGTGATGATACTTTGTATACCTTTAGAAGACAACCTAACAGACTTAGAAGTTCCGCTTCCACTTTCAGGCACAAGTTACAGTCCCATTCTGCCATTTGCAGTTTCCTAGAAGACGTCAATATTTATATTATTGTTATAACTCCGGGGTCGTATATAAGGGGGTGGTTTTGGGGGTTCAAACCCCACCATGGGTTCAGTAATACTAAATACTTAAGAAATGAAGAATGAAGAAAATAAAGAAACAATAATATTAACACCACGGATAAATTCATGTCTAAACTGTAAAGTGAAAAAATTTTCAAAGGAAGTAATAAAAGAATCAGCTCATTTGTAACCAAGAAGCTATAATTTCTTCTGCCAACCTCTTTTTTACCTTTTTGACCTCTTTTTTATTTCCATAAAACCCCCCATGGCCAATGTCTAACTACGGTCCTTCATAACTCTTATATTTATAAAAAAAAAAGTTACAAATAAAATATGGTAATAAATGGTTTCTTACCTGGTTTGTCGCTACAATAATTTTAAAACTCATTTTGATTAATAAAAATATGATTTTTGACATTACATATAAGCTTTCAGTTTTTAGGTCACCATTTTGTTAATTATTTATATTATTTAAAATCAATAATATAATCTTTATCAGCAAGTAATTTTCTGTAATTTGATACCACGCACAATTTTCTATGATTTTTTCAATATAACGTTCAAAAAGCAAATTTTCGACACTGCATGAGCTTTCAGTTTTTGAGCCACTATTTCGTTATTTATTTCTATTATTTAAAACCAATAATATAATCTTTTTCAGCAAGAAATATTCGGTAATTTGATACCACATACGATGTTTTATGATTTTTTTGAATTTTTTCAAGTTAACGGCCAAAAAAACATATTTTGCACAATAAGATTTTTCTAGACTTTTAGTATGTCAAAAAGGTATAAACAAAGAACTAAAAAAATCAAACCCCATCTTTGTGGGAATTAGTTCCACCCAAAAACCTAAATCTACCGTACAAGCGGCAAACGTCAGCTACAGGCACCGGCTTTTTATGATTGCCTTTTAGCTTTTGGCTGCCGCTTTTATAGAAAAAAACATCTTACGCAGGTTAATCTCACGGCAACACAATTTTGATAAAATTTAGAAACTTTCTTTATAAAAACTTTATAATTTCTTTAATAGATTTAAATAGGGAATAAGAAACCACCAAAAAGCAAAAAAAAAGCACATAAAACATTAAAATTGAAAAAATGCGTAAAAACTTGCAAAATAGTAAAAGAAGTATAAAATAGTTGATGTCAAACAATTTGTTTTTCTTCAATCATGTTCATTTCTTGCTCAGTTATTATTAATATCCTAGACAATATTTTTCATAAGCTTTTATTATAATAAATGATTATAATATTATGTAGTAGACAACTTTTGGGAAAAAATTATAAAAAATGTTGCCAGGGTATTATTATAGACCTAAAAAGTTAAAATCAAGTTTTACAGCATAAAAAATTTATATTATGTATTTATTTATATATGGTAGGTATAAGAGTAATATGAAAAGTAGAATAAAATTTTCGGATACAGCAACAAAAAATACCTACAAGATTTTCTGTCTTTGAGTATATAATAAAAATAATTATTGTATTTTTAATATTAATTAGTAGAAGGAATTAAAAGTAAAAGAGTATAAGTACTTCGTAAAAAGTTAATGACAAAATATAAGCGTCTAAAGCTGATTGTTAATTAATAAAATAATTATTAATTATATTGCACTATCATGCGCATTTAATATTGATGTAGACTACGAGAATTTATTATACGGATTATTATATTATTGTCTTGTATTTATAAATTGTATTTATCATATGCCAATAATAGCCATAACCAATTAACCGTCGTTGTATTTTTTTCAGAAGGCAGTAAATATTAAAAAAATTCGTTCCCCACTTCCTAGGCCAATAAGCGTCACTTTCAAAATTGTTGAATTTGAGCTATGCAAATTTTCAAAAAATGTTTATTTAATGTTGCAAATATTGTAACTCTAATTTTTGGTCATTGGCGTAACGAGAATTGTAAATAGAAATAATAAAATATGTAAAATAAATGCAGAATTGAATCATTTACTTAATTTTCACTGCCTTGTGAAAAACATTTAATTGATGGTTGCCCCTAATTTTCCTATGAAAATTTTATGCATTCAATTCACATTTTTGGTTATGCCAATGACACAAAATGAAGATTTCGACATTTGAAATTCAATTTTTTAATATTTTGGCGGTTACGCTTATTGGCCCATAAAGTGTAGATATTTTAAACAGCACATTGACATCCTATAATAAGTAATAGAGACGATGATATTTTGAATAATAAAATTGATTTATTTTTTTTATAAATCTTATTAATAGCTTCTATAATTTCAGTTTTCAATTAGTCAACTTCGATGATAATATTTTGCTAAATTAAATATTTCGTTATACATTTGCAGGATCCTAATTTAAAACTTAAAATTCAAATAGAAGTCTAACTATTTATGTATATGTATCTGAAATTTATCAAGCTGAACTTCTTTTAAATTCGTATTCAAATTAGAATACAGATAGTTTATGATTTCTGTATAAAATGAAATTTAGTTTTTTATCCGTTACTATTAAATTATTTTTAAATACGTTAATATTAACTTAAACTAGCAAATTCTAAAAAATATTAGGATAATATTGATTTTTAACAGCGCGACCTCTGTATGTGAACTGCTGTGTTAGGTATAAGTTTAACCATAAATATTAATAAATGTTGTATACATTTCTTCATATATTCACATAACAACTAACTGTAAGTTACAGTAAAATCATTTTAAATAGAAATGAATAAATTATGCAGAAATCTTACAAACGCACGTACAATTCATTATTGCTGAAAATGTAGCAAGTTATAACTTATTTCGCCAGTTGGCGCACTCGATTTCATTTGAGCTATATTATTAAGTATTTCTCTTGTAAATCACATTTTTGATTATTATTAATTTAAATATAAAAATTATGATTTAGACGAGGTACATCTCGCATTGCTAATATAAAAAAAGAATATTAACTAAATATACTTGTTTTTAGATAGTATTACATTATAATATTATTGTCTAAACCAGTTAATTAATATTTACAGATCACTCAATAACTTTATTATTACAAATAACTATTATTAAGATAGCACATTATTATTCTAATTAATTAGAATATTACATTACAATTTCAATAATATACCAAATGGCAAAACCATAATATATTTATGAATGTATCGGTTTGGATCATTTTAGTGTAATTAAAATGGATGAATTGGATGTGGTTGTTAAACGCAAGTAGAAGAAAGCCATCAACAGTGGTTTATTCAAATTATACTTATAAAATTTTGAAAATATACAATCATAGACCAGATATCGTAAGCAGATATCCTATAAGCGGATACTGTACTAACTTAATAATAAAAAGTGTATTCTACCGGTATTTAAAAATAATTATAATTTAATTTTTAAAAACTAAATAAAATAAAGGGAACATCAATACCTAGTGTGCAAAACATATTTAATAAATTTCAAATATTTTTACTCAAGTATTAATAATTTCTCAGTTTCGCTTCAAATAATCTACTCTTAAAACGGTAGGCATTATTTTCAACACTATTCAAATAACTTTTTCTCTAAAATTTCATTTTGTTATTACGAAATCATACTTGGTACACAGAATTTCAATCCATTTTAACAATATATAGTGCATATTAATAAAGAATTGCAATAATTTGTAGTGACTTGACATTTATTACGAAAGTTAATTTATAATTTGATTATAATAAAATCTATATTGTTGATAACGCGACTTTTCATTTTTATTGTAATTATAATTATGAAAATTTTCATTTCTTGATTATTATTTATTTTAGTATTTTTTTATTATTTTATGATACCTATTCGATATCATTTTTCAAATGTAACTATTCATTATATGAATAGTTCATATGCACCTTATACAAATATTCTTAATTTGAACCATAAAAAATGATAAGTTATTGTCCTTTTAGTATTTTTAAATAAATACTTTTTAGGTATATATTGCTGTGTTTTCGTTTATGCTGGTGGAGAGGATGTGCAGTTCTTTGATTTTGAAAGCGTTTTTGAATTCGTTGTGTGATTTTCTGGTAACGCCTCGTATACTAGTATATTTTATGAGCGATTGACCACGGCGTTTGCGTATCGCCAGGTGATAGAGGAGAGAATTGTGAGGTCGTGAGGGTATTCCTATTTTTCCAATTTTGGTTTAACTTTTTGTAAAAAAAAGTGAAAAATCTTCTGTAAAAAAATTCTTTTGGGAAGAATCGTGTTTTACCACGTATTTATGGGAGTCAAAGATTTTTTGAATTTCTTAGTTTGGTCAAGTATTTTTTGTTGACCCATGGTCTGGAAACCAGATTGATTGGAAGATCTGAGGTCGCCGTAGTGCAGTAAAGATAAGCTAAGTTTATTTAATATTTTTCTTTGAATTTGTCATTGGTTTATTTGCAAATTATTTTAATAATTTTTATCTGCTAATTTTATCGACTTATCGATCGCATTTTAAGGCTAAATTGTTATCACCGCTCACATTTATTTTGTAAATTTGTCTTTATCTTTTTTTATTGCTTTGAGCTGGAGAAAGCATAATTTCATTTTTAGTTTTGACATTTTTTTGTACCGGGGTTAGTTTACTTGATGGCTAATTGTTTTTTTCTTGAGTGGAGAGATTTGATTCACCCCGATTTGTGATTTTGTTGCGATTTTGGTAGAATCCAAAATTTATATTTTGAAAATAACAGAGCAATATATTATTATGTATTCTTTACTTTATAGTTAAAAAATTCTATTATTTAACATTCTGTTTAGTTTTGTTAAATATGAAACTTTATACTATTAACGTTTTTTACCTTTTTCCCAAATGTAACATGGCAAATGTGAACACCAAACAGGCGCCGAAATGAATAGGCGCCTAGAAGAAAATATAAAATTTATATTTTAACAAAAATTATTGTAGACCATACCTATTTCGCTTTAATTTTGAACGATAATAATATAAGGCCACAGAAAATACTGTCTGATTTTTGCTTCTATATAGTCTTTCACCTATAAAAGATATTTTTTACTAAAACACGTTTTGAAAATCTTTTCATCACACATACAAAAAAAAACCATTAGCCAGGTCTGACTATACCTATAAAAAATCAATTTATTCCTATAGGTAGAATAGGAAAAAAAAACAAAGATCTAAAAACGTAACTCTCAAATATCAACACGAAAAATGAAAAGCCGAAAAAAAATTTGTGATTTTTCAAGAAATTATTTGAAGAGCAGGTCACTTACGTACATCATTAAAGAATCCGAAGGGCTAATTCTTTAAATATGTAATTAATAAATATTCAAGATATTATAATGTCTATTTTTTTATGAACAAATTTGGTAATAGTTTTTATGAATTTAAAGAATGTCCATTTTACTAACTGCAAAATGTTAATTGCCTGTAATAATATTGTAATTTATTATCAATCTATTTTTTTCCAGTACAAACCTCTTGTTTAACACAAGTGACAGGTATCAATTATTACCTTCAGTTACTTATTTTATTCAAAACTTAATGTCATGGAGCGAATTTGCATTCAAAATCGAAAACTTATCCTGTAAACGTGGTGTTCTGAAAATTTATCAACTCGATAACTTGCCAAAATAGTTAAATGTTCCAAGCAGCGGTGTTCCAACTCATTAAAATTATTTAGGGAAAATAATACACTTCTTGATTTATGATTTAAAATCACGTGATAAACAAGTATGTGACTGATGTAGCCAAAGAGAAAGTTAATACGGTTTAAGTCCAGCAAGAATATCTCTGTGTGGGAAATTTCAAAAAAGGTAGAAGTGTATGGGATACAGTGCAAAATATTAAAAAATAGAGACAATATTAAAACGTATAATATAAAACTTAAAACGTGGAAAAGATTCATACAACAACAGTAAAGGTCAAAGAAGAAGTGCTGAAAGTAAAAACTGTTTTGCTTGAAAACAAGAATAGGTGCACTTTATTGGACGACGAAACTTACGTCAAATTGAACACTAGAACATTTCCCGGCTAACAATATTATGGTGATGTAGTAGGAGAAGATATAGCTAATGATTGTAAGATGGTGCAGATGGATAAGTTTGGAAAAAAAGTTCTTTTGTGTCAAGCGATTTGTTCGTGAGCTTTGAAAAGTTCAACATTTTTTTCAAGAGGTGCAATTAAAGGTGAAAATTGAATAAAAAACACTTAATGTGTTTCCTCTAAATTGTTCGGAATGTAACCGAAAAATATGTGCGAAAGCTTATGAGACTAACTTGTCCGCGTAAAACTTCGAAATGTCTACCGAATGTGAAAATACAGTAGTATGCAGAAAAAAATATGTTTTACAACTTATAATCTATACTTTAGTAATTATATATTATTACATTTTATTAAAAAAAAACCGTTATACGAAACAATGTAAGCTTAGAAGAATGAACATTGCTTAGTAAGAAAAACTGAATACTAAGTCAAAATTTATTTTGTCTGTTAATTTACTGTTGAAAAAATCATTACGCATCATTTATACCGTCAAAGAAAATTGTTTACCTATTTTTGTTAAATATATTTATTACAAAGAATTATTTGGTTATATGAAGTAGTATAACAAAGTTAGACAACGCTGTACTATGTTTAACTATTTATGTAATATTTTTCATTTCATAACCCCACCAGTTAATTAATTAAAAAAAATTATTGCAGTAATTATTAATTTATATTTATTATTATGAGATATTTAATTAATACATAAAACCAATTTTAGAATTTAATATCACATATGTACATAGATGCTACCCGGGCAAATAATTTGTATTGAAATTAATTTATATAGTAAAAGTTTAATTTCAAAGCCAAAATTACATTTATCCATAAGAAGCACAAACAAATCTTACAAGTTAAGTTTAGGTGAGCTTACATATATTTTATTTTCTTATATCACAATTAGGAAGACACCACCTCTGTCATTTTCTTAGATAACTCAACCTAAGGGCCAGTTTTACAATAGCAGCTGTAGCTGTGTTCAATTGAACTGAAACTCAATAAATTTATAAACCTAGTTTCATAAGTTATAACAACGAATCAGATATACCCAGACTCATAAAATCGTATAAGGTATTAAATTTTTTACAAATAATATGTCGTGATCTATCAGCTTCGTTTTTAAAACTTCTAAAATTTGATTTAGAAAGCCTTTAACTTCAATTCAGCTTAAGCTCTTATTGTAAAAGCAACTGGAATAGTTAAATAGGCAACATAAAATTGTGGTATATCAAGTGACCATAAGGTTAATATATATTATTTTAAAAAATATCCTCATTTCACAAATTACAGTGTAGCTTTACTTTATATAGAATAAAATCACTGCACCGCAATAATCACGAAATATTTCCTTTACATCCGTTCAGGTTACAATGCGGTCTTCGCTTCAAAAAGTATACTAATCCTATATAAATTTAACAACAAACTATTATAAATTATCTAAGGTTAGTTTTGTTTAGCATAATTCTGTATGCGGTTGCTTCCATGGATTTTCAATGTTGTCAAGTTGATACTTGGACGAATGACAAACAGTACGGCAGACCATTCTTGCAAATGAAAGATATAAACGAAATTGAATCTTATGCTGTGTTCCAAATTTTTAAACACTAACACTGCTTCGTCACTAGAAGTTTTAAGAAACTATAGAAAACTATTTTGACTTGTTTTAATTACAAGAATATACTTTCCAAAATATTTAATTTAAGATACTTTCTTTGGAGACCTCGAATTATTTGTGTAATTTGGATCAATAGCAACGATTTTGTTATTTGAACATCTGAATCTTTATAAGTTTAATATTATTTTATTGGTAGGAATTGAAGTTTTTGACGACCTATATAGATTACTACGTCGTAATTTAATTGAATATCTTCCGACAACACCCAACCGTAATTAGTGCATTGCCACCATCTAGGATTTATTTCAAAAGCTACCGTACTTATAGACATTGGCAGTACGGATTTTTGAGCTCAATCGTGTTAACATAATATATATGTTTGAGTGCTTTTATTATTTTTAGTAGCGGAAAACAGAAAATAGCCTACCAACATAACTAAATTTGATTTTGTTTACTTTGATAAGGAGATTGATTGCATAATAGTTTTTGTCCAAAATTTCTGAATGTAATATATAAATATTTAAAAAATAATCAAGTTATTTTTTTTCGCATTATTCATTATTTATTAATTAAGTTTTTATAATAAGATAGACCGAAGCCAAATATAACAAGAGTTACGAAAGCAACAAACCGAATATCTGAAATATTGTATTGAAATCTTCAATATAACTACAAACAGCCCATCGATCGTTAAAGTTAATAAATATGCATATATGAATATTCCTTTTTGCATATTTTGTTGGGAGTTTGTTAATTTATTTTTCCCTTACTGGGCTAACCAAGGGTATTGCCAGTAACCCTGAGATTGGGGAGCACATCACCTATTCCCCTTATCTACTATTTTAACCGTGGCAAATAAGCGACTCAATTACAAACCTACCTCTACTCTATGCCTCGCTAACTTAAATGCCTTTAGACCTTTAGAGGAATTGTTGATTATTTTGAAATATGGCTTAATTCCTTACGAATTATCTTTTACGTTCATATTATTATTATCAAAGTTATCTTTATCATAATATTCATCTCCTATTACTGTTTTCATTACAAAATTTTTTATAATATAAAATTATAACATAAATAATTATTTAATTAGATTAAATAAAAATATGAATTGTTTGATCTTAAAATTCGTTAATTTTAAAGTTGTTGTGTAAAATGTGACGTCGTCAATATAGATGACGTGTGTTGGTTCAAGATTTACAAACAGTGTACTACTGAGATCCCAAGTGTCAGTCAGTTTCACAAATCAGTTGTCAGTTTTAACTATAAAAGCATGGCTTATAGGCAATTTGCAAAATAGCTATTTATGGGAAAGCAACCGAAACATAATAATCCTTTCGTGCGCCTCATCGTGCTGATATAACGTAAAGAATTGTTTCGGTGCGAACCACGTATGCAGCTTTACCTCTAAGACAGGACATTTTTAAAATAAAAAAATAATAAACTGATAGGTAATAAAAAATCCCATTTTAAATATAAACATTAATAAAATGGACAATTACGTTTATGTCAATTTTGTTACATTGAAAAATTTAAAACACTTGCATAGTACATGTCTACAAATAAAAAAGAATTTGAAAAAGTACATTAAAATGAAGAGATTAAACTATGGATCTACATAAAGTTTTCCTTAGAATTTCGAAATAATCGAATTTGAAATATTAATTTTTACATCAGAAAAATGTAAATGTGTTCGACATAAATAGTGATGAGTGCGTGTTTTACTAGACGGTCCCGTATCAGTTAACTTGGACCGAACCACTGGTAAAATCAAGTAATAAATTGTAATTTTAGGGTTCGGTCGCGCCGTAGGGATTTTTTAGGAGGATTTTTCCCTGGGAAGTGGGGAACCATAGTTGAGGGTGTGTAAGGTCGGTTTTGACAAGCGTAATAAGGACATCGTAATTTAATCCATCACACAAAACCTAAACTGTAAGTAATTAGGATTGAAAATTACGCATATAAGTACCTTTCGTAAAGGACCAAGCAAAGTTTATGGAGTAAGGCAATCGAATAGTTGCTTCCAGTTTTTGGCCGCATTTTTGAATAACCCATAAAATTTAATGCTTATATTTATAATTTACTCCCTCAACTACCATAATGTCATTAGAAAATTTTTAAAATCGTGGACCAGGTTAGCGTGCTATTCCCCATTTGCGTACAACGCCTTGAGTTATTTGAGACAAACAAATTGTAGTATATTACAATGCATAAGTTTTTTTATACGTGCAACTTACTGTGTGAAAACTGTATAATTGCTAAACAATTTCACAAATTCATCAAACAGACATTTTTGCTTATTGAAAGGGTTTAGCACTGGAATAGTTCAGCAAATTTTCGAGATAGCATGGCACCGGATGGGATGAAGAGCGTGTAAGATGGTAGACTAATGGTAGGTATTACAAAAGTAATTTAAAATTCAACTTTAAATTTAAATTATAATCAAAATTACTTTTGGTAGAACTTGGAGCATTCTTGTAGTAATTCTTATACCTATATAGTTTAATCGATTTAGCTTATTCAAATAAAAAACTCTCAAATTTAAGAAGTAATAACAATTACATTTGTATTAGTAAAAAAATACGTGTGTGTAATTAATTACTAGTAGATAGTACTAGGCAGCCTGATAAGTCCCTGAATAATGAAACACGGAAACATTTTTTTGGTCACATTAGGTTTTATTTCTCAACATACTCTCCTTTTAGGTCGATACAACGAGTCCAACGATTTTCTAACTTTTTTATACCATTCGAATAGTAGTCGATCGGAAGCTCCTCAAAATAGACCTCAGTTTCAGCTATGAGCTCCTCATTTGTGTAAAAACGCTTACTGATGAGCTATCTCTTCAGGTTTGGAAACAGATAAAAGTCGCTGGGGGGCAGGTCTGGCGAATACGATGGCTGAGGGACCACTTCAAACCCGATTTCGTGCAATTTTGCTTGTGCAACTAGCGATGAATGAGCAAGCGCATTGTCGTGATGATAAAGGATTTTTTTCTTCTTTAAATGGGGCCGTATTTTGGTAATTTCAGTTTTTAAACGATCTAATAATGAGGAATAATATGCGCCAGTTATGGTTTTACCTTTCTCAAGGTAGTCGATGAATATATTAATCCATGCTCATCCCAAAATACGGAGGCCATAACCTTTCCAGCCCATTGTTGCGTTTTTGGACGCTTCGGAGCACTTTCACCTAGAAAAACCCATTGTTTTGACTGTTGTATTGACTCTGGAGTGTAGTATTGAATCCAGGTTTCATCCATTGTTATGAATCGACGCATAAAGTCTTTCGGATTTGCTGTAAACATGATCAAATTCTGCTGGGAGGTTGTAACAAGAATACGTTTTTGGTCGACTGTGAGCAAACGCGGCACCCATCGCGCGCAGAGCTTCTTCATACCCAAAAACGCATCTACTATATTACCCACACGTTCCATTGACATGCCTATAGCTTTAACTAGCTGCCTTAATTTAGCTTTGGAATCATTCAACATCATATCATGAATTTTTTCGATGTTTTCTGGTGTAGTGACCTCATTCGGGTGTCCAGAACGTTCAGCATCATCGGTGCTCGTACGACCACAATGAAATTCAGTAAACCATTTATAAATGGTTCCAATCGATGGTGCAGAGTCTGGGTAATACTTATCTAGCTTGGCTTTGGTCTCGGTTATCGTTTTCTTGCGTAAATAATAGTGTTTAATCAAAACTCGAAACTTACTTTTTTCCATATTAAAAAATACTCTTTGGTTGGTCGCTTCTCAGTACTGTAACTTGTAAATGCGTAATCATAAATGGCTGCAATTTTGACAAACGTCATTTAAAGAATCAAGCTTGTCAAAAAAAGTTCACATTAATGTATACTAAAGCCATCTCTTCGAATTTTCAGGGACTTATCAGGCTGCCAGGTACATGTTGATTTTAATAAAATGAATATAATCATGCATTTTCTTCAAGAGAATTACGTACAGTATACCTTACTACTATTTTGTTAACCAAGTGACACACAAGCAATATATTTTTATTAACATAGCATATTAAATTTTCTGCAATAATGCCGTACAACTGTTGCAAAATTTGCACTTTAAATTTTTAAAATGAGTTCATTTTTATTATGAAAATAAATTTTCATATAACTAGAATAAAAAATTATTCTTTTCTATGATTCTCGAAAAACTGTTACAATTTTTTCATATACAGTGTAAAGATACCTATATTACTTTAAATTAGTCAGCAAAGAAATTTTAATCATTATACCGATTAAGTACATTATAAAAAAATATGGAGTATCTAATTAATGATAAAATATTTTAAAATTCAGAAGCCGAAATAATCAAATATTTTTAGTGTTCATTTTTGCTTTTGTGTGATAAAATTTGTGTGAAACGAATTATTTTATATTTACCTCACTCATGTTATAATAGCTGTTGAGTTCAGTAGGTAATATTTCCTACGAAAATTACAGACTAAAATTTCACACGCTGGTAAATTTTGAGTTAGTATTTGATATTTCTTCATTCAAAATTTGAATACCTGAGTACTGGGTTAACTCAAGTGAAAATGATTACAGGTGTTTTTTTTTAGAATTATCATTAAGTTCAATAGCAGTTTACGTAATAAGGGCAAAAGAAAACCATTTCTAATGAACTGTTTGGCATTGCAAAAAGTTAATTTCATTTTAATGGCAAAAGTCGTGTTCTTAAATTACGAGTATTTATGCAATACATTGAATAACACACAATGAGAAAGTAATAGGATTAAGGCATGGATTTATTAATCCACTATTAAAAAAAATCTGAATTTAATTAAAACTTTTTTTTGCTATTAGGCAAGAGTTATCAAAGTTACAGCAAGTGTAAGTGTAAGGTTTCAGAACTTATTTCTAAATTTCTCTGTTTTCTTCTTTTAGTTAAATTAAATTAAACTTATTTTTATATTTTAAAGGTGGGATTCTAGATTTGTAAATTTAAACAGCTATGTTATTATTACTGTTATTGTGATAATTTTACTATCTTTTAATTTTAAATATAATTTCATAAATAAATAATTTTAATAATAATTAAAATTAACTGTTCTGTTAAAAATTTGAAGGGTTTAAAATGTTCAAGTTTAAATAAGATAATTATAAAGATAATAACATTATCAAAAAATTATCATCACTTCTGCCGCAATACCTCCAATAATCAGCACACCAAATTTTATCTGAATCGGTTAAACATTTCCGAAGATTCGATGACATTTTCATTTTTAGAATTTTTTTATTGTGATAGCCCTGGCAAACACTTCACTGCCAAAACTTTATTTTCACCACTACAGCCGACAGTACATACGTCCGTCAAGTTTGATTGCCATCGACGCAGGAATGCCGAAGAAAATAGAGGTATACAAGGACTTTTTTCAAATTTTCGCATTACAAATGTATTGAATTCCTGATTTTTTATCAAAGGGTTTCATATACTGTCAAGTCTTTTGGGGACAATGTTCCTACATACCAAATTTGGATGAGATCCCTTCACTACTTCATGAGTTACTCACTCTTGACGTTGCAACTTTAACAGCTTGTAATTTTTGATATTTGATTTAATTGCACCTATTTTGGATAAAGCTTTTCGAGGTATTTCAACTAACCTATCACAAGACAAAGTGGTTGTTAAAAATCCTCCATTAATTTTTTGTAGTGGCACTCCTGATTGACACATCGCGACGAAAACCTTATTTTCACCTCTCTACCGTAAACGCTACTATACCATACCAAATTTGGTCACAATTGGTTGGATGGTTCATGAATAAATCGAAAAACAAAATCTGACAACACAGAGATAGACAAATAGACCCCGATACAGAAATTTATTTTTTATTTTTTGCAGATCTTTACGTTTCTGAACACGGTGATCTCAAAAATGTAAAAAAAAAATTAAATTATATTCTTTATAATCTTGCAATCGAAGGTAATTTACATATTCAAATAGATTTCATTCATAAAATGTACTACATTTATCTAAATCTATATATACGTATAAACAAAAACAAATAATATGGCATAAAATGTACAATTAACAACTTGCACTTCATTCAACTAGGTTTGATCTTCAGATGCGCCGAGAACTTTATAGTTGAGTTTCTTTCTACCATTTGTCGATAATTAATTAGTGTTAGTAACTTTGCATTTTGTAATACTTTTATAAGAAAATCGCCTACCATTTCTTCTAATCCTATATGTTCAAATTTTGTTTAAAGTGGACATATTCACATTCGCTTCTTACGGCATAATATGCAATATTTGGCATCGTTCCGTATGCTGCGTACGTCAGACTATTAATAAACTCTTGATATGGAACAAATTATTTCTTCTTAATATTTTGGTTGCATATCAGATTTCAAAACTTAATTTCTGTCATTCATTTATTTTGAACCATTGTCAATAACTTGTTTAATATCTTTATATATTTTCCAAATGTATCCAAGATTTGAATTTGGGGATGAACTAAAGAGTCACCTCTTGTTATTTTAATATACCATTCAAAAATACGTTTTTTGTCTAATTTTTTTGTGATATTCGTCATTGCTTTACAACCAAAACACTCGAAAATTGCATAAGTTAGACTTCTTGTCATACAGGTTTCTTCCGGAATATTCTATTTTTAACTTTTTGTTGGACAACGATTCTTTAAACAAAATTCAGTCAGTATTGCTGACCAACATTCAATTCTCATATTAGCCTATGATATCGTAGATCTTGGATTTTCTACCAAGATTCTGTTCAGTCCTTCAGCAACCCCATGTTGCTGTAAAGTATAATGGAACCGTTGTTTCATCTTTTATTCGAAATTGTTTTAAATGCGACAGCAGTTGTTGGTTTCTATCGTCGGTTCCAATACACTTAATAGTCTCATCACACTGATTTTCAACAAATGACTTATATTCTAAAATATTTTTTGACAACTTCGCTTTTGTTTTTCGTATAATATACAATTATCCTATAAGTCCAATTATCTCGATTGCACAAAAATAATTTTTTAAATGCATTAATATAAATACGAAAAGTTGTTTAAAATGATTTTGAATTTGACCTGTCGGCACAGTGACAATTTACAAATACGCACTGAACATATTTTTATTCAGCATTCAGTATGTCTGGAACACACGTCTACCATTCATCTTTGATTGTAAAAAAAAACCTAGTTCCAGTCAGAAAAACTAACTAGAGTTTTTGAATATTTAAGGAATGAGCGATAGATCATGTGTTTCTGGCTTATTAGCTGTCCTCAGTACCGCATACACGTTATTAATTCTTAATTATTCACCGTTGCACTCGGTGTCTCTCTCATTTCTGAATTGTAGAAAATTTATTTTAATGAATGCGTTAATATAAAAGCGAGAACTTTTATAATACAAACATAAAGAGTTTTCTTCACAATTAAATTTAGTTTTGGCAACTAAATACCTACTTTAAAATAAAAATCATCCAGAGTTAAAGTACAATAAATCTGTATTTGTTTAATGTGGGATACTAGTAATACGGCGTAATAAGATTTAGATATTTTTGTAGTTAAGTATGTAGAAATTGAGGTTAAACTACTTTAAAAAACAGTTTTTTTGTTAAAATATGTTATAAAAAATTATATGCAATTTTTATTGTTAGAAATTCACCAATTTACATTTTTCCCGATTCTTTGTATACTTATACCGAACACGTACCGAAGAGCCCTAAGCGGAAGGCGAGATTTTACAATCATGCTGCCTTAGTATACACTTTGATAATATTGAAAATTTTCAAAGCTAATTTAGTATTTCTCACAATTTACAACACTAATATAATAGTTAGTATAGTTAAGCGGAAACTGTGAACGCCAAATTCAAAATACTTATCAATTCGAATCCCAAATAAAGAAAATTCCAAAATATTGAAATTGCAGTGACGTGACGGTTTCAGCAGTTATTACGAACCTGTTGCATTATTATGTTTCACAATAATATGCAACCTTTTATCATTTATAAAATTAATACCATACACTTGCCTGAATAATATTTCTTGTTTGCAAAATCTCAGAAAATCCATAATAATGGAAACAAAATAATACAGTATTGTATTTTGTATTCTAGCTTAAACGAAAATAAAATTTAAATGGAATTATTCGCTATGATCAAAGAATTAGTTTTTTTTTTATCTTTTAAAAAAGGTATTCATGAGAATAATGTAAAAATAATACTCTAGAATAATTATGTAGATTAAATAAATACAGATTTTTCTGGCGTATTCTTTATTTATACGTAAACTATCAAGTTTAAATAAAATAATATACTTATTACTAAGATCATGTGCTTCAGACTCAAGCAAGTAAAATTTTCTTGTATGCGACACCTCTCTTTGCTAACAACCAAAAACTAATAAAACTTGGAGTACTTTTTTATTACTTTAGAAAATCTTTTCTGACTGTCAGAATACACGTCAAGTTTGCTAAATCTTTTTCAAATTGTCGCTTTTTATGAGAGTTTATAAAGATTTTCTAAGATTGCAATATAAATCTCTAATTTAAAAACAAAATTCTTTAAGTTTTATTTTTACTGCTTATTGATACCTTAACACTTTTCCGTTATATGCTTTATCAATGAATTTTACAGTCCAAACCATTTTTATATTTATGGAATTCAAAAAAGAATATCCAATATGACAACTTTTAAATAAGGTAGTTAATGAGACGTATGTATTCGATATTATACATAATATACTTCAACGTTCCATTACTTATAGGATATGGATGCACCATGTAATGTAGTTAAATCCTTTTTTCGAAGTGGATTGCTCCTCGTGTTTACTGTTGTCGCCTCTCTTTTTTGTAACTTGTTATTAGTCTTTGCTCTTTCCCCTACCTGCTTCTATAATTTTATATCGATGGCTTTCTCTTTTCACTTTCTTATTTTTATGTTTTTCTTGTCCTTTTGCTTCCAGCCTCTCTTTTTATTTTTCACATTTGATATTTTTTATTATTAAACCGATATAATTTTTTGAAACCGATTCTTCAAAATAACTATTTAATATTATTATACGACTAGACAATATTATGATAAATGTAACAGTGTGCAGGTGCAGTGTTGGAAAAATGTAAATTAATAAACAATTGTAAGAAACTGCCGATTGAAAGAACAAAATAACATGTTTTATTTAAAAGTGAAAAATTTTTACGATGGATTTAGATTTTCTAAATTTCAGTAATTTTTGTACGTTATTTTTCATTTTCATTACTAATCAAATTCCTGTTTTTGAAAGTATTACATACTACACACGATATTTGCTTCTAATTCTGTATTTTCAGTCTTTGAAGTAGTTTTTTCATAATGTTCTTAATTTATTTTCCGTAAGTTTAATATTATCTTCTTTATTTTTGTTGTTTCAATCTTGTTGCATAATTTTGATCTCGTAAATTTCTAATTGGTTTCTAAAAGTTTTTAACATCGTCAAATTAATCTAATGTTGCTTCCATCTTTTACGTAGCTTCATCGTGTCTCGTTTCAATTTTTTGTACATTTATTGATTTTCTAGTGTTGGAGATTTTAGCCACTTTAGTCTAACTTCTTTCATCAATTTTAATGCCAATTTCAAGAATTATTAATTACTTTCCTTAACTATACTTCTATTTACTGTTCTCTAATTTTAAAATATTATATTACTATTCTATAAGTAGTTAGTTGTCTTTCGTTGTTTCGGCTTTCCTTTGTAGCTTTCACTTGTTTCTACATTTTTTCTTTATTCTCTCATGTTTTCTGTTATACTTTTTTCTGATCTTTCTGATTTTTGATCATACTTACCTATAAGTACAGTTGGAAGCTTAATCTTCTATGCACTACAAAAATTACTTGAAATAAAATTTTTGTATATTTAACATAGAAAATATATCTTTTCTGTACTACAATACAAAAAGTTTCATTTAATTTTAAGAGTTATTTTGCATGTAATAATAAAAAAATTGTCTTTTGAATGATTTGATTAGATTTATGTTTAGTTGCACCTGATGACTAAAGATTTATTTAATAGAATTATTAATTTATTGTCTTATTGCAATTATTTAATTATTTGATGTCACAACATGTCGTTGTAACACTTATAATGGAAAAAATAAGGGAAAATTAGCTTTCAAATAACACAGATATAATGTAGTAATTTATTGTGGCTTAATGCTTCTATTTATACTTGCTTTATATTTACTATAAAGACTTAGACAATAGACAAAAATATTTATTTTTCTAATATTTTCAAATACGCTTAATGCACCTACCAAATGTAGTAGTTTCTCAGATATGACTAAACTTCAGAGCTAATTATGAACCATAAAAAGAACATATAGGACTTTGAGCCTTAACAGCCAGGTAGATACGTATACTCATTTTGAAGCTGTAAACATCATAAACAGAATTTATTCTAAATTATAGATACGACTTCTATTCTAAATAGGGCAGTATACAAAGCTTAACTATTGCATTGTAGATTGATATTTTTTATATAATTTATAAAAATTTATTAATTCACAGTATTTTTACTGTATTGTGAAAATCCAGTTATTGATTTTAACCCAAAAGTTCCGCTTTGTAATGCGAATAGTGATCAGAAGAAAATCACTTCCCTTGACGTTAATTAAAAATTAATCTAGTTTAACAAGATATTTTAAAATTTGAATTTAAAAAAGAAAAAGAAACTTACCCAGATCTCATTGGTTGGTTCGTTTATTATTAACAATAATCAAAATTTTATTCTCACCTAAAAATGCAATATTATCTAAAATTAAAATGTGACCGGCCAGTGGCGTAAAAGTCACTCAAATAAATCAAATTATACCAAGAGAATTATTGTAATTAATAAATTGTACAACATTTGTCATATCTACGTGATCCGCGAAAGTCTACTAAACACTTTTACATAGTAGGTGCATTTAAAATAGAATAATTTTTGAGTACGACTACTGGCCATACTAACAAATTATTTTGATTTCTGTATGCAAAATTTTACTATTATACATATTACTGCCCGGAATTGTTTAAATATGATTTTTCAAATTGAACAAACTGGAAATTATTAAAATATACCTGTATTATGTTAATAATTATTAAATCATAATGCCATATTTTGAAAAATAGTTGTAATTTTGTATATAGTAGATATTATTTGTTTACCTATTCAGGTTAGATATGTTATATTATGTTATTGGACGGTACCTAAGGACGGTACCAACTTATATTATTACTATAATAATCAATATAAGAAACTTTTATACCAAATTAATCAATTTCTAACAATTTTTAATATGAATCATATATTAATCGGTGTACCTATATTCGGATTTTAACTACATAAGTTTACCAAAAATGCTACAATACTGAAAGTAGTTTCTCTCGTATGCTTATTTTAAAATAATAAACTTAGTATGTCAAATAGTCATAGCACCATCGCAAAGATTAACCAAGTATTAGTAAGTTATTGGGCAAAATTGACAATTTGGTGAAAAACTGAAATAGAGGAATGGCAAAATGTTTATTTGATTCTTTCACAACTAAACTATCACAATTCTAATAATGAGTTAATGAATACAGCATACTTAAAAAGAAACGATTTCTTACAAATAAAATTTGGAACACTATATAGGTGTTATTCAATAGATATCTACTGCTAGACTAGGCAATAAAAGTTTCTATTATAAAGGTATATAGAAAACCTATCTTTTCAAGTAATATTAACTGCAAAAACATTTAATTTCAAATAAAATGATCAGTCTTCTATGGATGGTACTGTATTATGCTTGCATTAATTAATTTGGAATTTCAAACGCTAATTAAATTATTTTGTAAAGAGTTACAAGATTATTTTACTGGCTTAATTATATGCATCTCAAAAGAAGTAAATTCTAAATGTAAAAAATTCACTTTGGGAATATTTGAGAGCTAAAAAATCTACTACTGTTTCAAAAATCAACACTAGAGAAAAACTAATTATAATTAAAATATTTCCTTCGCGCTTAAATTATTTTATTCCATTATAAGGTTTTTCTCATTCAAATGAAAGCTTTCTGTAGTCAATTCAGCTTAGAAATATATTTTAGTATTATAAGAGTAAACACTTTTCAAACTTTTTTAAGTTAAACTTTGACTAATGATTGCTTTTTAACATTATTTCTAATTTATAATAAATTACTTACTTGAAAACTTTTATTATATTAGAACTTTTGCGCTTGTTAACTTAAACCATTGTTACTTTTCAACTATGAAAATACCGCAAAAACATTTAATTCCAACGTCAAATCGATATTATAATTAAATGATTCGTGTCTAAAGAAAATCTTAAAATACACTACTGAATGTATGTATAAGTATATGCCTCTTTCAAATAATCAGTTTTATAGTTTTACCGTGCCTTCCACTGATAAAAGTTAATTAAAATTGAAAAATAGTATATTGTTTTACACGGTTTAAAGGTAGATCTTTTTTGGTAAACAATTTTGGCATTTACAATTTTTGTTTATTTCTGTACAATAAAAACTAAAAAGTTACAGCGTGTTTTGTCCGTCTACATTTTTAATTTTAGCGGCACTATCTTTGTGCAGACCAGGTGCAGACCCATAGGTAGTAATTTTTTTTATTTTTATGGTTATATTATATTTAACATCTTTTTATTGGCAGTCAGCATTAGAACTCGAAGAAGGAGTATGTGTGCAGTATAAGCAAACATTTTTTTATATATGATATTCAGACCCAATGAGAAAAATTTATAATTAAATAAGATACTTTCCTCAATTTTATGTTTTATAAGTACTATTTTCGACCGATCGTCTTATCAGACTCTTATTTAATTTTCTTATTAGATTACACTATTGTAACCATTGTATGTTTAAGTACACTAAAAATTCACCTTGTTTTGCTGCCGGGTAAAAACCTGTATTGCCTGGACTAGTTATTGGAAAAATTTCAAACAAATAAAATTTGATATTGCATTCTAGCTGGCTAAAAATAGGCAACTTTCGCGATATTAAACTTTTAAGAGTTATATGTGCTATATGTATAAGTTAGTATGTAATTGGTGTTATTACTTTATTAGTAATACATTTTTGATTTTTGCTTTTAGTTTAATTAATAATTAAACTTGAAATGACCGAACTCCTATGACTTTTATGCACCTAGCAGTGTGTTTTTTAATAAAAAATAACGAGATTCGCATTTTGTAATTTGTGGATTTTTAATTGGAAAATCCTGTTTACTATCAACTAGAAAAAATTAGTACATAATCGAATATTGAATATAACCCATAAATTTGTATTATGCAGACGGACGAACGTACCAGTTACGTAAGGTTTTTTTGCTATATTGCACTTCGAAGCTAAAAAATTTAAAGAATTTGTAGTTTTAAATTTAATTCTATTTTTCTGCTTGAAAGAAATCATTATTTATTGTCCCTCAGTTGACCCATTGCGTTTATGTAAGAAAGAGAACCACTGTTGTCAGCAGTCAATGGTCGATTCAAAAAGAAGGTCCTTTTTACAAAAACAATTATATGTTTTCACATAATGTATGTGAAAACGAATGGTAAATGGTAGTATATATTTAAAATACATATAATTTGTTTATTATTTACGTTGGCATCGATTCACATCTCATTAACTTGCTTTAGTTTTTCAGTCTTAACCAGATTGAATTTCAATAGGTATTTTTTTTTAAGTGGTGTTGAAATTTGATTTTTATTGAGTAATCTGTGCGCTTTGAGGTGTATTCTCGTTCTCGATACAACTTTTGTCTCTAAAATGTTATTTTATCGTAATCCTCCTAACTCAAACAGTTTCACTCATGCAAGTGATATTCCAATTTCTACAGGAAGGATTGTGGAAAAATTACCGGTTTATGTATGTTTCCACCCACACATTTACATGCTTTATAAATTTTAAGCCTGTTCTACTAATTAACTCCTAACATGTCATAATAATCGGATTGCATTTTATTCCATTCGTCTATTATTATTTATTATTTAATAAATATATAGTAATAGGGATATTTTTGTATCATTAACATTGGCACAAATCAAGAGCGACTGAAGTGTTTATTGCGCTTATTGACTTCTAGCAGTAGATAAAGCGCTAAGCTACCACAAAACTGTTAATTACTTTTTCAATCAATTAACTTAGATAATTCTTTTCCACTCTGGGAATACTAAATGTTAAGTGGTAGCTTACATAATTTAAATTTATACATAGATACATAAATCATTTGTAAACTTAACCTATCTATTACATACTAAATAAACAATTTAACAGTTCAGTCTGTTTATATAAATTGTTACGTCTAAAATTAATAATTTATTATTATACATGGTGTCTAGGAATTGCTTTTACTACGCTTCACAGAATGTTTCCTGAGTTCACACAAAATTGGTTTAACCAAATTTACACATAGGTAACCAAAATTCAATTCTGAAAATGACGAATAAAGTTCAAAATACTAAATAATTCATTATAACTATATGACAAAAGATTGAATTTAATAATTATTAATTAATGTTTATAATAATTCCGTGACGTTAGGGAAAAAAAGAATATGTACAAACGTACATATTTAGCATTTTTCAGTAGGACGATTTAACTTTAGGGAAATCCCTTATGAATGTGAGTGTATCTCGAGCTAGAAATTACTTAGCGACCATGGATTTCAGATTTAGATGCAGAATGGCGAACTCTAACCGAATATGTATCTAACTCAATCTGGCAAAAAATGTGCATATTCCCTCTTTCTCTAACGCCACGAAATTATTATGAAACCAATACTATAAAGATGAATTTTAAAGAAAAAATAAAAATTTTACAATTACTTTGTGATAAGTTCAGTTATACTTTTGAAATTACACACTCGCTAAACATGAATCAGTGATTTTTCACTAATTAAAAGTGCATATTCACTTTTTGTCAAAGCTAAAACCGAACCACCTTGAATAAGTGAATACTCACAATATAAATTAGTGAATATGAGAACTCACTGAAAGTTAAAAAAACTTCGCTTAACCAATTAGTGGAAATTTTACTAATTTATTAGTGATAATAACTAATTATTTAGAGGAAATCAAAAGTCTAGAATAATTAGTGAAATTTCACTAATTTGTTGCGAAAACCAATAATTATTAGTGAATACAGCGTCACTTACTCAATTAGTGAATTTTTCACTGATTCATGTTTAGAGAGTAGAAAGGCCATATATTAATGTAAAAATAAAAAAAGGTAAAATTCAAACCAAAAATTTCATCGTTAATCGCTGTTTGGAGTAAATGTCAAAATTGACTGAATTTCATTGACTAATTTTAAGTTAAATATTCAGTCAATATGAAAACGATAATTGGCATTTTAATTAGTACGTGTCGAACTTATGTGATTCTTAAGTGCTGTGATGATAACGGCCATCGCTGTATTGCGTTACATTATCTACCAACAACTATCAACATTCATAATTTGTTATAAAACTGAAAACTACAATTTCTTTTACATAGCTCTCTAGGAAACCGAAATTAAACGCCATATTTTAGAATAGATAAATTATCATACCTCACTTAGCGCGGTGGAAGAGAGCGAAACTACCTCATCGGAAGTTGCCAGGTTCGACTCCAGGTAATACAAAAGTTTATAACATAAGTTTAAAAACGGAGATAATCCGTTATGCAACGTTACTGAAAATGACTCCTACGAGTCTGACTTTTTATAATGTACTTATGTTTTAACGTGTTTTTTTTTACCCTTTAATACACTTTTAAGAGGGGGAGCAGTCCTCAATTTTCCAACGGTCGACGTTTAGTTTTTGTTTTTCACACCTCTTCGGTGTACAAATTAGCTTTTATTTGCTTTATTTGTTATTTTTCCAACTCTTTGTACCCTACCACAGTAAATTGTTTTGAAAGTTCATTACTGAGAAACCAATCAGAGCTACTTGTTTATGATGAGTAAAACGTTACAGTGTGAATGAATGAGAGGGCCTGTCGAATGTTTTCTGCTTTCAAATTTAAAATACCCAAAATATTCATATAATTTATTAATACCCCAATAATTCAAAAAAAATTTGATAATTTGTTAAACAATATTCGTTACTACAATTTCTTAAATACTGCGTATACTCAAAGTAGTTACTTAGTTGTAGGCAACTCAAATAGTTCAAATTTACAAAATTTGTATTTAAGAACCATTGGTATGCATATAAAACTAGAAAAAAAACAAAGCTATTGGTAAACTTATTTTGGTAAAATAATCAAGAAAATTTCTGTAACAAGAGAATCCCATGCGAGTCGAGGATACCGAATGCAACTAGTTAGTAAAAGCTTTAATACTACTTGGGAAAAAAAACACTCTAAAACTACGAGAACATTTTACATTTAAAATTGTATTTAGAACCAAAATTATTATATTACCTGAAAAGTGATGAATTGTAGAAAATTGACTGTTCGGAATAAATTTTAACTTTAATTACTTTAATTACTCAGATCCGTAGTGTCACTTCGAAGAATACAACTACAAAAGATAATTCGATGGCCTTGGGTGGCGCTGAAGGTCGAGTTTTTGAATATTGTTGAAAAATTATTAAGCGAAATGGTGAAGTATAAAATTCAGTAATTATTATACCGGATAAAATAAATCAAATTCACGAAGTAAATAAATTGAAGAATTAAAAGCAGAAGGCACAACGAATGTTTATCAAATTGTAAATAGAAAATTGTCATGTGTTGCACAATTTACTGCAACCTTCAATAGGGCGCTAGAAAGTTACCAAGTAGAACATCCGGTAATTTTTCTTAAAATTAGTCGGAATTGTGACTTTTCTTATACCTAGGTGGTGGTGAAAAATAAACAAATCAAGAATTATCTGGCGAGGAAGTTGAGTCGTCTTCATAAAAATTGCCACAAGAAACTACGACGCAATATGTCGTTTGATGTTGATTTACATTTTCTGGTCAGGTTAAAATTTGTCCATCGGCAGACTCGGATGGTGATAACTACTGAACATAGCCGCAACATAAAATTTACTTCACTAAAAACTGACTAAATTGACCAAAACTACACCATGAGTTGACTGGGGTCGGTAGTCAACTGGTGTTACAAAGTGTGATGTAATGTAAAACCCAGTTCACATAACAACTCCCAGTGGTAGGATGGGTACTAACGATCGCTCGATCCCCACTAGTCTCCATATGTTGTCTTCGCCTGACGCTAAGGGAATGTTAGTATCTTGGCTGAGTCACGCATCCCTGGTCCATGGTTGAGAATCATCTTTCGGGTTGCATCTCACTGGCATCGCCGCTGACGTACTGGTAGTTCAGCAGAAACACCCACATAGTTGTCATAAAAGAAATGAATAAGAATTCATTCTTATGGGGCAACCACGAAAAATAAACAAAGCAAGATGATAACCTGATAGGACGTGAAGCAGTAAGAAATTGGGATTAGTTAATGTATGGTGCATATTGAGGGATCGTATGCTACGACTTGGTACGTAGCTGAATATTTTAGTAGGATCATTACACAAACATGCCTCTACGCATGTAAAACGTTGCATTACCACATGGTCAAAGTCGTCCATACTTAACCTCAACGCTGAAGAAGAATGTGCAATAGAGAACGGATATTATAAACAGGCGATAAAGAATAATTATTATTATATCAGCAACCTACATTACAAATGCTTGTTACACTGGAACCCATTGGGTGCTGAACAAGCTTTTCTTGCGGGTTTCTAAATAATCTTTTATTAGTTTTACCTTCATTTAAGAAATATTTTAATTAGGTTTCTTATATACTACAACAAAAATTCTTTACATTTTCTATATGACTTAATTAAATTTAAACAAAATAACAATTTACCCTTTGGCAAGTAAAGCATTTTGTTCGCCCCTTACAAGCTAACGCACCCCAAATATAACAACATTTTAAATTTGTTATTTTCCTGTAATGAGAGTGACTCATTGGTTGATTTATTAATTTTATCTAAAATTTTGTTTTGTGTTCACATAGCAATTACATATTTGGACTTTCGTATTAATGATACAAATTTGGCCGTTTTTAGATTAATTTATGTATTCAATAATTATGGTGTGTATGTATAGCAAAATAAATAATAAATGCTTTCCTTAACTTTCGTGCAAATTTACAAAATAAATAAGAGGATCAAAGCATGTTTACTTTCATAAAAAGCTTTAAAGTTAAAATTTGCCATGAACGACAACTGGCGACATGCTCATTCAATTATAGTTTAGATTTCACCTAGCAGTTGGGAGTAATATTCATCTGCACATTATTTTATTATTATTATCATCATCCGCTTCATGCGCAAACAATAAATTTGAAATATTCTACTTATTATCATTATGTTTCTTAATTGCATTTAACTTTTGCCATAGTAATATATCAGCGAACCCTTTCAGTGTAATTTAAATCTGCAGAGTTTATTTACACGAAGATACACACCTTACCTACAAATAGTTACCGCTTATTGCTGAAGTGGGTGGGGTTTATATTAATTGAATACCGTGTCCGTCCGTCGCAATTAAATCTCAAAATTCGTTATGATTTAAATAAAGGAAAGCCATTATTATGTTTGTCAAAAAGCAAATTGAATCGGTAGGTACCACTAATCTGTCCATTATATTAGCGTGACTGCAAATATAAAATTAAATAAAACCACCCTGCTCTTAAGGAAACATTAAAATCTATTGAAATAAACTTTCCTCTTCAAGGTCGTATTTTTTAAACTTACGTACTCAAAATTATGAAGTTCTATCCAAATCCGTCAAAAAAATAAGGGTTGCCATTTAAATAAATTGTCGATGACGTCACAGTTCAAAAATGAAACAAACCGATCGTAATGGAATAACAATAATGTGCTTGTATCACAAACATAATAATGCCTTTTATAAGTGGCGAATAATATTTAACACTTAATTGAAAACCTCTGTGAAAAAATTGTTGCTTTAGCTTTCGTTAGGATAAATATCTTATTATAATTGCATAATATAAATTTATAATTTTAAGTAATTATGTGTATTTACATGAGCTTTGTGTAATATAAATTTACCCAATCTACAGCAGTCGTTTTTACCTCTAGTTTACAAGATATACTTACTTATTATTCATAAGAGCTTTGCTAAGTTCTATAAGATTCTGGCTATGATTGTAATTGATTACTGTCGTAATTAGATTAAATAACGGTGTACTTTTCAGAGTGAAATCCAGTTGGTTGCCAGTTTGTAAATTTTTTAAAATTTACAAAGTGTACTTGTCTTAATTACAGTTTCTTTCCTTAAATAAAATAAGATAGCTTCCTGCATGCGGATTATACAAACGACTATACAATGCCAATACAAAAATATTAGTTATTGGTTATGAATTGGTAATGAAATAATTGTTTTCATAAGATACATAAGTTAAGATTTGGATTAATTTAGATCTAGCAAAATAAGCAACTCATACTTATTAAATTTATCATTTTCGTGAACTTCTTTGGAAGAATTTTTTGTGCTATTTGTTAGTGCTATGACGTGAAAACCATTTTCCAATTTTAATTGCTAATTTATTCACCACAGAAAAATTTACTAATACACTATTATAATGAATTTGACGCGAACAAAGGTGGCTCAGCATATCAAGCGGGACGCATATTCAGTAATACGCTAGCAGACGCGATAGACATCCAAACTCCGTTTGTGCTATGCTCAGACACTGCATCCTTTAGAAATATCCAACAGCCCGTCGTCTTCTGTATCTTTAATTGTCCTTTTCGTGCAATTTCAATTAGATTTTTATATCATAAAAACTCACGCATTTGGAGGAATACAAACAACTATTGTTCGCATTCGGATTCGCCATGGGCTTTACTTAATAATAAAAGCTATGTTGCGTATATATTTATGTAGAAAAAAAATGTATTAGTGAGTTACTAATTAACTTTAAATAACATCTCCAAGCGAATGTGTACGGCTGGAATTGACTATAAATTTAATATAATATGGATAAACTTTTTATTTACTTACATAGTGGGATACCTAGCTTCGCTCGCGGTATCTGACACTTAACAGTTTTATTATTAATTAATTTAACTTTATTTCAACGATTTTCAATATACAATATAGACTATGTGCAAGTTCACAACTAGCGCCCACTGGTTGGGCGCGCCGGAACTTTTCATGGTATTAATTTCAAAATATATCAATACAAATAATTTTGAAATTAGTTGAAAGCTATGAGGAAAAAACAAAGAATGTCACCAACTACTATAGTAAGTAGGTGATTGATCTAGTATTACTAGAAATAATGTATATTAGATAAATTTAAACAAATTAAATAGACGGTAATGAAATGTTATAAAACTCCTTAATATTTAGGTACTGATTTTACCTTCATTAGTACCGAAATAGTAAAGAATTTTTATCGTTTATTTAACTTCTGTTATTATTGAGTTTTTAAATATATATTTCACAAGTTAATAATCCTAATTTATTATTACAAATAAACGCAAAATAAATATTTACAACTAACTACTACGTTTTAAAATAGGTTGCTGTAAATTTACCAAAATGCAGCACATTAATATAATATTGTTCGAATGCGGTAACATTTTAATGGTAAATTTTGATAGTATGCGATAAGTTTTTATTCTTTGCCTTATTCTTTCTATATGAATTCTTACACTGGCTATTTTTTTTGTATCCAGCACTTGCTCTGCTGAAAAAATGTTATCTCGTAGAAAAGGGGGCATGACTAGTAAAATTCCTTTACCGGTATCATCCAACACAGTTTTTATCTCTAGAAATTCGAGAATAATTATTCGGCTTCCAAGGGGATCCATTAATACTGAAAAAAAATTCAATTATTCAAAATAGAACTACTATAATAATAATTAACTTGAACATTTACTTTTCAACAGAGAAATAACAAATTATAAGACATTTTACTTACTTTTGTCGTTTAACTGCTTTTATCCACATTTCTCGTTGGTCATTTTTATGTTTCTTTACAGTGAAACTGTAAAATATTGTTCCTGATGAATTCGAGGACTTACTTTTACATCCAGCTACGCAGCAATAAGTATTTCCTGAACTTCTTTGTGACATTTTTGTATGTATATAAAAATTAACAAACTAATGTACAAAACTTTGAAAAGTAAATAAAAATTACGAGTAGTGTCAAAAAATAACAACAAGCATTCGTAGATATAATAAAATCAAACACAAATTGATTTAAATTTCGCAATTTAAATTTAAATGGCATTTAATAATACTGCAACACATACAAACTGTAATAATCTATACCATGAAAAGTTCCACATTTCCCCACCGTAATCGCTGGCGTCGAATTTTCAAAAATTCAAATCACTTGCACATAGCCTATATCGTGTACCGACAGTTGGCCTTGAGCCACTTGGCCTGGCGACAACTCGCCTTGGACAATTCGCCTTGGACAACTCGCCTTGGACAACTGGCCGTAACGACAACTGGCCCTAGCGACAATGGGCCAATATTCGAAAGGAATATTAGTAGGTACCATAGGAATACGAGAAATAAAGACATTGTGCTGCCAGTCATTATTGTCGCTTGTATTACATTTTCCTGGAGTTGTTTCACACTTAGTCCGGTTCCATTGTATAGTTTAGGCGGGTCAAGATTACGCAATAGTATGATTAGCGATTCAATTTTTAAAATCAAGTTATATGGTGGAATTCCAGGTGCTCCAAAGAATTTAAAACCTATAGTTTACTTTTCGTATATTAAAGTATCAATTGATTTATAAGTTGCTGCGTAACCTGTGCAAATCCAGGAATAATGGCAATGTTTGACGAAAGACACGCGTACTCTACGCTTTTGATGGGTTTTAGCTTCTCTTGATTTACTGTTTTTAACTTCTACATATATATTGTGGAAAAATAATATAATTATTAAACTATTAATTCAGGATTAGCAATAATTCTCACTCTAAAAAGATATTACATATTTTTGTTTGTTTTTACCACAAATATTAGTAGTGTAAAAGTAGAGTGGCACTGAAAAAACGCCAGGTTCGGCCAAAAGTTCATACATAAAGGCAAAATAAAAAAATTCAGGCAATTCCAATACTGTCCCAATTTTATCTGCTCAAAAATTTGGTTGTAAACTTCATAAAGTCACACCTGTTTTTTTAATTATGAGTTCGATAATTTATTACGCTATAAGTATAATTATTATTATTCGTATAACTGTAGAACATATTGCACGTTTTTCCTAATTGTAAGTATGTATAATGTATATATCAGAGAATCGCAATTTAAAGCGATAAATCCAAACCATCCAGCCACGTGATTGTACGTATTAGACTATAAAGATTAATGTACTCTATAAGTAGATCAGCAAAAGAAAGAAAAATATTCAAAAGGGCTAATGACATCATAAATTCCCACCGTTAATTTAATATTTAAGACTTTAGTTATTACTATATCACGAAATATAATATAGAATACAAAATTATCTATTCGAGATCATTATACTAGGTATAATTTTAATAACCAAAGAAGCTTATTAAATTTAAGACTTTAATGATTACAAAGCATCGTAGTACAAATTGAATAAAAAAGCTATTTTTTTACGATGTTTCTCCTAAAACTACACACAATGAACAAGAATTATTATAATTAAAATAGAAAAGAATTACAAAACAAAATAACATTACAATTACAAATTGATTTTGAAAGATATTGAAATAATATAATTCAAACTAAAATGTGTATCAAAAGACTATAAAAATAATATTTTCGTTTAGAGAAATTAACATCAGTTTAACAAAATTACAATGACATTATTGTGAAGTTTATAGCTCATTTAATTGACTAATAAATTTTACTTGAATTAATAAAGCAATTTTATAGGTATCCTAACCTTGATTTGCTATAATCCTGTATTGCAATACTAAGGTAATAATCGTATTGAAATTATTTACAATAATTAATGAGAACGTAAGGTTGAAGGCAAATAAGTTAATTAACTTAAGTTGAAGGTGAAGTAACTTTTATGATGGGACTGTATAGAATACACACATGCAAGATAAACTTAAAGTTGCATTAGCTCATGTAGAAATTTGTGGAATTGTATTCATGATGCGCTGCACTAAGATTATTACAATTAATTTCTCACACGGAAAACAAGATTACGAATAGGAAATTAAATTTTAGTAGATGTAGATGTTCCTTTAAAATACTTAGAATTTCTAAGATATAACTTGAAAATGTTTGAAACTTAATGTAAAACTTGAGAGACAATCTACTCGCAAAAAACATTGCGTGAAAAGTTATTTATATTATATTATATAATTTTAATTATTTCAGAAAGTTTAACTTAAATTATCGGGTTCTAAGAAAAACTGTTTTCGAAAAATTAAGTGTGAAGTTCACGTGGATGTAGTTGTCTGCTCGTTTTTCAAAAAATAAAATTTTGTTTTTGTTCTCAATAATTGTTCTTCACTTGTTCTCAATTGTTACGAGTTTTTTTTTATTTGTAAAAATCAAAAAAATTATTAAAAAAATAATTGAATCACACATCAATTAAATTGCAGTAATGGAAAAGTTCAATTACCAGTCAAATTTAAAACCGAGCGAAGCCGGGCCGCCAGCTAGTAAATTAATAAAATATTATTTATAATTTTATTGACAATGCCTACAACTTTAATGTATTGTAAAACGAGTGGTATAATTTAGTGCACGCAAGAATTTTTAAAACTTTCTGGAAAGACTTGAGAATGAATTCTGTACACAAGAATTCCTATCGTAAACAGAATAAGGTATTCCGGGACGGATTGTCGACGACTTTTTGCTCTTCACTTCTTCTTTTGAAGAAGTTGCCATCATACAAACCAGCTTTTTTTCTTGCTTTTCCACTTTTAGTTATTTTAAAAGAATGATTTTGATTTGCAATAATATAAGTGATTTGTGAAAAATTTTGCGGTGGATTCACTAACTTTTCTGTTGGGAGTCATATAATTGTCGAAGATATTGGGAGGTATGCTTCTCCTTTCACTCTCTAAATTAAAGTCTTCGGCGACCAATTGGTAAGCGGGAGACCGCGGTTGAAATCCTGGTGGCGTGGAAGGCAACAGAAAACCACCCCATTAATTTTATTCTCTAGTCAGGCATCTTGGCTTTGGTCAAGTTGATCGCCTAAACACTGTAAGGTCTATGGCACTCGAAGAAGAAGCATTACGTATAATTTTCTGGTTTTTGTCAGCTACTAATTTACGTACAGAAAAAAGCTGGATTATCCGGCAAGCTCGGAAGTGAGATGTTTTCGAATTATTCAATATGGCAAATAGTGAAATGTTAATCATTTTCAATTTGTCACTTAACCCGTCATGACCCGCTTTTGATAGTGTATAATCCGATGCCGATTGAAGCATTTTATAAATATTAGAGAATTAGTTTTAGTGTCGTTCTGCATACAAGCTTAACAGAGTTATTGAATAATGCTTGATTTATTCTGATATTGGCAAAAAAACTAATCCACGTCATGCAGCTTAACATTTCAACATTATTCGATACATTGTAAACTTTCATTTGCAATTTTCAAATGCTTATGTTGATTGTTAATCCTCAAAAAACTAAATACATATTATACTATGTTTTGTCGGACAATGTGAAAAAATTGAAAAGTATATAACTTCACAGTCAAACTTGGACTGTAGAAATGAAAATTAAAAGTGAAACAGTATTTTTTAATGTTTTCAATGCTTGCTTATGTTATCAAATTTTAAAGAATTGTACATAACATGCTAGAAACAAGCAAATTCAAAAGGGAACTTAAAACTCTAATAACAAACCCGAAAAGTAATGTAGTAATTTCATAATTTGTATATAAAATTTGTATTTAGTAGTGTTATTATTTGTAAATAGTTATGTATAGCCAAGCAGGGCTAAATAATCGTTTTTATTATTATTATTATAATACTTAGAATGATCACTTTGGCTTTAAAACCGATTTTAAATTTAACGCTTCCTTTAAAATATGAAATTGACTCTTATTTATAGAGTAGTATTTTTCTTTCAATTTTATCATATTACTTGATCTAGAAAAAGAATTTTAATTCAAAACCTTCTTTCTTCATTTTTTCTTTATGTTTCCTGTTTTAAATTTTCTTAATTTTCAATTTTAAACTTAAAATTTTCATTAAATCTCCAAGCTTCTTCAGTTACTTTATCTTTTGTCTCATTGTGTCCTTTATAATTTGTTCTACATCTTGTTTCATATTATGCGGTGCCTTTGGAGCTATGGTTTAAACAATAAGAAAAATCCGACATCAGAAAAGAATTTATAAAAGTACCTACTGTATATTGTTAAAATATTATATCGAACCATTATGACTTGGAACGAATAACTTGTAATGTATTAGTTTCCAAAAATAATAGGGATATCAATTATTGTAGTAACTTTAACAAATGTAAGTAGATAAACGTTAATAAACATATGATTTTTAAATCATTTATTTATTTATTGTTTTAAGACGAAATTAAAAATATATTTTTAAAGAGGTAAACAAGTGAAAAAATAGGAGTTTATGTAAAAATATTAAAACTAATTTATGATATAAATTGAATGATAATAAATTACCTACATAAATATTTATTTTATTAATAATGAAAATTATTGTTAAGATGTAATAAAACCTTTAATAAAACTAGTGTACTAGTAATTTCGTTCGTTTTACGTACAGATGTTCCCACTGTAATCAAAACAATACTACTACCAAGTTAGTGATGTTTCATTTTGTCACATTTACTATTCTTTCCATCAATTTAAATAACCAGTTCGTGTGTACCAAATTCAGATCATCGTAACGTAAATCACTTTTTAAATAATTTCAACTGATGTTATATGGTTGAAACTAAATTTACATACTTGTAAGTTAAATCTAATTTTAATTTACACAAAATATAAATATATACTAAAATCTAATAAAAACTGCAGGACATGATATAAGATACAAAATGCCCACGTCTGATGGACAATTGGACAAATGCAGCGGGTGCACACATTGAATCATTTTATTGGTGCGGAGCACCTATTGAAAATATCAGTAACACGAATTTTGCATTTCATAATATTTTTATCAGCTACTTTTTCTAGCTACAGTAAAAAAACAAATTTTGATTTGTCGGCGGTATATACCACGATCAAGTTGTCGGCCGTATAATATCTAAGAATGAAAAACTTGGAAAATTATTATTTAAAATAATTATGGAAAATTAACTACTAAGAATTGTAAGTTTCAGCATTTGTTGGAATATTGATTATAGCAAAGTTCACGATATTGAACTTCCGTTAAAGAATACTGAAGATATATGTACTCACAGTACACTAATACTTATAATAACTATTTTCCCAATCATGTTTTAAAACTATTGACATTTCTTTTACCTGTTTCTTCTTTTTTTTTTTTAATTACCTCTCTTGTTGTCTTACTGTTACTACTATTATTGTGAAACAATAAAAACACAGCGTGTTTTACGTTCCACTTACATATATGAAGACTGCAGCCATTAGTGCAATATTGCATAATTAAGAGAAAGACTAATGAGGCAAAAACGGAGTGTCTACCTTTCATCCTTAATTATACAAAAGTATTCGAAATTGATTGCACTCCTGTAAATGCGATAAAGTTTAACATAAATAAAAGAGGTAAATTTTTAAAAATTAAACATTTCTTTTATAATTTTCCCACAAAAAGTATTGTAGTACTAGGGTACCACGTTATATCATGAAAAACATTTAAAAATTAATAACTTAATATCACAGTATTTTCAACCAAAATTGTTTTTTATGTTTATAACTATTGTTGTCGAGATGTATCCCAAGCTAAAAACAATCAAAGTAGTAAAAAGAAGTTATAGTGCTTCAAAGCAAAAATAGTACCCTATGGTACCAGGTATAACCCCACATAAGGCTTAATAATAGGGCTCGGTACCTTTATCTAAATTTACCTCAATTTTTTGATTGAGTGAATGATTTTATTAAACATAATAAAAACTCAAATTTAAATAAATTTTTAGTCTTGACAACTACTTTAGGAACGTTATAAACTGAGTATCTACTTATTCAAGCATATTACAGCAGATAAATACTTCTATTTTTTATACATGACTTTGCAAGCGTAATATGCAAACAGCCAATTCACATTATATTCTTACGGTTTTTGATGCTCTTCTACCAAAATTTTCAAATGATCTATACAATTTTATGTTTATATTACTTGTACTTGACCATCTCAATTATTAATTTCATTTGAAAAATTTTTAAATCTGACTCCGGGTTATTGTCCTTTTCCCCGGCTACAGTAATTTGAAAATAAAACAAAAAGTTTTTAATTGTACAAGTTAATTAAACACTAATAAAATTCGATATTATTAGAGTTTTCAGCGAAGAATATCGTTTTCGTCAGAAATTTATTTGTATTATTTGATTCTATTAAATTTTTTTAATTTAATTATTATACTTCACAAGTTAAAAATTTATATATTTAAATACAGTGATTTAATGTGAAAGATTTATTTCGCTAATTATATATTTAAAATATTGCAAAAAGAGATTTAAAAACGAAGATCGAGAATCACAAGCGAAATGGTGAGTGATTAGTTTAAACCTGCAAAGAGTTTAGATAGAAAAATGAGCGTTAACAGCTACCGAAAAATTGAAAGGTTTGTTTTTCAAGTCCGGGTCTACGGGATTAATCGATGCTGATATAAATTACGAAGATCGTCAATTGGTTTCTGATTTAGAACATCTTTTGTATTACCAGTGATGGGGTTAATTGCGCAAGATTTTTTATGAAGAAATTTTGTTTGGAAAAGTTATTTATTCCACTACTTGCGTTCAGGAATAGCATAACGATTTATTTTAAATATTTTACAGCAGAATTATAATTATTTGACTAAGGGTAAATCTCTTTTCGATTCGTATTTCCAACGCTGTGCTATTAGTGGAGTATTCCATCAGTGGCCTAGCCTCTTCTTGGGTAAGCATTAACAATTATTATTTTTCAGTCATAGAATTCTTCTTTTGGTTACATTGGGAATGTGCACTAGATCGGCCTTTATTTTTAAAAGAAGATTTATAATTTTTTTGATTGATATTTTTTTGATTTCTAAAATTAAAGCAAAGAATCTAACTATATCGTATATGATATTATATTATAAAAAAACATATAAAATCTGACGGAGTTACGTTTTCCATTGCGGCTGACCCTCTTTTTTATTTTTATTTCACTCGGTAAAACAAATTTTTAATTTGCTTCATTATAATGTTACCACATTACTATTTGTTTTAGTTATCCTGCTTACCAGCTCTCTGTTTAATATCGTATTTTTTCGAAAACGAGCGTGTGGTGACCATATTATTTTGTTCTTTTAGTCGTTTTCTTGCAAATTTATCTTCTCTAAAATGCCCCACCCCCAATGTTCTAGGTCAGTTTAGTCGTATAACATCAAACAAAATGGTAAGATATGAGCTTATGAAACTTTAGCAAACTTTTTTGTACGGTAACGGTACAAAGTAGCGAATAACTACTAAAATTTAATTATTTATTAATTATTACCATTTTATATTCTACGCTTTATCCAGATTCACTCGATTTATTTTATATTCTCACATAATATTCTAAAATATATTTTTGACCCAAAAGTCGTATGTAGAAAGAACAAATTTTTCTTGTGTTTAGTTTGTATCCGAACATTAATGAAATAATAAGATTTTGGTTATTTCAACATAACACTCACGAGTAAATACTATATTGAAAAAAAAAATTCAGAATTTTATATCTGTACCTACTCTATAAGAAGTATAGCAAAACATTAGAAAAACTGGCAAGAGTCTCTTGAACTATTAATATTTATTCAACAATATAGGTTGAAAAGCTCTGTTCCGAACATAATAATAGTGTTAAGAATTTTTTCAAAAGCCATCTGTGTCACTAGTTGTAAGCAAAGCTTTTCCAAAATAAGATTAATAAAAAATTATTTTCGTTCAATGAGTGATTTAAGATTGCGAAATCTAGTGCTACTTTTCATAGAAAAAGACCTAACGGATGATATAAATTTTGACGATATAATTCGAGGCTTTGCAAATAAGAAAGCAAGAAAAACAAATATATAAACACGCGTTTTGCGTTAAATTTGTTGCTACAAAATAATTTGTTTCTATATTTATTTATGTTGAGTAATATTTTTTATAATAACCTTTTTTTGGGGAGGGGGGAAGTAGGAAAGCAACAAATTTTAAAATCGCCCCGGGCGGCAAATGCCATAGGTAAGCCAGTGATATCAAGACACCAAGATTTTTTTACGATGCAAAAATTTGTGATACGACTATATTTATTTGTTGGGCTATTTCTGTCGATATCGGTCTTCCAACTTCAAATTTTATTATTTGTATATAGAGAAGCATTTAACAACATGTATATGAAGATTCTCTTTAATCATTACCAGCACAGTTCCCGTACGTGTTATCATTTTTCTAGATTTTGGAAGATTTGGTACAACTGCTTTGAATTTGAGTATCGTACTCCCACCCATCTTAAAGATTGCCTAATTAGTATTAAAATTCTATTTTAACATTTTAAAAACGCCGCTAACATTCAGCTATTTGCAATGCCACTTAGAGCTTTTAACACGAAATTAAATAAACTGAGGTTGTGTAAGCAGAGAAAATTAATAAGGCAAAATCATCATAAAAGTGCAGGTAAAATCTTTGAAGTATCAATTTTCAATAATCTACTTTGTAATTTAAGTATAATATAGACTTGTATTCGTGGATATTATAGTATCCACAGATGTTATGTATAGTAGACGCAGTCTGTGGATACACTGTTTGAATTTTCGAACATTTTCTTTAACATTAACATAATAACATTACTTTTTTACTAAAGTAATACGGTATGATTTATAATCACTGTTAAATTTAAATAAAATTAGTAAAAAGTTCAAGGTCGTCTATAAAAAAAAAGATATCCCAGTATTCTGGACATCACAACACTACCTGAACGAGTAGAATAAAAATGCTGGAAAAAGTCAGGTAAGTTTTCAAGCAACATACTAAGTATAAATTTTGGGTTAAATGAAATAATTTTTCCGATAAACACAAAAGAGTCAGAACTGAAAGGGTTAAGATAAATTATTTTAAATTACAAATTTTCAATAAGCGGCATGCCGTTCCATTTTTGAAATTTAAATTGTTTAATATCTTGAGTTTATCCAGTGTATGACAAAATTGTGATTGTTAAATTATCGATTCAAAACCTTTATGTATATTAAAATTTTTTATACAAGATTTTTGAACGCAAGTATCAATAAATAAATACATACGTACATCCTACAGTGGTATCCGATTACATAAAACCTCAAAGGTACAGACTAATTGATTCGTAATAGTTAACCAAAGTGGTCGGTCATTTTGACAAGATGTTTAGATTAATTTGCTATATTAAGCGGAAGTTTATTATAACCAAAGTTGTTATATCTGAACATTATTTTTCATATATAGGTCATGTTTTGAATATATTTTTGATATAGTAGATTTATTTGCTCTTACTATGAGATCAGGTCTAGCTAGTACATAAAATGGAAGGACTACAACTCCAACACGCCAGAAAAATAATGCGTAAATATTTGTTTTATGTCTCAAAGGATTATAATAAATAAAATATTTTAATTAAAAAATGCAAATTTCAATGGCGCATTGTGTTATTTTGATGTAGTGCCATTTCACAATCAAACTTGCATTTGTTATTCTTTCTTATTCTAGTTATCAAAAATAAATATATACTACTCTGATAGCTGTAGCGATACGCATTAAATTTGAAATTTCCGCCCCAGATACAATTTGAAATCCTGAGTCGAAAGTTTGGTGAGCTTAGCAAGAACCAACAGGAATTTGAGAAGAAGAACAGAAAAAGAGGATTATGACAACGAGTTGAATCAAAGAGGTGTTCTTAGCAACGTAAATTATTAAATTTGTAATGATATTTGCAACTAAGTGTATGAATTATCGTCTATTCGAATTAAATTATCATACTCAATGTAATAAGAGTTTTTCACTATTGAATAATGAAGTGCGCTCCTTCTTGGCAAAGCGAATATATGACTCAATAATATCATTACCCAAGGATTGTGAAACAAAAATTTTTTTTGCAAAAGAAGCATAAAGTTTAACTTTTTGTTGACGTTCAATGTATCATATTTTATAGCGGATCGCCACCAATTTGTCGACATATACAGCTCCACCAAGCTTAGAAAAGACTCGGAAAATATGCCAACTATTTAATTTAAAAAAAAATTGAATGAAGCATTGAACGTCGAATTATTTTCAAATTCTGTTGTAAAAGTTAAAAAAATTATTGCGTGTGTTTACATTATTGTCGTGGTTGTTAGTCTTATTCGGTTTCATGTTATTTATATTTGTGCTTTATTGTGTACAAAAAAGTGTTCTTTTTAGAACAAATCTTTAAAAATTCATTGCAAGTTGATGAAATAATTTATGGATTTTAAATATTCTCGCCTAGAAACTTCTTCATCTGGGTGTTCATTTTAAATTTTAGGAGCGTCAGCCACGAATCTAAAGTCCCTTCTAAGGTTGGTGGAGGTGTATATTCTGAATTATATAATAAATATAAATATTTTATGACAAACTTGATGGTTTTTTGGATGGATTGATGATGAATTAAGAAGATAACTTATAATACATAAAACTAAAACTAACAAATATACAAAATTATTAGTAAATTATAGGATCTCTGGCATCCGCCCATTCTTTTGATTATAAACATGTTCATTTTTTGTTTTCTTTTGACTCATATGCAGCGTTCAGGTTTACAGTTCTATAATCTTTATGATGATCACTATAACTGACGATTTCCAGTTTTGCACAAATCAGGGAACTTGACGATTCGACACGTTCGGTTTGATAACCAATTCTATTATTTTGCGCTTAGAAAGTTTGGGTTAAATTCTACTGTTAGTTCAACAGCAAAACGAAAGAAATAATATAATATGTATTATTACTCCATCCTGTTTCCTAATCAAATTAATATCGTAGATATGGATCATGAAGGTATAAAACATAAGTTTTACAAAATAAGTTTAAAAACAATCCAATAATTTTATTAAAACTAGCTAGCTATTTTAGTGTATAACACAAATTATTTTTAGGTGAAAAATCTATAATAATCGAAGATATGAGGGTACTATAACTTTAGTACCCTCATATCTTCGATATTCGTGATACAAAATTTAAAAATAGTAAAAGATAGTAAATGAGAAATGTAGCTAAATTTTGAATGAAAATCTAATACTTCAAATTACAGCAAATTCTTCAAAACCCATCATATTGATGGTTATACCAAATTCATCGAACATAAAATTGATCGGTTTTAAAAGTTTTATCCCAATTTAGTTTATTTTTCAGATTTATTTTTTTATTTACTTACAAGATTCTTGTTTTCAATTTAGCAACATTTCAAAATTGATTCATTTATTACCTTAAACTCGTTTTTAGTTTTCTGTTATAAATAATTGAAGGTATAAGGTTTAAATAATTGTATGATACAAGGGTGTTTTATGATCTTCATATTTTAGATATTATATTATTGAAAATATTAATTACATTACATACCAATCAAAAATAATTTTTGTTTGCTTTTGAAACCCTTTTACGATATTATGTACATATTAATATACTCCTAAAAATAATCAAGCAGAAATGGTATTTATACAAACTGTTTTTGACAGATTTCACCATCATCTTCCAACTTAAATAAAAGTTACCTTGTTTTTCAATAATTATTGCGGCGTTCTAGCTCAAATACGTCTTTTTAACCAAAAAATTATAAAAAAATCACAAAAAAGCAGTTCATTATTTATAACCTTCATGATATTTTCTAAAAGCAAAAAAACTTTTATTACTTATTTTTTAACCCTAAAAATTGAGGTAGAAGGTTAAAATATTAATTGAAACGGTAATTTTTGACTCTCTATCGAATGACCTGTCACGTTTTGATGTGCACAAAAAAGAAGCCTAGGAAATTTTAAACAAACTGACCAAATTATTTCTTCATATAGAATGTTTGATCAAGTTGCATGCCCTACTAGGGGTAGTATATCAATATTTAATATCGAATAATGTTCTTATTAATATTGTCAATTTTCTGGAAGGTTTATATGGTATTATATAGAACCGAGCGATAGCGTAGACTTTGTATTGTGTTTGTCTCATTTAGCTTTTTTGTTCATTATGTACAGCTGGTATTTCTTAATTAATCCTGATGAAACTTTGCAGAAACATTCAAACAAATCAGAAAATGAACCTATTTGTTAGTTGGTGAATTGTGAAATAGTTAATACAAAAATTTCCTTAAATATGTTGTATTCATTTTCTAATTTCATTATTATAAGATTTACTTTTTCCTCCAGTACGTTTCAACAGCATTGCCTAGAATCTTTCTTGATTTAGGTCTTAAAATACCTAGTTTTTAATTCTAGACTTAAAAGTTTAATATGCAATAACAGTTTAATATAAAAAAATATCAAGACTATTGAATTTTCATTACACGAATATTCAATCAAAATGTTTAAAGTAATTTAAATTTTGACAAATTTTTTAATATTAGTGGTGTATGAAGCATTTAATATTTGGTTGAAGGAAAAGCTGTGTGTCTTTGTTTGAAGTGCAATTAGTGCTTCCGCTCGGTTCTGCTTAGCAAATGCAATAATTGAGTGTCAAACATAGTTTTACTCTTAATCTAAATAAGACTACATTATAGTATACTCTATTTTTACTGAAATTTCTAACGAGATTGCAAAATATGTTTGATTTATTGTAAAATAAGTATTGTCAATTAATAATAATGTAATTTGATTTTATTATCTTTTATCTTCTTTTTTAACATCTTCTGTTGTAAAACAAATTGAGTTTTATAAATAAAATGTAGGTACCGATTCGCGAAAAATAATTCACTAGCGATTTCGTCGCTCATAAATTAACATTTTCCATTAAATAAATAGAATCAAAACCAATTTAATATAATAATAATTCAAAATTTTATTTTCTTGTATAAAACATAACTAGGTTTTACTTTAAATAAAATATATTAAAAACTTAAAAATTAAACAAGTTAAACAAACGATTGAAATTCTTTAGACCTTTAATATTTCGATACAGAATGTATCTTCATCAGAAAAAATTGTTTGTTTAACTTGTTTAATTTTTGAGTTTTTAATATATTACATTTTCACAAGTTAATAATCCTAATTTATTATTTAAATAAAATAATATTTTTATCTACTTTTATTTATTTCCATTGTAAATTACAATATTTACCAAGGTTCGGTTTTATCGAAATCATTAAAAAGTTTTGTTATTACATTTATTTTTAAATAAAATAATATTTTTATCCACTTTTATTTCGTATATTTATTTTTCAGTTAATTATTTCGATCTAATATTTTAAATTATTTTCAAATAATTGGTGGTTACCACAAAACACACAATAACTATTTATGTTCATAAGATCTTTTATGCAATGACAACAATATCCATTACTTGTAATAATTTGTTCACTTAACTTTAGGTACTTGTAAAGGAAATGAAAGTTTATACATACGGTTTCATTGAACGAAAATAACGAATATTAAAATATTTGATACTCAAATGCAATTATTAATAAAGGGCGATTTTCAATGTGGGTGAACTGTGGTGCGAATGATTAGTATTATAGTATATTTCATATTATATAATATATTTTATATTATTTTTCACATTGATTTCACCCAGATATGTCGATTGTCATACGCGACTTAAAGTGAATTTGACTATAGTACAGTTACTACCCAGGTGTAATGAAAATAGACGTTCATTAGTGAGTAATATAGGTGTTTTAAGTATTAGTATTTATTAAATGCTGGTAGATACATTAAAAATAAATAAACAATCGTGCTAGAGGTGGTGGTAGGAGTTACTGGCAATAGCTACTCGTAATAAAATAAAAATTCTGCTACGAACTCCACTTTCGTAAACACGAATCACTTCATTAACCTAAGCGTATACGAAGACGCAGGCAGCGCAGGCAACACAGTTCAGTACAGCACAGATTTTTGTAAACAATGCATTACCGTATAAGAGCGTATACATCAACACAGCCGCGTGCGGCACAGGCACGTATCTGCACAGGCCTGCGTCGCGTTGTAGTTGAGGTACAGTTTTCTGCGTTCAGCCAACACGTGTACTTGGGTTATTTTAGTTATTAAAATAAATGTTGTGTTATTTGTGTTCATTATTCGGGATCCGTATGCGCAGTTCAAGCATTTGCTGTGTCACATTGTTTTATCTGTGCTGCACTACCCTGCGCTGTGCTTCGCGGCCTGCGTCTCCGTATACGCCTAGGCTAAATCTTTAACCCGTCGAGACGTGATTAATACTAAATACGGGAACACTTATGACCGCTGAGGTAAAAATTAATCCTTTTCTTGTGGGGAAGGATAATTTTCTTTACACATTCACATTTCATTTTTTTCTTTGTGTTGAGTGCCCTAAAAGATCTTACAACTAGCTCACATTTGCCCGTCAGCTAGAGCGTGGTTCTAAAAAAATAATCCCAGACAAGTCCAGCTCCGTCGAGAATTTTTTGAGTTTTAGAAAATAAATACATTTATCGGTAATATCGGTTATTGGTTGGTGATCTTGCAGGAACTAGGGGACCCCCGTGGATCGCGGGGCCCTGGGAAATTGCCCAGAATCCCCAATGCAAAAGATGAGCTTGAGGATATTCATTTATTCAAATATTAGACATCCAAAAAAGTTTTAAAAATTTAACAGGTATCGGAAGTTAGCAATTATTATTGATAATACTCAAACAAAAGTTTGCGTACACCGCACCGAGGAGATACTGCTCAATGTCACTACTGTGACAAAAAATTAACAAACCGTGTGCTTCTTGGTAAAGTGAGCCACGTTTATCGTTTTAAATCTTAAAAGTATTTCCAGAATTATTCATAATCACAAATTTTCAGGAAAATCTGTATTGGGTTAGCCATCATTAGTAATAATTTATTTTTATATATTTTTAGTCCGTTTTGAATTTATTGCAAACAGCAATGTATGCACTCCCAGCACTTTAGAAACGCTAATATTTTCACTTGCTACTTGTACATACATAATATATATTCGTATATGTAGCTAATTGCTATACTGATACCAATCATTCACACTATACTAATCAAAGTGTAAACCGCTCTTAACGTAGCGAGTAAAATTGCAAAATATGCATTACCTGATTTTTCTTTCTCTTTACACGAAAGAGGGCTGCGACAAGCCGTTCTCAAAGCGGTCACCCATTCGTAGTTCAAAATATGAGTTTGCTCGTTTTATTATAACTAGAACATGGAATTTGCATTGTATTTTTTAGAAAAAAAATTTTAATTAACTTATTTATTTGCATGTTCAAGTGAGAAGATATTTTAGTACGTAGTGGTATACGTAAAGTCATTTTATCTAAAATTCAAACAGAACTGTAGTAATTAATTTGAGGTTTTGAGCAAATAGTAATTACAGGTAATTTTCTCATAATGGCCGTCGCTAACTATTATTACTAGAAATTCTATGTTACACAATAACCGAATAAGAACTTTTTGTTTGCAGTTAAGTCAACCTTAAATTAATTTGCATTATAATGCACTTCCACAACTTAATTAACGCATATCTATAATGAAATAAATTAAAATAGAAATTATACTAATTATTATTGAAAGACACGATTCTAAAAATTTATTAAGTGTTACGAAATTCTGACTTTTCAACAAAAATAAATGCAATTTTAAAGTACTCGCTTTATTCGTTCCTATTTTACAACCTTTCGCATTATAAAAAATTCAAATTTCTTTTAATTAATAAATCAATGGTGTACGCTGTTGGAAGTTTGCTTTTTCATTATAAATTGCTGTATTGTATTAAGCAAGTGCAGTAGTATTTAAATATTTTATGTTACGGATGCTTGCAAAATTTAGTGGGATAATTCGAAATTCGGCGGAACAAAATTTTCTAAAGTAGCAATAATACAATCTACATCCATAAATATCTTAAATTGGAATTGTTAAAAGGATTATACTTATTGAAAAAATTTAATGAATATTAAAAAGATCGTATTGGTAAAGTAAGTAGGTAGGTAAAGGTTTATATTATAAATTATAATACAAAATTATAATAATTGTCTTAAATTTCTGCTTCATCAACAATTATTAAACATTAAGTTACGTTTCTGTTTTTAGCAAGGCCAGATTTAATAAAGAACGATTTGATTAAAAATATCTTTGAATTCATTTCACACATTCATAAAATAGGTATCTCAGCAATTCTTTAATCATACTTTGTCTATACAAAATAAGATGCTTAGTTACACTTTGAATAACTTTTTTTTCAGAGGAACTAAAAAAAACAAGAAGCAACATATAACAATAGATATAAAATATAATACTCAAGATACAAAGTGTTTTCCTCCAAACGTCAAAAACCTAGACTTTATATTCGTCAAATATCAAAGTTATGATTCTTTTTTTGTTTTACTTACTGCAGTTGTTTTACTTTACTTCCGGCGATAATTTCACCAAAAATTTCTTGTGTATTATTTATACATTATTTCATTTTAACTTTATGTACCTTATTTGAGATATTTTTAGTAATGTTTAATATTTGATTATAAATGAATTTGGGTTTTTGCAGCAATAATACCTACTATTAAAAAGAGAGTTCTATCTTGTTTTAGTGATTGGCTGTCTTAGCATAGAATTGTTTAATATTTCTAAGTTCGACTGATCTTTTTAGCAACCTAATCGAATCGCTAAAAACACCTGTACTATTTTGTCCCACACAACCTCCTCCGTCTGAAATGCTAGCCGTCCTTTCAATTAGGAAATGCCGGCATACGCACCGTGAAAGAGTGCTGGGTTAAGTAAAGTGACGCTACGTCAATATAGTACGTACAGTTGTAGTACATTGATGTAGATACATAGTATTCTACTATACCTGGACAGGTACGTACTGTTATAGCGTATACTAATATATTATTATACTGCAATGTTGAATATAAATTATTATTATAAAACCTCAGTTATGAAAGTATTATTAGTATAAAGTTCAACATATATATCTTATTGTTAGCAGTTGTACCAAGAGTGTTGCAATTTCGTCTTTGTTTCGGTTTAATTGCTTTTTTTATGATGCTCGCCTGTACTCGTGAAAAATACTATTATCATCATCATCATCATCATTTATCAGAACTTTCATACATAAACGAACATATTATCTTTTATTTATACGAAGAATAAAATAACGGTTACATCGGTGCATTTCCAGAGTAGTTGGTTTGTTTTATTTTAAAAACAATAATTTATAAATTACAATTAAAATTAATTTTAAATAAAAATTTATATCAACAAATGCAATTAATGGTTGTAATTTATTGTGTTTGGCCACTATTAAACGGTAAACACGATTTTAATAGGGTTATAAAAACGTAATTACGACAGCTTTTATAGATAGGTTAACGGTAATATTTTATAGTTAACGTAATCACTGCCAATAACGAATTAATTGGTTTATATTGAATTCAAACCTTTGAAACTTTTCTTGCTGTTTTAACATTTATTTAATTACAATACACACGATAACATTTTGTAATTTTTAAATTACTTAGGTACATGAAAATAATCACAAAAATGTGTATGTGATAAATTAAATTGATATGAAAGCAGAAATTTTATTTTCAACCGACTGTTTTAAAAAAGGAAATTTAAAAAATCGCTTCCAGATTTGATGAAGTGATTTGCGTTGGGTGAAAAAGTGAACATGCCCTTTTGTTCTATTTGTTAGGTTTCTATCAGTTTGATTTCCATATTTTGTAACATCTCTGAAAATTGGAATTATTTACCATTCCAATAATAGAAAGTGTTGGATTTAAACATAAATAAATTATAATTACGAATACGCATTCTAGGAAGATTAGCTAAATTAATTTTAGAATTTCATAATTCTTATTAACATCTACGCACTCCCATCATTTAACAAAGCAATGTTAGAAATTTATAACTCTTGTAATTTAATAGCCGCTTAAACAAAAACACGCAAACGCTTTGTGCAAAATGTAGACTTGCTCATCAATTTGCATGTATTGGTTTGCGGAAAATCAAATTAGTTTGCAGATTTGTTCTTATAATAAATTTGTGTTAGAATCTGTTTCAAAATAATTGTCATGTACCACGACGAAAGTTAGAAGTAGCGAAACGATAACTTTGTCACACTTAGAAAAATGCTATCCTCTTTTATAAGTAAAAAGGTTCTTTTGAAGGACAGGTAACTATCAAACTAGAAAGGGTATTTAATGTGAAGTGCTATACAAACAAGCATAACGATCAATTATTTTTAATAATCTAAGTTTCATGTATGCGTGAAAGTGTAGCATCTGCAGTGCAGTTATTGGGCAGCGTATAATACAACCTAATAAACGAAGCAAATTGGTTTCTTTTACGATATGGTTATGCGAATGCTATATCTATAAAATTGAGTTTATAGTTTGAGAATCATGATGCTATTCTAACTTATTCCCAGTCTACAAGTTTTGAGGAGTTTATAACTAGTCCGCCGGACATGAGTTGAATGTAAACTCACCGGTACATTTGACCATAATAATGATATATTCAATTTTGATATTTGAAGTAAGAATGAATTCTGCTTTTAAAAATATATAACTTAGCATGTTATTTCCTCTAACATCTTGGTCAACAGAAAGCAAGATACGCGATTAATCATTGTCGGTAGTATATTATGAATACTCGTACATATATGCAAATATTATAGACCCTATTTAAAATATTGAATGATATTTTGATATCTATGGGGTATAGGTATGTATCCACTTTTGAAGACTTGAAACATTGAAATTGTTTCAATACCAACCAATATTTTAAGGTGCAAATGTTCTATTTTTCTTCCAACATTTTATGAATTGAATACTTAAGGTAGTTCCAGCGTGAAATCACGTGATATAAGCACACGAATACCCATACACACTGAACTTTCGTTCACAATATGATACAAATAAGAATTAAACATATTAATAACTACCATTCATATGTTCATTTTCTATTTAAAATATTAAGATAATTACTGTATAACAGAATATAACCTTGGATTAGCATATAATACGTAGTATTTTCAAGCACTTTCCGCGCATAAAAATTATTATATCTTGAATACAAAACTCCAAAGTGCTATTTTTCTTCACTCTCTTAAATTTTTGAAAAATTCTATAGGGAGATTTTTTTTGTATAATAGAAAATAGTTATACAGACAAGTTAAGTCAAGGCAAAAAGCTCTATATTGTTTCAATATTTACAGTTTAATAATTACATGATAACTTACAATATTGAATTTACATTACATTTGTAATGGTGGACGGGAAGTTTTAAAAGTTTTAAATGGGAAGTGAGCCTGAAAGTCTCTAAGTTTATTATTCATTATCTCGGATTCTAAACGGTCAAAAATTCTGAAACTTTGGGATTTATTAGTAATTAAATACTAGTAAAAGTAAAAATTTAAAAAAATCTGTCGAAAAGTGGTTTCACGTTGGAACCTACCTTAAAAGAATAAAGGATTATGTAGAAATGAATTACATTTTAAGTTTTAAAAATACCACTTCATTTTTTAAACAAATGTAATGTTTTAATACAATTTATACACTCTAATAAACATATACACACATACGTTGAATCAACGTCGAAATGTCGCGGAAATCAACAAGTTCTCAACGTGTTGCGGTTGATATAACGTGTAAATAGATGTGTATAATTACGCGTTGCATATTACACTCAAGTATTTGTAACTATTTCAAAGAGTAGTACATGCTATTTTAACGTTTTAGCACATAAAACATTTCGGTAAAAATTCAAACGAAAACTACATACTTTATTGTAGATATTTTAACAGAATACAAAAATTAAAGCAAAAAAATACCAGTTGAAAAAATTCATTTATGCCGGTTTATTTTAAACAGGCAGTGTCACTTTTGGCACTAAAGCTTTTTAGTCAGTAAAGCAATTACTGTTAGTTACATCTTCTGGATTTTGGGAAAAACTAGCACTTTTATTGCATGCAAATAAATGTCTTGAATATTTTTTCAAAATGCCATACATTATGGCCATACATTATAGTTCGTAATAAAATAATAAACTTAATGCTTTAAATTACGTTTTAGTGAAAAAGTATTTTTGTTTTTAAGTATACACCATACAAAAGCAAATGATAACAATTGAATATTTTGATATAATATTATAATATACTCCTATCAGTAATTTATTCACCTTTAACTTTTTGACAAATTAAAATTTCTTACATTTATTAAAACACCTTTAATATAATTATTATATACCGGGTGACCGTCCGATTTTTGAACATAGGGAATTTACATGGGAAATTGATTTTTTCTAAATTCCTGCTTCCCATTATAACGGATAAGAATAAAAAGTATATTAAATTAAAGAGATTATTATTCCGCGTCTAAAGATATTTAATATTTGATAATTTGTTTTTTAGTTATTGTACTCGATAGTAAAATTAAGAAATGGTGTTTTTTAAAAAAATATTAGATGGCTGGGTCATTTCATTTACGTTTTAGTTGCCGCATTGCCATTGTTAACCAAATTAATTTTAATCTGTCAAAGAAACTTATCGGCCAATCCTGCAATAAGATCTTTAATATTTCGGCACTGCTTGTGCCTTCGTCAGAAATATATGAATACTAGCTGGATACCCGGATTCGCCCGGGGTCTCACTAAAAAATACTTTTCACGTACATAGAAAGAATGTGTGTTAGTTATTTACTAATTAATATTTAGCTTTCCGGATCATTATTTCTCAGCACAATTCTACATAACGCTAGCTTTTTAATTACCGTGTTTAGTATTTTTTTTACAATAACCAAACGTCCTTTGCAAACATATCAACCAAAAATTAATGGAATAGTTGATGACAAATTAAAAAGTAATTTGGAGTATCTCTAATCATAATTCGAAATGAATAGAAATCATTCTCATGTCGTCCGTTGGCAACTGATCAAATACCGTCTTAAAGCTTGTGGGACAGCTGTTACACGTATATGTAACATAGGACAAATCTCTAATACCGTATTTTGATTTGTGCCAGGATTACAGTTGAAGCGGTGATTTGCCTGAGCTTCTTCATTACCCATAAAATAAATTTGAAGAAATTTTGGATCTTCGTTTTGTAGTGGTAAGAGTGAACCAAATTGATTATAAATTTGACCTTGAATTTTTAAAGTGGGCATAAATCCTTGACGGGGAATTGGGCAAGGCGTTCCAACAGATGTCATCTGAAAACATGCATTGTAATATTTTCTGATATTCTTTAAAACATTGTTTGAATCAGCTATATGTCGTCCATTAACGATTTTAATGGTTCAGGTGGTGCTTGAAATGCAGGTAACTGAAGTTTTCCTCCGGAACAACCATTCCAGGTGTTTACCCAATTTATTGTTTTGCCTTGCAGAGAGGACAAACTACTGTCAATCCTCAAATAGTAATTATTGGATAATTTTCATATTAAAGAATTCTATCGCATTTGAATGCTTAATTCTTCAACAAAGACCATTTAGCAACTCGTTCTGTTGCTTGTCGTCTGCCTTGTTGTTCAAGTCAAACTGCTGTTTGTTGTTCAGTTGATCGATTATCAGCCAGGTTTATTCTATTAGCTTCACGTCCTTGATCAGAGGCAATTTCTTCCGCTCTGGTAATTGCCATTTTCGTTTCCTTGACTTCTCGCATTGGCCATTCTCAACCTATTAGCTTCTTGTCGAATCAAAGCAGCATCTTTGTTTGTTTCAACTCTGGTATTGGTCATTTTGACCCTATTAGTTTCACGTCGAATCAAGGTAGCATCTTCGTTTTCTTGCCTTCTAGCAATGGCCATTATCAATCTATTAGCTTCACATCGAATCGATGCAGCATCTTCGTTTGTTTCAACTCTGGCATTGACCATTCTTAAACTATTAGCTTTAGGGATGTTTATCTCTAGTTTAAAAATTGTATAAAAATAATTGTGGTTATAATGATTGCTTGTTAATTTTTCCAATTATATACTAAATTATGTTAAATAATCTAATATGGGATTGCTTTTTATAGATTTAATTAATATATCTACTACTAAAAATAAAATAACTAAACTTTAATTATAAGTACCATAAATTTACGGATTATCATATGAATTTCAATAAATTAATTACTATATTCTGATGATTTCAGACACGGTTTTAGTTCTTTTAGATAATGTTACTTACTGTATGGTTACCTAATCTAAAATCATCATATTTAAATTTTCGGTTACATTGCTTTTTTGAATATGCTACCGATTTTTAAGAAATATTTACATAAAAACTGAGTTACGTAGTTCTTACTATAAAAAAATAATATGTGAGAGAGGAGGGGCGGGGGAAAATAAGGCTTTTAGCCAATCAGGGCGTTGTGCACATATGCAAATACACTCAAACTTTGAGAAATATATTGTGATGTCCTGAAATTTGTTATATTTATTTTTGAAATTTTGAGATTTGAAAGAGAAAATTTAAATTTATTTTAAATTAGAAAATTTGTATTTTGCCGCTTAGATTGTGTGGTGGAAGGGAGGAAATGTTGGATAAGGGCTCTTGGTCCGCGGTGATTGTAGCGGACGGCCACGATTTTTGGTTGATTTTTAGAATTTTGGAGAAAGAAAATAAATTTTGGAAAGATTATGAAAATTTGGTTTGATTGAATTGTTTATCTGGAGTGGAAATAAAAATTAAGAATTATTAAAAGTGAATTAATGGTGTGGAAGGCATTTAAAAACTTAATTTGGATATACGAATAATTTATTGTTGCTTATAATATTTGCTTCGAAGGTGATAAGAGGTATCACCATTTATTTAGATTTGAATGAAAATTAAAATTGATAAAGAAAGAGAAATTGAATGTTTTATAATTTTATTGATGGTTAGAAAATATTTGCATTTAAAAACAACCCCGAGTTATTACATAACAAATTGGCATCCCATATCGTGGGGCTTCCTTAAAAGGAACCAACTACTGGATAAGAAAATAAATTTAAATTTAAGTAAAAATGATGGATACTAAAAACGAATAGCAAACAGAGCAAACAATATCTGAAGAGAAAGAATCTGGATATAATACAGAAGAACAAACAGAATCACCATTTAAACCTGAGGGTGAAAGCACCAGAAGAGGTACTATGTCGATGGAAATGGAGAAAGAACGAAAAGAAAGCGATATAGCTGCACTAATACAAATGATGCAAGAAAATAGAAAAATAGACCAAGAAAATAGGAAAATAGACCAAGAAAATAGAAAAATAGACCAAGAAAATAGAGAAAAAGACAAGCAAGAAACAATAAAGACCATGGATAAAATAAAACAAGAGCTGACCAACAAAATAGATGAACAAGGAGTTAGTTTAAATAAATGCATGGAGATGATAGCTAAACATTTGGCAGATGAAATAAAAGAAATAAAAGAACGGACTAAAATCAATGAAACAGAAATAGAAAAAATAAGATCGGCATGTCAGGAACATTTTACTAATGTTGAGAAAAAATTTGTTGATGTCACTTTCAAGGAATACCCTAAAATTATAGAAAAAGAAGAAATTACTGAACTAGTAGAAAAAGAAATCGAAATACAAAGAATAGACATAGATGAAGCAATAAATAATAAATTTACCGAATTTAAAAGTAAAAAATGGAACGAACTAAAAGATTTACATCAGTTAAAATTATTAGAAATACAAGAAAAACAAACAAAAATCGAAAATAATCTAAAAGATGACTTGAAGAGACAAATAAATCAAGAATGTGGATCCATGCAAGTATTGTGTGCAAATTTGAAAACACACATAGAAACAAATAAACGAGATGTAAATGATTGTCAAACATTGATCAAACAGACACATGAAATACTAAAAAATTTAGGAGAAAAAAAGGAACAGAGTGTTAATTTTTCAGGAAGTACGGAAATCAATGGAGCGGTCCAAGAATTGATTCTAAAAAATGATAATATAGATCGATTTTATGGTGATAAAAGAACAAATCCCAAGCAGTTTATTATTAATTTAGAAAGAATCACTAATAAAATCAATGATGAAGATAGGTTAAAAACGGTTATACGGAAAGCGTTAAAGGGTAATGCAGAAGAGTGGTTGGGTATTGTGGAACCAAATTTTACGACATTTAATGAATTCAAGACGTTATTTTTGAAAAATTATTGGGGAGCGATGGAACAGCAAGATGTTCAAAACAAATTGTTAAATGGAAAATATAGAGGGATGATGGATCAGAATAGAAGGGATTACGCAATGAGACACATTAACATGGTGAAACAACTTGATGTCCAATATCCAGAGCAAGTTATAGTACAAAGTTTATCGAAACATTTTGAACCTGAAATAGAAAGAAGAACTGGGATAGAAAACATTCAAACAGTCGAACAATTTTTGGAACTCCTCAAACGTTTTGATGGTCTTCGAAATTTTGGATCCACAGCGTTCCGACAAAATAATGGAAATTTTTCGGACAATAACGGAAATTATTTTTCTCGTTTAAATAATTACCAACAGGGTGATCATTATCATAATCGGAATCAAAATTCGAATAACAATTTATACAACAGAGGTTATGAGCGAAACTATGGAAGCGACAACAACAGAGGAAGACCAGAAGATAATAGACGTGGTAGAAGTTTTGAAAGAATTCAAGATACTAATGGAAGAAGCCAAGATGCAAGAAATGACAGAAGAAGAGGCAATATCAATGAAACAGAAATAAATAATATAATGGTGAGCTTACCGCAGGAAAACTCGGTCATGCAACAAACCGAACATCAAAATTTTCAGTAATCGATAAACCAGAGGCAACGTTGATAAGTTTCTATGAACATCCAAGAGAATTTATCAACGACAATAATATGAAAATAACGCAATTGGAACATACAAAAGAATTACCTTACATAAATGTACAAATAAATGATAAAACGTTGAAAGCATTAGTGGACACGGGTGCAGAAATATCACTTATTAATGAACAACTTGTTGAGAAAAACAAAATGAACTTCTTAAGAGAAATAAAAACTAACCCAATAAATTTAACTACTGCTAATAATAAAAAATTTTCTATTGTTTACAGAAACGCATTGATAACCATAAAAATAGGTTCACACGAAGTTAACGGAGGAATTATGATGGTGCCAAATTTGAAAATGGATTGTATCCTTGGAATGGACATGATAGGAAGATTTAAGATGAAGATAGATGTACCAAATAAAGAAATTAGGATTATGGATGAAATAATTGATTGGATTAAGGAAGAAGTTGACGATGAAATGGTGGATGAAAAAAATGAAGTTATTTTGTTAAATCAAATCAATTGTGATAAAGAATTAGATGAGGCAATGTTGGATTGTAAAGAAGAACATCGTGAAGAGGTTAAAAGGCTATTAAAAATAAATAAATCGTTAATCAACCAAGAATCCAAATTCGCAAAAGGGTATGTCCATAATCTCCAAATAATTAACAAGGAAGCGTACAAATGTCGTACATATCCCATTCCACAGGTGTACAAGGAAAAGGTTTGGCACGAAATAAAACAAATGATTAAAAACAATATCATTGAAGAAGCAAGTACGTCTTATATTAATCCTCTGGTAGTTGTGAAGAAGAAGGATGGGTCAATACGTTTATGTTTAGACGCAAAAAATCTTAATGAGGTAACTCTTCCGCAGTATGAAAGTCCTCAAAACATAGAAAGTTTATTAAGCAATATTGGGAAGGACAAAATTTTTTCTAAGTTAGACTTAAAAAATTCATTTTGGCTGATTCCACTACACGAATCGGCAAGAAAATATACTGGATTCAGCGTGGATGGCCATACGTTTATATTTAAGGTAGTTCCCTTTGGTTTATCGACATCCTCGGCAGCGTTAGTTCGGGCGATGCAACATATTTTAAAAAAATATGAAGAATTTTGTATTCATTATGTGGATGATATGTTGATTTATAGTAGAGATGAAAATGAACATAAAAAACATTTGGAGATTATTTTGGAAGCATTACGAGAAGCAGGTTTGAAACTCAACTTACAAAAATGTGAATTTTTTAAAGAAGAGGTAAAATTTTTGGGCTATAAGGTGAATCAAATTGGTATTCAAATTGATGATGGAAGATTAAAAGAGATTAAGGAGTATCCCAGACCAAAAAATTTAAAAACATTGAGAGGGTTCTTAGGAGTTATGAACTATTATAAAAAATTTATTCCAAATTATACAGAATTATCGTTGCCATTGTTGGATTTATTAAAAAAAAATGTTAAATGGAAATGGAAACAGGAAATAGAAGAAGCTTTTGTTAAAATGAAGAATACAATTTTTGAAAATATGAATCTGATTCATCCGGATTTCACTAAGGAATTTATTTTGAAAACGGATGCTTCTGATTATGCAATTTCAGCTGCCTTAATGCAAATTAGAGATGGAAGTGAGGTACCAGTATGTTTTGCTTCAAGGAAATTAAAAAAAAATGAGATAAATTACACTGTTTCTGAAAAGGAGATGTTAGCCATCGTTTTTGCTCTGACGAAATTGAAGTATTACTTAATAGGAAACAGATTTTTAATTGAAACTGATCATTCTGCTTTGACCTTTCTAATGAAAACTAAATTCACCAATAACAGAATTTATCGTTGGTCGTTGTTGATACAAGACTATGATTTTGTAATAAAGCACATAAAGGGTAAGGAAAACATTATAGCAGACGCCTTAAGTAGGAAAGACATCGATGGTTTGACTAAGTCGACGGATATTTTAATTGCTCTCAATAAATTTCACACTGATGAAATACCATTCACTGAAGAAACGATAAAACAAGTTCAACAAAAAAATGTATTTGATGAGATTAAAAGAAACTTAAGAATAGACACAGAATATAAATGTTATAATTGGAAAAATGGATTTTTAATCAAGAAGATAAACGACTCTGAATTATATTTGGTAGACGCCGAGACAACGGAGGAAATAGCGAAAATACTTCATATCAAGTTTGGACACATTGGCGTAAAGAAGCTTTGGTTGTTGTTCAGAGAAAATTTTTTTGCTAGAAAAGATAGGAAAATCATCAACCGGGTTGTGAATGGATGTCGGCTTTGTACGATGGGAAAACATAAAAACTATCATAATTTAAATGAGATCAAAAGTATAGAAGTGGATGCGCCGGGCGATATAATAGCTATCGATTATATAGGAAATCTAATCACTAGTGGACCAAATCTGAAGAATATTTTAGTAATCGTCGATATTTTTACCAAATATGTCAAAATATATCCAACAAGTGTTTGTACGACCTGGAATACCATCGACCTTATTGAGGATTACATTAGTACGATAAAGAAACCTAAGAGAATATTGGCAGACAATGCTACATATTTTAACAACAGATATTTTAGAAATCATTGGGAACGACAAGATATAAAGGTCTGTTATTGCTCTATAAGACATCCACAAGGAAATCCATCCGAGCGGTATGTCAAGGAAGTTAGCAAATTCTTAAGATTATTATCATTTGAAGACCAAACAAACTGGTATGAGCAACTACATAAAGTAGAATATTTCATAAATCAGACCCCTAAGTACGGTCACCGAAGTGTCTCCTTTGTTGTTAATGACAGGAAAAATGCCAGAAAGACCATGGATGGTAGAAAAGGAAGAATTTGATTTGAACTACGTGTTGAATAAGGTTAGACAAAAGATGAATAAAAACAGAATGAATTATTTAAATAAAGTAAACAGAAAGATAAAAAAACATGTGAAATTTGAAGTAGGGGATGAAGTAATTATCAAAAGTTTAAGAGTCGGAAAAAGATCAGCTAATAAATGTGCCAAATTGCAACTGCCATATGAAGGACCCTACTTAGTGGTGAGAAAATTTGGGGAAGATACATATGAGTTACAGCATCCTATTACCAAACATATTAGAGGTCGATTTCATTTATCAATGATGTATGCATACAGAAGATAATCAAATGTTAAGGAAGGAAGTTTTGTTTTGTGAAATTATTTAGTATTTTTGGGTTGAATTTTTATTTTATTGATAATATGGTTTAAATTGTATTTTTTTGTATGTAACATTGTTAAAATGTACAAATTTCAGTACATAGCTTAATTTTAAATTTGTAAATAAACGCAGCAGATAGCATGCATTTAGTTAAAAATGTGGAGGGCAATGTGATGTCCTGAAATTTGTTATATTTATTTTTGAAATTTTGAGATTTGAAAGAGAAAATTTAAATTTATTTTAAATTAGAAAATTTGTATTTTGCCGCGAAGATTGTGTGGTGGAAGGGAGGAAATGTTGGATAAGGGCTCTTGGTCCGCGGTGATTGTAGCGGACGGCCACGATTTTTGGTTGATTTTTAGAATTTTGGAGAAAGAAAATAAATTTTGGAAAGATTATGAAAATTTGGTTTGATTGAATTGTTTATCTGGAGTGGAAATAAAAATTAAGAATTATTAAAAGTGAATTAATGGTGTGGAAGGCATTTAAAAACTTAATTTGGATATACGAATAATTTATTGTTGCTTATAATATTTGCTTCGAAGGTGATAAGAGGTATCACCATTTATTTAGATTTGAATGAAAATTAAAATTGATAAAGAAAGAGAAATTGAATGTTTTATAATTTTATTGATGGTTAGAAAATATTTGCATTTAAAAACAACCCCGAGTTATTACATAACAATATAATAGATATTAATATATTTCTGATGAAGGCACAATCAGGGCCGAAATATTAATGATCTTATAAAGGGTCTCACCGGGTTTTCATATGAAATCTGCATTGGCGTCTTTGTTGACATTGGGCCTTTTCTATATTGCTACAGTTGTGGGAACTAACTTCAAAATTGTTTTTCTACGAAACTATGATAGATATTCCAATGAAACCACTGCGACATGGAAGCTACTGATTAAAATTACATTCCATATTTTTTTTATAATTTTCCAACCAACCAACCTAAGGCAGCAAATATATTTTGAAAAATTTGGGGGTGGTTTTTCGTGACTATTTTTCGAGGTACACCGATCAAAATATCACGTATAATCAATAAGTATTCAACTATAGTGCAAAGGAATTACATACATAGGTGTGCGATGGGTGGAACATTATTTGAAATAATAAAAGTTTCAATAAGTAAGCGCATAGTAGATCGATCGGAACAATTCATTTATTATAATAGAAAAGAAAAAACAATTGTTATCTAAACTTTTATAAGTGTAAATACTAATGGGGCTTATAATAAACGTAAAAAAAATGCTTGAGCGGGGGTGGTTCTGGGCTGATTTGAGGGGTTAAAAATTGTATTATTGCAATTTCCGGCAAAAGTTGACGTCAAAACAAAAAATATTCAACATAAAAATTGTACACTATGCGAAAATCTAGCACTTTTGTAAGAGTCATTTTTTAACAAAACCTCAAAATTACCTAGAAAAATCGTCTTTTTAATTTTTTTTTCGTTTTTAATTTTTCGACTCCACAAAAGTAATTTAATTTTGACGAAACTTGGTGAAAGTATAAATTTTTATGTTTAAGTGCTTTCGCACTGCCGATTTAATGTATTTTGATTGGATAATATTTAAAATATGATTGATTTAAGACATGAACAGCAGCAATATATGTATTACATACCAGCAGTATGGCGTCAAGCTTGCACCAAACGGTTGGAAGGCTGGACCGCGGTGCTAATCCCAAACGCGTGGAATACAGTAGTTGTGTGATCTGAATCATCTTAAGTATTTATATAAGCTCTAGGGATAGTATCGAGAAACCGCCCTATTAATTATATTCTTTTAACTCAACTTGACTTCAATCAACTTTACGCACATAGTGAATGGTACCTAAAGATTATGTAGCATTTGTTGTTTTCGGGTGATGTCCCTTACCTTACCATTTTAAATTTTAAATCCATTTGCAATTGACTTACATCTTTTTATTACTTATATATTATTTATGTTTCTGTATAATACGCTAAGGAACGTTTTAAAACACACCAGCTTACTTTTTTCAAATTTAAGTTCTAAAATAATTTAGATTGTTTATGTATTTTTAAAGCTTACTCGTGAATATTTATTTACTTTTATATTTTCATGTTTGGAGTTATTTAAGAAATAATGATAATGGGAAGAATACGATAACCCGGACCCGGTATTAAACTCTTTTCTAATTACATTATGGTAGTTGAAAACGAAAGTTACAAATTTAAAATAAAATTTTATGACTCATGCGTAAACTTTGGTACAAAAGGTTCAGAAATTATAAAAATTTAATGCAAATACTTATTAGTTATTTTCATATGATTGGGATTACTTACCCGGAGAAACAATTTATATATTGAGATAATATTTTCTTACTTCGAAGATTTCCAATAAATCTAAAAAATGTAAAATAATAAACTTATAAAATTAATTTGTAGGTAAAAATTCAAATTTTACTGAAATAAATCACAAGAATGGAAATCCTAAATTACATTAATAAACAATTATGCTCATTCTTTAGTTTTTCAATTTAAATATTATGCATACATACACTAATAATCGATATTAACATTTTTTTCTTATAATGTTTCTTAACTTATGATAAATATAAAATAGAATTTAAATTAAAACGTAACTTGTTTCAATTTTAAGTTTATTTCTATAATTTCATTTTTTTAATCCGCAATTTCTTTAATCTTCTCTATCTTCAAATTGAGTTCTATAACTTCTGTTTTAATTTTAAAATAATCTAATTTTTTTTTAATTTTTATTATTCACTTTTAAATTTTAATTTACCTCTTGTTCTACCAATATCATTTTTCAATTACTTCAACATTGCAAATTTTGCAATAAAAAGTACTTTTATATACCTCCATTTGGCATTTTTATTAACATAATCGCTAGATATTTGAATTAAGCAGTGTAAGTCGATATTAACCATATCAATCTTGTAAAATACTAAATATCTTATTCACATAGGGAACTTTTCACTTGCAACACAATTTTTTAAATCAAATTTAGAACCTACCATTAAGGTACTCATAGATCAACGCAATTCTCTAAAGGCGAAACGAGTACTTGTTGGTATTTTTGTATTTATACTCTAAAAATAACTTGTGTATTAGTTTGGGTTTATGATATCATACTTAAGATTATAATATAGTCTTACTGACCCATAACCTTGCATTGCAATATACCTATCAGGGGGCTTATTCTGTAACTTTTGAGATATCTCTTTTGCAGTCTCGCTATCTCTTTTTCTATATTTTCAAGTTCTATGATGTCGATTTGAGATACCACTTTTGGTTTTTTACGTATTCTGTAACTTTGAGACAGTGCACTTTTGGTAGTGGGGGCTTGATTTGACACTACAATCTCTCTTTTGAACTGTCATTTTTCAAATCTAGGGTTTTGACTGTACTAAAAATGCACTTTTAGTACAGTTCCGCTAAAAGTTCTATCTCTTTTATGGGTCTTTTACTGCGATAATTTGAGACACCTACGTAGGTGTCTCTTTTGAAAGAGATAGTACTTTTTTCAAATTTGTTCACTATTTTTACATTATTTTACATCCTTTGAGGTTATTTTAATGGTTAAAATACAGATTATTGTAAAAGATTGAGTAATAATATCAATTTAATTTATATTATAAAAAATAATTTGCGCCAAAATATAATATTTTTTCAACTTAAATAATTTTATTTAATTGATAAGTCCAAATTTCTTTTATTAACTTATTAATAAAAATAAAATATGAAAATTTATATCTTTTTGATAAATAAATTAATTAATTTAATTTGTATATTTTTTAAGTCGATTTTTATTATAACTTCACAATTTAAATGAATTAAAATATACGTAAATAAATAATTTAATTTATAATCATACTTGATCAACATTTTCATAATAATTATGTATGCTTTCTCTAAAAATTTTGAAGTTACAGTATTTTTTGCATGAGAATTTATATATTTTTTCGTAAATAATAAAACATCCTAATACCTATAGTTAAAAACACAACAAGAAAGCACAAAAAAATTTTAAATTTATTTACTTATAAAATTTTTTAAAATTGAAAAATATATGTTTAATTTTTGAACGGAAAAAACAAAACTCTGGATTACAGAATTAGTTACAGTGACTAACAAAAATATTCGAACACTCCTATGTTACCAATGTAAATTGAATATTTCGAAGCAATTTTTTGTCATATAGAAATTAATTTTAGAGCAAAACTTTCTGGACATTTTTTGTTGAAAATTCCATTGCCTTAAATTTTTTTTATATACATTTTTCTATTTTGTCGCGCCGTTTCTGACTGACATCGACTTAAACAAGACTCTGTAAAATGCAAAAAATATTGTCATCTATTATCTTGGAAACGGTTTGATAAATTAGAAAAATGTATATAAACAAAAATGTAGAGAATAAAATTTATAAGAAAAACATGTCTATTCATTTTTTTTATTTCGTTGCACCGTTTCCGAGATATAGACGACAATAATTTTTGTATTTTACAGAGTCATGTTTAAGTCGCCATCAATCAGAAATGGCAAGACAAACTAAAAAAATGTATAAAAACAAAATTAAAGGCAATAAAATTTTCAACAAAAAATATCTAAAAAGTTATTTTGTAAAACTGATTTTTATATGACAAAAAACGGCTTCAAAATGTTCAATTTACATTGGGAACATAGGAGTGTCCGAATATTTTTGTTAGTCACTGTACATAATATAGAATTGTGTAATTAATTTACAAAAATTAATGTAAATAAATTAAAATAAATCATAATTTATTAAATTTCAAATCTGCGTCTCGTAACTTGACCACTTCCTAAAAGTTAAGTTTGCCGGAAAAAAGTAGGTTTTTATATTCTATTCTGTGACTGTTAACCACTTCCTAAAGTTACATTTGCCGTAACTTTAACCTCTTCCTTTTAATTTAACCTCACTCTTAAATAAAAACGTCAAATGATCTTACTTGGGAGGTTATGTTTCTCCCATAGAGTTACGTTAATCTATAGAGGTACTGTCTCTTTTTGAAAGAGACAATGCACAAGTGCATCAAACGAGACAGTGCACCGAAAAGAGATATCTCAAAAGTTACAGAATAAGCCCCCAGCAGCATTCCCAAATTGTATCTGGCGACTAATAGTATATTCTCAATACCGATAAACTCTGTCTTACCTGTACTTTTTTAACGCCCTGTACATTCAACTTAAATAATATGAAAATAAATTTCATAATATTTCTAAGCAAACAATACCTTAATATAATATTTAATGGACATAAAAGCTTTTTCTTGAATAGTTAGTTAGATATACTTACATAAAAAACAGTAAGTTATCGATTGTTATCGAAAAACATTACTATATTTTTATTTGGTTGTAAAGGAAAATACAAACAATTAATAGTTATATTAATCGTTTTTTATACAAGACGATAAATGGAATTTTACAAGGAGCGAAAAATATAAATTCACGAGCGAACAATTCTTTAATTAAATTTTATCGTAGTGTACAAAATATAAATTTTTTCTATAATAAATAGATTTGAAAGAAAAGGAATATAAGAAAACCCAATTACAAATTAAATTACAATTTAACACTTTTTATTTTACAATAAATCAAAGATAATATAATATAGATACTTTGCAATTTTAATATTATTTCCGTAAAAATAATACTCCTAGTATATTACTAGTCGAGATTCGAAAATTGCTACTTATTGGATGCACAGCCATATTGAGCACCGAGCACTAGCCAGATTTTTAAAACTGTATGTTCAATAGCAAACAAATTTCGATTAGAGCAGAGTATACTATTTTATCGGGAAACGGAAAAAAATGTAAAAATGAAATAATCACTATTAACACTAACATTACAAATGCAATATAAAAGCGTTATATTGCATTTATATCTAGATTTAGTTAGTAAATGCAAGTGGCTTTGCAAAAAACTGCAGAATGAAAAATTATAAAGTGTAACCCAACTATGCAAATAATTACATTATACTAGCCGAAATACAGCTGAACAATAATTAAAGTTTGCAAACTAAATAAAGGGTTATTAAACATATTAAAATAGTTAATCAACAACAAAAAAGGACATTACAGTAGAAAAATTGTTACTGTACAATTAAAATATTTTGTAGTTAAAGCAAATTGAATAAGTGTTAAAATTGATATGATAAGATACGGATACGGTTTAACTATTTTTTCGTCGTTAAATTAAACAGAAAGGGTTAATGGCTCTTTTCGTATGCTGTTTTTAGTAGATTTTACCAATGTTTTTCTTTGGGTGTAAATATTTTCATAAAATTCCTAATTTGTAAAATTTAAAAAAATTATAGAACGTATAAACACGTTCATGATCTCAAATTTTTAAGTCAAACCGTAGTGATAATTTTAAGGTGACGCATTTCTTGTAAACAACAGCAAAACAGCAGCCTTAATAAGTGTAATTTAAGCAATTGTGTTTAGCTATTTTTAGTTTCTAACCTTTTAGAGGTTAGGTGTGAAGCGTGTGTGAGTGTGTATTCGGAGGTGTGAAACTAATAATTCTTCCTGATGCGTTTATTGAAAGCTCACTCGAAGTGAAGATGAATTTGGAGCCTTAAATATTGTTTATTATAATAAAATTTTCCGATTATAGCTACAAGAATTAAAAATGCTTTGAATTAAAACTGACTAAACATAATGGAAACTCCATAATTTGAATGACTTTAAAATACCTATTCGGAACGAAACAAAGCAAAGTATACACCCGTATTATTAATATGATTAATTTAATTTTAATTAATTTTTCTACTCAGCTATAAAGTTATATCCACTTTTGGTTTCAATTTATTTTCTTATTTCTCATTTAAAAATAAAATCGAATTTTACTCCTTCAAACCATTATTTGTTTAAAATTTGTTCAATGAAAATTAATCAATGTTATGAAATTCTCTTGAATAGTGCTTTGAAAAACCATCAATGGATCTAAATTACCTCATTATAAAAAATTATAAAAAACCATACTGCTGCGTTTCACATAAGTATCTTTAAAAAATCGGCAGGTTTGAATGATTTTACAGTAAAAAAAGTAATACTATTTAGGAAGATATCCATATACTAAAATGTAATCGAATTATTTTCATTATTTTTTTGTATTACATCACTTATATCATTGAATAAGTAATAAACTAAAATTACAATACCTGAAATTAGTTCTACACATTAAAATAATACCAGTGGGAAAAATGGGAACAAATCACTAAAGTGGAAAAGTTTTCCTAACGTCCATTAATTAAACGAAAATAAGTACGAACATTATTTACCTGTAGGTTTAAGTCGATATCCTTTAGTGGCAAATGCAATGGCAATAACTGTTAGAAACAAGAATAGAATAGTTGGCTTGTGGGTCTTCATGCTGAAGTAGTTTTCAACCACAAGCACAGAATGCTTCAGATCTGCTAAGCCATCTCGAATCACTATGGAACTATTAACTTTCATGTACTTCCATGACAATTTACATAATAATAAATATGGATTTATCTTCTATGCAATATTATTTTGTTTTAGCTGTATTGCAAAAACAGAAAAATTTGTAGTTTTTATTTTGTGTTTTTCTATATTAATTTTTAATTTGTGGCAATAATAGTTTTAAAATTAACTCAAAATAAAAAGAATTTTGCATTGAACTGCAGGAAAAAAAATATTAAATAAGAATATTCATAAAAGAAAATTTAAAATATGTAATAAACTTTCCACTTTGCAAACTATAATATGTACCTACTCTGAAATATAATTCTCGTATTTCGTAGTACCCAATGGAAGCAATTCACATACAATTTTTGAGTAATCTTGTAAATGCAGTATGGAATTCAGTGTTCAACAATATCACGTATTTGTACGTGATTGTATAACATTTCAACTAGATTTACTGTTCTGTTTTATTCTAAATTTCATTTATAGAATGACATCCTAAGATTTAAAAATAAAATTTGTCTTGCAAAATTTACGCGTTTAATAAGAAACACTTGTTAGTAAAGTACGAGAACTTGAAATTGCAATGCATAGAAAGTAGAAGTAAAAAACGTTTAGCCATTTATTTACCGATAACTAAATATTATACCACATATTCTCCTTAAAATGGCATTTTTTCATATAAAACCATAATTGAGGAAGTATTATAATGGATATTAGTTCTTTAAATTTAAGTTAATCATACGCTAAAACTTAAGAACTAGTTGATATACTACACGTTCACCACGTAACAGCGTCCCGACGACTGTTGGGGTATCACAATGCTGCGCTTGCGGGAATCTGAACATTTTCACTGCGTCAATTTATCTAAAACTTTTAATACCTATAACGGTTATCGTTGGCTATAATTGCTATATATTGATGATTCTAAGAAAGTAACTTACAATATACTATCAGTTATTCCAAATTTCGAAAGAGGCAGAAAATGTATTTGTAATTTTCTAACAATAAACTATATAAATAAATTTTAGAATACTGACGAATATAATATTAGGTAAAATAATGAGTGATAGGTGAGTGAATAGCCGAACATTTGAATTATAGCTTTTTCTGACGTGATTCATGGGCCATCGTGACGTGCCATCCTTCACTCACCAAATGTCTTCTCTTTGGAAGTTAGATGTCAAAAGACTATGTAACCCATCATAAAAATGATCTATAAATGTATTTTATAGATTAATATAATGCAATATTACCTATGTTCAATAATCAATATTAAGTTAATTTCTTTTAAGATTTGTAGTGTATAAAAAATAATTGATAATTAATGTTTACCAGGAGGTAATTGCGGCCTTCGTGAATAAGTAAATTAAGTTGATAAAAATTAGTCGACCAATCAGAATTATTTTTAGGCCGGTAAAATTGTTGACCAATCAAGGCGTGTTTACTGTAATTACAGAGAGATAGACAAGGTTTTGTATATAATGTCATCCAGTGTTTCTCAAACTTTTTCAAGTGTGGAACCCTTTTTCGTTTGGAAGGTAATAGTTAAAACATGGTTATTGGAACAATTCTTTTTTGACATTCTTTGACCGTTTTTTTTTGCGGAACCCTTGGGGAATTTTCATAGAACCTCAGGGTTCTGCAGAATACACTTTGAGAAACACTGATGTAATCTAACCTATTTAATATATCTGCCGCGCTGATCTCCCAATATGTGGGATACAGTGAAACTTAATTAGTGTGCAACTCGACCGGTGGTGAAATACAATAAATTGGTTTACGTAAAAATTCATATGTTCTTTGTTGATTTGTAAATATTTGTATATTTTTAATTGCTTTATATTTTCCGCGAGTTGCGCGACATAGCGCCAACGAGTGAACAAACAAAAGTTGTTCGCCCGCAACCAGCGCGACCGACATACATTGGACTTTTAAAACCGTTTTGGGATAAAGTTTTTTTCTATAATATTTGAGATATAAAATTTTGAATGATTGCGAACACAAATGGAATGCAAAAATATGATACCACGACACATGGGCACCATAATCTTTTATTTTACATTCTTATTTTTAATAAATATTGAATTTGAAAATTAGCCAGGCAAAATTATAAAGATTTGTATTTTTCAGTGCCACGTATCGTTGTAATGTATCTGTGTAAAAGTAAAACAAAAACTTGGTCACATTAAAAATGGAATGAACGATGGGCTATTCAAAGAAAAAAGAAGATTTAACAGCTCCATAAAAAGGTCCTATTATTTGGGACAAAATTGGAACTACCCGTTATGATTTGAAAGCAAAATGAAAAAAGAATTTAGGGAGATTGCACTAAAAATACCTAGTTATTGGTGAATTGAGAAAGTTTCGTGGATGTACAAAGTGTGGGATGGAAGTTATGTTTTAGAATTGTTTGGGACTTTATATAAAAGTTTACAAAAAATCAAAATGATTATAATTTAAATTAATTGCTTTAAAATTTAATTACTTTAGAAATTTAATGGAATGAGATTTTAACTTTGTTTTAGGTATGACTTATGAATATTCATTTAAACTTGTAGAATCAAAAATATTACTCCTGTTTGTTGAAGGATATATTAAATTTGAAAATTTAAATAAACCAGTCACGGGAGCTAATGTGATGTTTTCATGTAGTGGTTTTCATTATTCTTTAAATTTTGTAAAATTTGCTATATTTTGTGATTCCTACTAGTTGGTGGAAACGAGCTTTTTTGCGCAAACATGGCGGAGGGGTCACAAGTCTAATCTTGTGAGTCTTTAAATTTTTATTGAAATTTTGTAGTTTTAAATTAAAACGTGACTTGTGATCAGTGGCGGCTTGTCAGGGTAGGCAGAGGAGGCAGTGCCTCACCAAACCGTCAAGCCAACTTAAAAAAAATAATTTATATTTTTTGCATAATGTATTGATTATAAATTTACAAATAATGAAATATCGTGACAGTCCAGAACCACCAACTCATCAAAAGTAAAGTTTAAATTAAAATCATTTATAATTTTTCTTTACTGCTTAGAAAATTAAGGTAAAAATTTTATCCCTGTTTAAAAATTATGTAATTATAAGTTACAACACAATATTATTACTATAAATTTTACTTATATTATGTTTTGATCAATTCTTTCTTTCTCTTTAACATTTTTATATATTTTTGGTTAATAATATGTAGTAATATTATATTATTAAATATAATAAACCTATAAGTAATACCCGTAATACGTTTTAAAAATAATGTAATATGCGCATGCGTCTGTTAGACATAGATTCTAGTAGCCTCGGTATTTCATTAATTCCGTGTAAAATCCATGCGCGTTTGTACGACCCGTGATTTTACAATACGCAATTTGCTAGGCCATGGCCAGTGCCTCAAATGGTACAAATGCGACTGCGCCAATAAATTCCAAACAACCTTTGTTCGTGCTTTCTCGAACTTTCACACTTGCTTTCGTGTTGTCTTGGTGCTAGGTAAATATAATTTAAATTACGGTTAGGGTTTGTTCACTATTCTATTCTAAAAATTGTTAATATTATTAATAATATGGCTGCTAATATAGATGTAGAAACGATGACAATTAGAAATTGTGCGGATATTGTTAATTATTTAATACATAATGAAAATTTCGATCGTCTGTCATACGAAGATAAATTGTATGTTAAAGACATACAAAGACCGTGTCCAGATCTCAGTAAGACACTAATTAACGTCGGAAAGCCAAATAGGGCGTTTAATAATATTTGGTATGAAAAATATAAATGGATGGTCGGTAGTACATCTCTTAATAAATTATTTTGTTGGACATGTATACTTTTTGCAAAAAAGACATGTGGTGAAATGGTTTGGTGTTATACTGGTTACAGCGATTTAAAAAATTTGTCGCGGTCTGCACTTAAACATAGTATGAGTAAAGATCATCTTACCGCCAATTGTAAATTTATTTTGTTAGGTCAACAAAATAGTATATCAACATTTTTAAGCAGCGCACATAAAATGGAAGTAAATAATTATAATTCTAAAGTCAGGGAAAATAGAGAAATTCTTAAAAAGTTAGCCGGCATTGCGATTTACCTATGCACTCAAGAGTTACCTTTTCGAGGACATAATGAAACTGCAAAATCTTACAATCAAGGTAATTTTAAGGAATTAGTGTTGTTTATTAGCCAAGGGGATGAAAAGTTAAAAACTTTTTTAGAAAAAGATTCCGACAGTAAGTCTGTTTTTTCCGGCACTTCAAAGACAATTCAGAACGACTTAATCGATTGCATCAGTTATATTTTAAATAAAAGAATTGACGAAGAAATTTTAAATTCTTCTTTTATTTCCTGGCAAGTTGACGAAACTACCGATATCAGTTGTAAATCGCAATTATCTGTCATTTTTAGATATGTAATTTCGGGTAAGATTGTCGAGAGATTTATGGGATTTTTTGATGTTAGCACGGGGCGAACTGCTAATGATTTGTTTAAATTATTAACTACCACATTTAACAAGTATGATTTAGAAACAAAATTAGTTGGACAAACTTATGACGGTGCTGCAGTAATGTCAGGAGAATTAAATGGTTTACAATCAAAAATTAAATCTGTAGCTCCTCAAGCAATGTTTACTCACTGTTATGCACATAAATTAAATTTAGTGATTGGCAAATCGTGCAGTTCAATTCGAGAAGTGCGTGTCTTTTTTTCTACTTTGTCGGCATTTTCGGCATATTTTTCAAAATCTACAAAACGCACTAATGTTTTAGACGAAATTTGTGGAAACCGTTTGCCTACCAATGCTCCAACTAGATGGAATTTTACTTCTCGTGCAATATTTACTGTAAATACTCATAGAGACAAATTAATTCAAGTTTTTGATTTTATTATAGACAGACCTGACGATTTTGAAGCAGTAGCTAGAGTAGAGGCTATGGGCTTAAAACAAAGTTTAAACGACTATAAATTTATTTTTTTTCTTAAAACGTTTACTTTAATATTTGAGCAAAGTGATGTAGTATTTTCAATATTACAAAACAGACTAATTGATTTAATTAAGGCCAGAACACATTTGCAATCACTATTATCTAAATTACGCGAATTTCGACAATGTGATGATTTTTTTAACAACATTTATAGTAAACTTAATGTAGACGAATGTTCAAGTCGTCAAAGAAGTCAAGAGTTACCTGATAAGCAACAGCAGTTAAGAAAGATTTTTTTTGAAATTTTAGACACGGTAATTAATCAAATTCAAATTAGATTTTCTGATTTAGAGAAATTGCATTTCCTTGATTTGTTAAATGTTTCAAAATTCCATCGTTATAATGACAATTTTCCGAATCAACTAGTGACCGACTTACTGCAGCAATATAAATTTTTTGATCGTGATCAATTAAAAAACGAACTTATCGTAGTCTATGCAAATAAATCATTAGTATTAGGAGAATCAAAAACGCCCATGGAAATGATTCAATTCGTGCATAGTAGTGGTCTTCAACAAGGAATGCCAGAATTATATAAGCTTCTTTGCATAGCAGTAACTTTACCAGTAACATCAGCTTCAGTTGAAAGAAGCTTTTCTGCATTAAAGCGAATTAAAAATTACACCCGCAACACGATCGGGCAGAATAGACTGAACAACATGAGTCAAATTGCGATTGAAAGAGAGCTGGTAAAAGATTGCAACGGTTCGGAGCAATTTCTTGAAGACATTGTAGATTATTTTTCCCAACAAAAAGACCGTAGAATACCTCTTGTATATAAAAAATTGTGAATACGAATATTTGTTATTATTTTACATACCTACTGTTATTTAAAAGAATTATTTATTTCTGTTTCAAATTAATTTATTACGCAGAATATTTTCGTTTTTATTTTATTATTAGGTTTGCAGCGTTTGTGCAGGCTCTTAGAAAGTTTATATTTCCGTTAAAAACTTAAAATAGGCTACTAAATGTTTGCTTTTATTTTGCATGATATTTAAAAGAATTATTTTTTCTATTTCAAATTAATTTATTCTACAGAATAATATTTTTTCTTTTTTTTATTATCGAGTTTTAAGGAAAACTCTGAAGTTTGTTTTGTCATAAAGTTTGAAGCGTTTGTTCAGGCTCTTAGAATGTTTATATATTTGTTAATTTTTTATTCCACCTTCCATTCCCATATTCCCACTATCCTTTTATCCAGGCAAGAGAAAGCCCTACACCTTCACGTTGGTTCTTGCTGAACAGTTGATTGCGTAATACAAATGAATTTTATATAAATTGTTTAAATAATAGGAATTATTAACTTGTGAAATATATTAGTAAATTAATTAAAAATGAACAAGTTATGTTAACAATATTAAAATCAATTATGTTTTCAAGCTTTAGAGAAAGAAAGAAAAATAAAAACTTACTTGATTTTAATATTGTTAACATACTTTGGTCAAATTTATATTAATTTACTAATAATAATTGTTTATATCAAATATTGAAAAAATTTATTTTAATACTTATAATTAATATAAGTTGATGAAAATTTATGTATTTCGTACAGCTGACTAAGTAGGGTGTTTCACTTTTATGAAAAAACATTATAGAAATGTTAATAAACAACAAAAATCTCTTGCATGAACAATAAATTATTTATAATGATGTATCGAGAAGAAAGTACAAAATAAAAAATATCATTTAATAAATTATTTCTAAAAAGAGGAACTCCCAAATAGATCCCAAGGTTATCTATCGCATAGATATTTATTCACATTTTCATTTATTCAATAAAATTTTAATTACTTAATAATTAAATCAGTCGAGTCTAAAGAAATGAAGATGTGAATGTGATAAATTAAATCTCCCGGTTTTGCACACCTGCCTCACCAAGTAAATTCTTCACAAGCCGCCACTGCTTGTGATAGTAAATGGAATAATTTGTTTTTTTAAGTGAATAAATAGTTTTAAAAATAACTTCTTGATTTTGAGAAAAAGATTAAAATTTAATATGAAAGTAAGATTATAGGTGATAATTGGAAAGAAGAAATAATATTATAATTGGATCTCTAACTATTATTTTAAAAATAAAAATTATTAAAGCCCGAGTAAATATAGATTTGGCCGCACTGCCGCTGCAAAAGCGCCGCACGGGCTTTGCATGCCCGCAACACCGCTGCAACCCGCCTGTGACGGTAGAAAAAAAATTTAATAGCCGCATCATGACTGCACCGTAATAAAAATGTACAAGAAACGTTCCAAGCGCTGCAACGCCGCTGTTCTGTAGCCGCAACACGTATTGCATCGACACATAAAGAGCAGCAGCACTAGTGTCTATGTTTCTAAGCTATGTTTGAAATTTTTCGCAACCTAAGCGGGCGCCACGGTGACACTACTCAACTCATGGCTACGCTGAAGTGTGAAAGCGCGTGAGTAACCAAGGTATTATGCGAGCGTGTTCTTGTTTAGTTATTAGTTCAATCCTTTACAGTTTAGACAATGGTCTTACATCTAACCAATAAATTTGTGCACAGTTAAAGTATATGGTTTATTGTCATGTTAAAATAATCTAATGAAAAGTGGGTGCTGAAACATATGAAACTTCAATAATCGGTTTAAAAGATATCATGGAAGTGTTAAAACCTAAGTTAATTCGGATAGGTTGATGTGGAGATCTTCCTTGGATTGATCAAGATGGAGTCACTACTTATTTGTATAATGCTAAATTATTGAAAAGAAGAAAAACGGAAGTTGCTACACCCAGAAACCGACGCTTCATCAAAGAAAACCAAAGGCATGCTTACATATGTAAACTTGTAAACTCAGATTAAATTAAAATACTACAAATCAATAATTATTTTCATAAATTTTGACATTAAATTGTAATTCTTCGTTGTAGGTGCTACTGACACATCACACAAATAAGGAGGAACCTTGCTGGAAGATGATGACTTGTCGAAAGATGATGACAAAATAAGACAACACGACCGTTATTCTCCTCAGAATTATCATTCTCACCATAACAAAAATTATCAGACTCCCAGAATACGACCATCATAAACTACAGTATCTTTAATTAAATTTACTATCAATTGAAACTTAATTCTATTTTTATTTTCCCATTTACGTAGTATTACTTTCCCATTTACGTAGTAAAGGAAAGTATTGTAATCGAATCAAAAAAAATTTTGAGTTAGCATTTTTTCCATGGTCTATGAGTCCATACAAATCGTTTGAGACCATTTTTGGAATGATATCCGGATGTGCGTGTGTGTGTTGTGTGCGATTTTTTCGAAACGCGTGAACTGTTATCATTGAAATTTTATGTACTGGTTTATAGTAATAATCTAAAGAGCTGATTATATTTTGGTTGAAATCCGTCCATGTTGACTCAATTTTTTCAAAGAATGAAAATTTTTAAGGCCCGGTTCTACTTCCAAAAATTTTCTTTGTGCGTCTAATGATAACCAATACTTGATATTTTTCTTTTCAATTACTGTCGAAATAAAATTTTATTGAACTTCAAAGTACAGTAGAGTCTCGCTTATATGAACTATTGTTTGCAAGCCCTGTCCTTATAATCGAGATTTACATATAACTGGGATATCATCTTTTATATTAAAAATTCTCGTTTGTATCATATATTAATACACATGTTACTTACTAGTTATGCGTAAATTATATTTACAATATTATTAATAGAAAACATCAAATTACATTTGAACTATAGAAAAAAAATGACTTTCAACTAATAAAAATGTTTCTCTGTGCACTGCTTAAATTTAAATAAATATGGTGATAATATTATAATAAATATAATAATATTCCTATGTACCAAAATAATATAGCAATGTAATTATTTCTGTTGCAGAAATACATTTTTTGTTTAAAACTTTCATTCCCTTGCCCCTTCATTTTTTTTCGTTTTTTTTTCGAATTTTGTTTATATGCATTTTTATATTTTGTCGCACTCTTTGCGAGATACAGTGACTTAAAAAATCTCTGTATTTGATTAAAATCACAATAAAGTTTTGTTAGTTTTATTAACATTTTTACAGTCTTTTTAAAATCAGTGCATCTCGGAAACGGTGCAAAGAAATAGGAAATGTATAGTAAGAAGAACGACTGGAATAAATTATTGCAGACAATATTTCTGCCTTTTATTCCAAAGGTGCCATGTTTCATTAAAAATGTAGTGTAGGTTCAATGCCGCATAAATTCTACAACGCGAAACAATGTTGGAGAGAAGATTGATGGGTATTTTTAAAATTACATCAAATAATATGCAAGTATGAATAATAAGTAATAATAAGTAAAACTGCGAAAACGTTGAATTTTTACAGAACATATAATCGAGTTTTTCGATTTTTTTTAATGTACATATAATAGAGTTCCCATACAAAAATTTAATTGTACATATAACTGGGAGATCCATATAACTGGGAGTTAATATAAGCGAGACTCGACTGTATTTTGAAAATGGGAAAGTCATGTGATGTCACATCAGGTTTTTTTAATTAATTATTTACATATATTATAAACCTTTTTTATACCGGGTGACTGCGATTTTTGAACATATAGAATTTACATAGGAAATTGATGTTTTCGAAATTCCTGGATCCCATTATAACGGATAAGAATTAAACAAATATTAAATTAAAACGATTTTTTTCCGCATCTAAAGATACCCAACACTTAATATATTGTTTTTTAATAATTGTTAAACACTCAATAGTAAATTAAATAAAAATAGCGGTGTTTTAAAAATATCAGTAGGTGTTAAAAACAAAATAATGCTAGAACTGAACGTAATACGACGACCATGCCTGCTAATAATTTTTTAAAAAGCGCCATTTCTTAATAATTTTACTGTCGTGTTTTTAACAATATTTATTGAAAAACAAATTATCAAGTGTTTGCTATCTTTATACGCGGATTAAAAATATCTTCAATTTGATATACTTTTTATTCTTATCCATTATAATGGAAGTAGGAATTTACAAAAAATCAATTTCCCATGTAAATTCCCTATATTCAAAAATCGAACGGTCACCCGATACAGCGTACAGTTGATAGCTGATAGCAGATAGTGACAATTTGATAGCGTGCAGCTGTGTTGCGGCAGAGGTGCGGCTATGCTGGCAGAGATTAAAAATTTTGCGTGCGGCGGGCATTTTTACTCGGGAAGAACCGAAAATTTTATACGATAGCACATGGAAGATAGACAGATGTGTGTGGACGCGTTGATAAACGCACATTATTTGGAGTCCATATTTTGGGCTAATTTGATAAGTAAAATAAGAAGTGAAATTGTGATTTTGACGATTGTTTTTTTTTTGAAAAAAGTAGAATGGTGAGAAAATTAAAATTTATTTTTGAATATTCTGACTAAAATTGATACGTGTGCAAGCCACATCTGGATAGCCGGTTTCATTCAAGGCAATAAAAATTTGGTAGTTGTGAAAATATTTACACGGAACCCACTCCGGAGATCTTTTGCTCTCCGAATAGCGGTAGCTGGCCGGACCTTTTTAGGTTGAGAAGGACGTAGGCCTAAAAACCAACTTTCCACAATAATATATTACTAATTATAATATATTGCAGTGTTATTTCACAATTACAATAGTAAGTGTGGATTCACAATGAACATAAGCATAAGAAATACATAGAACATAAGAAATATAAATGCAAAAAAAAGCTTTAAAGAAATTGATACATTCAAATATCTTCAATATTTCAAAAGTTCTTAATCCTAACTTGTCAGATGTTATAAATTAATGTCTTTACATTGTTTTTTATATATCTAAATATTTTCTAGGTATATTTTCTTCACTTTTCAGTTAACATTCTTTTATTAAAAGTATACTGCTTAGTTTTGTAAATTTGTAAAAATCAATAAGTATCTACGTATTATGTAGGCTAAAAAAATTTCCATATAATCGTTTAATTATAATACAAAAGTTATTTAACAACAGTAAAAATTGTAAATAAATATATAGTAGTTAAAAGCAAAAGAGGCATAATTAACGCTCATTTAAAATAAATGAATCTTGAGAAAATAATCAAGATTTATATCATTGAAGGTAGGTACTTGAATTGCACAGTAATGTTGTCCACAAGCGGTTCTATGAAAATCCTCAGGAATAGGAGGATTAGATCAAACAAATCTCACGGGTATAAAAAAGGAAAACCGTAAAGTATATCTTGACAGCTAATCTGATTTTTCAATATCTTTAATAAAATTATCAAATCAGTAACACAGATCTCTTAGCATATTATAATGTATTAAAACGATGTATACCAATAAAAAGGATAATGATAATTCAAAAATATAAATATTTTAATAGTTTATGTACTTAATACTACATAATATTATTAAAATTATTCAATAACCATAATGTACATACATTTAATTATTTATAATACATAATTACGAAATTTTGATTTGATCTTGTTTTAAACTATTTCAAATTTTAGTTTAATTATTGTACTATTACGATTTTTGAGGTAATATTATGGTAAGAATATGTATATTTACAGTACATTGTTTCCGGATCAGTAGTGTGCTTTGAATGTTTTATCAATAAATTACAATGTAAGTCCATTGATAATGAGTATTTACTATACTTAATTTCATATCTATGGGCTATTCTTCAGAAAGTGTACTATTTTTTTGCGTTACTGATTTTTACGTTATGTACGAATTGTACATAGTACTACATATATTTTCGTAACTTACATGCAAGAAATGTAATGGTTACTTTGAAGTAATAATAAACTTCTTTATAAAACCTGAGGAAAATATTAGTACCTACCCTAATAGTATTTCAAAGTGTTTCTAAGGTTGAATTTGGAAGTAACCTGATGACTAACCTGACCATTTCCATTTTGGCTATTAAAACTAAATAAGTGCACTTCTTGTTTTTGTAATGTCCAATATTTGTACCAATATAATTGTTCCAATATAATGTAACAATATTTTTCAATCTTCTTCTTTACAACTGAAGTACCAGTATGACCATTATAACTTCTTATTAAGTTAAGTTAACCTTTTGTCAGAGGGTGTACTTTCTGTTTCGTTAATTTCGATCTCCATATCCAACACTTTTTATGAAATCTGCCGTAATATTAATTTTGCTATGTTCTATTAAACTCAGCAAAATACAAGTATTTCCACTATTATCAATGCAAAAATTTCAGTTAATCATGTTAATAACAATGAACCAACTTTTCAAACCTTATACAGTCTCTTGAAACATTGCGTGAAGCGAACAACATTGTTAGAAGATATAACATACGTACACCACTTGTTCCACACACTTTTGTTGTTTTCTCTTGTTTTACATGTGGCTAAAGAGAAACGTCGGTTATCAATATTAATCTTGCTTATAGATAAACTATTTATCTTTTCAGCGTCGGGTCGCTGTCGGTTTCATGTCGTTTCAGTGAGTTTTGATAAACCAATAACTATAAGGAGAAATTCAGCAGTAACACAAAATTACAAAACTAGTTCCATAGCCTACTGTTAAAAACAACTTTGTGTGATAATTTATCAGCAAAAAACAAGCTAATTTATTAACTTCGTATTACACAAAGCTTACATTGTGTTATAATGTAATATGAGGTGGCGCTAGGTAGCACTATTTTAATATAACAATATAATATTTCAACAGGTTTCATAGCAGGTACTAGGTATTAGTAAAATTTTAGCTTGTTTTAATAATGCTAATAAACTAAATCATAAATTTTTTTACCCATTTCTTAAAATTGGTGTATCTACCGAAGTATACATGATACTGACTAATTATAAGAAACTACAATATTTCGTCAAGCCATAAAAAACTTCATAAAAATAAGTGTACCTATTTATTTAACTATAAAAAGACAAGTAAACTAATAAATTATTAGTAGAATTCTTTTGTGTCGTAAAGAAAAAATCAACTTGTAATCTTGTTAAGTTGTTTTAGACCTTTTATTTTTTATATCACTTAGAATCATTTTTACAAATGCGGTCAGGTAATACGAATAACTAAGTTTGACAGTATAGTCAATATAAATAACACAATTTAAATTTAACTAAAATTATTATTTTTAAATAAAATCTATTTATCTAGATTTTCGCAAATATTCACAAATAATTTATTTTTCATTAAAATAGTGGAATTTACTCTAAAATGTTTTTATGTAGTCCTACATGCTGTAAATTTATAAGCTTGGCATTTTATTGTAACCTGCAAAAGATACTAAATGTGGTAGCTAAAAGTCAAAGTTTGAAAAATCTATAATAAAACTAAAACATTTTTGCCAAATATGTCCTAGCTTTGATTTAACGATCAACTACTATGGTAAGAAAAGTTAAAACTGTTTTCAAAGATAAATTGACATCGAGTAAAAAGAAAAACCACATTAAATTTTATTGGATACGTTAGTGAATTTAACGTTTACCCTTTCTATAAAATAGTTTAATTTTTTTAAGGTATCTACATTTTGTTGCCTCCATTATTTACACATTGCAGTATAATAATATATAATATTTAATATTTAAATTATATTATATTATAGAAATAAAACTTAAAAAGAGATCAAAACTGTGAAAGTGGTATGTTTTTATTGCAATACAATATTATCCTTTGTATGTATTTGTAACGCTTATGTATTGCTAAGTTGGAATAGAAATACCTACCCCTGGTTTCATTCACAAATTTTTAAATTTCTTTTCTATGCACTGTAATATCATTAAAACCTTAATTTATAAGTTAGCGACATAATATTTACAGTAATATGTGTATGAAAAATAAATAAAGTTATTCCATTGTTACACTAGATTGGCGATCATAGAAACATAATACTCGTACATATCACAGTTTGTTGCTTCTCAGAGCTTGCACAACAACCACCCTTAAAGACGGCAAAAGAAACAATGCAAATATGTCAAAGTATACGCAAACTTTGCTTTTACAAAGCTGCTTTAACTTTGTGGTGATAATTGACTTGATAATAAATTATCATGTATGATGAGAGCCCAGAAATAATTTTTTTGATACAGTCAATTAGTTGCGTTTAGTAGTTAAAATATTTTCAACTTGATGTGAAGATTATTGTTATAATTTAATTGTTATGTTAAGTCCTGATAGGATATCCTATATGTTAAATTTCAAATTGCCTATTGAAGTTGACTGTACCTTTAGCAGAAATACAAAACAGTTAGAAAATTTATAAGTTTAAGGTTCGATTAACTTTGAAGCTTTTTTTTATTTATAACTTGGTTAAATCAATCCCAAATTACATCAAACTTTAGCATCTAATTTGTATCAAATTTAGATTTGGGTTTATTGTACCCTTGTTATTTTGAGGATAAGTTTGTTAACTTAATTTGATAGTTACCAGTAACTTATAACTGATTTATAGAATGTATAGGATAGTTAATTTATTATTAGTTTCCATTTTCACTATATATTTTTTAGTAGACTGACTAAGGTATTTTAATTAAATAATTAAGTTGGTAATATGCGTAAATTAATTATGTGTGTTTCGATTTCACCATTTATGACCAATAAATTCGTTTATTTCATTTTTAGTAATATATTTTTAAATTTTTATTGTTCATCATTCACAAATTTTAAACACAAAGTTGCATTAATACGTAATACCAGAACCTTTTTATTTTAATTCGCATAATGCCTAATGTGCTATCCGTAATATTATGTAGGATCGAGGACGGTTTTAACAAGTCGAGGAATCCTTGAATGTTTTCCCCACAGTATTCATAATATTATGCAATCTCCCAAGTGCATTTTAAATTGACAAACAAAATTTGAGCTCACTAACGCATTTGTTGCTTTGCAATGTTTCCAATTAGGAAATCTACTAGTTATGATTACCTATATGTTATCCGAATAACAATAATAAAAGTTAAATATTATATTACATCAAACGGGACAGAATACATTTTTAACATTCCTCGTTTGGTAGCTACAAAACTCGGCTTCGCCTCGCATATTATGTAAAACTTGGTATAAACCTTGTATAAAATTTAGCGCAATCAACTGCTAACGGAAAACTGTATATTTCAATTAAAATAAAGTGGTTATCAACCTATCTTCGTATTTGGAAATTATGTTCAAAAATCATAAAATTTAGAAAAATACGAGAACGAATGCCGAGTAATAAATCAAGTTCAAAAGACGTAAGCAAAACTATATCATAGATTAATAAGAGTATAGTTAGTTACTTTGTTTTTTTAATAAATTCAAATTGAACAACTTTTATAAAGCGCAATACGTCAACATAAAAATAACAGAGTAGGTAAAATTGACATTCAATTAAATTTATTGATGGAAAACTACAAAAAAAGACTACTCGTCAGAAGACTAAATTCAAAATAAATATACTTGGCTACCTAATTGAATGTAATAATATTATTTGATAAGAGCAAACACATCTACAGTTGGAAGTTTATATTCGAGCATAATAAAATATAATTATAAAATATTATAGAAAATAGTAAAAAAATTTTTGAAAATGTAAACTGGAAGTACTAATTCACAAACTTTGAATTGCATTAAATGCTTTCATTAAAAGTTTAAAAATATCATTGATATTTTTAATATTTTACTGTTATTATTACAAGCTCGGGAGTAAACTGAAATTTTAAATGTTTGAGTATGAATCAAATGAAATCGCCAAAACATGTTTATATTTTATGTTTTCCAATTAAGAAATAATATATTTTATTGAAGAATGCTATAAACATGAGGGCTTTTACTGCAGATATTTAAAATTTAACTCTGTTCAACCTCTACATCGAATTTGCTTTATGTACCGATAGTATATACTAAATATATAAATTAAGTTAATCAGAATCTAATCGATCGAGCAATGATCTTACGTTTATGAGTAGGTATATATCTTTACCAAGAAACATTTCATTTTGTAAATCATTTAACGATGAATTATTGCTAAAGAACATGCAGCACGTATCCTGAATTATCCCAAACTCTTTTCTCTTATTGGTAATTATTTCTTCAACATTTATCGATGGTGATTCGATTTTAATTATTTCAATTATTCCTCTCATTGCAAGTTTTTTAAATTATCTGTATTATTTGTTCCAATTGTGTACAAGAATCAATAAATTAAAACGTAAGTATCATTAAAACTTGATTGAGTACTCATTGTGTGTATTTGGGTTCTCAATTGCTACTTGATTAAATTTTTAAATGGGAAGGGTAGGTCCATTTTGTTAATATTTTAGTTGCACTTCTAGATTAAAGTCAGTGGTTGTGTTATACATTGATTCGTATGCTACTGACAAACTACTACGTGCAAAAACCAGATATACAGATTTCTTTCGCCATAGGAACCACAAATTTTTATTCATAGTTATTAAAATTTAGTATAATATGCATATACATAAGTCTGAATTCTGGCGCTGCTGCTCCGTTGGATATTCAAAATATACAGACAATGAAGTTACTACACTTTTGCCTGAAATCTGTATTGAAATCCTATTGTTTTATTATTATTTACAAACAAGTGTGAATATGAAAAACAATATATTTCCTTTGTAAATTGAAACCGTACATAATATGAAATATATCCAACCGGTGTACAATTAAACAAATTAACTATATTTTTCCTTGATATATCTCATTTTATTAGAAACAGGAAAGGTGAAGAACTATTGCTAATGTAGATGCATACTAATTTAAGTAGGTACATAGGTACCTACTTTACTATTAATTATATACTTTATTATAAAAGAAAAAAAATTAAATAAATAAAAAGTTGTCACTGTTAACCCTTAACTGGTAATACACTTAACACCCTAAAGTTAGCAAACTCTACTTTATGCTAAAATAGCAGTTTAGTACTTTGAGGGTATGTAAGTGTTTAACTTATAAGAAGTAATGTAACGTAATTTTATAAAAAAAATATTACAGTCTATTATTAGCGATAAGCAGTTTATCAGCAATATCATTAGAGAGCTGGAAGACTTATAGTACACTAGTCTTATTTGATCAAAGTTAACAGAATACCTTCCCAATCTGTTGCATGCAATCTTACACAATATAAACGGATAATAAAATTAAAATTTGTCACATTTTAAAAATATAACTTTTCAATGATTAATTCAACAAAACACCCAGAAAAATTTATTTAAATCTCTAAAAAGTTTAATGTAGTTCAAAAATACCATTAGGAAGAAAAATATTTATTTTATTATGCTACCATCGTCCCTTAACCGGGAAGGATTACTAATTTGGTTTGGAACTTTTATACGCATTTAATGAACAAACGTCTTAAGCTTCAATACAAAACAGATTTTAATATATTATAACGTCACGGCTTTCTCGCCAATAATAACGCTTTTATGTTCTATCGTTAGGATATAACTTTACAATTAACCACATACATACTACATAATATAGAACGTGATTTATTGCTGTACTACCAAAGAGGCAATTCTACCTTACTACTAGATCGATTCCCACAGAAGGATATTATAGATGAATTCTTCAATTTTATTTATATTTATTTATTATTTTTTCTGTTTTGTCAATATGGTGAATCTTGTAATTGTTTTGTTAGAATTTATTTATAATTTTATATTTTTACGGTTCATCTTTAAATTAAAAATTATTTTTAAATCCATTTCTAACTCGAACTAACTTATGAGTTGGTACCCGTGTTTAAATGATTTGAATCCAATAATTACGCCATACAGCAGTTGGAAATCTCATCAATCATAATAGTGTAAATTTCCAACAAATTTCAATCCGTAGGTAGGTAATTTATAGGTGAATAACAAAAGCTATAGTTCACATAGCTTAATTTACTTCAATCATAAATGGAAGTTGTAAAAATTGAATAACGAAGCTTCGTTAAAATATTATTATTGAGGGACTAGTAGTAATTGCCAGAAAATTTGTTTGATTTATTGTTTTGTTACAATTACACCAATCAATTTATTTAGTTGAACTAATAGCATGTAAATTGATTCTTTGTGTTAACTGTCTAAATTATGTAGATATAGGTATTTTTTGTTCTCTGTTTTGCAGTAATATTGTAAATATTTAATAGAAGCCTAATTGCCTCGCATCCATCTAGTCAACAATTAAATATTATGTATTACAATTCCTATAGTGATATATTAATTTATTAGCATATTTGTGAAGTTAAATTTTTAGCAATTTTACTTACATGGAAGCTCTCATGTAAAGCTGTTTACTACTACATTTATTATAATTGCCTTTTAGTTACTTTTACGCAAAATCTTCTTCTAAAATTGATAATTGTGCTAGCAAATTTTCTAAATAATTTTCTAGCTTTCAACTAAAACACAAATTATAATAAATTACTAAAACTAACGAACGTACCACAATACCTAAAAAATGTTGTTTGCGTTTGTTGGTAATAAAGAACCCACAACTTTTGAACTTGCAACTACTTACTTGATGCATTGTATTTCCTCTTCCGTTCTCGGCATTCTTCTAATTGCTTTCTTTAGATGAATACTAATGTAGACGATTGTTAGTTTACCTTACGAAATGAAGAAAGTTTTATTGGATGGAATGCACTTACTTCATCGTCGTGTATGTAATGTTGACAATGTTTAGAATAGAAATAAATTATGCTGCTTTACACTAAGATTATAAAAATGTTAATGTTTTCAGAAAACATTTTAAATATTTAAATTATGCATGTCTTTCTTTGAATTATAGTTGTTATTAAAACTACTTTCTTTGATTTGCTACGAAATTTTTCGTGTGGATATCACATATTTTCAAGTTCTGCCACAAATGAAAAATTAAATGTGTAGATGTGTTGTTGGATAATAATCTTACTGGTCTAAAAATAATTGTATTTATTAGAAATATATAGCGGGGTAATCGCTTTAAGTGAGTAGAGCTATATTTCTTAAATATCCTTCCGCTTATTTGATTAAAAACTAATTAATGTTTTAGTTCCTTGTCAACTCGAGAAATATTATCCATAACAGTGAAGAATCAAAAAACATCTTATCCCAGAGCAGATGGATTACAGTTTTTTATAGACTCTTTATGTTACACGACCAATCAGTCATGAAGACGTACTGATCGTGTTCAACCCTAATATTGCAAAAGGAAACGTGCTTAAGTATTAGTGTTTTTATCATCTAATTGCTTTTTAACGACGCAAAAAGCTTTTAATGTTAAACTCTATTATGTTTTTAAAACTTAAAAGATTGTTAATTTTTCCAAAGGTATATAGCTAACTAACATCAGAAAGGTAAATTAAAAATTTAAAATTGAAACCTAATTATTTGAATAAGGTTACTTTTATTTATACACTGTTCAAAAAAATACATTTTAGAAGTAATATTTTAAATCAGAAATCACCTACCTCCCTCCTATTATCTTACTTCTACGATAGACAGAACGCTCACCAGTGCTATCTCATATAATATACATATTTTATGTAATTTACTCGCACAACTATTGAGAAAATAAAATAACTATCGTCAACACCAATCTTGAAACATCTGCATGTGAAAGTATCGACACAAAATCTAATTTACTTGCAGGAGCATTGAAAAATCTGAAAACTAGTATTCGAGATTCTCAAACTAAGTTTTGTGCAATATATTAATGTATAATTCAGTTTGTGTTCTTAAGTTTGCATGCTTCAGGATTAGTGTTCACTAATAATTATTTTAATTGGTATACAATAATTATATAAATTCAGTTCAGATTTACTGCGTAGATTTAATCTGGTAAAAAAAAATCTCTTGTTTATAGATACTGTCCTCCACAGGTTTCCAACTTTTATTTAAAATAAGATTCTAATTGAATTAAGAAATTTTGAAGTTAATTATAAATTATTGATTTAATTAATGTCAATATTTAAATTTATCATTAGTATCTACTCTGAAATTTACTAAAATAATCCCTAATTATATTTATCCAATTATTCTTTTCTCTCTGTCCACAATCTCCAATACGGTTTAAGCAGCCATAGGGTTTAAATGTTGAAACTTTTCTCCTTGAGAAAGAAACAAATTGTCCTGTATAGTGGACAGAAAAGCCTGATCTTCATAAAAATTTGGTAACTATATCGGTTTCAATCGTCTTATTCTAAAAGTTCTGATAAAAAAATTCAACGTTACAGATGAATAAGATACGATTTCTTTAAATTGGTGGCAATAATTTAAGTTACGTTTATTAAATTATTTAATTTATGATTTCGATTGTAGAATATCAATTATAATAAGTTATAAATACAATGTCACCTATTACAAAGTTGAATTTTCAAACTTAAATAATAAACAAACTTAGTATTCAGTTAAAACTTTTTTTATTGTGAAATTTTCAACAGTTGCAAGAAAATTAGTTCTTAAAACAATATTGTCCTTAGGTACGTGTACAACACTTTTCCAAGTAAACTCGTCAATTGTTGATTGCGTTCCGGCAAGTTGTTTTGCAAGATAACTTCTATTTCTCGTCGGATATTTTCTTTTAGACTCTATTTAGTCGAACAGTAGGCTTTGCCCTTAAGGTATTCCCGAAAATATCAGTTAAAGTCAAATCAGGACTGACTTGTCTCTTCTGGATATCAATACATTCTAAAGGACACGTTACTGCTAAATGGAAAATCTTCCCATTCTGTTGAAACCATGTTTGATAGTTGTAAAAAATGCGTTGCAATGAAGTCCTGCCTAAACTTAACACACCGAATCTTTCACTTGTTGACATTTGGGATTCATGCCTACAGATTGCTCGAATGCACTTAAGCTTTTCCTCAATTCTTAATAATGGCCAGTCTTTTCTAACTTCACTTATTGTGGAATCGCTTCCATAAATGTTTTCTAGCTAATTTTTTATAACTTAGGTGCTTAAAGGTTTATTTTAGCTATGCAAAGCACAATTTTCCTTTTATTTAAACCGCACAATAGCATTGAGTGGTTCATGATGACTAAATTTCCAATAAGCTAGCTTACGTTTATCACCGCTGCTATGATTATTAGACTAATAAGAGCATTCGCGCTTTAACCAAAACAAAGCTGAACTAAGCTTAACTTCTACTAAGTTAACTTTAAATCTCAAATAGAACGGAATTAAAAGTGGCAATTTTGCTACCATCTTCCATCTCTTTCAATCGACTTTTCTAAAGCTCGGTTAACGAATATGAAATTTAGAGAAAACATTTTTAGAAAATTCAATATACAATAAATAATTTTTTGTTTTCCCAGCTGTCTCACTCCACTAAAAGTTTAAGCGAAGTGTAAACCTTAAAAAAATATGAACCTTTGAAAAGTAGAGCCTACAAACTGTTAAATTAAATTATCTAAAAAATAACAAATCTAATAAATAAAAGAAGCATGGATAAAAAGTTCATCTAGTCTTGTTTTCTGAATTATAAAGTTATTGAGTTTTTATAATCATTAAATACATCAAATTTGTTTTTACATTTTCCGACACATTCTAAACGGATTTTGTTTTTCATATTTGAGTGTTTCTGATTCCTTGGAATCATTATTCTCTGACGAGAATCTATTAGTAGATATAGATAGTTCAAATAAAATATTTGACAAAAACTCGTTTGCCCAGATCTGCCATACTGTGTGCAGCGCAATTTTTCAATTTTCAGATCTACAATATGACTTTCTAGGTCATATGCTAAAAGTCCAAGACTTTTATCATTCTAAATAAAATCGCTAGAATTTCCTATGGTTTCCACGAGTGCATACTATTTTTACTGTTTATTTAATATTTCCCATAAATATGTTGCCTATGAATCTTTTCGAATAATAATAGTCTGTGCAATTTTTATAACTGTAGATTTTACGAGTTATTTAATTGTAATTATACCTAGATAAGTCTTACTCATAAGGAAATACATCGACAAACTAAAAATACACTTTCGCACAAAATGAAATCTAAAGTTCGATAATTAAACGACATAATAATTAATTAATGTTTGTTGAACTCGTAAATTATTTTCTTCAATATTTATTTATGTTAAATGCCTGTTATATTCTTAAAAGAGGTTGGTGGAATCGCTCATTAGTGTTATAAAATTTAATATTATATTATGAATACAAATTTATTCAAAAAATTAATTGCTTTTGCCAACTTAAAATACGAATAATAAAATTTTATATTTGACCCAAAAAGAAATCTGTAAGAGAAAGACAGTTAATTTTCTTGGTGGTTGCACAGCTTTGGTTTGTCCTGTTCTTGATTTGATGAGATAAAAGCGGCGTCCAGGCGTGAACTCTTGTTGCAAACTGCTTCAACTCGCAAAAAACCAATAAAACCTTATCTAGCACGAATAACAATACAAAAGAGCAAAACCTCTTATATTTAATTAACTTAAAGCAACAATGAACTTCAATAGCCACTAATTACATCAATTGCCTATTGTTTTTCTACCGGATATTTTTGGAAGTTGATTTTATTAAATTAGAATGTCATGACATTTAAAGTCTTTGGTTTGATATTTGAACTACGTGCAAAAATTTCAGGTTTAAACTTGCGAAGCTTTATTATCTAATTATGTTTGAAAAGTTACAGTTGAAAATAGACGCTACACGTAGTTACGAAAGTTAAGTAATTTAACGTTAACTAAAATTCTAATAATATGATAAGTAAATAAATAAAAAATTATAAAGACTGTGCTTCAAATTTCATTCCTATAATATTTGATGGAGAATCTCATTTACTGTTTATACTAATTGTTTTATCGGCATATTTACAAAAATAATAGTAATTTGCATTCCAACATTAGTATAATAATCGCCGAGTAACAATATTGGCATGGTGAGAGGGTGGTGGCTTCTTTGAATTTGAACGAATAAATTTTTAAGAGGCAGGCTCCACGTTTCTACTTTCGCATTATATATACATATGGGGTTGGTTGCTCGATTTCTGCTTGAAGCCATCAGTTTTGAGATGCAAGCAAGTTTTTAACTGGAAAATTAGAAAATATAAAAACTGTAAAAAACACAAAAGCTGACAAGTCTGTGCATCTATGTATATTAACATATTATATCGCTTGTGAATTCGTAAACTTCATTAAAGAAGAATATTTTACTTTAAAACGAGCGGATCTACGAATTTTGAAAAAAATTTCTTACAAAAGCTCTTGCGGACTCAGCAAAAGACATGTAATTTCAGACAGTGTGATTAAATGTGAACTTCAGAAATGATGCAGTATGTGTATGATGATGTGTGCTGACACAACTCTTGTGATCTAAATACCAAAAAAAATATTCCAGAAATCTAACTTCTAAGTTAGATCAAAAAGTGTAGAAATTTTGATTGTCAAACATCTATCGATATGTTGTTCGCTGGATACGATTTTGTTCTTCTCGTATGTGAAAACTGTTATTTTAATAGGATTAACAACATCGTTCCTAAATAATATTTATTTTTGACAATCAGATAGATGAAAATTTGTCAAAGTAATCTACTGTACCATTCTGCTTAAAGTTTTTAATTTTTCAGCAGAGTTAGACAACTTCTTACCCATCTCACATCAGTAGAAGTATAATCTAAGAAACGGAGGAAAATTATTATTACACACTTAAAAATTAAAAGCTAAGCAAACATATTAATTAAATTTTGTTTATTTACCTTATAAACTTTTTAAAAAGTTTCAAAACGTAAGATGTAATAATTATTTATATAGGTACGTATATTTTACACAACATTGTTATAACTTTTTTAGTCCTATATTTATTGCGTTATGACTTTCTAAGATTTTTTTTCATTAATTCAGGAGGTACAAAGTTTTTATTTTTATTGGACATAAAATTATAATAATTCAATTTTGGTAATAAAATATTTTATTATGATTAAGTAAAGAAGCCAAATCTATTATAACTTTGAAACACATATTACAATATTTTAGTTAAGTTATAAAAAGATTAGACTTTATATCTTAATAATGAAACTCGTTTCATCATCACCAACTGCATACATAAACCCACTTTTATAACTCCTAAAATATCCAATCTTTTTAGCCTTTGCATTATCTTTTCCTGAAACATTACAAAATTCTGAATTTTATTATCTCGGTTGAATTTGTGGATACTACTGTTAAGTCGATGAATTACAAAGTAAGTATTAATAATATTAATTTACTTTTAGTGGTCACAACACAAAACAAAACTTCTGTACAAATTACTTTATTTCCAAAATTTTATTTTGATTTTAGATTAAAGCTTGATATAATAAAACAAATCAAATTGTGCAAAGAAACTGGTAAAACGGGGAAATTTAGTTCTGTGATAGACCTTTAACTTTTCAATACCTACAAATCTACTTTAATTCGGTTTACTTTTTCATGGAAATTAATCCTAATAGATTTAATGCTATAATATCAATCCATATATTCAGATGCATAAGTTTATATAGTACGACCAAATTTATAATCAATTCAAAACGTTTGATATTTAACGATATTGATATTAACATATGTATTATATAACATACTAAGATAAGAAAATTGTTTAATATTTTATAATATTCTAAATATGCTTCGGTAGATACTTACACAAACTCTGTTACATTGGGTTAATTAATTTGCTAATGCATTAAGATATTAATCATTTTAAGAATGGCATTTAATAGTTTTAATATGCAAGAATTAACAAATTACATGAATAGAAGGTCTTGAAAGGTTGTAATGATAAAACCGCACTCCCAAGTTGCCTAGTGGGATGTTGTCGCCATGTAATTTGTTCTCCGCTTGGTTTAGTAAGCTATGGAAATTAACTGTGTAAATCTTACTTGGGACCGCCTAAATTTTTCACTCGTACAAAGTAATTTGGTTTGTGTGTTTCTTGAATAAATTAATTTTATTGGCAACATAAAGTGCTTTTGAAAGTGGCGATTTGATGTAAAATTGCTTTTACAAAACTCTACATCAATAAATTAATTTTTACAAAATAATTGTTTGTAATAATAATTATTATTTATAAACTATCCATTTTTTCTACTGGGCAACATTTAAAATTATTTATACAGTTTATTTTGGAAATTGAAAATTACGCTATATTACATAATTATGTTTATACGGCAATATTATATTCAATCCATTCAGCTTTAATGTAATATTGTTTTCTCAAATTTAAAGCTAAGTTTTTCCATTTAATTTGAATACACTCTGTTTTGACTCTTTTGCTATAAAACACCTCTGTGTTATTTCTAAAATATCATTATGTAAGGATTATATAGAAGAACAAAGAGACTAATATTATTACAATTCAAATGTTTCTGCTGTAAATATTTTTTTAACAAAATTCAATATTATTAAATTTTACTTTATTAAAGTGAATATGCTGAGTAATATAAAATTTTTCCGTCGATATTTTCAGAATAATATCTAAAATTGCACAGACATTTTTATTTTATTTGTAAATGTTAAATGGCATCGCCAGGACAATTAGAATAAAATATGCTTAAAACTTGTCATTGACACAAACAAACTAAAACTACTTCATGAAAAAATAATAAAGAAGTGTTCTTGGTGTTTCCCAAATTCGTGAAAATTAGCATGACCTGCTGTTTTTTGTTAATCGCACTTATGTCTATAAAAACCTCTAAACGTTGAACGAAATTTTGTTCATCGTAAAATCAACATTGCAGAATGCTTTCTTTATCAAGTATCTACATAAAATTATTTTATAATCTCTTTCATACAACAATCTACCGACATCAGTAACTTGTCCAACAAATTACATTAATATGTGAGATTTATGTCAAAATTATTTGTAAATTATAATTTTAAATAATAATATTAGCAAGTGTATAAATGAAACTGTTTCTGAAGTCCTTGTAGATAATCCATCGGCACACCAGAAGTGCTGATAGACGCCTGTATGCAAGACACTGTCGATAATTACGATTAAATGAATAGAGAAAATACCACGTCGACTTAACAGAACTTATGGCAGAGTTTTTTTATATGGAAAAATGGATGTAAATAAGCTTCTGGCCAAAATCGCGTACCAGTAGAATTAATAAAATATGCTTCTGGTCAACAGTTGTTAACAAATTATGTTTTCAAACTATTATTTCGAGATTCGATATTGTCGTGCTATTCGGGAGCAATAATTATTTTCCAAATCGATTACCTCTAGTAACATGCATTTTTTTTATATTATAATATTTAATTACGAATTTTTCCGTTTCTGGACACAATTCCGTTTTTTGGACAATAACAAAATATTTTTAATGAACTTTTGTCAACGTTTCGCCGCTTATCACGGTTTCTTCAGGATTGCTACATCTTTATTAATATTAATATACAAAAAATACAAATTAAAATTCTTCGCTACCTTAAGAATCAATAATTTTTTAACAAATGTGGTTAATGATAACCCCACGTGGTAACCGTGGTAACCGTGGAACCATGTGGTAAATCTGCTATACAGGCAATAACTATTACTATCTTTGTAATAAAAATAAAAATATTAATTATGTGACACAGTAGAATTTTTAAAAATATCTAAAACTAAATAACTGTCAAATTAATAAAATTCGGAATTATCATATGAACAATATAAATTCAAATTATCAAATTTATATTATTATCTTATTTAAATAGTCAAATTTTGACTTCCGAACCACCCTCATTCTCATTATATTAATCATTTAACATAATAAGTTGAATAATATTTAATATTCAATCCAAATTTCCTTTTTTTTATTCAAACGTAATCCAATTCAAAATCAATATCCAAATCCTTTTCAATTCCATCAATTTTCAGTTTCAGCTTCCGTATGCAATATCCCATATTCATATTTCAAGTTCCATTTCATCGAAAATTTGTAATCGTTGCTACTGACTTGGTTTTCATCGTCGCACACAAATTTTAATAAACAAAGTGCCATGTTAATATTGCGATTAAAAGCATATTGTCTTAAATAATAGTTTTCTGCGGCTAGGAAAGACCGATGACCATCTGTAAACCAGATGAGGAGCATCTCCAGGAGCAAGCCCTCCGGGGGATGTTTTTAATGAGTTTTGACAAGTACAACCACGGAAAATACCGGATCCATCACCTTTGAAATTGCAATTTTCGAATTTTTATCACCAATTTTTATTATTTATATTTACTACATATTGTCATGTTTCAATTTAACACAGATCTAATTATGATTAATCATTAAAACAGGAATTAAGTTTAAACCTTTTTTAATTAAAATTTTGTTGTAAGAACTTGAGATTATTTTTTGGTTAATTTTTATGATGATAATTAATTCGGTTTCACATATTTTTGATTTTATAAAAAGGAAGGCACAGTTGAGAGCTTGTATTACAATTTTTCAGCATTTTTAAAATAAAAAGATGTTTTTGGTCCACGATCTTTAAATGAAAAGACAAACGCCAAATTTATCAAAGAAACCGATTGGCACTCAAAAATTTGTTAATTATTTTAATCAAGTGTTTTTAATAAAATAAAAGTGTTAACCCTAAGTAAAATTAAATAGTGCGCCGAATCGACAAAATTCCACCACTACAAAATTCTAACGTTAAAAATTTGCTAACTAACAAAAATGAAGGAGGGAGAGAAAAATTTAAAAAGTAATTCATTCTGGGCAAGGCCGTTGTTTCGAGAAGTATCGAAATTTAAAGCCCAGAGTCACAAATTTAAATAATATTAAAATTTAATTAAGATTGATAAATAACATAATTTTAAGAAGACTTCAAAAACAAATAGGGTTTTTCTTTTAAAACGCAAAACGATTAATTTTACGATTAGTGACACCACGATAAAATTGATTATTTAAATTTGTATATTTTTTGCCATCAAATTTGGAACTTTATCTAGAAGTTGAAACAATTACTCGATAAATAAGATGAAAATTCCAGATTCGGTGTATTTGACTTATTTGGTGAGCCGATGTCATGCGGCTTAAGATTAAAAACATCTCAGTTAACTATTATAAATTTTATAAATTACAACTTGATCAAACTGTGCCTTTCTGTAATATTCTGAAATTTCGTTTTATAACTGATTAAATTACATTTGATTTAAATAACTTGCTTAATTTCTCAACATAAAAACAATTAAAAGAATCGCAAGCTTTACTACAAGTGATGGGTGTTCAAAAGGTAACTATTTAAGTTTTTTTTTATACAACGAAACTTTTTTACGCTTTAGAACATCACAATATATAGACCATTACCACCCAGTGCAAAAATTTCGGCGAAATTCGGAAGCGTAGAAGTTGAACGGTCCCCGGATTTTGTGGTAAAATGTGGATGATTGGAATTGCGAGGACTAGTATCTAATAATCTACGGCCTCAGATTTCGACAAAATTTTTGCAGTGGGTGATACGTAATGGTCTATATTATAGTAGGTAAAAAATAAAAAATGAAATTTGCAGAATATTCAGTAGTTTTTCCAAAATTAACAAAAATAAATGTCACTTACGAACGTGACGTGATGCTTGTCACACATGCTCAATTCGATGTTGCCAAAAGTATTTTTAAAATCATCATCATCTTCACGCCTTAAATATTTGTCTGTTGCATCACTCTTGGTCTCCCCATCTTCTTCTGGGTTGGCCCACATTTTTTTGCCTCTGAGTTTGTATTTGTACATTTTTTTGAGTATAGTTCTATGCCCATTTTTTCCATATCTTTCTTCTAAGCTTTTCGGTATTCTTTTATTCTGCCATTTAGACTGAATATCTTCAATTCATTCCAGATCTCAGTGTTTCGTTTTCTATTAATTCTGTTATAGAATTTGTTTTGTAGAAATATTTGTTGTTTTTTGACTTATTTCTATTCTTGAACGTTCTCTTGATATAATAAAAGTTTTCTATTTTGGATTTTATATCTTTTTCTTCATTTAGGGAAATTGTGCAGCCAAGATATTTGAAGTTCTTTACTTGCTCAATAGATTGATTATTGAGCACGATTTTGAATCTAACCTGTTGTTGTCCTTTAAACGCCATTACTTTCGTTTTTGTTGTTGATATGATTATATACATAGTAGTCTTGTAGTAGTGAGCTTAGCTTGTAAAATACGAATTGTAAGGAATCTTCGTTGTTTGCAATAATTTCTTGATCGTCGGTAAATAGTGAGGTAAATTTTTAAAGTATCCCTATGATTTTCGACAGCTATTTTTATTTTAGTAAAGAAAACCTAAATTTTACTACCGACAACTTTTCGGCAGTTTATCTATGAGTGAAGAACCGGGCATAAGACGGCTTGTTGGGGAAAGATACACCACACTTAATATTAATTTATTGATTTAAAAAATGTATACGACAGAGTTCTACATTGAAAGTAATACGATAACTAGCCTTATGGGTTGAGTACTCAAAAGCTCCATTTCATACCCTAGGAATTTGTGGTTCGCATTTTCTAGCGTGCGACTTTTTATATCGAATTTTCTTAAATGTTAAATCGCATAAAAAGTCCATAAACCCAGTACACAGGTGACGCCACCGTTATTTGTACACTGCGTTAAAATCTGAGTTTAAAATTTCAAAAGGATTGAGTATTATTTCACTAGAGAAAAAACTTTGTAATATGAGTGTTGATATAGGAAACAATTTTTTTTTGCTGTTAAGGAAGTACTATCGGTCATAGAATTAACATTTAGAATTTAATAAAATTCGGCATATTAGTAGATTATGGTAAAATAATGGTCCAATTCAATTTTTGAAGATACAGAGATCTAGTAAAAACATTGATATTAAAAATTTTATGTTTTTAACATTGAGCCTTATGAGAAATGACAGATTTGATCAAATTTTACAAAAACTAACATTCAGATTTCCATAAAAAATGAGGAAATAAGAGAAAATAATATACATATAAAACATTTTCAACACTTAACAGTACAGCTTCAGAGCATGTGATAGTGGTAATTAGCGAATAAATCTGAAAAGTGTATTTTTTATATAGTAGTTCATTAGACGTGGCAACCTCTAAGTAATGATTACGTCAGTTTTAAGGTTAGGTGGCACAAACTTTCTACAACTATCTTTTAGTTTATTTGTTAATGCAGCCTGTTTCAGTTTTGTCTCGTGGATTTTTTGTGTCACTCTTTTACTTTTCTAATGAAATATTTTTTTATTATCATGGAATGGTTTTAATCATAGAGCAGTCCATGGTTTTGATTGGGACATTTGACATTTCATCGCGACATTCCATCGCGATGTTGCCTAGTCTAAATACTGTCTAAGTCAAACAAGATAGTTTATACTGTTGACTCTTGCAGTGTCAACAGTACTACCTTAACTTGGGAGACGACCAAGTAAATAAATACCTCAAAAGCTGAACTTGTGGTGGTGGGAGGAAGTCACTTGTGGGTTTGGTACATTTACAGATTTTTTTTTTAATTATTTATTTGCAAAATTTTCTAAAACATAATTTCTGAACGTGAGATCCGTGCAGAAAAACGATTTATAATATCACTTAAACTAAATTTTTCAGAATAAAAAATATATTTAATAATGGAAACTTAATATTATTATATCGCTTGAAATTTTAGATTTTTCATTTAGATTATACATAATTAAGAATTTCCATCTAGTACCAATAACTTAAATTAATTTTACACTGCTACTTATTCATAAATAGCATTGATAAAAAAATGTAATATTGTTTTTTTTCAATTTACCCCTGGTTCTTGACAGGGGTTCTTGACATAAATAAAGTAGAAGCAAACGCTTATAATTCAAATTAAAACGAAAATATTTTTAATGCAAAAGTAGTTTTTGATCATAAAAATAATTATTCACCTTTCACTTTAAGAGGAGGTTCTCACCGACAAAGATAGATATAATATTTTAATGCAACAGAGAGAGACCAAGATTATGTTGCCTACAATTTCACGAATAACTAAAGTGGAAATATAAACTACAAAGGTAAGTCCACGGGCTATCAACTCGATTGTTATTTTACTGAAACTGTTTTACTGCAAACTGCAAATTAAAGTCACTCGTAGCGCTAGTGTATAGTTTTTTTAATTGTTCCACGTTTTTATGTTGGTAACTTCGGTATTAAAAGCTGCAGTCAACGTTTGGAGCGATAGCAAACAAATTGTTAGTAGTTTCGTTCAACGAGTTGTAGAGACAACTTCGAATAATAATTTGATTTATTTGATGCACGAAATACAATATTTCAATATTTTAATTTATAAAATTCCAATATTACCTTATTTTGCACGTGGATTATATTTTTTAAATTTTTAAGCACCACCTATTTTGCATTTTATTACAATTATAAATAACAAATTTATTATAATAAAATATTATTATATATATATATATATATTATAAATTTTAAATAAATATCAAATAAAAATTTTAAAAAATGAAAAATTTAAATGCGCTGTATTTTGCCGCTTCAACTTTTAGCACATACTCGAATCAGCTGTGGGAGCGCTAATAGAGTTTGTAAAATATCGAGGAATTGCCTATCTATACTAACCCTTATCTGTGGGTAAATCTTTCGGGTAAATCTAATATTTGCAAAATTAAATCAATAAAAATATGTAAAACTTTATATAATAATTCTTGTTAAAACTTAGGCTGCTAAAAATTTTAAATTTGAATTATTAGAAGAACTTTATTTTATGTTCAAGATTTAACCATATATGATTATCTTTCTGCTTTGGTTTTTTTCTATTGCATTAAAATATTATATCTATTTTTCTCGGTGGGAACCTGAATTTGAAGTGTAAGCATTTGCTTCTACTTTATAAATACCACCCACATATTATAGGTATAATTAATATTATTATTGTAAGCATAAAAATCAAGCCCATATTTTGTGGAATTACTCGTTTTTCAATAAAAGCTCTTCGTTAAAAAAATTCTAAATTTTGAATCAAGTTCAGAAAACATAATAAAATATAGTCTGGGCCCCCACCGACAAAAAAAATGTGATACATACTCTCTTGAAACTTTTTGTATGGATTAAGGACACCTAGTCTACCAACTTTTTCCTCTGCGAAATTTCTCGAACCGCGGCTTTTTTCTTCTGCGTTGCTCGAAAGTCGACCTTTTTACGGTGCCCAAAAAATTTATAGATACTATTTTTTTATCAATCATAGCCGCATGGGATAGCAATGATACCCGCAAAACAAGTATGTCCGAAAACTTTTTTTTCCGATTTCTCCGTCCTACGAGTCAAAGTTGTCTATTCCATGAAGAGAGTTAATAAAGTTAATGCAACAAATGATTGTTTATTTTATAATACTTAATTATTTTATTTCAATCTGACATATTTGATCAATATTCAAGTCCTTTTGTTTCTTTTCCATAAATGAAATTACATAACTATAAAAGCTATTTACACTCCTTTCTATAATAAATAGATACCCGACCTTGTAATATTAGATGTATTTCATAATTTTCCACTACAAATATTGTAATCTAAACATAAAAAAACTAATTGGCGTAGGAAGAAATTTCAATTTAAATTTGTAATTTTTAAATCTCACCTACCAACAAAAATTCAAAATATGAATGTATTTAATAACAACTTAATTGAACATCAAATTTATTATTTTTGAAACTTACGAAAATTAAATCTGTTTCGTTTTTCATAATACCTAAGAACATGACGTTGTTTAAAAGTTACGGAGGTACCAGAAGTGTTACAAAAGTTAATTGAAAGTGATAGTGTTTAAAAAAGATGCTTTAATTTTAATATTTCGCATATGATGCAGAAATTACCAACGTTTTAGCAAAAATTAATTAATTAAAAAAAAATAATTATTTGTTATAACTGCAAAATTAATCAGCTGATTGTACTTCTGTTTGCATTTTAAGGTGGAGATTTGATGAACACTATCAATATTACAGCGTTTAATTTACAAGGAACGACAAGCCCTCGTATTAGTTCAGTCAAGGTCTGATTTTACAATTATCGGATAAACCTGGTATAACGTTACACTTAGTATAAGTGTACTACTGTACCAACATCTTTGTATGGTGTCATACTAAAAACTTACTTCTTGTTGAAGGAGCTCTTTGCACTTGGCTCAAACTACCAATTTAAATAATTATGTTGATAATGCGAAAGTTTGGTATAACTAGCAACTAAAAGAGTTTATATAAAATAAACAAACGGGACCTGAACAAATAATAAATGAGTGCCTACTAAACAATCAAAATTTGCGAAGTTGAGTGCCTTCTGTGTTCAAACTTTTATAGATAATATTAATATTCATTTAAATATCAGGATTTTTGCATTGTGATTCCTAAATATGTTTTATAGCAATACAGTAATGCATCATCAGCATCTTAGAATTTTTTGTTTCTTATAATCAACAAAATAATATATTGATTATTTAACAATATTTTATTTCCTAAAACCGTTAACGCTGCACATTAATTACAAAAGAAGCATGGTTTCATTGTATTCTTTAATTTAAATTTATTTTGAATACTTTCTACATAAAATTGTCCAAGTAAGTTAAAAATAAGTTGAGCTTACCCTCAGCCTTTTAAAATTTGTTTCTTTGTACCTACGCCTCTTTGGGTTATGCCGCTTTGTACGCAATTTAATGTAAAGTAAAACACCTTCTTAATGCTTTTTAATGCTGTTTTTTACAACGATAATATTAATGTTTTCGATTAATTAAAATAAATAATTAAATTATATAACGCCTGATATAAAAGGCTCAAAAAGGTTTTTATATAAGTAAGAAAATTATTAAGTTATTGTTTTATAATTTTTATAAACACAGAAAAATAAGGTTTTTGTTCCATGTTGTTTTTGTTTTGAGATTATTAAAATAAATCCCGATCGGAAAACGAGATCAACACAAAAATAGGCAATAAATTTATTTACCATTGTCTGAAGCAGGAAAGCATTTGACTGTCAACCTCCTGAATTACTTCTGTTAGATTCAAACATCACAATCTTTTAATTTGTAATATTTTTAAAGAAATACTATATTATATAATACATTAGTGTTTTAATGAGATTAGAAATTTGAACTCTTTAATGAGTATGTAATGAATATGTACAAATGTAAAACTTTATTGCAATTTATCGCATCGGTAGGATAATGGTGGATTTGTGCAAGTATTCAATTTAATTTATTTTATGTATGTATTGGTATAAAGATTCTGTTGGTGGGTGTGTCTTGGCATAAACTTATTAAGAAAATCCTTACGTTACATTAAATTAAATTAAATCAAGTGCTTGCATAAACAAACAATCTATACAGGTCAAATATACAAGAACAATTTTGATTTATAGTTCTTATGGG